>JALJCO010011058.1:0-600000 GCA_023101725.1 Atherinomorus stipes | reverse complement strand
CCTAGCAAATACCCTTGTGAAAGTTCGTTTTCCTTTTTTTTTTTTTAACAGTGTATGTGGCCCATGCTGACATGATCACCTAAAAAACGTTTGGGAATTAAAAGGGTGTGATAATTATGTCCCAGTTAATAAATATTCTCTCCAACACCCCCCCCCCCCCATGTCAACATGAACACGCAGAGTGTTCATGTTGACCATGTAACGAGCAGCAGACATGCGCAGCTGCAACCCACGACCCGCTCCTCCTGTGCCCCACCAACCAGGTAATAATGGAGTCGAGAGTACCGTTTACCACCTCATGTGCCTTCTGTTGTCAAGTTCTAACTTGCATTTGTGATTTATTTGTCTCTGTGGTGAAGTAGCCGTCATACAGCCACACAGCTGAGCAGAAATTAGCTGACTGCCTGCCTGCTTAACAAGTTAGATGTGAGACAAAATCAAAAGATATGATGCAATGCCGACCGATAGAGTTTGTCATATGTTTACATGACATAAACTTCAGGGGCAACTTTCGGGTTCATCAAAGAGCTGAATATGAGCGTATTCTAGTTTTTCCCTGAGTCCACATGGCCGTGGGCGAACCAGGTTATTACTAATGTTCTGGTTCTGAAAGGGTTATTGGCTGCAAATAAACGGAGTGAGAGATACAGCATGGGAATCTATCAGCAGCCTACTGTATACTTGAGCTGAGTATTTAGTCGGGTATTGTGCAGGTTTACATCAGGCTACATAATTAACACTTGCAGTAATTTATTTGCCTGCAGGAAAAGTTATCTTGTGCCTTGACATGTACAACAAGCAAGCGGTCTTATTCACACAACTGCTTTCTTTTTATTTACCATTTACAGCAAAATGTCTAGAAAGGAGAGGATTAAACTTTTAATACTTAAAGAAAAAGAAAGAGAGCTGCAGCAGGCAGCCCAGGAGAGCAGCAAGGAGGGAGAGGATGATGAAGATGGAAGGTCAGAGTCATGTTAACTGTTTAGGGCCTTTAAAGGTCAGAAGTTAAACTTTTCCTCTAACCTTATTCAAATATCTTAAAACCTGTTCACATTTTAACAACACAAAGTGGTTTGGCTGAACAAAATCAGGCATAAAGCTATTTTAGCTAATTCTATGATGTTTTACCAACCATAAGATATTTCTATATTACAAGACTTGCAGTAATCTTGTATTTACCTTAATAGGCTATTAAATCTTAAAAAATGGACATCTAAAAAAGAACATCTACCAGCATGGAAGATAAGGGAGATGAATCCCAGAATAAAGTTGTGGTGCAGCTTCTGGTTTAGAGGGATGAAGAAGAACTGATGACCTGACAACTGTTAGGCAGTGATCATGTTGGTGATGTGGCAATACTTCTCCTTCCAGCAAGACTGCATTTAAGAATAAATGGCTTCAATTTGCTGAATTGATTAATGTTTTACAAAGGGTTAAACCTGAGCCCGGCATTACCACAATGATGATCATGTCACAGTCATGCAGGTGGAATATATTTTTTTAACAACAGAGTGGTATCAGTACTCAGTATCGGCCGATACCCACAGTACAAGTTTTGGAATTGGTATTGAAACATCTACTGACATTTCCACATGCTGCACAAAGTGCCCTTATTTTCCACAGAGCACCTGTCCCCCAAAACATCCGTGCGCGCCACAGCAGCACATAGATTTATATTTGAACAGGTCAAATGATTTCTGTATGTAGTAAGTGTGTGGGATTTAGGGGATTGAGTTACCCTGCAGTATTGCAGCGGTTTAGAATAGACTGCCTGACATTTACAATGTTGTTGAGGCAAAAATGCATCTGACACATTGCAAATACAATGGCACATTGCAAGGATGTCAGCAAGCCTCGGTGTTAGAGCAAGTCATCCACTACTCATGAGGGTCAGTGGCTTGATTTCCAGCTTCTGTAATCCACATGTGAAAATGCCCCTGGGCCAGATGTTGAACTTGGTGCCTATCCCTGTGTGAGTGTATGATAAAGAGTTTCTAGAAAATAATAGATTAATGTACATAATAAGTGCTGTAAAAGTGTGAGAGTATGCTGCTTGTACTGCGCAGTGCTTTGAGTGGGCAACAATTTCACAAAAGCACTACAGAAATACAGTCCCTGTACAATTGTTGGACACAAAAAGCAGAGAGAGTTCATATGAGAGTCATTGGTCTTAAGGGACACTTTGAAAAGGAATAATCTGGTGCTTCTTAACATTGCCCCTATTTTCCCATCCCAGAAACCATTAAACAGAAACTTGCTGCAATGTAATGCAAGGGCCAAATGGAGATTTTACTTTTTTCTGACAGTGATCCAGTTCTGTCCATTGTACTCAACATTACCTGCCATGTAAAGATGGTCCCTTATGAATTAGCACAGCAGCCTTTTGTCTTTTGAAAGTTTCCCAATGTGCAAAATTTAAAAATAAATAAATGAAAATAGGTAACTGTGTAAAATTTAATTTGACAAATGATGGGAAAAGATGTGATGCAGCTACAACAGCAGTGTTGATATTATAATATTTGGGTAAATCATGTAAATTAAACTGACTATTACATACAGTATACAGGAATCATAAAAATATACAGTACGGGCCGAAGGTTTAGACACACTCCCATTAAAGAAAAAGGCTAAATTCACAATAGTTATTCAAATAACAAGAAACTGAAAAAATGTATAAATAAAAATTTATTATAATTTAGTAAAATAAAACACTGATTTTAAAACGGTCCCAGACGAATCAGAGCACCTTGGTCATGAACAGTGCACCAAAATACCTGTCAACGGGTGCATCAGTCTGACTGGACTTTACAGCAAACACTTGAGTACAGTGATCGCCTCAATAAAAAAAAAAAAGTGTTGCTCAATAAAATTTTAGTTCAGGAGCGCCATCAGGCTTGTTAGCTTGTTTTAGCTTTTGTAAGTTTGTTTCTTATATTTCTGTTGAACCACAATTCAAAATCAATGTCATGATTTTGTCTTTTTTTTACTTCTGTCAATTTCAACTTATTTATCTGACAGCTGATTTTTTTTTCTCCGCGGGGTAGGGTGCAGAGCACGGCGGCAGCGAGCATGTTGGGCGCGGGTTGCTAGGCGACAGACCAGGAAGTGTTCTCTCCCCGGCACGCTTCGTTGGGAAAGCAGTGTGAAAGATGTACCCCTCATTGTCGCAGCAAAGGGAGGAGAAGCTCAGCAGCAAATAAAGGTGTGGGTCCACCCGATCCAGATGCAAGGCAGGACTTGGGGGAGTTCAGGCTCATCCGGGAGCTGCATTCTTTCACACAGACTGCTTCCACGTTTACTGCAGACTGACCAAGGACCACTTTTTTTTCTGAGTTTGCCTCTCCTATTGGACACTGCGGTACCGCAGTGGCATGTGCTCACCTCGTGTGCACGTTCGCAATGATTGGGTTTGCCGCCGGCCGCATGCACTTTACGTGTTTGATATAAATTGAAGTGTGTCTAAACTTTCGCCCCGGACGGTATGTTAAGTGTAAAATGTTGTGAACAAATAAATAAAATTTGGTGTTGTGTTTTGAGTTTTGACCCATGTCTACTGGACAGAGAGCAGACGACTGCCATACCATGGCACCCAGGGAGCAGTTGTTGGAGTTTAAGGACTTTGCTGAAAAGCCCACAGTGGTTCACCCTTAGTTCAAAGCTGGGAACTTGAACCCTGGATTCCCAGACCAAAGTGGCAGAAAATAGATAGCCTAGCACTCTAACTTCTAGGCTACCACTCCCCCAAACTTTAAAATAAATTATTTAAATCAAATTTCATTGAAGTGAAATTCATTGTTTCATTCTTTGATCTGATCAATGAAATGCAATGTTTTGTACTTTGTCTATGAACCTTATGATTTTTTTTTTTTTTTTTAAATGTCATTATTTTTTACTGTCCTCTGAAACATGTTCTTTGCTTTGTTTTTGTGTTTTCTGAAGTTTTACTTTAGTTCTTCTCATTTTAAAAGGTACCATATCAATAAATTTCACTTTTCTGGGGTTTGGGGGATATACAGTAATATGATCTGCTGCCCCCTCCTAAAAGA
Source organism: Atherinomorus stipes (assembly GCA_023101725.1). Lineage (NCBI taxonomy): Eukaryota > Metazoa > Chordata > Actinopteri > Atheriniformes > Atherinidae > Atherinomorus > Atherinomorus stipes. Next base: position 595,954 of record JALJCO010011058.1, on the reverse strand, counting down.
GGGACGTTATTTTTCTTTGGTTTCTTTCTGCTATATCATCATTCCTTTAAATTTCCTATTTCAGATTAATTAAACTATGAGTCAATTAAAACACATTTAAACTTCTCTTTCTTAAATAAAATTGCCAGATAGTAATATGAAAGACAAAAGATTGATTTTTCACCTTTAAGATGAACAAGAAAGTGTGGGGTCATTTAGTTCAGAGCAATCTAAACTCTCTTTAAACACTTTTTTCAAGGCTAAATTTTTTTACAACATTTATGCAGAATTGTCAAAAGTATAGGAATGTTTATAATTCTCACCAGAGCCAAACAAATTTAAAAACCACCTTGATGGCCTCTTGTTTCTAACTGTTTTCTATTATTTCTCTGACATCATTTCTTCCAAAAGGGATGCATAATTTAAACTGCTCGACCTCATACTGTATGCTGGCAATAATCAAAAATCATATTATGCAAAGTTACATGGATAGATTCTGTGAGCCAAACAGCCAATAAACGTAAAATATGCCTTTAAAAAAGAGAGAGACAAAAAAAACTACACAATGCATTATAAAAGACTAAGGAAGTGGGCTGACTTCCGTCCCCTTTTCCCAAAATGAAGCTTCTCTCTTCGGATCAAGACGGAACTTGTCTCCCCCAATGCAGTTTTCTTGTACAGCTGACATTAATAAACCATGCAAAGTGTACGACAAGGCCTATCCTCTGTGTCCAGTCACTTATCATTAGGAAGAGTGACACACACAAACTGCACTATGTCATAATTAGAAAACACTCTCTTCACTAGAAATCTGGAGGAATAACACACATGACAAGTTTCTACCGCAGGCTAAAAACACGAGTGATGGCTGCTGTGCTGCTCTCTGCCACGCCAACAGAAAGAGGACTTTAAATTTTTTTCTAAAAACAGACACGGCCAAGGCTTGAATGTATTTTGAGCCTCACTGTTTCTGGTGAGTTACCTCTGCGATGAAGTGAGCAACGACGAAACAGTATAGTTTGCTGAGCAACGACTTTGGGTTGAAATCTTGTAGAAATGAAAAAAAATTCTTTATGTACTTAGTGATTGATTGGTAAAACAGAAGTTCTCAATGTTCTAGAGGAATGTTTGAATTTCTGATGATTGCTTTAATTATTAACAAACGAATTGTTTCTACACTGTAAGAGTGAGACCTTTTACAGAATTTTTGGTTTTGGAGTCACACCTCAATGAATGGCACATCTGCTGCATTAAACTGGCAACAGGACAGACTTTAGTTCTGGCCATAAATACCCGGCTGTGGCAGAGTCTTTCTGAGGAGAAAGGAAACGGCTGCTGACCCCAGACAGTGGCAGTCAAAAATGGATCTTTGCAAGGCACTAACACCAGCTGTTTATCTCCAAAGTACAAGTGAGAATACAGATATTTCATGTATGTCATGGGATTATATAAGTTTCAACTTAAAATACTGGTATTAACTTCTTTTACTGCACAGCTCCTGTCAGTTATTTCAGGAGGATAACTCTAAGTTTTACATAATTTCATATCATCTACAAGTGTGCTCCACATATTTACTGCAGGTAATAAAATCACCTTTTTGTAGATTTAATGACAAATGGCCACTACTTATATATTTTTTTAAAAGAACAATCGAAACTATGAACACCCTAAAATCTTGAACTGAAGGTACCAGGACTATCCAAAAGGCTTCTTCACTTCTAAACTGAGTAGTAAGGAGTTCTAGGCTTACATGAGAGGTAAAATGTTCTCAGTCGACTATAAAAAGTACAGTTGCTTTCATTTAAAGCTCTTAGGTTTACCATGACCTGGATGACTGAGCATCTACACCAACATAACACTTAATAATATGCTCACAAGTAAACTGGTTCAATGACCCACTGTTCTCTGAATCAATGAGTAATTAAACTGATTAAATTTGACACATAATAGCCCCATTAAAGCTTTAGTTTCAGGACAAATATAATTTGTAATCACACCAGTGCTTGACGTCAGTGTTGCGCACCTTAGACAAGTTAGCGTGACAGGTTATTTTCTGCTTCTGAGGCCGAGAAATTCTCAGGAGCAAAGCACAATTTGACATTAATGCATCAACCTTCTTCATGCATGATATCAGGTCATGGGAGAGTATTTCAGTGAGTGTGCAGAAAATGAACTTTTTAAGCTGAGCAGTTTTTGAGCAGGCACAAAAGTGATAATATAAACCCAGCTTCATGAAAACCTGTAATAGTGCCCGTAATAAAACCTGTAATATTTGTCCATGTACCAAAATGAATGAGGAGCATTGCAGTGACATTCAAGTGGCAATGGGCAGCAAACTTTGCTTCTTTTACATAGGATGCAATGTGCTGTGCTCACCGTGGAAGCAGAGTTCACAGCAATGCAGAAGGGTTTGCAAATAAGTTCAGTGCCAGTTGTGAGGCGATTGAAATGGTAGCTAGGAAGTAGCCAGTTTTTCCAGTTGCAGACTTGGATGCAGGATAATCTGTCAAGCTGCCAGAGGAAAGCCCAGGCAGCACTGTTACTAATGAGATCGAAGAGGAGATGTGCAGCTGCCTAGAAGGTGTAGGTTCAAAATATTCTCAAGGCGGACAGGTTTGTGGAGGTTTAGGCTCAATCACAACCTGCACCTGATGTCTGCTTACGGGTCTTCTGTAAGCTCAATAGTGAGACATTTCACAGCCTGTTGAGGAGAGTCACTCCTAGGTGGGCAAAAATGAGAACCAACTTCAGAGTGTTTAAAATTTGTGTAAAGTGAGTGATTTGAGATTAACGCATTTCAAAGAGGGTTTGAGTCTCTTTAAAAGGCACCAGTTAAGATCTGACAGATTCCCTCTGTCTAGACATAAAGTGTCATCACAGGGCACTGCCTTTGAGTTAAACATGTTTTAATTTCAATGCAGAAACCACACATTGACCCCTCATTATCTCCAGTTCTGTGAAGTATAACTGATCTCTTGTTTGTGCAATACATGGACGTGAATGGCTTTAGAATCGGAGTACAGTGCCCACTCCATCCTGTCTGAAAGCAGCTTCTGGAGTATTGCATTCAAGTTGGAGGAAAAAGTTGAATAAAGAATTAAAAAGTAAAAGGATGTCATAAAACATCATTCAGGGCAGATTTCAAACCAGCAATCTGCTCATGACAGCAGATATAGCACTTTCTGGTAGCTTCTAATTATTACTATTAAAAGGTGCTTTTGGTCAAATCAAGAGTACTGTGGTTAAAAGTACACATACAGTAACAAATTGTGTGAACATAATGCAAAAGCATGACTTTTGGAGAAATAAAATGATGTGACATATCAAAACTCAAGCTGCTAATGCCTAGAGAACAGAATGAACAAAAGGTAATTGTGCCTTTTTTGAGCGTGCGGTGTGAAATGGCAATGACCAGCAGAGCTACTTCAGTGATATCAGGTTGTCAAAATACAAGAATTTCAGTAATAAACCACATTTCTTTTACGAAATATGCACTTAACAACCATCAACTCTTTGCAACAATTTCTTTTTTTTTTTAATTTTACACTGTATTACTATCTGATACAGTAGAGAAAGGATTATTCTGATTATTTTGATCACTGGCCTTGTTTAAACCAAGTACATTATGTTGAATTTTTTTTTGTTTGTATTAGCACATGCATCACCCCAGTATGTCTCCTTTTGGAGCAAAACTCTACTTATACTGTAAACGCTAAAATGAGATTATGTTTTCCCCTGTAAGAAAGAACAGCCGCAGAAATTATTGTATTAACCCAGGTATGAGTCTCTGCTTTCCCGAAAGCTTAAGATTAACTATGACTCAAATACCGTCTTTGAACATTTGGGGCTGCATTATCAGGAGAAAGAATGCAAGTGGTTTGGTTTTCCCTCCGCTTCTCCATCCTCCCCTTTTCTCTCTAACAGAATAGCATTCAGGTAGGGTACACAGTGCTTTCCACTAAATAAACCACATGTGTCATCACAGAAGATCCAGTGTGTGATCAGCGAAAGGGGGTGAGAGGCACAGGAATAATGTGGAAAGGTTAAGTGTACACAAAAATATTGACGAGTGACTCAGACAGAAAAAAGAGGAGTGGAAAGCTGCTGGATTGGAAGGTATGACTAAACAGAGAAAGATACAAATGACAGAGAGAGAGAGAGAGAGAGAGAAGCAGGTACAGAAAACTGGGTGAAGAATGAGATGGTGGGTTAAAGTTAGAAGCAAGTTAGAGAGTTAAAGCTGCACGTCTCTTAGGTGGACTAATCGGCAACACAGCGTTTCCCTGAGTGGCTTAAGCTCCAGCAGAACAGGACAGTGCATGTCAACAACCAACTGATCCTCTCTTTCCGGGTGGGAAACATACACAGATGCGCAGACACTCAGGCAGTCACCCTCTCACTTATTGTGCAACAGACACTTTCACACAGGACAGTTGAGGTCTGGCATCAACGTATTATCAGACCCATCAGGTGACATGGCTATTCTTAGAGTTTCCATATGCACAAAAGAGGGAGGGAGATAGAGGGAAAATAGACCAGGAAAGAATGTACTTCTCTGTGTGTATGTGTCAGAAAGAGAAGAGAGCATGAGAGAAAGAGGGTAATGAACAGTGGACTGGGTCAAGTCAAGATTCGATCCAATTGGTTGGTTTCCTTAGGCTATTATGAATCTGACTTGAATTTTTCTGTCTGTTAAGCACCCTGAGGTGACACTGTCATGAATTGACGCAACACAAATAAAGCTGAATTGAATTGAATTAATTTGGGAAGCAAGAATGAGGAGAATATAGAGTTTAAATGTAAAGAGGGTTGGAATGTGTTGGATTCAACTATGCCTCTTGTTGAACTGCTGAAATAAAGGAGGATGTTCAGAAATTGCACACTCTCTCTAGTAGTGGTTTAAAGATTCACAGATACAAATCCAAACCTGGTTTCAACATTAAAGATGAAATAACACTTGCAGTAGTTCTAGCGTTGCTGGAATCCGTGGATGCTCATGCAGCTACTGTCGCACAAGCATGAAACAACATACAAGACAAAGACATGAATGTTACACACCCTTTCAAGCAACAACATAGCCACAACTCAGCAAGCGGAAAGGTACTTATGCCCTCTATGCCCAGCATAAATGCTAAAGATTTATAACCTTACAGTGTGGCTAAGAGGGACAGTGTTCTAGACATAATGCAGTCATTTAAGTGAGGGGACAAGATAGCAAGTAGACAGTATTTCATCAGTCTTTGACAGTGTATCTGAAATACAAATTCAAATAAAACCTATTTGTTGCAGAGTGAGTAGGAAACAAATGTCTGGACTATGTGCATCTGACTCCAGTTTGACTGTAACAGTGCATAACATTCCTTTGTTCCTAAAGGCCTCCTTCCACTGAAAACCCGTTTAACTTGCTCCTTCTGAAATACAGAGGGTTTCCCCTTGTTTACATACACATGCTGACTTGCTAGCGTTGCGTTCTACCCAGTCGGCTGTGCTTTCTCATCAGAGAAACAATACGAGGAAAAGAGCGAATCAGGAAAAGCCTCGCACTTCTACGTCACATTTCAAATAGCGTATCCCACGTGGGGTTTCTATCTGTCCATTGGAAGGCAGGTAAACCTCCACTACACACTAGAAGTGAAGACAGCACAACTGTAGCTTCGGAGTTGAGAAGCTAATTAGCTAACTTTTTGTTAGCATGGCGGAACAAACTTGTTTGTCGGCTCTATTTCCTGTCTGTAACGAAATAAGAGCGGAGGGCGGAGCTTCCTTCATACACTGATGGGAGGCAGCCAATCAGACGGAAATTCATGAGAAGGACCCGAAAAAGCCTGCCGTTGGACCACAAGCCTCTCTTCTAGTATACAAATACAGCTGGATACTAAGCAACCAGAAGGTTTTTTTTAAACAGAAACTATGCAGAATGCATTCAATAATATTGGAGAACACAGAAATATTAATGAAATGACCATGGAAGTACAACTTTAATACCAGTCCTCTATAGCAAAATATATCATGTATTGTTTCATTAGGTACACCTTGCTAGTTACAAGTTAGACCAATTTTGCCTTCAGAGCAACAATAATTCAACATGGTGTTGAAAACATTCCTCAGAGATTTTGCTCTTTGCTCCATATTGACACGATAGTATCCAGTGGTGGACTGGCCATCGGGACCACCGGGACATTTCCCGGTGGCCTGGCTGCCAAACTGGCCTGGCCTGTCTGGTCCCGTTTGAGTTTTAAATAATAATCCGTCATGGCGGCTGTCCCATTGAAGCTCATGAAACTCACAGACGCAGGCAGAAACATTGAGCGCCCCCACCCCCTCGCGTTTCTCACTCTCTTTTTGTGACTGTCACCGCTGCAGACACGTGCCGCCCCCCACCCCCCATTCATAAGGAATGGACTGAGGCTGGAGTTACTGCTTCAAGAGAAACAACACGCAAGCGGATGCTGGAAATGAGCTTCAAATGTTGATTTCCTGTTGTCAAGCCACTCCTCAACAGCAAGCAACGCCAGAAGCGCCTTAGCTGGGCTAGAGAAAAGAAGGACTGGTCTGTTGCCCAGTGGTCAAAAGTCCTCTTTTCTGATGAGAGCAAGTTTTGCATCTCATTTGGAAACAAAGGTCCCAGAGTCTGGAGGAAGACCGGAGAGGCGCTAGATAGAAGATGCATGAAGTCCAGTGTTAAGTTTCCCCAGTCTATGATATGACCTGGGGGTCCATGTCAGCTGCTGGTGTTGGTCCTCTGTGCTTCATCAAGTCCAGCATAAATGCAGCCGTCTACCAGGACATTTTGGAGCACTTCATGGTTGCTTCAGTGGATCAGCTGTATGAGGATGCACACTTCATCTTGGGCACCTGCCCGCACTGCCAAAACTACAAAATCCTGGTTCAACAACCATGGGATCACCATGCTTGATTGGCCCACACACTCACCTGACCTGAACCCCATTGAAAATCTGTGGGGTATTGTCAATAAAAAGCTAAACAGGAAGAGACCAAACAATAGGGGAAGAGCTCAGGGGTGTGATTGAAGCAGGCTGGTCTTCCATAACACCTGAGATATGCCACAAGCTGGTAGCATCCATGCCAGGCCGGGTTAAGGCAGTCAGTAAAGGGGCCCCTACCAAGTACTACTGTAAGTACATGTAACCCAGTAGAAAAAAATGTGCTTTTATTATTTATGTCTATTTTTATTTTCATTATTTTATTCAAAAGTATTTTCTGTTTCTTAAATGTGCAGTCAAAGTAACTACACTTGAAAAGTTTTCTTATTGGCTGCGGTGAAAGAAACGTAGACTTCTGATTGAAGGGGAAAGTTAAGTCCCACCCTCTGTAGACAGCATTCCTTCACGAGGAGAAGCTGAGATGAGCCGGCTAGTGCTGCTGAAGTCAGAAGCTAATGAAGCCGAACAGAGCGACAGTGGATCATTAATTTAAAGAATACCTGCATTACACCTTTGCAGAACGTCCTTGTGAAGCAAGGAGTGATTAACAGATTGGAGCGCCAGGAGCAGGCAGCTTTTGGCAGCGTCTTGGTGAGTGAAAAGTTCGGTTAGCCGGCTAGCAGCTTTAGCAGCACTGACGGCAGTACCTCGTGCTCTTTTGATGTGGGAACTTAAATCTGTATTTCTGCTAGATCAAGTGGTAACATTTTCTTTTGCTGTACAGTTAATGCTGGTGATTTAACAGATTTATTGTTGTTCCGCTGTTACTTTGATGCTGTATTCTATTATTTTGTGGTAATTTGGATTGTGTGTTACACTGCTGCCATTTTTTGGGCACCGTGTTGTTTAGTATATGCAGTATGTTTTAAGAAAAGACTACTGATGTGTTTTGATTATACTTTTTGAGTGTGAAACATGAAAAATAAGATGTGCGTTCTTCATTCTGGTAATGATTTTAAAGGAATGCTCCTAATTGTTAAAAACTCATTTAATCATATTTCATGGTTAAAAATATTTCATAATCATAATTCATGGTTGAGATGAGGGTTAAAACACTTTTTTCTTATTTTTTAAAAGAGAATGCATTAAAAATAGATGTTGTACAATGAATGTTCATTCATGATAGTTACTGTCTTGAGAAAATTAATGGCCATAGAAGATTAGCAGTGTACTGGTTTATAGTAATAGCCCTGTTTTATTCAGGCTAGGTTTTCGGTGAACCCTGGAACCAGTTAGACTTGGAACTCTCCCTGACGAGGGAGATGGCGAGCCACCCTTGAGCCCACTACGCCTTACACTGAGGAGAAGCAAGTGCACACTTCTTCCTGGGGAGGAAATCCTACATCTCCTCTTGTTCCGTCTGGTGGTAGGACTGACCCACCTCCTATGACTTGACCTTGACCTGACTTAAGACTAACTGAACCATTTAACTAAATTTAAAGAATCTCACTTGGAATTGGAGGCTAAACTCTCATCCTGCAGGAACAGTTTGACAAATTCAAAAGACATACAGAGTTGCCTCTCACCTCCTACAGAGACATTTACAAACACTCTAAATTAGAGTGAGTTGGATTTTGAGATTTATTTTATTTTATTTTATTTTGTTTTGGTTCTACATTCAACTGTGGAATGGAATTTGTACAAACGTATCGTACCAACCTGTTTATCTTCCACGTATGAACGTTGAGCCTTGAGCACTACATTTATATACCTTTCCCTGTTTTCAACCTCTTAACTTGTCAATACAGTTGTTAAGTAGCACTCTGTGGTTCCAGTCTTCTTGTGTGTCTGCTGATTGTTATATCCTCAACCCCTCCCATCTGAACCTAGATACTGGTCCGAAACATTGAAAAGCCTCTGCTAACCTTAACCTGGGTTACATATGCAAGATTTCACTTTAGGAGGCCTGATATTTTCGTATTTAAAACCCTTCTCTGATTGATTTTATGCAGTATTCTAATTTTTTTGAGTTTTTGAATTTGGGCTTTTCTTAAGCTGCAACTTCTAATCAGCAACATCCAAACAAATAAAAGCTTGAAATATATTGATTCACAAATTATTTGTCTATAAAATATGTAAATTGCACCTTTTAAGTTGTATTATGGAAATACATGAGTTTTTTCAGGATATTCTCATTTTTTGGGTAGTACCTGTAGTTAGGGTAGGCCAGAACCTGTTTTCTTAATTTTGTTACTGTGTCTGGGTAATCCCATGTGGGACGGGTCTGTGTGTCACAGATAAGAAAATGAAAACTTCATTCATTCATTCATTCATTCATTCATTCATTCATTCATTCATTCATTCATTCCCTTGACTGTATAGTTTACAAATCAATATGTATACTATAGGTCTGTTTGCTTTTTGAAAAAAGTCTTATGGTCTGTGTGTTTGTTTTTTGTTTTTTTTTTTCCATGATAAGCAAATAAGAACCACAATAAATCTGTTTCATGTTGAGGACATTTAATTTCATACTGAAACTTATCAAAGTATATAAAAAAAACATATTATGAAATATTCTTTCTTTTTCTATCTGGAAACAAACTGGGGCATTGAACAAAGGAGTAATAATTTTGCCTGCACTCTTAATTTCTAAAGTAAATTCGGCATGTTTCTGCAAGCACATGCAAAAATACACCAACAGACATGCACACACAGATGGAGAAAGAGGGGAGGATTAATGTAAAAAGCTTCAGTAGACAGTGGGGTGTAGTGGCTGAGGGGAGAATCTGCACTGAAAGAGACTCATCAGTTACAGAGCTTTAGTCTGGATGGATGCCATTTGTGTCTGAAAGCAGAACCTCCTCACCACTGTGACTCATGGAGCATGCACTCACATTAATAGTGAAATTAAACGCGTTCTCAGAGATACTGTGGCTGCTACACTTTACTGTCAGACATGAGCAAAAAGCCTCACACATTCTCATCTTCGATTAAGTACATGTATGAACACTGTCTCACAAGCACAGAGAACATGCACACACTATTTATTTTGTCTCGTCTCTTTTCACGGTCTGTGAAACCAAGACTTTCTGGAATTCAAAGAAATGGACAGGTCTTATGTGATCTACTGTACACTACCAGTCAAAAATATGGGCACATTTCAAAGTGTATGCAAAAGATGCTGGAAAAATCCCATAAAATTATGAGACTAAAGCCTTCATTAATCAAAAACTTTAACAGTTTTGAATACTCTGTAATTCAGTCCAAATTTCAGCATCCTATGTCTTGTAGTATTTCAGCAGGATCTGGTGGTCAAGGTCCCCCAAAAGCAGTGGAATGATCTTTTTTGTGTGCAAATAAGAAGCTAACTTTAGCAACGTCAGGCTGCACCTTTGCAAAGTCTTGTCCTGGACAGAGAGTGTGTGTCTGAAAATATGTGGCGTAAATAACAGTGAAAATAAATGTTTCACTAACTTACTCACCGTCCCATCAACAAAACTGAACCGTTTCCTACATTTACAGCTATATTCCAACATTGGATCGATCTGTGATCTAGCGTTAATCTAGACTGCAGCTGGATCTCTTAACCACACTTTTCCAAGGCCCCACTCAACTTCTGTGTGTTTAGTGATGCAATTAATTTAAGACAAACCTGTGTTTCTCTCACATCATTGGTAGATGAACTCAACATAGCAATAGTATAAGCACAAACATTGAATTGTCTTTTTCTTTTATTGCTGCAAAAACTGCATGTCGGACATCCAGCATGGCGCCAAAATACTTAAAGACCCACAACTGGTGTGTTTGCTTCAAATATTTATGTACAAGAACAATTTCTTGATTGTCAAAGCAAAAAAAAAAAAAAGAATCCAACATGAGGCAAAACTATTTTCAATAAAGCGCTTTGATTTCAAATATGCTGTACAAAAAAACAACATACTCCAGAAGAATCAGTAATTTGCTATTGCTACAGTATTTGCAAAGTCATCATGATGGTTTAACTGGAACACCATGAAACCCATCATGCATATGACCTCTATTTACTTCCTCGCTGTTGCCTAACACCCATCTCTGTAGGTCCTTACCCCCAACATACAGCAAAAGTGCTTCCTGCTTCGTGTTCTGAGGTAGGACTGGGTTAAAACCATTATAAATTCAACAGGATGGAGTGCAGGCAACAGCTGCAGTACTGTATTCAACTGTAGCAGGCGAGCATTCATAAATACACACACAGGAATCTGTATGCATTAACAAACTTGCAGTCAGTGCATGCTTTATATCCTCTCAGTGCATTGAAACATATTGTTTTTAAGTGCTTGCTGTGGAAAGCAATTCTTGATTTAATAATGGTTAAGCATAGACAGAAACATAAAGCAGAAACCCAGAGCTCCATTCAGACTTAAAAGGTGATAGATGTGGGAAGAGAGGGCACATAAAACTACAATAATACACGTTTAATCTTAGTCATAACAAGACGGAAACACACACAGACTCTACTAACAATTAAAGCCTTGGAGTCATTTACACCTTCTATTATTTCCCAAGTACTCACAAGTCTACATATGATAGGAAATAGTGGTTATCCAATTAGAAGTGAAAGATAATGCAGAGTTTGTGTCACATTACAAGTAATGTGACCTTTCACGAGACTGGACTCAGCAAAAGCATCAAATAGTGGGATGAATCCAAGGTGAGTAAAGGTGGTTCCCAGTAAGAATACACAGGCAGAATGAAAAAAGACTTGCTGGCCGTAGGACCACACGCACACAAACACAGTGATGCATGTGCACAGTCAATGTGCTGTATACACAGAGGTTTCCGCATTCAGAGCACTCTTAACAGTTTGACTTCCTGCTTGTCAGCGTTTTTTCTGCACACATGCACACACAACACCAGCTCTACCTGTAGCAAAGCTTCTGCTGTGATAGCAGTAGTGAGTTCTAAGAAAGGTTAAGTGAATTTTTCCAAGAGAAGTCAGTCTTCAAATAATCAACCTTATGTGAGCACATAAGTTAAGACCTCCGACTGTGCACGGTTTGGTTGTCGACAACAGAAAGTTGTGTCTGTTGAAACTTATTTCTAGCTGCTTTTAACATGAGCTGCATTACAGCAAAAAACACCCCAGGTTTATGCCAGAAGATGACCTGACCACTTTAAACAAAAAATCAGCGCGCTTACACCAGCGGCCTTCTGCAGAAGCCAATTGTTTTGTTAGGATGCTTTTCTGCGTACATTTCCATCATATGCACACCATTAATAAATAACTCTTTCCTGAGCCATGACAATTCCATTATGAATATTTCACTGCATTGTTTCTTTTAAGCATTACACACTGCTGAATAGTTAATGCCTTTCCAGCATTTTCAAAGGCTTTGTTACTATGAGCCATTTAAACTCGTAGAGCTTGAAGTGGCAAGCCATCACTTTGCCCTAAAACAGGTTCAGAGGTGGTTTAAAATCTTTTTACAATTGTCGTTTCTCTCTTGCTCTCAGGTCCAAAGACCTTAAGGATCTTACAAGATAAAACATGTTCAGTTACTGAGGTTAGTGTACCTTTTTTATTTTAATTTCCATGATATAAATTAGAGATGTCCCGATCAGGTTTTTTTACCCCTGATTCTGAGTCCGAGTCATTAGATTTTGAGGATCGGCCGATACTGAGTCCCGATCCGATACTTTGATAATAAAATAAAAGTGGAACATAAAAAGACAGATACAGTGTTTCCCTACAGCATGCTGTAGCCGTGGTAATACCACTGGTCAGAGAGGGGGGGTGTCATCAACACACTAGCCTGATCTGATTCTGAATCGTATTTAATGTAAATCATAGCTTGAGAGTGGATTTGGAGAGTCAGGACGTGTAAAGACATGGGTATAATTTAAAACAAATAGTACCAGTTAAAATAAAAGTCCTCTGGATGAATGTCATACTGACATCCCTTCCAGTCTTTAATGGTAAACCTAAATTTGTTGACACCGAAACATTTATCCCTTTGATGTCTATATATTCTAGAATCAATTCTCATGTAAAATTTTGATGTATATTTGATAGTTAACATTTTAGTAATTTGGGATAAATGTATTGTTTGTCATTAACAGGAGCACAGTGGAAAATCACTGCTATGAGGATTTTGTCTAAATGGAACCCAGTTGGTTGGAACTACTCCCTTCCCGGCCACAGCCACATGAAATACAGTAAAGTTTAAGCCTTGCAGCATCATGCTGCTCACTCAGTCCAGTTAATCTAGTTGACAACAATGGCTGAAACAAACACAATCATGTGTGGTGCTATTTCGGCTCCAGAAATGGCAGCGATGCCGTATGTGGTGTGTGTGGGAAGGCACAGAGGTATTGTAGCAAATCAGAAACCTCATTAAACTTCTGGGAATCAATCATAACACAGAATATGATGAGGCAATCTGAGAGAAGTAGAAGAGGCAGGTGCTGCTAAGGCAAGACAGATTTCACTCTCAGCACCTTCGTAGATAGGCACTATTCAGGTACAGAGCCAGAAATTGTGGAGCAGTTCATGAAGCCAATGTATTATCACACAATATTTTATTTTCATTTTCTTATAAAGTTTACATGGAGCAGTCTTGATCCGATCGGACGCCAATAAGAATAAAAATGCATCATGTAAATATGTCAGCTGATCTGATCGGCCTTGATTGGAAAGAATTTTCAATCCAATTGAAAGGGATGGTTTAAACCTTATAACGATCCAATCAGCAGGGGAAAATAACCATGTCTCTGTGCATGCTTGAACCACGTGGGGGTTGCGTGATATAGCAGATTCAGGGAGGACAGCGGAAACAAAACAAAATGGGACTGTGGAGGATGCAACGTTTTTGTTAGAAACTGAAGGAGTTAAGGATTATTTAGCATTTCGACAGTGAAAAGATTATAAATAAAAGATTTTTTAAAACTCTTCTTTCGAACTAGGAGCCATTGCGCATGTCAAAAGCATCACCAATGTCCATCAAGTAAATACAACTGATCTGATCATGTAAACACATCAGTTAGAAGCTCTGATCAGAAAGATTTCAATTGGATAGATGAATTATTTGTCCATGTACAAATTCATACTAAATGAATTTGACTTGTTAGATCCAGAAAGGAAATCGCTGGTATCACACATCACTATTACAAACTTTTTCATCTGTTCACACGGGTACAAATTCCTCCAGTTTCATAAAAATGTAGTGAAACTGTGCTCCAGTATGTGATCTTTGGTTTCCACAGACAGGAGAAGGACAAAGTAAAATCAATATATCATGTTCTGGACAGCTGTGAAACGGCTGAGATGGATTTCATGGTTGTAGGACCTAGTTTAGGAGACAGTCATGAATTTTGTTCCTTTTGTTGCTGTTTTTTGAAGCAGTTATGATTCTAATATAATTTGCACGATTACATTCACGTGAGAATCCAGCTCCATGTGCATGTTTTTAAATGTTCAGACCAATCAGCATCCTTGCAGCTATTGAGATGAGGTTTAAGTTAGACAGTTTTTGTAGGTTTTGTACGTTGTTGGCTCTCTGGGTTGCGCTTAGTTAATCTGGCTAATTAAAGTTTACTTATGATAGGTTGTGCCACCCCTTCTCTTTAAAGCATTAATTTACATAGGTACCTCTCCTTCCATAAATAGTTTCTACAGATTACTAAAAAGATGATTCTGTGAATTAAAGAAGCACATTGTTCCACAGAGGCTAATTACAAAATACTTGGCCATAAATATGGTTTATAAAAATATTTATAGCCCAAGTAGGGCTTTCTACAGTGACACACTGCTGACCAGAAGAGTTTAGGAAGATGCAGCCCAGTGATAGATTCTACAACAGCATACACAGTATCAGTAGGTATCATTAAAGAATACTGCGCAGTATTAATAAAATTACTAAATAAAAAGGTAACAAAAAAAATCTCAAGCATGGATAGAACGTGGTCAGAATAATTTCTGACCATCATATTTTTGTCTCCATGGTCACAAGAATTTTCAGAATTTGTCTCACTGTTGTAAGACAACAATTTTGAAATAATGACCAACTTTTTTGGAGGTATTCTACAACTGCACATTTTATAACTGTCTAAAGCATATAGAACTGCTGAAATAAAATATCATTAACAACAATCACACAAGGTGTAAGGAGTTTAGAGGGAAGAAGGGAGGGAACAAATCTGACATCCAAGCTACAAGTTTCTGTTTGAGTGCAACTTTCACACTGCTGTTACTCATGAGTACACGATTAGTACTGCAAAAACTTTGTTAGGCCATATAATACATTTTACAGTTTTGCCAGCATCTTGTATGTTGCCATGACAACACATCCCACAACTGTCACTTTTCCAACTTGGGAAAAACCCGCACATCCTTAAAGGGATGTTGACAACTGACGCAGCAGGATCCTGATAAAACATTACGTGGAACTGTGAGTGAAAGCATGTTGTTAAATCGCATTTATCTGAAAAACCTCCCAGAAAGGCAAGGATTAGACTAGATTCCACTGTGCTCTGTTTGCCCAAGATAAAAAAAGACCCCTACAATCTGCTTCAAGAGCTTGTTAAGCTTCACTTTCAGTTCTGGTTCTGTTTGCAAAGTTTGAAACATGTCAAACTGTTCATATTGTCTAATATCCACCTGCATATGAACAGTCCCTTCAACAAAACTGTGAACATGACTTCAGATTTTGCTCTTTTCTTTCTCTTTAGAATTTGGAAATATGTTACAGACAAAAAAAGAACTTGATCCCCTGTGATATATTATATAGTTCAGAGTATACTGTCTACTCTATAAAGCATGTTTGTAAGAGGGCAATAAGAATGGGCTCACACACATGGTCATCTATCTTCTCTGTGATTTACTGAACCAAAAAGCAGCATGATCCTTCACTCACTGCGACACCGAGTGGATGAACAGGCAAGCCTGAGACTTCAGCTCATACACAAGATACTATACATCAGGCGCGTTAGAATCAAATTCACAAGCATCATATCTTGTGATGTAAATAATCGAACGACAACTCATTCAATACCCAGAAGCAATATTTGACAGCAGTTGACATATTTATGGGAAAGGTTTGCGCCATTATAGACCTACGGAAATACTGATGTGATGATAAAAATGCTCTTAACCATACATTTTATATGTTTAAAAGATATCTGCTTTGAATAAAAACATTTGATCACAAAAATATATGTATCTGCTTTGCCGTAAATACATTTTATTAAACTAAAATCTACAAAGACAAAGAAAAAACTTTTTTTTAGTCCCTGAAGGCAATTTTAACATTAGAAAATAAATATTTCTTAAGATTTTTAGACAAATAGTCTTAATTTTAAAAAAAAGAAAAAGAAAAAAAACTATGTGTGGAACTATACCAATATTTTTTTTCTAATTTTTGATTATGTTACACTTTCACTAAAATACCATTAACCCCGTGTCCTGTCACACTTCTGCTAGTATGAATACATATACAGAGTATAATAGGGTTCAGTGATCTATTCCACTATCTATTTTTATCCAAGTACCTCTAATAAGATTACCTCAAAACACATATTAATGCTGAGTGTCTGAGGAGGCAGTTTTCTGAAGAGCTCAGCAGCAAGAAGTGGCACGCAGGGTGTATATGGTAGAAGGACCTTGGTGCTTCACTTAGTGTCCTTGTCACTTACACTTACTCTCCCTCACCATCAGTGTTGCTGCCAACATCTCACATCAATGGGGTAATCAAATTAGAACCACTGTGAATCAGTAAATCTGACAACTGGATTTAAGACCTATGCGCACAAGTGTGCCACAAAGACAGTAACACAAGTTTGTATCAAGATTGTTGGAAGTAGCATTTCATAAAGAACACCCTGCACATGATTTATGCAGTTAAGCAGAATTAACAATTTGTCTAAGATTCTTTCCTCCGCACGTTTCCATCAAAACAAAGCTGTTATTATGTGGAACCCAGAGTTGCGAGATTGTCCCGTGTGTACATGTAGGTGAGATGGGAATCTGTTGCAATGCCTTTAATGTCTTTTGAAGAGATTGCCTCAAACTTTTTGCCATTGTCTCCAATTTCAAATTATATATTTGATCTAAAACATCAGTATCATTTTTTTAACAATATTCATTCAACTGAAATCTCGCAAGATTTCGTAACAGAACAATGGGATCTCACAAGATTTGTTGTTCCATCAGCACCGTTCCAGCATGCATAAAAGTCCCTGTTATTCTGGAAGAACTTCATATCCCAGCATTCCTTTTATAATCATGTGACTATGGTGCAGCTGCTGCTGCTACAGACTGACTTGCTTCGAAGCTACTTACTGTATTACCTCCGCCAAGGAGGTAATGTTTTTGGTAGTGTTGGTTTGTCTGTCTGTCCATCCGTCTGTCAGCAACTTTACAGAAAAAAGTGCTGGACAGATTGACCTGAAATTTTCACCAGCCGTGTGTCTCAGCCCAAGGACAAACCCATTAAAATTTGGTGGTATCTGTATATATTTATATATATATATATATATATATATATATATATATAAATGTATTTTTTTACATCTATATTCCATACACACCAACACATCACACTGAACAACTTCCCTTTTCTCTTAGTGTTGTTATGATACCAGAAATATAGTATTTGATACCAATACCAGTAAATTTGTACAGTACAATACCAAATTCGATACCACGGTCCAAAACTCCCCCAGAAAACTGCAATTATCCTCCTTTATTAAATCATGTACCTCTTAACAAGGTAAAAAACCTGAACGGATAAATAAAATCTGCCTGCAGTGGCATTTTGCCTTCAAGTATTCACAACAAGCGTGCTTTTCTAACTATAATTAATTAAGTTTCAGCAATCATGAACAAATAGATAGAAAACAACATAAATACAATAATAAATAGGTCAGTAATGGCATGAAGCCTTCTTGTATTTGAAAGAAAACAAACAACATTGTGTTCAATGCCTTCCATCAGCCCTGAAAATGCCAGCAGCCACAGATCTAAACATTTTTATATAATGAATAAATTTTCAACAAACACAACAGGGACATTGTAGGATAAAAGATGACTGCACACACTGTGAGCACATCCACTTGGAGTGAGGCAGTGTTAGACTGTCTATTGATTCATGGGCATGATGACGATGGGTCACCCTCCAAGAATACTATTTCTAAAGTTTAATTTATTATCTTCAAAGCCTTATTGACGATTCTAGCGTGCCGAACTCCAGTAGCGCCACAGTTTTGTTTCAAACTGACTCACGTGTTCTCAGTGTGCAGAGATGCGGGGATGTCTGATGCGCGTGGAGGTTGAAGCGGAGTGCTATGAGGCCGGCGTGCGGCCACATGTGGGCGGCTTTGATTAGGAATGGGGGCCCGCCACTCCTAAATGATTGTGGAGGAAACATTTATGGCTACTTGTTGCCCTTTTTTGCCAACAAGATGGCGGAGCAGCAGCCCCGCTACGCTCTGAGGAGACGTCTTCACTGAACTGTGGCGGATGAACACCACACTTGGTACCTCCGGTACCATGAAAATACAGGTACCAACAGTACAACACATCTGTGGCTCTGGTGTCGCTTGAATCTGGGTCACGCCAAAATGCATCAAAAAAAGAGCTACGTCTACTGTATGAACATCACCTGTGTGTGCGCGCGCGAGTGTGCACTCGCTTTTTGCTGTCGTTTGCTCATAGGCCAGGAGGAGAGTACAGCTGTACTGTGAAACAGTCTGATGGTCTAGTCTGACTTTTTTTTTTTTTCTTGTTTCATCTTGGGGTCATATGAGACTGTGGCAGGTCCGAACGAGATTGTTAATTAATGGGAAACACTGCTCTGATGCTGCGTTCATGTGCAGTCTGGCAGACGGCCGTCGGTAACATTTTAATCACAGAAGCAGAGAGAAAGACAGTAAAACATGGGTCAGGGAAAACAATACAACATCGCCATGACAACATATCAGAGATGTGGACTGAAGTCACGGTAACTGACAAACCACTTCTTCACATAGAAGCTGTTTATGCCTTTACATGCAGTGGCTGTCGTCCGTCTGCTGTCTGCCTGGTTTCACATGAACGCAGCATGAAAAGTACTAGTGAGTTGTTTGCGATATACAATTGTTACACAATGTCCCTTTAAGGCTATTTTGGGATCTTTGCTCTCACAGCAGAGTATAGTTGTATTTCTCAAAATATGAGAGATACATCCTCGTAGTTGCCTGCATATATCAGTATCGGTTGATATCAGTTATTATAAATTAAGAGTTGGACAATATTGGATATCGGTTTTAAAAAAACTATCACTATCCAAGCTGTTGGAAAGCTTTTTTTTGTCAGATTTGACCATCTAGATATTTTTTTTTCCCTTTTTTTTTTTCTTCTTTTTTTTTTTTTTTTTTTTTGTAAGAGAGGTTATTCTCTCAAGGAAAAGTTTTCTACTTGTCCAAGAGTTTTTGAGAGGATGTTCAGCAGTAGCTGCAGCTCAGCTTTTCTGTCAATGCTTATTCCAATATTAAGTCTCAAAACTGACACTTCTTATTGCTGGCATTGATCTAGGATTGTTGCACATCACTATTAAGCTCTACTTTAGCTGCTCTAAAAGACTGCTGATTTGGTTTGGGAGAAATGCATGCACCCCTCTGCTATTGCAACTTTCTTTGTTAATGTCGACAGAATCTAGAGTTACAGGGGAGATATTAGGAGACCTTTTCTTGCTGTCTGTGGTGAGTTAGAGGGCACCAGGAGGACATTTGGCCCCCATCAACAAGACTTTGGCATGCAAAAGACTAGTGTTCAGTCTAAAAGGATCGGATTTTACTGACAGGTCATTTTGGAGCAGGTCTAGGGGAGCCAGTGTTGCCCTTGCAGGGAAAAGTGATACAGCAGAGGATGAGGAAAAAGAAATAAAGTGCACCACAAACAGATAAGGGGGAGATAAGAAGCCCACCACAGAAGCTGCAGAGGATTAGACCGCCAGCTTAAAAAAAAGCAAGGAAAGATCTAAAGGTAGCATTCAAAATACCCACTCCAAGTCAACTGAAAATACACACTTCAGAACTTTCACAAAAATTAATGGTTGGCTTTATTCACAACATATGTCTTGGCATTTAAACTAAACAGATTCCCAAGAGATATGCTTTTTTAACACCATATAGCATCAAAAAATGAGAGCAAAATGAACATGTAAAGGACGTAAAAAACTCAGCACTCAAAACAATCAAGCACTCACTTATAGGTTTAGTTCAGAGAAAAATAAAACAACTGCAAAGCAGATAATTCCCCCGGAGTGTGAAGGTAAATTTGAATAAATATAACATGCACTGGACTGAAGCCAAATCATCTGGGTCATGTTTCTGTGCAACTGCATTTCTGCAGGACACCCACACATGAAAGCTTAAATGAGTAAATCTTCCTTTAGCTTATACATGTTAACTCCTGTCATTGGTTAATCCCTCAACATCATTCAGAGACTCACAACTGCAGAAAAACTCACGGCTGCAATTCAACATCATCACATTGCATATCTGGAAAATTCAATTTTATGTTATGTTTTTCTCTTACTAGCTTCTGTGATGTTCATTCATATGTATTTTCCTTTTTTCTTTTCTTTTTTTTTGCTAAATCTGTTTACAAACTAATGATGATAGATCTGCAATATATTTGTTATTATTTCTGCACTTGGATGTAAAAAATAAGCTATGAGACAAAGTTCTCTGCAACTCTCAATTTGTAATCATCATCCACATCTGTAACAAAGATCTTACAGCTGTTTCAGCCTGGAGTAAATGGATTTTTTCCATTTATGTATTTGTTTTTATTTTCTCTACAGGAAGCAAATCAAGAAAGAAACTTTTGTTTAGTCCGTAAATATACTGTAAGTCAGTGCTGAGCAAATTACACACTGGTCTCCACTGATATTCAGAAAAGGAAACAAACAGAGAGTGAGATGTGGACCACTACAGCCAAATTAAGTACTTTTCAGACCCTTTCAAGGACTTTCCTTTCAAACATCACAGAGTATCACATCCAGAGACTTTTTGAACAAACAGTTGATAGCTGGTGTTTTTTCCGAATGCAAGAACTCCTCTTTCTGCTCAATTTGTCCAGATTTATACGAGTAAATTTTAGGACTTAGAGTGGTTTCTCTTCTTATTCACCTTGAAGTGGGTGACGTCCATTTGCGAATGTAATGGTAGGTCTGTTGCTTCTCCGCTTGCAATGTGAAGTTTAGAAATAGTTCAACTTTTAAAAGGCCAATCAAATATGTGACTGATTTTATGACTGATCTCATGGCAGACTGTTGCTACAATTTAAAAGGTCAGACTCACCCACTGTCAGGAGTTAACACATCACATCCATGTGAATCTTGCCTGTCAGTGAAAGTAGCTGCTAGACAAATGGGCGCTGTTTTGTTGTGGTGGTTTGTTCTTTCTGAATGAATGGTAAATATATCAAATTCAGCTGAAATATAACTGTTTTAACATGTGATGGTGATTGAGTCAGATGGAGATCCACTAATAAAGTCAATGTTGTAACAGGGCTTAGCAGCAGTCTAGAAAATGCCTTTAAAGTGACAGTAGATCAACATATAGAATTAATTGCCTGTTTTTTTTTTTCTCAGGCTGATTTTAACATCAGGAAAAAGGAAACTGGAAAACATATGTAAATAAGAGCAGCTATAGGGGGATATGACTATATTAAGACAGGGTGAGTACAGAAACCAGAGAAGTCAATTCATTAATATAAAAGACCCCAAGCAAAAGGCAAATGCAATGTGGTGGTGTCATGAATACACTAATTAGCATATGAAATTGTCTAGAGATCTCAGTTAGGAGTTGGCAACTCTGACATGGCTCAAAACTTAGACCAGAAAACATTTAACATGGTGTTGCTCTGCTAAAACCACAACTTTCTCACAGCAAAGTCAGCTGACAAAGAAATTAGTCATTCTTTGACTGCAGTTCTTTTACAATTATTTCTCAGAGCAAAATGTAGAGGCAACAGAAAGCCTTCCCAAAAGAGCCATGGACAGCGGCAGCTCACTTGGATTCAAAGCTGCAAACACTGAAACAGCCAGTTTGGGACACACATAAAACCTGGAGATATTAAACTGTATGCATGGTGGGATGAGCCTTCTATGACCATGTGCCATGTTTTGCATAGCAATTACTATCTGAAGCACAGAGCATTTGTCACTGCTGAGAACTTCAACCAACCATACTGTGACAACTTTAATTTGCTTGCAGAGCAGTTCATTTTCTATGACATTTCACAAATGATTGCTTCCATCTCCAGTGTATCCATCACTGTTTTCTTCCTGTGATTTGGGAGGGCTCACCACTTCATTATGAACAGGTTACAGCACACAGGTATAGCTGCTCTTACCTACAAATGTCTGACTTTCCACCACCACACTGGCAGAGTCCACAATTAGTTTATTTCTTATTGACACTCCTTAATGATCCTCTGCAACATCAGCATCTCTGCAGCTTGCATTTATCATTTGCACGCAGGAAGCCTGCCACCTCTGTATGTCAAAAAAAAAAAAAAAAAAAATCATGCACATTTCGCAACATTTGTAAACTACGCTATATTGCTAAAAGTATTTGCTCACCCATCCAAATTATGGGAATCAGGTGTACAAATCACTTCCATGGTCACCATGGTGTATAGAATGAAGCACCATATGCATGCAGACTGTTTCTACAAATATTTGTAAAGAAAGGTTCGCTCTTAAGAGTTCAGTGAATTCCTGTGTGGAACTGTGACAGGACACCACCTGTGCAACAAATCCAGTCGTGAAGTTTCCTCGCTCCTAAATATTCCACAGTCAACTGTTAGCTGTATTATAAGAAAATGGAAGTGTTTGGGAACAACAGCAACTCAGCCGCGAAGTGGTAGGCCACATAAATTGACAGAGCAGGGTCAGCAGATGCTGAAACACATAGTGCAAAGAGGTCGCCAAACTTTCTGTAGAGTCAATCACTACAGACCTCCAAACTTCATGTGGCCTTTAGATCAGCTCAAGAACAGTGCACAGTGCGCTTCATGGAATGAGTTTCAATGGTCAAGCAGCTGCATCCAAACCATACATCACCAAGTGCAATGCAAAGCATCGGATGCAGTGGTGTAAAGCACATCACCACTGGACCCTAGAGCAGTGGAGGCGTTCTCTGGAGGGACGAATCGCGCTTCTCCATCTGGAGAAGATCTAATGGACAAGTCTGGGATTAGCAGTTGCCAGGACAACGGTACTTGTCAGACTGCACTGTGCCAAGTGTAAAGTTTGGTGGAGGGGGTGATTATGGTGTGGGGTTGTTTTTCAAGAGCTGGACTTGGCCCCTTAGTTCCAGTGAAAGGAACTGCGAATGCTTTAGCAAGACATTTTGGACAATTCCATGCCCCCAACTTTGTGGGAACAGTTTGGAGCTGGCCCCTTCCTCTTCCAACATGACTGTGCACCAGTGCACAAAGCAGGTCCATAAAGACATGGATGGCAGAGTCTGGTGTGGATGAACTTGCCTGGCCTGCACAGAGTTCTGACCTCAACCCAACAGAACACCTTTGGGATGAATTAAGAGCAGAGATTGAGAGCCAGGCCTTCTCGTCCAACATCAGTGTGTGACCTCACAAATATGTTTCTGGACAAATGGTCAAAAATTCCCATAAACACTCCTAAACCTTGTGGACAGCCTTCCCAGAAGAGCTGAAGCTGTTCTAGCTATAAAGGGTGGACCAACATTATATTGAACCTTATGGATTAGAAATGGGATGACACATAAGCTCTTTTTTTTTTTTTTTTTTTTTACAAAAACATGTCTTTATCTAACGGTATATTCCGTATGTGAAATGTAGAATATGACTAGCAAGAGCTTGAGCATTGGTTTCACTGTTAACTCCTCATATCACAACAAAGCATATCACAGGAATATTGTAGAATTAGATCATCATTCCAGTTGGTTAGCATCCCTTATTAGCATTAGTGTTAGAGGAAGGACTAAAAGGAAAGGATGGTTTTATTTTATTTTATTTTTTTGTTTATGACACTATCAGTTTATTTGCTTACATACGCCTAATGCATAATGTCCTCCTGCAAAATTGACACTGTATAAATCATTAAAGCCTATGGCTCTCTACAAAGAGTTACCTCAAGGAACCTTTCTTACAAAATGTTTAGGATTTAATCGCAATCAGTATAAGCAACCAGTCACAAACTGCTCCAAAATCATGTGACAATTGCAATATAACGATATAACATCACTGTGCTAATCGGCTCCCAAAAGTTTTGGAAGAAATAAAGAGTAAAATGAGCAATTGCTTCTATTAGCAAGGGTCTGTATCTAGAGAGTATAAACGCTTATCACATCATAATTTTACTTTTGTTTTTAAAAGTGAAATTCTTGGGTGTCTCAGCGAGTTACAGTGAAACACCTTGGCTGGAGTTTTCTGTCTCCCACTGTGCCGTACATACTGTCTTACAACACACTCCTGTGTTTACATAGCAGACGTGTCCTCACACAGGGAGGGCTCAAGGACCCCATGTGATGCATGAGAAGAAGAAAAAGGGGAAAATCTTCAAATGAAGGAAAATCATGCATCACTTACCAAAAGAATCATTCTTAGACCAGTCTCTGAATAAAATGCTTAATAGATGTGACAGATTAATTTTGAGACTAAAGAGCAAGGGCTGCAGTTTTTGTTAACAAAGGTGTATAATTGAGATACTGTGAAGAAGCGGTCTGCTCGATATCTGAAACCTGTACCATTTTGACACGTTAGAAGAAGGTAAAGTATTATGTAATTTACGCAAACAATGGCGACGTGCAGACCACCTGCACTAAAGTCCATATCCAGAATTAGTCACGAGTACATTCTCATTTATCTGTTCTTTAGACTTATGGGGAGATCATCACTGACTTTGACACTGTACTCAATGCATCTTGCTGTCCAGGCACTGACAGCCCTTTATGGACTGGAGGCCTTGGCCCAGCTGAAAAACCACCATAGGTCACAAGAGGGGGGCTTTAGTGGGGGTACATGCTGGGTGATTTCATGCTTTGCATTCGCTAGCAAAGCCTGAAAACAGCTCTTTCACTTCCTATGGAAAAAGTTCCCAGATTTCTCTGGCCGAAGTTGAATAGCCATGTAAACTCTTTTTTAATGGGATGGATCTGGTCTGACACAACAGCAGCATACAGTAAAGTCATGTTCCTTCACTTCCTTGTAAATGAGCAGTTCAGCAGTATTACATAAGAAGTATGTTATGTAACAAGAATCACAGGTTAATGATGTTATCCAGCAGTGGCATGTGCTAGTGAAACATTATCCCATTGTAAAAACATGGATGGATTCTAAACTTATGTCATTGTGTGCGCTGCATTCGAGAAAGGAAAATGTTTTACAGTAAAACTTTCAAAATTTTTAGTGAAACTGTTTCACAAGTTCTGACATGACATTGGGTTGAGATTTTGCACAAAATAAAAGATTTTAAAAAATAGTTGCAAAATAGTTAAAAATTCAAACTAACAAGTTTATGTTGCTTTTTCTACTGCTTGTTCATTGAAAATTATGACATTTAGCATTGATTGTTGCTCTTCTCTAAAAGTGCCTTCTTAAAACCTTTAATAATCATTGTATATTATTGTTCAAATAAGTTTGACATATCCCCTTGACTTTCATTTGCAGCTTGTGCATGTCAAATCTGAACTATTTTTACTACCAGACTTTAGAGGCAAACATATTTCTATGCAGAACTGACCACTATAAATAACATGACCTTTATAAACCTGATGATTACTAAACTAGGCTTTATTAGCATATTTGCAGCTATTACTGTGAAAGCGATTCTACAGTTGTGCATCTTTATCTGATAAACTCTGTTCAATATTTAAGTGTGTTTCTATTTCTCGTGGCATGTAAATATCTTACTCTGAATTCAAATCAGATGGTAATGGATGCACATAAAGAATGAATATTATTTAAGAAACTGATAGTGTTCAAGAGAGGAGTAACAGTGCAAACGTATGCTGATGGGAAAATGTGCACAACTTTGGGGGACATTTACCAAACTTACCACCATCAAGCTACATCTGAATATTTCACATATTTTTTTTAGATGTAGATTTCTCTTCAGTTTATTATTCGAAAAAAAAAGGTATGCTTTACTGCAGTATTATTTTTCATCCACTGCACTGCACAACTCTAAAAGTGAACACCAAAGAAACAACTTTAAAGAAGTTATTCCACTGAAAGCATCATAATAGCCAGCCATGATGTTTGGCCTTCAAACTTGTGAATCGTGACTCTGTTGTTAGAAAGCAGTCATTTGGTCACATGTTAGGTATGTTGCTGCTGCATTGTGTGACTTGTGCATATTCTTATCAGCCTGTGTTTAACACGTGAGGTACAGCAGGCAGACCACATGCACTTTCGAGAAGAGAAGAGAAGAGAAGAGAAGAGAAGAGAAGAGAAGAGAAGAGAAGAGAAGAGAAGAGAAGAGAAGAGAAGAGAAGAGAAGAGAAGAGAAGAGAAGAGCTCAGTGTCACTACAGATCCACGACTATGCATCAGCACTTGCCTTCCTTTTGTGGCCTTGCAAGTGGTTGATATTTTATAAAGGCCAAATAATCCAAAATAATATCAAGAAGCAGTGCATTTACAATGAAATTACCCCCATCTTTTTTTTTGCTATGTTGCTGCATAAAAAAACTGGTAGACTACTTCCACACAAACATGCAGGCACAGTTATATGTGCACTCACACTTGCAAATACACACACTTCAGCATGTGACCTTCAGGTTTGATCATCTGCAATGCAGTGATTAGTTTTATTGGTGTATTGGTAAGACTTGTTCTTCTTCTCATGTAGAGTTCACATTGCCAGCATGCTTCTTTTAATTCTACCTTCATACCACTCAGTGTGAATCTGTGCACTTGAAATGTACTGTGCAAAAATCCTGAGACACCCATCATTCATATTTTGATTCTGAAGACCCTAAAGTGGTTTTGACCAATAGTTTTTTATGCTTTTGGAATGTCTGTTTCTTTGGATTGACTTTACTTCACATTCCTGACCCATGAATCATTCAAACACAGAAAGTAACTTAACTCAAGGGGATGAAAAGAACCCTAAATTTCTCTAAATCTCCTCTTCTCTTCTAAATTGTATTTTTAGCTGTTTTAGTAACAGCATGTAACAAAGAATTTTCAATCTTCTATCTAGTTGCAGCTATGAAGATGTTTTCCCAACAGAAAATGTTGTTTTTGCACTATTAACAGGATTCCAAAGAACTTTTAACAAAACTGAACCAATGGAGCACAAACGACAAGTCACATAACAACAAAATATTGTACAGCTGAAAGTGAAAGTTTGGTGCAGTCATGTCCTTCAAAAATAGAATACAATGCCTGGAACTGAGAGATACACATGCCTTCAATTGATTCAACTCCTGTTTATTCAAAAATGGTTTCCATGGAAAGATGGGAGTAATTTTTTAGAAAGGAAAATAGGGCAACATGGATGAGGTATACAAAATATAAAGAACTGTCTTAAAGGATAACTTACTTTTTCTTCAACCTGGACCTTAACTCTAGGAGTTTATACATGCATTTACTCACCAGAAAAATTTTTGTATTACTTTGAATCCGTCGGATGATATTTAGATTAAGTCACCCTTCGCCATACATCCATAAAATGGGAGAGATGGGGCAGCCTCTCTATAAGACATCTGCAGCAAAACTCCTTCATTTCACCAATACTTTAAGACCAATGAACAAACAAACGAGTACTGTTGTCCTGTGAGTTGTCTAAATATCACCCAAAGGAATCAAAGTGATACAGAAATTTTACTGCTGAGTAAATGCATGTATAAACTCCCAGAAATAAAGTCCAGGTTGAAAAAAAAAAAGTTGTCCTTTAAAAATTTAAAAATTAAAAAAAAAAAAAAACAACAACAAAACAGTGGCAACAGGTCTAATGGAGTGATGAACCCTTTGAGTGCTGATATCAACATTGCTAAAACAGTGTAAACTCATCTTGATAGAAGAACAAAAGGCAGGTGAGATCTAAGAGTTTTAAAATATGCAGGACGCAGAGAACGTGAAGACTAAATTACAATATAAAATGTACAGTACAATAGGTTTAAGGTTTTGATGAAAACTAAGTGTGATCATATCATTTTTGTAACTTTTTAATTTTTGACTTTGTTTCTGTTCATATTTCATTAAATTTATACAACTTACAGTAATTTTCTGGGCAATATCTAAATAAATAGTGATGGCTCAAGATTTTTTTTACAGTCACCTTCTGTATGTCCTGTCAGGAAACCTACTGTATGCAGCTGGACATTAATATAAAAAAAAACACGTTTAATAAGTTTATGTTTGAAGAACTCACAGAACTCTTGCTGGACTCACCATGCTCTTCTGCAGTCTTCAGCGCCTTGCGTACATGCTGCTCTACAATTTTGGCAAAAGAGGTTGCTTCCATGACTTCAAACGCCAGCCAGCTGTTTTTGTTTTTCCAGTTTTCTTGAGCCTATATGTTATCCAGCCTTTGTCATAAACTGATACCTTTCACACCATATCATTGCAGCTTAGTGTTTCACACTCCTCTTGGTGACCCACAAAGTTTGACACAACCTTTTAACTCAATCACACAACCATGGCCACCTTCTAACACATACACACATTCCCTGCCTGTTGCCCACTTAAAAAGACCCTGCCAACACTTTCCCACCAGAACCTTCCAACATGCAGATAACCACATCCCACAGATAGCTCTGTCACTTTCTCAGCTGGCAGGAGGTAACCAACCACAAATGTCAAGTGTGTTCATGTTGTGGCTAAATTGTGTTGGTGACATGACAACTACAAACTGCTTGCGCACCATGTGACAGTAAGTGCTTTGAGTCAGGCAATAAAAAATGATGAAAAACAATCTTAAATGGATGGCAAGTTTAGCTACAGGGTGTTTGTACTCGTGTTTCAGTTTCCAATATGTCCTGTGGTGTCAAAAGACTATCTGAGCACTGTGAAATCTTTAGCCTATACTGTAGTGTGTATAAAGCCCCGTTTCCACCAGCGGGTCTGGGTCGGGTCGGGCCGGATCGGTCCACGTTTTTTTGCGTCTCCACAGATAAAAACTGGGACGGGTACCCTTATATCCGACCCGACCCGGACTACTTTTTTGGCACCCTTCGGTAGGGGTACTGATCTAACCGATCCGGACCAAAGAGGTGGAGCTAATACACAGCAATCAGCTGATTCATTGAAAAATCCGCCACTTCCTGCGTGACCCAGCGTAAAAACAAAGCCGGGGTGACTCCTTTCTGTTTCTGTCACGTGTGGCGCCGGTGTTTTTGGTTAAACTGTGTTACACGGCGATGATGTCACACAATCACGTAGCAGCGCTGTCCAGCTAATTCTCCGCCTCCAGAATAAGGGTACAGGTTGCTGTGGGGACACAGCGTGAAATCAGCACATCCGTACCCAAACCCACCCGATCCGGCCTGGCCCGGCCCGACCTGACCCAGACCCGCGGGTGGAAACGGGGCTTAAGTGAAAACAACCGGCCCTTCTTTGCAAAGAGCCAAACACTCACCAGAACAAACAGGTTACTTAGTCACTGCCATCATCTCTCCTTCTATGTGTCTGGACAACAGCCCCAAGGGGGACCAGTCTAAAACTGTGAGAATTGAGCTTTAAGACAAGCGTGTGCAAGAGGTGAAAATGAGACTGGAAATAAGAACTTTTAAAAGGTCATCATAAATGTTGATAAAGATGTCAGTGCTTGGAAAAAAACTAAAAAGGTACACTGTAATGGATTTTTGTAATCTGCGCAGTATTGTACTGTGTTATCAACAGTAAAATACTGTAATCATATATTATATATATACACATACATATGTATATACACTGCCTGGCCAAAAAAAAAGTCGCCACCTGGATTTAACTAAGCAAATAGGTACGAGCCTCCTATTGGAAAATTACTGCATGGGCGATTATCTTTCAGCTGGCAACAAGTTATTTAACCCCAACTGGTGCATTGAGTTGCTTCTCATTTCCTAGACAACCATGTGGAAAGACACATGCGTGGTCTTGGAAAAGATGTTAGTCTATCTGAGAAGGGTCAAATCATTGGCATCAAGAGGTGAAAACATCTAAGGAGATGCAGAAGCTACTAAAACTGGGTTCAGAACAGTCCAACTCATTATGAAAAACTGGAAGGATAGTGGACCATCGTCTTCCAGGAAGAAATGTGGCCGGAAAGGCAGATGAAGTGATGCAGCATCATGCCTAGTGCCTACTGTACAAGCCTGTGGGGACAGTGTTATGATCTGTGGTTAATGCAGTTGCTCAGGTCCAGGTTCAGCAACAGTATGAGCTCAGATAATGAGGTCAGCTGATACCTGAATATACTGAATGACCAGGTTATTCCATCAATGGATGTTTCTTTCCTGATGGCACGGCCATATTCCAAGATGACCGTGCCAGAATTTATCGGGCTCAGATTGTGAAAGATGGTTCAGGGATCATCAGACATCATTTTCACACATGGATTGGCCACCACAGAGTCCAGACCTGAACCCCATTGAGAATCTTTGGGATGTGCTGTGGTCAGACTCTACAATCATCAAGATCTTGGTGAAAAATTGATGCAACAGGATGCAAATAAATCTGGTGACATTGCAGAAGCTTCTGGAAACACAGCGAATGCTGCCGCAATCAAAGCTAAAGGTGGTCCAACGAAATGTTAAATGTTTGACCTTTTTTTTGTTGGTGACTTTTTTTTGGCCGGGCAGTGTATATATATATATAATATATATATATCTATATATATATAGATATATATATAGATACACACACACACACACACACACACACACACACACACAGTACACGACTGTAAACTGCATTGGAATGTAGGAAAATTCACAGTCAGGGCTGTAACTGTCCTGTACTGTAAACCAAAATACAGTAGTTTCAAGCTGTAGTATTTGAAAGTTTGATCATTACTGATAACCTCTTTTAGATGGTGGTTATGGTCCTATAGTGTAATATACACAATGTGAAGAGCAAAAAAAAACCCAAAAAGGATGATGCTGCCACCACCATGTTTCACTGTTGGGATCATATTTGGCAGGTGATGAGCAGTCGCTGGTTTTCAACACACATACCGCTTAGAATTAACTCCAAAAAGTTCAATCATGGTCTCATCAGACCAGAGAATCTTCATGTGTTTTTTGGCAAACTGTATCCAGACTTTTATTTGTCTTCCACTGTGGAGAGGCTTCCATCGGGCCATCTGCCATAAAGCCCCAACTGGTGGAGGGCTGCAAGGCCTTTTCCACACACAGATCAGCTCAATTCAACTAAACTCAACTCAACTCAACTTGGCTTGGTAGCTTTTCAATTACAATCCAACGTAAACGACAGCAGCAACAGTTAACACTCCCTACCAGTAGGTGGCGGTAACGCACCTCATTAATTGTTAGCCAGCCGCCAGTAAAAACAACAACAGGAGAAGAAGACGAGGAGAAGTAAGATGGAAGGGACGGATCATATCATTACTTGCGCTACCTAAGGAAGTACTTGCATGGTGCAGTTGGTAGCAACCTTGCCTCCAAGTCAAAAGTCCCAAGTTCAAGTCCCTTTTCAGGCGAACAATATTCTTTTTTTTTTCTCCACGATCTTGTTGTGAATATGAAATCACTCCCTAACAAGCTCATATGTATCTATCTATCTGTACATTGACAATAAAGTCTTCTGAATCTGAATCTTTTTAGTTATTTATTTATTTAACCTTTATTTAACCAGGAAAAGTCCCATTGAGATTAAAAACCTCTTTTACTAGGGAGTCCTGGCCAAGAGGGACCATAAGAATAAGAGATCTCTACATTTTTTATTTTTTCTGTCAAGATGGGGTGCTGAGTGTACATTAATGAGAAATAACATTAACTTTTTTTTTTTATTTTGGCAAATGACTGCAATGAAAAAGTGTGAAAAGTTTAAATGGGTCTGAATACTTTCTGTACCCACTAGGTCCTACTGACACACGCAGTCCGTTTTGCAATGGAGACCTGTTTAGCAAATGTAAATGTCTTTAGGAAAAAAACACAACATGAACCCCAATGCCAGTAGGAAGAATTGTTTTGATGGTACTTTTGTTTGAAAATATGTTTTGACTTTTCATACAGGCCAAGAAGACCATGCATTTGGCCGGATAGGGAACACTCCTGGAAGCTCTTCATTCTCAAACCAACCAGCTTCTTTTCCTATTCAAAACTGATTGGTTTTCCTCATATATAATTCCATGGGAAAAAATGCCACCAAATTTGCAACAATATGTTGTACAAGGTCAGCAACCCAAAAGCCAGGAACACTTAACCATGGTCAGAATTATTGTAGACTCATAGAAAACTGCCTGAATGCCACTTGAAGCCAGTGCTCTGAAATTGGTAAGAGAGTCACTGATCGGTATCCAAACAGCTTTGCAGTTGTAGGAGACAACACACTGGTGAGAGTTAAGGAACCAAAGCAAAGCAGTGACAGTGTTGAGTCTACATCTAACAGTGAGACACTAGTACCCAAATGTCCAAAAACATACCTGTATGGATGCATCAACTGGCATCCTTTAGACCTCCCTCAAGGTGAGACACCAGAATCAATGGAAGAAAAAAATGAAAATAACATTTTCTCAAGAAGAACCCAGAGCAGCGGAAGGTTGTCATGTGAAGCAAATGATGAAGATAACTTATGCTTTCCAGTATATGCCATTAATCAAAATCCCCCACCCACCATTGATAAACTCAAAGAACAGTGGTCATTTCTATTCATGAAGAGTTTCCTGTCTGCTCACTTCTGCACTTCGACTGGGATTGATGTTAATTTTAGACTGATGGAATCTCTCAGCAGAAAGGGGAAAAAGATACTTCACTTTTTTTAACGTCAGCTTCCAAGGTAGAAAAATACTGTGCAATCCTTAAAGACCTAAACAGTTTTGATCGTGGAGAGGAAGAATAAAGTGTTACAGCTATCCTTGCGATGGCCTACTTCACAGAGGACTTGCTCTTTCTTCTTGGTGATGCAAGTTTGTTTTATGGCCAGTATTATTTTCCCCCTTTATTATGCTTTTCTTCTTATTCCAGTTTGTTTGTGTTATATTATTAAGAGTCACCCAGAAGTTCAACTTAAAGACCTACAACCCAACTTTTAGCAATTTCTCAGTGACGCGCCCCCATTAGACGGCTAAACTGGCATCTACTCTACTTGCAAAAATACTCTACAGCCAATAGCTATGCACACTTAACCAGTTACTTAGCTCTGCACATGTGAAAATCATCAGTCACTAATCTCAGGTAAGTAGGGTAGGAAGCTACGCAGGTCATCACTATTAATCTAATCATAAATAGATGAACAGGTAAGCACTCTATGCAGGTCTCGAGTAAGTGTAAGTAAACATGAGTATGAGTACACATATAAATATATACACCAGGTAAGTATTACACGGGTAAGCATAATCACACAGGTAAATATGTGCACACTGGTAAATTATTTTGCTCTTTCCCAGTGCTTTTATGTTCTGTGTATGCATTATCAGTGTACAGTAAGTACCATGAGTGTCTGGATGTCTTCAGCAAAGCAACAGCCTGCTGGAAGTGACGGCGTACTCCATCACACCCTTCTTTAAATGAAAGACCAAAAAAAAAAAAAAAAAAAATGGAAACAACTAAAGTAAAAACACATAAGCAAAAAAATAATACTTATTTTACAAATCAATCTTTTCAGAAATTAATAAATTAAAAAACAGACCTAGAAATTATATAAAAACATCACAACCACACTATGAACAAGTAAATATGGAATAGAATAGCAGGCGCTACTAGTAAGCACTACTGTTAGCACTGCCGTACAATGACCGAGGTTCGGTGGGCGGGACCAGAAGGCACGCTTGCTTCTGTTGTCATGGTGCTCTCGTGGAGAGGAGGCGGCTTGATACGGAGATACCTGGAGACATTCCCCCATACATTCAGCAGTAACCTGCAGACACGCGCCTCTCCACGCACTCATGTTTGGGTAAAAAGAAACAGTTGCTGTGTTCTGTTGAACGCGGCAGCACGTCAGGCTTGAAGAGGTTCGTACTGAGTCTCTGTGGATCTATAAGGACTTAAGGCCCTTTCAGATAGGATGCGTTTTTTGCGGCGCGCGCCGCGGGGTAGGGCGCACCTGGCGCAGAGTCGGCGAAAGAGCAAAGCGGCAGCGGGCATGTCATGCACGCGTTGCTAAGCGACAGAGAAGCGTTTCCTCCCCGACACGCTTCGTTGTGAGAGATGTAGCTCTCATCGTCACAGCAAAGAGCTTTTATCCTGAGGAGGAGGAGGAGGAGGAGGAGGAGGAGGAGATCTGCAGCAGATAAAAGATAACCTGATCCTGATGACAAGGCAGATCTTGGGGGAGTTCAGGTTCGTCCGGGAGCTGCATTCTTTCACTCAGACCGCTTCCAGGTTTACTTAAAGCTGACCAAGGACTACTTTTTTCCCCGAACTGTCCTCTCCTATTGGACGCGCTAGGATGTCGTCACAGCGCGCAGCGCCCGAAATAAAACATTTTTAATTCGAGCGCAGCGGCGTCAGCGCTGCCGCCGCGGCATGCGCCCACCTTGCGCTTCGCGGAGCTCCGCGGCATCGCGGTGCGCGCTGCCGTGGCGGTACCACATACACAATGAATGGGTTTGCCGCCGCGGCGCTGCGCTTGCCGCGTTCTATCTGAAAGGGCCTTTACGGCGGTGACGGATTCACCAACCTGACACAGACACTGATGTGTGAGTATGAAAAGAGTTTAAAGGGGAACTTCAGTTTTTTTCAATCTGGACCTATTTTCTTGCATGAAATATGTTAATTTTCTCACCCAGATAGTTTTGGTGCAACTTGAATTCCGTCGGGAGATATTTAGATCCACTCGAGATCAGCTTATGCACGATATAATGGCAGTGATGGGGCAACCGCATGCAGCCTCTAAATAAGGCATTATCTGCCGCAAACTCCTTCATTTCACCAATGTTTTGCTACGAAACTTTAGTTGGACCCCCCCCCCCCGTGAGATCAAAGCAGCTATTTTGTGGTGATTCATCTGTGTTTACAGACTTTTTTACTGCGACCGCTTTGATGACGTCACTATTATGCGACACCATAATAAGTGTGATGAATCACCACGAAAAAGCCGCTTTGAGCTAAAAGGCATTTAAAGTTACACTTTGCCTCTAAATTGTGTTTAATCAGAATAATATTGAAAAACATATCTAAACTAGCAAGGGCAAAATTTAATTAGTCATCATGTCAGTCAGTCATTTTCTGTACCGCTTATCCAGTTCAGGGTCAAGGGGGTTGCTGGAGCCTATCCCAGCTATTATCAGGCGAGAGGCAGGGTAGATCCTGGACAGGTCGCCAGTCTGTCGCAGGGCAACACAGACATTCACACTCACATTCATACCTAGGGGCAATTTAGAGTGACCAGTTAACCTAACATGCATGTGTTTGGATGGTGAGAGGAAGCCGGAGTACCCGGAGAGAACCCACGCATACACGGGGAGAACATGCAAACTCCACACAGGAAGGCCACTGTTGGAATTGTTCGAACAAAATTTAATTTATTACACTAAAAATATTTTATAAATCCCCAGTGGGAAATTACAATGTTTACAAATTGTAGTAATTTTTTTCCACGTGTAAATAATCTTTAGCTGTTCATGGGGTTGTAGCCTATCACACAATACGACATTGGAAAAACTACATGAACATAATCTTCGATGTCCCTCCATACTGTACGTGCGTTCCTACGGAGGCTTTGCCATATTCACAGCCATCCCAAACTACATAGGGCAGAAGGCAAGTGGACTGTTTAGCCCTTAATTAGCCAGTCTTCAGTATTTTGCCTTTACAGTATTGCTACTCTTTTTTTCCCCCGTATCACTGCTGCTACCATCTTTACAGCTGCCGGTAAGTTACTGTAAAATCTACAACAAACTCTTTACAGTGTAAAGTGAAGTGTTGAATGAGATGAAAGCTTAGGGGCTAATGCCTTTTTTTATTTATTTATTTTTTCTTTAGAGTAAGAGTCTGGAAGTGTTCCACTGCTCCCAAACAATGTACACAAAAATGAATGCATACAGAGAGAAAGATGGGGAGAGAGAAAACAGAGCGCAGGGGGAAGACAGAAGCAGCAGCACAATGCTGCCTGCTGCACTGCAGCAAAAATCTACACAGCATACTACAGCCACCACACAACCTCCAGCACTGCACACAGACCCCTGCACGGAGGGAGACAAGCAATCCACAGATGGGGGTAAACACTTGGCATGACTGTGTAGAAAAGAGAGACAGAGACAAAGAAACACACTATTTTCATGTCATTCCTCTAAAAGATTCAACAAATAACATGAATCAGTTTCATCCGTCAAAACCCAACAAGTCTTTCACTTGTCTGTGAAAATGTGCATGAAACCCAGCTAAACACTGCACACTGAGATTCGTGGGAGCTTTGTTTAAGCACAAAGAAACACTGCAAACAATAGATGGTGCCCTGTAATCAGCCTTCAAGACACAGTAATCAAATTCTATGAATATGTCAAAGCCAACAGGCCCAAACTCCTGTGAATAATTAATCTGTTAAAAAGTAGATAAAGAAAAGTCTAAAACATTAATCATGAGGATCAGCTCATTCATGGAGGCTCTGAGATCGACAGCCCTCCATTAAAACGACACTAAAGAATAGCTCTGTAAAGATTAAAATGTCCAAATAAGTGATTTGGATTTTGAAGCTTTTATGCCAAACAAGCAAATTTATCTACAGTATGTAGCACAATCCAACAACTACATAAGAACAAAAATTCAATGAAAACAAAATAGATTTAAAGGGGCTGTACCTGATTTTGCACATTTTTGAACCAAGAGCGAGGTTAACAGTTCAGTTTGAACTGTAAGCCCCGCCCCCAACTGTTTCTCCCAATGAGAAACACTCCTGCTCTCCTTTTTCTCTCCTCCCACTCAACATGCATGAAATAACACGCACATCTCATACTCGTGCACGAGGAAACTCTCCAGAGGAAATTTGCATCGTCCAGTGAACTTCTAAATGACATTTTCTGTCATTAATTCATGACCGGTAGCTTGCTGTAACTACAGTTATGTACACAGATGCACAATTATGATGTATTATGATGTTATAGGCGACATTACAACATGACAACCTAATAAAGTATCTAATCGGCCACTGCGACTGAAAGTGATGTAAAGCTCGGTGGCGTTACGGTGTAAATATCATTTTGTATTATATACGGCATAGTGAGGAGGACACAGTCCGACCAGCATAGGCAGCGCCAGCGGCCGAGGACATGCAACATGTTACTCAGAAGAAAGTTATTGAACATACCTGTCTAGTCGGATAACAGACAGTTTCCAGTCCACATTCAGTCCGAGGCCATCCAGCTGCTCTCTAGCTTCAGTACAATCCACCGAGATTTACATGAACTTTATTCCTTCTTTGGTCTCTCCTGTGTTTCAAGTCTCTCCTCTTCCTCAGTTTTGATGCTTTCAGGCTGTTTTGCTGTATGAACAGTGACAGCCAGTGCAACTTTCCCTTCAGTAGATGCCATGCGGTTCTGTTTACAAGTGCTGCCGTGCACGCACTAGGGAAGGGGCGATCCTCATTGGGAATCGCTGTTAGTGGCTGAATGGAAACCGGAACTTCTGTAGAATGAACCCCATTGGCTGAGAAGAGCGTCACGATGGTGTTAGGACCACAAAAACTAAAAAGGCCTGGATTCATGCATATGCGCAATCAATGAGTCATTTATTTTCATGAAATTACCTCTTTTACCACATAATATACCATGTAGAAAGTGTTTTTCTCAGAGAGATTAGAATAAAATCAGGTACAGGGCCTTTAAAGAAAAAAAAAAAGTTAAGACAAAAACCAGAAACAAAACAGAGTAAGAACTATGGGGCAGTTACTTATTAATCAAAGTCCTTAAATTTTATTTAATTGACTAAAGGCAGTGGTGAGGACAGTCAAAGCTGATGTAGATGGATGTTTAAATGAAATAACAACAAATGATTTTTATTAAATAGCTGAGTATGTCACTTTTAAAATTTGATGTTTACTAAAATAGTGTTAAAAGCCACACTACATAAGTTCCCAACCTTGAAACTCTGCCTTTGACTTGTTTTGATGGCACACTGACATTCACTATGTGCATTCCTGGGGCTGTAGTTGCCCTCCAGCATCCCCTACGGCTGAGAAACAGCACTTAACAATTTGTATTCCAGCTCAGAGCTTCACATAACTGCTGCTTTGATTTACGGCCCGGTATTGTGCACCAGAAACTGGATATCAACACACTGATTGCTTTGGAGATGTATTCAGGAAAGAAATCCAAGAGGATTTTATTGGAGGTGAAGAAACTAAAGAGAGAAAGTAAAAGAGCAAGAGATAAAAAAAACAAAAAACAAAAACAAGGGTCAACATCGGACTGGATCTTACTCCTTGGAGAGAGCTCAGAGAAGCCCGGGATACAAGATAGATGCTGAATTCACCTTTGTTAGTGGATGCCAAAGTGTAGTAGTGTCATTTCAAAGAAATTTACAAACCTACTCGCTGACTTTTTATTTTTTTGTGGTTATGTCCCAGTTTTCATTAAAATCATGCTTATTTTTCATTCCCCAAAGACTACTGTATATAAAAGCAGCTGGACTCTATAGAGTGTGCTGAAAGATGAGACTTGAAAAATTACTTAGGTTCAGTTAAATCAATGATAAACCATTTAGATGGTAAATTGTACTGCCAACATGTCAGATTTTACAGGACGAAATAAAAAGAATAATCCAGTCCTCCCTGATGTTAATATAAGCTAAATACATCCTCAGTTTTTCTCTCCATGTTTGCCCTGCGATAGACTGGCAACCTGGTCAGGGTGTACCCTGCCTGTCGCCTGCTAGTTTCTGGGATAGGCTCCAGCTCCCTGCGACCCTGAACTGGAATAAGTGGTACAGAAAAAGGATGAATGAACAAACCTCAAATAAACAACTTTACATGATATATTACACTGTTTCAATATTTAATTAGTAAAAATAACTGAAATATCAAAAATTTACACACTATGGGAATTATTAGTGAGGAATCCATACTGTATGTAAATGTTTTAAGGCCATTTTTAAACAATTTGGAGACTTTATTTTAGACCTTTTGGTATATAAACATCACCAATCTGCCAAGGAGCACTTTGCAAGGTTGCATCTGAACAAATAACAAAACTTCTACAACAGCATCCTTCGGGGAGAAGGCAATAGCGTGGAGATGTTTGGCCAGAGCACACAGCGATGCATCAAGCATGGTGGTGGAGGGATGATGATGACAAGACGTGGGAACCTTCCAGTCACTGAGTCAACCATAAACTGCTCTATACCAAACATTCTAGAGTCAAATGTGAAGCCATTTGACAGCTAAGGCCTGGTTGAAATTGCGTCATAGAACAGTATAATTAACCCAAGCACAGCATGAATCTACAAGAGAACAGCTGAACGAGAAAAGAATCAGTGTATCTCATCAAAGTTCTATGGCATCATGTGGTAATAGTACAACTGTTTTTTCCTTTTATAATCATTTCCCATGGAGTAAAACATCAGTTGTTTTTTCTTTGTTCTTACATTTTCATAGTAATCATTGTGCAACACGGCTTGACAACATTGTCCCGTAATGTTATTTATGCCAATAAAGAGAAAGGCTAGTGAAAGGAGGGAAGGAAAGATGCTGCATCCTGTTCAGCTTGTGCCATCGGCAGGACACATGGATGATGGACAACAGTAATAAATGAGCTACAGGCCAGCAGTGAGTCATGAAATCACATCAGCAATCTATCATAATCAAATCATTGAAATGTACTTTCAGCGCAGACCCAGCTGAACCTGCTCTGTGTTTCCGTCCAACGGACCTTCTTTGCTGATAAACAGCAGAGCAGTGGGCCATTACTATAACAGTGTCCTTCTGGTGTGTATTATTTGTAATAACACATTCTGTGGTTCAATGACACAAACACACACACTCCTATTCAGGCTGGTGTGTGATAAAGGTTAAAGATGTTACGTTGCTGTCATCAGAGCCACAGGGTAGATGACCCAACCT
The DNA here is from genome assembly GCA_023101725.1 of Atherinomorus stipes. NCBI lineage: Eukaryota > Metazoa > Chordata > Actinopteri > Atheriniformes > Atherinidae > Atherinomorus > Atherinomorus stipes. Next base: position 555,926 of record JALJCO010011058.1, on the reverse strand, counting down.
TTTCACCATTTATCATCAGCAACATGCAACTGTGTCATTTACAACTGCTAGATGATGGAACAATATTCTTACTTGTACTTGTAACTTACTGAGAACAGCCAATAAATCTTTCAGCTAATTATTCTCAGGTTTAAAAAGTTAACTATCAATAGACTCTTTTGACACATTCATTGTGCAGCAAAATTGTAATAATGCTGCAATAAAATGGTGCATGAAGGTTTTTCTTGGTGCCACTTTTCTCCAGTCCTCTTTTTATGTGTTCTGTCATTTTTATTTATTATAATCTTATTAAGCTCTTTAATTAAGTTAACATCTTTAAATGTTCAGCACTTTCCATGTTTTAGTGCCGTTTTACTATGCATGCTTCATGTTTTAATTCTCCTAATATCAGCATTTATGTCTATAATAGCAGAATTCCAATGAAAAAGTGAAGCTTTCTTTTATATTTTCCTAAACGGAAATGAGAAGTCAGTTTTTATGTTTCTTCTTATTTGCATACTTGAGATTCTTTTAGCAAAGTCATGAAAATATTATTTAAACATAAATGAATAACTCTTAAAACCCAAATGTGCTTTAAAAAAAAGACAAAAATCATGAATCAATAAATATTTTGAATATGTGCAACAGTCGCAGTCATGACAGAAGAACGATGTTTGTATTTCAGGAAAAGCAGTTAGCTGTAACAGCTTGACAATGATTTTAATAGTTGAAATAATACTTAGACTCGTTCATAAATTTGTTACATTATATTGTTATCAAATAATAATTTTCTAAATAATTCTTCTTCTACTCAACAAATCACAAAGCAGCCTATAAGAACATATTCAGACAAATGTAAATATTATTAAGGTTCAGTTCAATGAAACCTTTTTTTAAAATACATTTTACATCATAAAGGTTTACAATTATCAACCAAAGAACATTGGTGAAACTATACTAACTTAAATTCATTTGACTTTTTATAATATTGTTTGAAGAAAAAGCCTTTATTGTCTGTAGCATGTGAGTCCTAACCGGTCACAACCTGCCTGTTCCTCTGATTAACAGGACTTGTAAATATAGCTCAGCTTTTTGCCACTGCTGGCCTATGGGGGCTTTTCATTTAGACAATCATACCGTCTGCAGTCTGTCAGAATATGTTTTGTTGACTTATAAGGCTGAAATTATAGCTCTCCTGGGTTTCTTTGAGCTGGAGCTAAATGCACCCATTAAAAACCTCTCCACTGTAATCATGTCAGCTTTCAATCTAAAGAGCAAATGTCAGAGGGCGAGAGGATTATTTAAGAGTTATGCCGTACCACAGACCAAACGGTGCTCCCATTTAATGAGGAGGAAGGACCGCGGCAAGAGTCTACAAAGCCAACTGGGAAAAAAAAAAAAATCTGCACTACTATCAGTGAAGTTTCACATTAGAAACAGCCATCCCCATCTTTAATCCATAGGGTGTCAAATACAGCTGCTTTGAAAAAAACTTTGTGGTGCATTTAAGTGCTACTTTATTGTCCAGATATGGTAGAGTGAGGCAACAAAGCTGGGGGTCTTTCACCGCTGCCTGCTTTTGGGCACTGATTTGGTTTGTTGGGTCCTTTAAAATCTGCACTGAGGTAGAAAAAACAGTTACTGTGAATAAAAAATGAAAATTAATCTAATCATTTTATCTGAAACACCCATTAACGTCAAGATTTACCTTCACTCTTATGATCAGAAATCTGCTATGAGCTAAGGCTCATGGGAAATTTTGTTTGTTAAAGGCCATTAAAAGAAAATGGGGGCCTTCTCTTGGAGGTTTCCGACAGTGAAGATGGGGGACGACCTGCTACGCTAAATAAAACAGACGTTTTGCACTACGAGCAAAACATGAACAAATTTGTGAAAGTACCTAAGAACAAACTGATAAAATGATGAAAATGATCAAATCTTTTTCTTTTTTTTTTTTATCAAATCAACATCTAGAAAATAAAGACAAGAAAATATGACAAGACCTGGTCTTCATGGGTTGGATGAAGAGAAACTACTGCACAGTGCATTTTATCTCTTAAAATCGTTGCATATGAAGCAATCTAAAGCAGTGGCGGCTGGTTGGCCTGCCCGCCAAACTGGTCCATTAGCCTTTTTGGGTCAAATTGGTAAGACTGTTACCCTAACGGAAGGGCACCAAAGAAGTAGGACGGGTTGGATATGAGGCTGTCCCAGTTTTTACCCGTGGAACCGCAAAAAAAATGCGGACCAACCTGACCTGGACCCGCGGGTGGAAACGTGTTTGTGCCCAAAGTTGCTGTTTCTGCTTCAGCAAAGCAGATGCCTGAATGAGCTGCATGGCGACCTGACCTGACAGTTGCCAATCACTTTGTTTCCACCAGGGGCTCTGGGTCGGTTTGGGAATGGGTGGCCTGGGATGATATTAAATTCCCAGTCTGTTCCTGGTTTGAAGCCAGACAAGTTACAATTTGGGGACACCTCATCCTGAACACAAAGAAAGGTCTGTTGATTACTTCAGAAATAAAAAACCCCACTGTCTTCAGTACCAGAGTTGCTTTTCTAAAGCAACATCCGCCACCTGAAATGCTCAACTTACCTCGTATAAGTAGTGTGCAGAGTCTCCTGCTCTAAAACAGCATCACACTAAAGCAGAGGAATTAAGACTTCTCTCTGCCACTGATGGTACAGTATGTTGGGAATCGTATGGTCATGGGATGGAGGGGTGGGCCTTGACATTGTTGTGGCCGTAGAAAAGGGGGACTGTTAAGAAGCAATCGTAACATATCATGGTATTCATATAGCAACAGCAGATTTGCTATGTCCTTCTCAAAATTAACTTTTCAGACAAATAAAACTTAGCAAACGCACGATCAGTAAATGAATAATTAAAAGATGTGACACTCAATTCAAAGGGATCAGGTAAAACAGGCTAAGACAAACAAAGTAACATCAAAAGAAAAGAGGTGGCAGGTCATTTATAACTACAAAGCCAGCCTTTCTTGAAAATAAAAAATGAAAATGGAAAAAAAAAAAAAAAGTTAATCTCCGAAGATCCCAAACAGAGTCCAATTGACATCCATGGGTAATGGATTCTACATGTTAATTCCTCATAGAGAAAAAGCTGTTTGTCCCGACAAGGATTTATGCAAAAACACCTTAAAATTCCCCTTAGATGCTCCTCGAGTCACTGATTCTGTAACAGTAAGTAAAAGGTCAAGATCAATGAATGCCTGAAGAAACTGATCCTCTAAGCTTTCCAAGATCAGTTTAAGATAAGACATTTTAACAAAGCAATCCAAATTCACCTCAATTTCTTAACGATACTAATGTGATTTGATGAAAGATCTTTTGCAAGATTACCCAGGTTTTAACATTATCTATTAGAGTTTTAATAGATCATAAATCCTGCTTTCCACCACAGCTCCCAACATGTCAACACAGATGCAGAAAAGCAGGATGCTTCATGTCACGTTGCTCCTACTATTAAGGTCAGAGGATGAGCCAAATTACAAGATGATTTATGAAGCCTCCAGAAGACACAGGGTAGAAAACCAAACAGAGAAAAGCACAGGCTATCTTTCCTGCTGTATCCATTTTGAGATAACATCACAGCTTCATAAGGAAAAAATTCAAGCCCTCATAAAGGGTAGGTCTAAGCTACTGATACTAATGACACTGACAAGTCCTTGATATTTATCTACTACATGCAATCTTAATGAAGATGTTTGATCCACAAATCATTTAAAAGGAAAAATCATAGTGCATTGACCACTCTCACTGCACACCTTCTCATCGGTGATTTCTTCTCATCCGCTCTTTTGAATAAGCAAATCAGGGTCAAAAACAAACATCTTCCTGAATCTCCCAAAACAACAAATTCAAGAGAAAATGTGTAACAGGCAAAAAAAAGTTCAACTAAATCAGTTTACAGCCCACATTAGAAACCATCAAATGCTTTCAAATACACTGGCACATCATTGACTGAGCGCATTCTCACTGTGTGTGGGTTAGAGACAGCGCTGCATCAAAACTTAAATTTCTAGAAACCACACATGTGCACATTCTCAATGATTTTAATCCAATACTAAATAACAAATTGAAAGGGAAAAAAAAAAGTTGCATTGTAATGGCTTCAGTTACTTGTAAAAAGACTGGAACCATGCGTAAGTCCTTTACATCTTGTCATTAGACAAAATGTATATTGGAAATGTCATTGTGTTCCTCTGATAACTGGGTTTTTGTGACATGCTCACTCCTCCTTCATCATATCCTCTGGCTTGGTCAGGAACACAACTAGACACATTTCATGTACTTTTTTAATGCAAGGGAAACTTATTTACTGTTGCCTTTTTGCTGGTTGAGGATTTAGGATGACTACTTCTGTGGTTATGGCTTAGTCATCTCACTGTCAGGCAGGAAACTTTCATTTAAGTCCTGTGACTGAAATGCTGGAACACACCTGAATCATTTCACACTAACTCACTTGCAGACAAACCCAACACACCCTGTGCCAAGTTTAAGTACCAGCTGACCATTAATTAGCATTAGCAAACATTTAACTTGAGTGTCCAGAAGGAAAGCAGTCACCTCTGCATAGCTTTTGAGCCCCTGTGCTTTCTTCAGTTGGCATCAACGCTCAAAAGCTTGACTGATGTTCACCCTCATCCTGCTTTGTTTTTGCTTGAATTTGAGAAATGTAACACAAGAAACATGCCATTTCTACATAGAGCTATCGATCTAGCAACTCCTGAGCTCCACCACATGTGACATCGGCCTACGAATGCTAATGGTGCAGAATCCTTTAGTGTCAATGTTGGCATCATATTCAGATGTAAATAGTTATATGTTTTGAACCTGTCAAAATGGATAAAACAATCATTTACCGTATTTTTTGCAGTAAAAAATGTAGCATATACTTTTATACTTTTATGCACCCCTTTTGCATCCCTCTAGATGTTCTGTGGATGTATTATTTTTGAAAAAGTGTTTTGATGAAAAAGTTGTTGCTATAACCTTTAGCTAAATCCTCAGAAGAGATGAAAAAATAAAACAGATTTGCAAATTTCCTAAACCATGTCTTAATCAATAATAAAACACATAACTTATGTAAAATGTTGAAAAGGAGAGCTGTTGCTTCATAGAAAAGTACAATATAAGCTCATTTTCATTTGATCACAGTGTCACATCTCAAAAAAGCTGGAATGGAGGCAGCCAAAAGCTGAAAAGTAAGTTTTACTTTTAAAAACAACTAAAATTTGCATGTAGTAATTTCAACATGCAATCGAGAATTTTGCGCGAGGGGCTGAACCACGGTTTGCGGGTGATTTACAAAGAATCATCACGCAAATGACAGCGGGTGCAAGCGTGTTGGAAACACCCCTACTTTATAAAATAGGGTTTTGCATGTTTCGAGGTTTGCAGCGTGGAGAATTGCGAGAGACGACAGTGCAAAAGGAAATATGACGCACAGAGGGAGATATTAGTGGAGGAGGGAGATGAAAATATAATTTAAAATAAGTATGATGAATCCTGGGGAACGAACGGCAGTCGAGTTTGATGGACATGATTATTCAATCAATAATCACAGGCTGTTAGCAGCCCAATTTTTTCAGTTCTGTCCGTTCCACAGGTGATCTATTTTTTAAAAAAAATTTGTATGTCAAACATTTAATTAATTGGCTGCAATCGGGGTATGAAGAAGACTTTAAGCAATGTAGTAAAAAATGCTCCAGGAAAACATCATCACCCTGCCTTTAAGCTTGCCAGATCAGTTGCTCTTTAGGTTGCACTTACATGTAGCAGCTGTGCTTAACTGAGGACCTAACCTTGTTTTTCTCAAATGATTCAAAATGATTGAGGACAAGGAGGCTAGAATAAAACTGACAACTGAGAGAAAAATTATTACTCTTTTTGAAGTTGTTCCTTCAAATCTGACAGGCCCTTGTCAGCGCCCATCCGCAAATGGACAATTTCACCACTTTCTGTCAAACATAACTCAAATCAGTCACAGAAATCAAGCTGCCATCAGAACCGGAGAAAACCGAGACCGCTTTGTAGCATTTGTCACCAGGTTTAGAATTCTTGGGGCCACTGTTTTGATTATGCTTCATAAGTCATCTGTAGATTGCTTAATAAAGGTTCAATATGCAACATTTCCTCACAAAGCTGTTTAATTTCTCTAAATCAGCATCGTGGTTCTTATTCTGGTGAGTGTTCCTCAGAGCAACTTGTCACACCACAGGAAGCACGCTGTATCTATGACTCAGATATCAAAGCAATCAACTAATAATCACTTTTCTCTGTTCGCCTTCCAGCTCATTTTGAATTACATGTTTGGTTTTTAACGGCTCAATGTGCTTTATAAAATCTGCTTACATAAAGCTGAGAGTAAAGTTGTACTTTAAAGAAAGCAGAAATATTATCTTCTTTACTTTGAGAGATTTAGACGATAAAAGGTGCATTAGACAGTCTCCTAAAGACAGATATAACCTTTTAAGGCAGGACAACAATATTATCTCTAATGCCTTAAATCTAGTAAGTTGCTTTAAAAAAAAGATAGCATCATCTACTGGTTGGTGTCATTATCTAAAATGAAGGCAAATATTGAGTGTTTTATGTACTGAACACTTGTGGAAACAAACACAACACTGACCTTTAACTTCCAGATGACAAACCTGATAGCAAATGGCAGATCATTTGCACATGCTGCACACATGGAGCAACATAAGCATTCATCTCTAGTCATATGTCTGGCAACCTGACAAATTGATCACTTCTATTTTTTCTTCCTCCTCCATCATCTCCACAAGGAATTATCAGACCCCTTAACTGCTAAAGGCTTTTCTGTGTTCACCATTTATTAACTTTGTTAGCTGTTTGATCTTGAGCAGGTAGCATAAAGTGCATTTTGGTGCACTTTGCTAAAAGAAAAAAAAAAAAAAAGAAGAAAAAAACTGCAGCCTATAAGCCTGTATGAAAGCAGCTGTGTTTCATCTTTGATGCAGCAACAAAAGCTGATCTCATGTTGTAACTGATGTTTACTGATTAAATATTACAGCACCTGCAGTCGTCATGCATGTTTGTTTCTTTTGTGCTTTTTTTTCCCCTTAAGTATTCTGTTACAATATACTTGTAACACTATACTTCAGGTACTTTGTGGAAAGTGGAAAGCAACTATACTAACAATTGTGTTGTTAGCTAACTTGCTCAAAATCCTCCTTCTAAAGGCTACAGTAGGCTATAGTTCTCTTACTGCGTAATGGAGAACTACGTAATGCGTTATCCAACTGGGGAGCGATGGAGACCCCTCCGGCTTTCATAGTTCTCCGTCATGGTGCCGGATACGCAGTGCAATTTCCTGCCTGATCAGTAGGGGTCGCTAAGGAAGACTGGCCTACTCATATGAAGCTGATGGTCGGTAACCTCAATGGTTATTTTGCTTCCGGTTACAGTGAGCAATGGTGTCTGAGAGAGAAAGACTGTTGTTATTGCTGCAGCTGATTAACATTAAAACAGAGATACTTTTGATGCAAAAAGAAAGACGATGGGGCGATTTTAGTATTTCCTCACTTGTTCAGCCAAACGTTCTTCGGTTGGACTCATATCTGCGTCTTCGTAGGCTAGCCGGTTTAAACATGGCTCTGCTAGTGTTTACATAGTGGTATACCAATCACAGCCCTTGCCGTCTCCGTCGTCCCTTGACAGAGTGACGGACACTTAAAAAATATTCTGTGCAGCCAGAGACGACTGAGAGGCCCTCCGACAGTCTTCGAGCTCCGACTAACGCTTTGTAACAGAACATTGGTGAAATGAAGGAGTTTGTGGCAGATAAAGCCTTATTTAGAGGCTGTGCGCAGTTGCCCGCATCACTTACATTATATTGGACAAATGCTGATCTAGAGTGGATCTACGCCGGGTGGGTCCCCCCCCCCCCCGCCACCCCTCCCCCCAAAAAAACCCCTTTTTTTTTCCGGGGATGTTAATTTTTTTTTTCCCCCTTGTTACCCCCCCAAACAAAAAAGGGGGGGATATAAGACCCCCCCTTTTTTTTGAAAAGGCACCCCCCCACCCCTGTAAAACGGTTAATATTTCCTGAAGGAATTCAAGTTGCACCAAAACTGTCTGGGTGAGTCAATGAACATATTGCATGCTAGAAAATAGGTCCAGATTGAAAAAAAATGAACTTCCCCTTTAATATTCAAAGCCCTCAATAACCTGGCTCCCTCCTATTTATATTTATCACAATAGTGTCCCATGATCTCCGCTCCTCTGATACCAACTCTCTTTCCATTCCCTTCATAAGCAAGTACAGAACCGGGGGTATCGAGCTTTCACTATTGCTGTCCCTACTCTCTGGAACTCATTCCCCAAAGACATCCATACTTGCTCTGACCTGAAATTGTAAAAGAAAATCTAGAGCTGCCTTTATTTTAATGATCTAACATGACTTTATGTTAGGAGGTATCCTACGAATTTTAAATGTTTTGATTTACTTGATTGATGTTTTTCAGTGTGTTGTATTTTTATTGTTATCCTGCTGTAAAGCATCTTTGAGTGTCCTTAAAAGCGCTCTAAAATGCATCCATATTACATTACTATGTATTGTTGGTGTATTCCCAGATTCCACTGGGGCACATGTGTCAAACTCCAGTCCTTGAGGGCTACTATCATGAGGGTTTTTGCTGTTTCCCTGCTCCAACACACCTGACTGAAAGTAATGGGTCATTGTGAGGAAGTTGACAAGAAGCTGTTGGAGTTATTTGATCTGGGTCAGGTGTGTTGTGTTCGGTGGGGATTTGTTGGGGCAGGGAAACAACAAAAATCTGGAGGATAGTAGGCCTTAAGGACCAGAGTGTGACTCCGCTGCACTGGAAGCATATACCTGCTAGATCAGATTGTACGATGTTCCAGACTTTTAATCTTTAAACTATGAACAAAGGTGCAGCACTGTAGGCTAGTTTAATTCAAGTTAAGAACAAAGCAGAAAAACAACAACTGCTGCATTAGATGGCATTTAATACCTCTGAATTTAGGAAGTCAGACATCTGGTCATGTTTGAACCTACGCTATCACTAAAGGTCACTGCATATGGCATTTGCATAGAGTTAATTTCAGAAGGTGTTTGCAACAGACGCTCTGAAGAAGCACAGGATATATGAAGGAGCTATAATAAACATGCAAATGTGTTATTAAAAGGCAGAATTTTTAGCCCTAATCTGACCTACAATGACAACAAAGGCACATCATGTTTATTTCTTCATTTTTAGGCCTTCTGTTTAAAACTGTTGTTTAATTTTCACAGTATTCAACGATACTTATGGAGAAATTTAAGTTCTTTTGAAACTTTCTTGAAAAACATAGACTCTCCCATGACTAGTGTAGTTCCACATCCACTCATGATAATGTTTTTAATTCCAACCACTGGCAGAGGTTTCACTCAACCCAGAGTTGCTGGTAGTTTTTTTTTTCTTTTTATAGAAGCAGCATCAAGCTTCATACAGCAGATGGGATGGGAAATAATAAGTTAGATATAAGAGCTCGAACATCCAGTTGATTGATAAAAAACTACAACTTGTGCAGAGTAGTACACTGGGCTTTCAACAGTGGTCAAGAAGCTGGATATTAAGCAGAGTTTTAAGTTTGTAATCTAACTGCTGCAGTTCTTTAAGTGGAAAATGCGCAACCATCATTATCTGCATCTATGAATTCTACCCTCCTCCTCCTCCTTTTGTTGCCTTTTTCTCAGTCTAGTTCTGTGAACCAGATATTATTGTATAGATGATCCTCAACATTAAATGTCATTTCATGAAAATATAACTGAGTACTAAATAAAGACAGCAGGAATTAATATGTTTTAAATGAAAAAAGAAAAATTTATGATAAAAGACATTAATGCATTTTCATCTCTGATTCCAAACTGACACCAAACTAATTTATGACTGTTGCATATCAATGCATGGCACAAACCAAAATCACCCATGAAAGATGAGTGATCCTTTTTTTGTCTTCATCAAAGTAGACTGACAATGAGTAGCTCCATTCAAGCCTCATGAAATGATCCTGTGTGCTAGTTAGCTAAAGTCATCCACCAGGATTCTGTGAGACACTTTAAGTAAATTCAGATACTTCTCTTCAGTTTTTGTTTTTACCCTTAAAGAAAAACCACAAGCAACCTGACCCCATGTGGTTTTGCATACTGTATATGAAACACATGGGAAGCATTTATTTTGCACTTGTTCAGTCGTCCTCAAAATTATTCATATCCTCCAATTATAGAACAAAAAAAAAAAAAACAGCTGTCAGTGAAATAAGTTGAAATCAACAAAAGTAATGATAGATCAAAATTTTGACGAAAATCATGAAATTGATTTTGAATTGTGGTTCAACAGAAATATGATAAACAAACACACAAAAATTAAAACAAGCAAACAGGCATGATGGGGCTCCGAAGCTGAAATTTTGTTGAGCAAAACATTGAGGCAAACGTTGCAATCATGTGTTTTCTGAAATGTTCAAGCCTGTTGACAGGTATTTTGGTCCACTGTTCATGGGGAAGGTGCTCTAATGTGTCAGGGACAGTTTTACTTGTTTGGCTTTTTAAATTAATATTTTCAAATACAATTCAAAAGCAATATTTTTCCTCACTACATTATAATTTTGTGCATTTTTATTTACTATTATTTGAACTACTGTTGTGAATTTAGCCTTTTCCTTAATTGAAGGGTATGAATAATTTTGAGGACAACTGTGTAGCATGATATATTAGATATATATATATATATATATATATATATATATATATATATATATATATATAAAAACACATACATACAGTATAGCGGCATTTACTCTCTTGTCTGATCTGTATAAACTTGAGGCAGAATGGCACCCAGGTACTTGATTCTTATCAACCTAGCAGGTTTTATTTTACAGGAACTGGACAGAAAGTCTTAATAAAAATCACTGTGGAGACTCATCATGTCTCTGCCCAGAGAGATGAAAGCAAAACAGACTTTCTTGTTGATCTGTGACACATGCACTGCAGAAACACACAAGATTCGAGACAATTACAAAGCATAACAGGAACCACAAGTCATCACACTGCAATGAGAAAGCCAACACCGACAATCTTAGTTCAACAAACTGTTTCTTTATAGCGACACACAATTGTCATCTTCCTCTGTGTCCTGTATTCGGAATGCATGCTGAGTTATCATGAGAAACAAAAGGTCTTTCTATGTAATACGCAGTGAAAGAAAAATCACTGTTTCAAATGTGAGCATGTAATCGACTTAACTGTACAACGTTTCTCTTAGCCTTGAACTGTCAGGATCTCCACGATATATGCGTAATTGAAGCTGCTATAATTACTGCAATCCGTCTGTATGAAACCTAGCAACATGCAACAATGGATGGAAGAAGGTATTTTTAGCCAATACCGCTCTAATTGTTAAGAGTTCTTTAAATCTTAACCATCCCCTTTAATCACAGAGCCACCTCTTTGTTACTGCAAAGTAAACTATGAATCAATGTGTAAATGCTGAAACAGGAATGATTTAGGAAAAAGCTGCATTTGGGATATATTGCTGTGCAAGGAGAGCTGCACACACACAAGCGGCAGAATCTATTAAAATGTAGATGTAATTTCAGCAAAGAACAGTGCACAGTAAAATGATTGTTTTTCACTGACAGATTCATAAAGTTGATATGACAGCCAAAGCATCACGAAACATGCACCTTATCAAAGGTTTTTCAATAAGCTGATGCAAAACCAGCTCTTGTTCCATAGAAGTAATTAACAACCTAGTCATGAAGACGTCAGCTGTAATTTATTGCCAAATGAATGTAGAGTTGTTCCCATCGGCCAAACAAATCCCCTCTGTCCATTTATGTTTCTTCTTTATGTTTCTTCTTTTAAAGTTTCAGATCATTTCATAATAATTTCAGATAATGGGAGACACTATAAAGTTATATGTATAGATTAATTTTAGTGGGCCAAATGAAAAGATTTGAGAGGTCTCAGTTCTAAGCACCAGTGTAAAGTTGAAGTTTTACTGTAAGTAGTTAAGGTTGGGCAGAGAAGTTGTTTTCTTATCAAACAGAATTTTTAACTTGCAATGCTTGATTTCTTTGGTAGAAAGGAGTCAAATTCCCTTAACCAATCACTGGAAATGCAACATGTCTACTTGAACTAAATGTCATGGGAAGTCTTTCCACAATGATGCAACTATTATTTTTCCAGACTTTTGGGAATGGAGTGGAAGAAGAGTGAACATGTTCCCCCATTGGCTGGTAAGTATCTATGTGAGCCCCAAAAAAGAAGCAAAAGTACATCTGTTTTGCAATACACTGCCTGATAACATTGTACAACAGTTTAGTCCTGACAAAGCCTTTAATCTGCCCATGGTGCTGACTGGCTCATCATTAGTGATCTCACAGTGCTCATCAAACTATTTGTTTTCATATCACAATGCCAGACATATTAGTCAATTCTAAGGACAGACTTGCAGGCATGAACCAGGGCAAATCTTGCATCAATCTGGAAATCCATTAACTATAGGCTAATGACAATGACTTTCAGGGCAACAGGCAGAGTTTCTGGGCTTCTGGTGGAGCCAGGTGATAATGGATCAGTCACATCAGAGCCAAGACAAAGTCATTGTTTGAAATTTAGATAAGCGAATAGAATGCTAAATAGTTCTCACAAAATAGTAGATAGTTATTTAGAGCAGGTTACAACAGACAAATTATAGTGCTGAAGTTTGGTTTAACCTCATGGCTCTCACATAAACCATAAAGCTGGGTTTCGCTGGAAATTCGGAGACCCATTATCAAGTGGATTCCAGGGTGTTTTGTGACCTGTACTGTCACTTTGCTGTCAGTGAGCCACTGCTGTGCAACTCTGAGGAAGCCACCCACTGATTTCACACATCCACTGCAAGTCTGCTCTTTCAGCAAACTGGCTTTGGAACATTTGCCGCACTTAAACCGAAGCTATGTCACTGAATACGAATCAAATATCAGCTTTATTGCGTACGGCAGTTAATGACATAACTTTCTCCTCTGCCATTTAAAGTAAATGCCCTCATTAAAGCACTGTCATTAATCATGGCTGTATGCACCATTATATGACATTCTCAAAGTTTTACAATGGCATCAATGCTGACATTAGCACAGTCATCCCTGCTTCAAAAGCTGCGGGGTGAAGCTGTATTTCCATCATTTTGACTCAGCTGGTTCATTACTTAATCGCTTTAATGAAGTACTCAGAGACATGTACCCATGCTAACACACCACAGTGAACATTATGGGTGGGTCAGGCTATCAACTCTAAGTACAAGCCACCACAAATGAAACAGCAATCTTGCTTGAAACAACTGCAGCTGTAAAATATTGACAAGGCAATGAGTTTAAAAGCTTGGTGATGACATAAGAAGTAGGGATGGGCACAATTAATTGATGACCAATAGTTGATCATTAAGAATTTTTTCAATCTCGTAATTTATTTATTTATTTATTTTTTTTGACCATCTGACAGTGTTATAAAACAGAGCTATGTAATAAATTTCACTATGTGGCGCTAATAAAATATCCTACCAGCGGGGGGCGATGTAGCCTAGAGACGGCAGGGAAAGCCGCCTGCGAGCTGCCGTCTTCCCCGTCACAGTAGCTGAAGGAAGGCTCGTCTCAACATGAAGCGAGCATGGAGAAATCTGGTGTGGGACCATTTTGCGTTAGAAAATGACACCTCACTTTGTAAATACTGCGACACATTTTGTAAAAACAACTTGACAACAACTCCCATGATGTTACATTTAAAAAAACGCTCATCTGACCGAGCTTAAAGGTAATGAATCCTCTGATCAACACACTGTTGTCTCAGTCTTAGGCCAGAGGAGCTGTGATGCAAAGCGGGCAGACAAAATAACGGAGGGAATGTAAAATGATTAAAGTGGATATTAATTTACTCAAACCAGTCTATCAGTTTCCTTCACAGCGCACCATTACCAGGCTCACTGAAACATGAGAAGCGAAAGCAGGAGCTGCTAAACAAGTTAGCCACAGGAGCTAGCATTGCCATAACAACAGTCTGTTGGACTGCTTTAACAGGAGATAGCTACCTCACAAAAACGTGCCACTACTGCCGACCTTCTCGCCGAGAAAATGATTTAGGCTGTAGAGCAGTGGGGAGTTGAAATAAATACGTATTTTAGGGGGGAAAAAAACCCCAAAAAAGTCTGCCTATGGTATGTGTAATCATTTTTTAAACATGCATTTCTTAACGATTAAATCGATAATTGATCGTCAATTCTCCTGACGATTGATCAAAAAGATGTTCACAAATGCCCATCCCTAATAAGAAGCTCTGGAAAAGTGGACGCATAGTCTTTACAAGCACGGGAGTCATTCTGTTCATTTCTTCAGCATTTCAGAGTACATCTATTAGTTCATCTTAACCTGTTTCTCATGAGCTGAAGTTAACAACTGTTATGGATTACTTCTAACAGAGATGCTTCACCATATAATATCAGCACCAAGAGCATAAAACCTAGACAGAAACTTGCTTCTGAGGGCTAGTTGCTTGAAAGGCATAACTATATGAAAAAACAGCTGGGAAAAAATCACTTTGGTCTGAAACATCACTGTAAAGGAAATTAAAAAGGATGTGGACAGATAACAAAAATATGGGAATGGCTATTTAAATATATTACATTTTAATGACATATCCAACTTAATTCTGCAAGAAAATTTAAGACTCGTTGATGTGTTACAGTGGCCTGCTCACATTAAAAGCCATAGTGACTGCTTACCCAGTCATGTTGCATTTTATAAGCACACATTCCTTTTATTTAACCTTAAGGTGATCACATTTAAACCCAAAGCCTAATTTTCAAGAAAGGCCTGTTTTTAGATAAAATTACAATAATGAAATAAAAACAAATAATAATTATAATAAAATGTGCCAATTTATACACAGTGTGCTAGAAACAGTTCAAACTTAAAAACAAGAGCAAACTTCCTGTGATGATTATCTGTAGAGGTGGGATCACAGATGCCTCGCAAATAATAAGATAATATCATGAAATTTCAAACGATAGGGGTGGGAAAATCAGATAAAAAAAATTGAATCAGGATTTTATTTGGACAATTTTTAAAATCTTGATCTTTGTTCAAAAATTGATCATTTTTTTGTCAAATTTAAATGCTTCATTTTACTCTGTTTATAAGTTAAGTGTGGAAAAAGGTTACAGTTTTTTCTCCAGCAGAGGGCGAAATTGTTTTCTTCAACTGTCTAATAACATGAAATCTATTTCTAAAAAAAAAAAAAAATTTTAAAAACTTGAGCAGAAGGCAGAGAATGGTAGACAACTTGGTCAGGCATTAAGAAACCAAACATCACAAAAATCTGCAAAATTGAAGAATCGCAATTTAAATCGAATCAACACCCAAAAAATCGTTAAGAATCGAATCAGTAGAAAAGCATATCGTCCCAGCCCTAATCCTACGATAATAATAAATCACAATACAACAATTTGATTTATTGCAATAAATTTCATCCATGATACACCACAATAAGTGTCACAGAAGACGTTCCAAATTTATTGACCATACTCAATATATCTGAAATGAATCAAAACATTTAATTCACATAAATGACAGAAAATCATGTAAAATGACTTGAACAGTAAAACAAAGTGCCCAGTGGCTTTTCTTAACTTCTAATTTCCCCTGTGAGTAAAGTTTGACATAAAACTGCACTGCAGACACATAAATGCACATAAACTTCAGTGCTAATGACTTTCTAGATGCTGGGCATGTGCAAATAGGACAACAAGACCTAATCAGATTTTGTAGTAGAATAATCAAATCTAGAGCTGCAGCTGGCAATTATTTTAATAGTCGATTAATCTACCCCTGTAATCGATCGATTAATCAATTAATCGATTAATCGGATAAGCTCTATGTTTTCAAAGATCTGACTGAGATGCAGTGGAGTAATAATGAGTCCAAATTGGCACCAAAGACTGCGGTTGACACGCAACAAGTAGGTGCATTACTGCCACCCACTGGTAGGGAGTGTCCGGAAATAGTTTATACAGACCAGAAGTAGGGCTGGGCGATATTGAATTTGAGTAATATCCCAATATTTTTATGGCATGTCACGATACACAATATTTGTATTTTTATTTATTTATTTATTATAAAGGGACAATGCGTTTTTAAGCACATATACATTAAATGTAAAGGTACAAAATTGCAGGATTATAGCCTAGGCTAATTTCCATCCTCTGTCCCCCCTGAGCAAAGCCCAGCTACCCCCCACCCTCCCACTCACAGAAACTACAGTAGAAATTTAAAATCATGTCAAAATCCCGTTCCCGCCAATGACCATCCAACCCCCCTCCACATATGCATAGTTCATATAGTCCGCCCAGAACTGTACCCCATCCCATAACCTCGTCACCCACCCCAACATAACAAGTCCCTCCTCCAGCGTCCACTCTCTTCGACTGCCCCCTCTCCCTGGCCATCCCCAGCTATTTCCCAGCTCCCTCATATAATCCATCCATCCCAAACAATCCACCCTCCTAAATCTCTACCACTGTTTGCACCATCAACAAGTCTCTTTTTACCCACACTCACACACACACACAAAAACATTCTTTACAAGTCCCAAAATTATAAAACACCTAATGGTATAACAATAAATAGTAATAATAACAATAAAAATAGACTTATTACAAGTTGTGAGCGCAGCTCTGGTTTTCCAGTAACCACAACTTTAGAAAGAATTTAGAGAAAGAGCTGAGTACAGGCATTTCTCTGATAGACGCTGTATAGAATTCCAAGTTTTAGAAGCACGATAGGAAAAAACTGCCTGTCCGAAGGCACTTCTCCGACGTGGAATGACACAGTCACCCCTAGAACCTCTTTTGTTATCTATTATGATTTTTCCTACAAATATATATCTTGATATTTTACCTTAGCCTTGAATTAATGCTTTGATGCATATAATCACATTCGTAAGTTGATTCTGTGTCTGCGTTAAACATTACTGTTCATACTGCATTAATATTTGCTGATTTTAAACATCCATGCCAAAAGAGTGAAATCATAACTAAACAAATTGATCAAAACTGTATAACAGTAAAGCAGTGCAGTAAACATCATGTAATTTAAAAAAAAAAAAAAAAAAACAAGAAAGTGCCTACGACTACTGTTATGCCTTTTGGTAAAAGAAAAGGATAATCAGTTCATGGTGTGAATTATTTACATTAAAAAGGGAATAAATAAGTTGATAGTTACTAAAAGTAAATTATTTCATGCTGGGAAAAAAAACAGTTAAAATATTTGGATTTCAGATCTAATCAGTGTGACACATCTTCTTAAAAAGTTCTTTGTTTGAACGTTTGCTCAGTTATGCCACTGAGTGAGTGCTCACATCTTAATGAGGATCTTTGTTGTTTTTCTCCGACAATGTTGTGAGCTAGTTATCAGAGAAACCAGTGAGGAAACAACTCATGTGCGCCAAATATGTTCTACACGCGTGTGCCTCAGAAAACTTAAGTCTTTGTTCTGTAAGTATTGTGCTAAGTGTGTTAAAGGGACTTGAGGCAAGATTAAGAAACGAAACTCGCGACTGCTGCGACTGGCGCTTCAGGTAACTGCAGCCACGAGCCAAGCCGTCACGGAAGCGTGCACAAACTGAAGCTATAATGTTGTTTACTCGCTTTTTTCTTCATAGTTACACTTTTTAGTGTCTTTCAGTTGATCTGGATCGTTTGCTGACGGCAGGAGAATCCATTACAGTGTTTGAATTTAATGCGACCGTCTTCTTCCTGTATTAAAACTGCGGATGTAGCGCCATTTGACGTCACGTCCACAGGGCAGTGCGGGAAATTCGGACACCAAATTGCAGTGCATTTTGCAGCACATAGCCTGTTTAAGGCAACGGAGAGAAACGTGGGTTGAAAGGTTATTTTTGGTATTTAGTGCTTCAGCACCCATTAATATAAAAAAAAAATGGACATGCACGTTTGTTTGTTTTTTAAATTTCTGCCTCTAGTCCCTTTAATTACAGTAGTAAGTTGGCTGAAATTCTTCATCTGCAGCAACCTGAGCTCTGCCAGAGAAGCTGCTACTGCTGGCCACATGACGTAGCACGTAGCACACGTGATGTACGCAACTAGGCGCGCTTGTCTATCCTAACCGGAAGCAGTTTATATAGACCGGAAGCAATGCGTGAAGCGGGACTTCAAAAAGTTAAACAAAGCATCGATTACTAAAATATTAATCCATAATTTTTTTCTCATTGAGTAATTTGAATAATTTGATTAATTGTTTCAGCCCTAACCTATTGCAACAAAAAATATCACGATATTTCAGGGTATCAATATTTTCTCACACCTTTACATATTTGTAGTTGATTGACACCCACCCTTATAAGTTTAACTCTAAACCTTGCAAAGTAGGAAATGCATTTAATGCTGAAAGTGGTGTGCTATTTATACACACTGCCATTGCCATCATGTTAATTACACGTAATAGCCAAGATCTATAGACAAACTGCCCATGCAGGCTTAAGTAGCAACAAAATACCCCATAAAAACACCAAAAGTGTCATCTTCTGGTGAAGAGATGCTTAAAGATCCTACATGAATATAATCTGGTGGTGTACAGTAAACACGTGTGAAACAAATACAGAGTACTATCTGTGACTTATAAAACTGATCTCTGAAATGACAGCAAAGACAAAGAGCCTCATTGACACAGGGTGCTTGGCTTGGCCATACTGTGTTCTCGCACTTATGTTGTGTTGCTAAAAATAAAGCCAAGGAGCTGGAGCACTTTATCTAGGCCTTTGCAGATCAGGTCCTAGTGAGCAGTGTATTGGAAATACAGTACTTGCCTGTGCTGATAGAGGACCGCACAGACAATTCACTGTCCTCTTATTACAAAGGCACTAATAAATCCTCTGAGGTTTTCTTTTAAGGCACTACTGGAACTGAAACTAATTGGTAGTGTGATTTGTCTGACAGAGCAGATTCAATGAGTTTGCAGCTTTTAGTTGTAAGAAACAGTGCAGCACCCCACTGACACAGTCTGTATTCTGGCCCACTTCATTTCCAAGTCAACTAGCGGCTCCATCTGCTGCTTCCATGCAAACTCACCATCAATTTTTAGTTTAGTAAGAATCCTCTTTCAAGTAAATCTCACTTTGAAAGTCACAGCCTCAAATTTTAAGTCGACTGACTGTTGGTCTTACAGTAGCTTTAATTGATTGGGTGCATTGTGTTGGACACAAGTGAAGCAGCATCCTGCTGAGGCTTTTCCACACTGCAGCAATCAGTCAGTCGTCACCCCTGAGCTTACTGTGGCATAGCCATAGTAGGGTTAAGTTAGGGACAAGGTTGTGTTATTTTTAAATATGAGTTTGCAACTGGTTATTTTACCTCCAAATATGACCATTTGGGGGAGGCGACAAGTCCCTCATTTTGTTGAAGGCACTGAGATTGGGAAACCAGTTACATGCAACTGAAATACCAGCACAACTATAGTGAAGTTAGAACAGACTAAAGCTTCCACATTCCCCAGCTTTGCATGTTTGTTCTTTGGTTTTGCAGGATCTTTTCAATCTACTTTTGGCGCACCTTGAAACAAAGGACAGTGCAAGCTTAAAGGGATCATTTGGCTTTCCATTATATGCATTATATGTTACCACCAACAGTTTGGAGAAGCAAGTAAAGGAGAAGAGGAAACTTTAACACTGTGCTGCCGAGAAAGGGTTAGTGGCACATTTGGAGTATATTCAGTAGTTTATCTTTTCATCTGAAAGCACTTTTAGACAAGGAAGATAAACTGTTAAACCATCTCTGTACTCTTCAAATGCATGCACTAGATTTCTTTGACAAAAGAACATAATATTCATACATGCAGAGCTTGGTTGCTGAGCTTGTATTAATGTATGAATTTGGAAGACACTAAGACATACAGTAAGCTCGGATCAGAACCCCCATGTCGAGACGGCATAGGACGGCCAGCAACTCCCAGTTCAACGTTTACCTTCAAATTACAATCCTTACAACCGTTGTGTGCTCATAAAGTGCACATTATATGATAAATGTGTTTGCAACTCTGACAAGGTGGGTAATTTAAACAGAAGTATGTGTGAAATGTGGCGTCAGAATTAACGTGAACTTCAGTCATCGGTGGTGTTGCCAGTGTCTGTGCTACCAAGCAAACCCCTCTAGTTTTCAAACTTGTGGTCATTCAGGGTAACTGTGCCCCACACCCTACCAGATGGTTTTCACATTTATTGTAGATGCTGGGTCTAGCTAATTAAAATTATACATATTTTTTATACTATATCAATCCCAAATGGGGAGTTTGGTCACTGTATCTAATGCATCTCTAGATGACTGCTTACTTATGACATACTTATTTCAGCAGAGTACATGTAAGAGTAAATACAGAGTCAGAGACAGAACAATGGCCAGGGTAGTCAATGAGCATTAATTCCACCTCTGACAGATGTCAGGAATTAGTCTGTGGTGATGAGTTTATCTCCCTGTCCTTCACACTCATGGTACAAACTTTAATATTCAAGCTGAACCAAATTTTTCAACAGTTTTGGGTAAAAGTGAACATAACTACAGCAGTAAAGCACATGACTCAGTTTTATAGGATAACAATCATACAAGGTGAAAGCACTGCTGCATTTGCATTTCCCATGAGCCTTTGTGATCCAGATACATTGAGTTTTGAAAATAGCCTCATCCCCTCTACAGAAACATACTGTACCCAACTCAATGGTTAGGGTTAAAGAAAGAAGAAAAACAACGCAGTATAACTCAACTGTGTTTAACTCAACACATGGGTTCACAAAAAAAAATCCAGATAATAACCCAAACTAAGTAACACATTTCATAATCTCGTGGTTGGGTTGATTAAAAAACACAGCTTTTTTTGTGTGTGTGTGCACGCGTCTTGCCCATTTTGATCTTATCCAATCGATCTATGCACAGCTCCACTGCTTCCTGAACTTAAGCTAGCTCCTTTGTTTCCTGTCATTACTGGACGAACTGATTAATCCAGGTGTGCCTGACCTCAGTAACTGTCCAGACACACCTCAGTTCATCCAGTAATGCAAGACAGAAAACAAAGAAGCTACCTTAAGTTCAGGAAATAGTGGAGCTGTGCATAGAGCCTGTTAATTATCAACCATTGACCCACACAAGGAACCCACTTGGACCGATGAGCAACACATGGACATATTTTGGCTGGTTGATCTAACTTGTAATCAATATGTATATATTGAACTACCCAAACAAATGATCATGATGCTCACTAGAAGATGTTCATGCAGGTTGTAGTTGTATTTGAAACTTGAAATAAAAGTTCAAAACATTGTTCTTATTATGGCCAATTCATTATTCTCTTTAAAATCTTGATATAGCTCAAATTATTTGTAAAACTTTTAAGGACCTCTTTTTCTTTCTTTCTTTCTTTCTTTCTTTCTTTCTTTCTTTCTTTCTTTCTTTCGTTCTTTCTTTCTTTCTTTCTTTCTTTTCATTTTTATGCCCAGTTTTAAAATTCTGCCTTTTCTCTTTATGGAAACCTCAGAAGTGGGTTCTCAGTGTGGATTTTGTCTACCAAAAGGAATAAATTAAACTAATTTAGACTATTACAATTAAAACTGTCTAATGAGATTATTTGAGATAATAGCTGACTGTGTTTTGTTTTCTTTTTTTGTCTGTTCTAATACTACAGAGGTGTTATAGGCATAATGGTGCTGCTACAGTATGATGATAACCTTGCTGCAGCTGCAGTGTCCAGGAATTGTTCTGTTGCTCAACACTTCCAACCTCCTCCATGAGGCAACAAGGTGCCCGCACAACATGCTGTCTACCTGGGGCTTTGCAACAGCCTGTTGAAATAAACAATGCTCACTCAACCTCGGAGATTCAATCAGCTAATATAACTGCTGGTGGGAGTCTGACGCCAGGGCTCATGCATCGCTTTTTCCCCAAGAAAAACTCCAGAATCTGAACCAAAATGATGCTGACTGCTTGAGTGCAGGTAGATAGATGCATTGGAGCAGCGGAGCCCCAGTTCGTTTCCTCATGTCCAATTCACACCTTTTTAAACTGCCTGGCTTCTTAAAAGATCAAATCAACTCAGGTGCTTGTATAAAATCCCCCGCATGATGAGCGCCGGCCTGCAACAGCCGAGTGATAGACATGAAGGAAAGATTGGCTCTGTCTCCTTCGGCTCGCTTGCTGAAAACACAGCGAGTAGCTCATTTAAGAGAAGAGGTGATGCAGAGAGAGGGGGGGGGGGGGGCTGCAGTCAACCCGACGATGGAATAATCTGAGGGGGGTAATTCACGTTGGACAGAGAAGAAACCTGTGTGTGGATTTGATCCGCTGAAATAACATCTAGCCACAGTACGTGCGAAAGTATGAGCAGTGCATGTGTGTGTGTGTGTGTGTGAGAGAGTGTGTGTGTGAGAGAGAGATAGAGAGAGACAGAGACACGGAGGGTGAGCAAGCGTTATTTAAAAAGTTAGATCAGGGTGTCGTGGTGATGCAGGGAGGAAAGGGGGGCTTTCTGTGTGTCTGCGCGCTGCGTCCTCAAACCTGGGCTCGCAGATATAGTAGCTGCTCAGAATAAGTTGAACACCCCCACCCCACCCCCCACCCCCGTTCCTCCAACCACCACCATCACCCCCCACCACCCTCCCAGCACCTCTGCATGATCCACTGGCTGCATAAATATGATTGCAGATCTCTCACCGTTACAACAAACAAACGAATAGCGCATTTACTCTGCCACTCTCACACACACATACGCATGCACACACGCGCACACGCGCACGCATAAAGCCGGTTCGCAGAGAAACGGAGTATGCATTAATGGTGATGAGCTTACCACTTGGATTCTTGTTTTTCTTAAGACTCTTGCCACAAAGACACTGCAGCATATGCGTTCCTTTGCTGAAAATGTTCCAAAGAAACCACATTGATTTGGGCGAAGAGCAATCCAGTGGCTTAAACACCCAGATATAGATGAGATCCTTGCGGTTGCATAATAACACAATTGGATCAGTTCTCCCGAACAAGGCTACCAGTTGTATCATAGAAAAATAGGCTATATCCAAGTCCTATGCGCTTTCATTCACGTGACAAAAAATAGTCAGTGTCTGTCAGACTTCGTAATAATGGTGTGTTTCTTCTGGCGAATAAAGAATGCCTCCTCAACTAGTCTATGATAGAAAATATACTCTATAAATTGCATGTGTCGCACCGGGAGGAGACGGGTCGCCAGTAAACAAAACACAACTAACGTGAAGACAGTACACCACGGTGGATTTCCGAGGAGAAAATCATTGCCTATTAGTTCATCACTCTGAGGAGAGGAGGGTGGATCTGCACAGCATCAAAAGCCAAGGGAGGATGCATCCTATGCACAGACTGCTGCAATGATAGCCCCAACAAAACACCACATTGCCGGGATCAAGTCCAGTCCGTGTCTCCTTTAAACCAGCTTGTTTTGGCGAGGTCAGATAGCGCCAACCTCAGTTTTTTATTTCTTCTAGTCCCACGCTGCAGCGTTTCTGTTAAAGCCAGGTTTGGGGGCTCTTGGTGTGTGTCCGTGATTCCTGGAGTGTGCGTTTGCTCCCTTTGTGGGGTATTTTCCTCAAGCCTTTTCAGCACCACGCTACTGGCATCTCTAAAAGTGCGCTGCGCCTGTATGAAAACATTTGCATGAATTTCCTATAGCATCGGACCTCTGTTGGAAATAGACGGGGAGGAGGGGTTAAAATTGAAAGATTGGCTTTCCATTACGTAAACACGTGGTTTCTGCGCCGTCATATCAGAGGTGCTCGGAATTTTTTGGGCGATCCGACGGAGATCATTGTCCCAACACATGCAGGTGGAGATTTTCTTTTCTTTTTTTTTTCTTTTAGAAACGTCTGGGTAGAAGAATACTTGTGGATATCCGTTCGTTTCATGTTGAGATGTTCACACACTTAACCACCAATCTAATGTTCCTGATAGTATTTCTCTGCCCTAGTTCTTCATGTAGTGGAAACTTTAGGTTTTAAGTTGGCTGCTAATCCAGAAATAGGTGAAAAATTGGTCACACGTGACTCACCTAGACAGGTGAAGTTTTCGTGCATTTGCCAAAGGAATATTAGATGAGTACAGTTTTCCATCAAATAATGAAATAACAAAATCAACTAAAAATTATTCATTTGTTGGGGAGAATAAAGCATTTGTTTGCTGTCTTGTACCTTAATCCCCCAGGAAAGAGATGTTGTTAGTGTTGCTGAGTGACTGTTTCCAGTGTGATAACTTTTCTCCAAGGATTTAAAGATTTTCCATCACAGATAAAGAAGAAGACATTGTTTTCTCCTGATTATGCTCACCCTTCCTTAGCATGCACTGCTGAGAGAGTAGCTATATAATCATATGTGTAAAATCTGTTTTTCACAGGAGATTTAAAGCTGATGCAAAACAGAGCGTTGATTTTAGCTGTTTCATTGTTGGTTTGTGCAATTTGTAGAAATTCTTTCTATATTTCTTCATCAATATGATAAACTGACCAAGTCCAACAACAAATAATTAAAAAAAAAAAAAAAAAAAAAAAAAAAAACTAATTAATGTCCTGGGAGGTTAACATCTCAATTCATGTTTCAATTCATATCTACTTCTTTTTTGTTCTATTTCTTTTTTTAAATTTTGTCAAAGTCCACTTTATTGTCAAATGTGCCACGTTATACAGCACAGATGAAATTACAGTCCTCTCAAACCAATGGTGCATATAATAAAATGTAATAAACTATAAGATAAAAATATAGGAATCTGCTTGTCAAGGTCATTCTTATCAGAGTATTTTAATAATTCTTACATAAACCTTTGTTTTCCCTGTCAAGTGTCCAAAGGTGTATATAAGAAAAGAAAAAAATACTGAAAATAAACAAAGAAAAAAAACCAGAAAAAAAAGTATTTATTCATATTATATATATATATATATATATATATATATATATATATATATATATATATATATATATGTATATACATACAAAATTTGATAACATTTTATTTTTCTAATCCTTAATGAAGAAGTCAAGTTTTCCTTTTTGAATATATCCAGAATATCTACGTTTAATAACTGAATATTGAGAATTGCTACATGGTTTAAAAACAAAAACTAACACTTCTATCAGGTTTTAGTATGTGAATTGAAGTGGATAGGCATATAACAAACGTATTTAGATTTTTAAATAGTATTTGATTAAAATTGCCCACTTATCGTCATTAATAAAAGCCATAGATATAATAATTTGCTCATGACCTAGAAACTATAAAATGCTAGTCAAAAGGAAAAAACTCATCTATCCTTCTGAGGCCCAGTCTTTACTTTTTTGTGCATTTTTATTTTTTCATTACGTTTGAAAAGCGTATGGGTATAATAACTATATAGATAAATTTGGTCTTTGTACAATAAGTAGTTTCCAAAGAGAAATATGTCCTCATAAGTGGACAGCGGGTCAATGTTAACAGATAAAGTCATCAGAGTGGAGCAAAGAACAAAACTTTTGTTTTACTTCCACAAAAAGACAAACTCTATGTGTAGAATTTAACAGAACAAGCAAGTTGTGAGAGAAGTTTAGGAAAATATCATATTTCATCCTGAACACCAGATTTTCCTGCACAGCCCTTTACATAACACCACACTCAATTATTCAGAAGCTCAGAAAGCTGCAGAAATTACAAATAAATATCTTAATCATTCAAATGATGAAAAACAAAAGTTTTTATATTATCACTGATTTATTCACACAACAAATGAAAATGAACTTATGCATTTTGGCAGAAAACCTTCTTTAGACGGTCTGTTGAAAAACATAAGCACATTATGCTTGTGCATGAAAAGGAGAACAATAGTAAGTACTTTTTGCCCTTTATTTTGGATATTTGGATGTATTACCATTTTCTTTTTCAGTTATTATTGGATTTGAGATCTGACACTCCACTAAGGATTTCATAGTTGAAGCACAATTTTTTGCTTTTTTTGTTTTGTTTTTAGAACGTCTGGAAGGTGTTCAGCAAATATTGTGCACAGATGTTTTGTTGTTGTTTTATTATTATTTTAAATGTGTTTTTATGCCCCATTTCCTCTTCTTAAGCAACATCATCATTGTTACACTTGACTAAAGTGACCTGAGACACCTGAGATCATGCGGAATTCAAAGAAATGTTTGACAGTCCCTGGTGTAAAATATTCAGGATTGTTTTGGCAACACAAGAATCAGTTACAAGACAATTAAGGTCCAAGAAGAGCATAACAATTTAAATTGTCTGCTTCTTTGGACATTCATTCAGTAAGAACTCGTCACCCTATCTACCAATTCAACACCGGCCACTAGCATGTACTATAATAATATACAACATGGTAGTACTCATATTGTTTGTCTCTGTCAAACCGCTTGCAGATGTCTTCAGATTGTTCAGTATGATCAGACGAGCGTAAAAATTTTTTTGTCTTCAAACCCCTTTTCTAGGCAACCTTTCCATCACCTCTGATGACTGATATACCGCTTCCATGTGGTTTCACGAATTTGCCACTAGGCAGCTTTTGGAGGGTCTTGGTGATCCAATAAGCAGTAGCTTTATGGACGTAACTAATGTCTGATATTATTTAGAAATGTAGAACTGATGCACAAAACAGTCTGTCCTAAATACCCCACTATGTTAACTTACTTTTCCTCTGCATGTGTAAAAATATTAAGTATGTCCCAGTTTCCTCTTACAAGTACGTGGTTTTTAACTTTGTCTTAAAAAGTATTTGCTACACATATTTTTTAAATATGCATACCATATGAAATTAAAGAAATAACTTCCATTAAATGAATGCATTTTAGCACAAGCGTCACTGTTATTTTTAGTTGTTTTTTTTTTTTTTTTTTTTCTACTGAAAAGTCCAGTGGAAGCTCTTAACTGATATGAGGGCCCTCCAGTGGCTTGACAGACTAGTGCGTTGTGATAAATGCAACCACTAGGTGGAAGCTAAAGTGTCCACTTTTAACAGGTCTAAGTTATGTAGAATGAAGCATAATATAATATAAGAATATAATATTATTATTAATATCAATATATTAATACTATGGTTTTCATCCTGGTCGTGGAACAGTGGACCAGGTCTACACCCTCTTCAGGATCCTGGAGGGGGCATGGGAGTTCGCCCGGATGACCGAGAGTATGCCTGGCGCCGATCCTGTTCATAACCTCCGGGAAGTACGGAGCACCCCCCACCTTTGTTCGAGCTGTCTGGTCCCGACCGGAACGACCGGTTCCAGAGCTTGGTCCGCATTTCCGGCTGTAAGTTGAAGCCATTCCCGGTGAGGGTTGGACTCCACCAAGGCTTTGTCGCCGATCCTGTTCATAACCTTTATGGACAGGATTTCTAGGCACAGCCGAGGTGTTCAGGGGATCCGGTTTGGTGACCTCAGGATCAGGTCTCTGCTTTTCGCAGATGATGTGGTTCTGTTGGCGTCATCGGGCTGTGATCTCCAACTCTCGCTGGAGCGATTTGCAGCAGAGTGTGAAGCGGCCAGGATGAGAATCAGCACTTCCAAATCCGAGACCATGGTCCTCGCCCGGAAAAGGGTGGACTGTCCTCAAGTTCAAGTATCTCGGGGTCTTGTTCACACGTGAGGGAAAAATGGACAGACGGATCGGTGCGGCGTCTGCAGTGATGCGGACTCTGCATCGGTCCGTTGTGGTGAAGAAGGAGCTGAGCCAGAAGGCGAAGCTCTCGATTTACAAGTCGATCTACGTTCCTACCCTCACCTATGGCCATGAGCTGTGGGTCATGACTGAAAGAACGAGATTGCGGGTACAAACAGCCAAAATGAGTTTCCTCTGCAGGGTGGCCAGGCTCTCCCTTAGAGATAGGGTGAGGAGCTCGGTCATCCGGGAGGGACTCAAAGTAGAGGAGCCAGATGAGGTGGCTCGGGCATCCAGTCAGGATGCCTCCTGCACGCCTCGTGAGGTGTTCCAGGCACGTCCCACGGGACGAGAGCAGTGACACGCTGAAGGGACTACGTCTTCTGGCTGGCCTGGAAACGCCTCGGGATCCCCCTGGATGAGCTGGCAGCTGTGGCCGGGATGAGGGAAGTCTGGGCTTCCCTTCTTAGGCAGCTGCCCCCGTGACCTGACCTCGGATAAGCAGAAGAAGATGGATGGATGGATGGATAATATTATATTAACAATCTAATTGATATTATAATATTAATATTATATTAATCTTAATATTATTCCCTCCACCTTAATATGATGGAGGGAAGTAAAACTGTAATGTTCATGCAGGGTCTCGAGAAAAAAACTTTATTGAATCAAGAACTGATGAGTCTGAAAAGAGCTCTAAAAACATAAAAATTAGTTAACTGATAAGCTAAAAAAGAGTAAGTAAAAAAACATTGGGAAATGCCCTAATAATGATATTAAAGGCATCTGGAAAATATGAAACAAACTAAAAAGAGTTGGGACAAAGAAAATGATGTAACCAGAGTATTTTATTGATAATTATGGTGATAACTATGACATGAATTAAACGTGAAAGGTCATAGTTACAACTTTTCATCAAAACACTTAATTTTTATTTACTCAAAATTATTCATACCCTCTCATTAAAGACGGAGGAAAAATCAGCCGTCTTAAAACAAGTTGAAATTGACAATAGTATTTTTTTTTAATCATGACATTGATTTTGAATTGTGATTCGAAAGAAGTATTAAAAACAAACTGACAAAACATAAAACTAATAAACAAGCATGACTAGGCTCTTAAATAAAAATGTTGTTGTTGCAAATGAATTGGCACCAGAAATGAGCATAAAAAAATGTCAATTTGCCATCAAACAAAACCAGAATGCCAGGTTGTAAGGTCAGAAAGTTAAGTTGTTCGTCTTTGATTTGTGGAACAAGATATTACCAATAAACATGTCATAACTGCTAAAATCCACCTGTCCTCCAGAGGCTGAAACTTTTATTTCCTCACTAATGTTAAAAATCAAACCTACACTTTCAAATGAAGTATTCTTTAAGCTCAAATGCATAAAGTCTTATACTTACTAATTCCAGTCCTGTTAATGACTGTATAGTTTCTGACTTACAAATGTCACATGTAGCACTTTGATGTATAAGAGATATAAGTGATTTTGTTCCTCGTTAATCTGATTTCATTGTTTGCATTTAGATTAGCATGGTGCAAAACTAGAGTAAGGCTGCGTGTCTTTAACAGCTGCACATGTAGATATACTGCTAGTATGAACACATACAGTCGTCCTCAAAATTATTCAGACCCTCCAAATAAAGAAGGAAAAAAAATCAGCTGTCAGTGAAGCTGAAATTGACAAAAGTAATAATAAAAATTCTATGAAAATCATGACACTGATTTTGAATTGTGGTTCGAAATATTAAAAACAAACATACACGAAATAAAACAAGTAAACAAGCATGATAGGGCTCCGAAGCTAAAATTTTGTTGAGCAACACTTTGAGGCAATCACTGCAATCAGGTGTTTTCTGTATAAAAAAAGACTTCTGCTCCCCTTGACAGGTATTTTGGGCCACTGTTCACGGGAAAGGTGATCTGATGTGTCTGGGACAGTTTTATTTGTTTTTCTTATTATTATTTCCAACCACAATTCAAAAGCAATATTTAATTTCACTAAATTATAATTTTGTAAATTTTCATTTGTCATTAGTGTCTTAAGTTTCTTGTTATTTGAATTACTGACTTTAGCCTTTTCTTTAACTGAAGGGTGTGAATAATTTTGAGGACGACTGTAAATATGAGTTTAAATCTCTAAATGAGTTCAAGTTTCTTGCCATTCGCCTCACCCCCAAAATGCCTTGTAAGTGATGACCATTTTCTAATTAGGGGTGTTTAATTCCCTTCATTCAAAGACAAAGAATAACTTTAAACCAGCATTTGTCACATCTCAACATTAATAGTGTCGTACTTCCAGGAAAATCATAAAAGCATCATCATGCCAAAGAAGGAACAATAATAACACTTTATTGCTTTTTATTAAAGTGGACTGCCATCACTTCACAAACAGCAGAGAAAGTTTTGGCCTTCTTATCAATTTCTTGTATTAGCAAACAAGTTCTTGAACAGCGAGTCTGTAGTCCATCTGTGCTGCAGTTCTTTCGTGGAACGGCTTCATTGATGTCTTGTGGTGAAGTGATGACTTTGTTCACAGCTGCTTCAGTCATCTTTGCACCAGCTGCCATGACTAAGTAGTTACTCCTGATAGAAAATGTAGGACCCCAACGCAGGAGCACGCACTTGTAGCAGGATCCCCCCCTTACTGCTGTGATGAGTGGAGCTCAGGATGGTGTCAGAGTGAGAGAGAGAGAGTGAGAGAGGAGGAGCAGAGCAGGGGATGGAACGAGTGCATTCAGTGGCCGTGTCTCATTTCAGGGTCCGGCTGCATGCATCAAATCATTGTGCCAGTTAATGTCCTATTTCAAAAGCTTTCAAAGGACCCTCCAGACCCTCCAAACCTGCACTCCGTTTGGCCTGTAATGCAAGCTACTAGCGGTGTAGCGCCCTTGTTTCACTCAAAATTCATCACACGCAAGGTGGCAAGCAATGAGAAGCACTACTCCGAGTGTACTATTTGGATATATTGTAGAAGCCAATGCTAGGGCAACTGCATCCTGCAGGTATTAGGAGTTTCCCTGCTGCAACACACCTGACTTCAATCAATGGCTAATTAGCAGACTTGTGCTGAGCTTGATGACAAGCTCTGCACAAGTACGAGGTGTGTTGCAGCGGGGAAACTCCTGATACCTGCAGGATGCCGACCCTTGAGGACCAGAGTTGCTGCCCCTGGTCTATAGGTCTGCGCACTCCGAAGTGTGCAGACCCTGAAATGAGACACATAGTGTGTGATTGGTGATAGTCACAGGGTTAGACCCATGAGGAGGGTCATCACCCCTGGAAAACCTCAGTGACTTACATTAATAAAAGAAAAACTCTGTTAGTGAGCTATTTGGCTTTTGGAGATTTTAAAAGACAGTCAGTCTATGGCAGGGGTAGCAACTGCATCGTGCAGGTGTTAGGAGTTTCCCTGCTGCAACACACCTGACTCCAATCAATGGCTAATTAGCAGACTTATACCTGCAGGAGGCCGGCCCTCCAGGACCAGAGTTGCTGCCCCTGGCCTACAGACTAATCCGACGAGCGTTCTGTGTGTTGCGCCATCTTGCGCCGCCACCATTGCAACGGAAACGAGTCCCAATTACTGTACATATCTGCCAACATGGAAAGCAGCTTGAATATCTGGATTTGCATTGGACAGTCGTCTAAGGTAATGATAGGTATGTTATGAAATTAAATGAAATGAAAAATACTTTATTTATCCCAGAAGGGAAATTCAACATTGTAAAAAAGCTCTCTTTTTTTCTCTTTTCTTTCTTTTTTTCTTTTTTTTTTGTTTGTTTTTTTGTTTTTAACAATATAGCTAACATTAATATGAAATAATAACATAACAGTAATAAGTCATTATCTGTTATCTGGAGATCTCTGAAGTAATTCTGACATTTGTTTGTTTGTTTACATCTGAGCATTAATTTGAACTATTATTCATCTCTGAAAAATGGCTGTAATGACGAGCCACACTGGTATAATGTGCCCATCTCGTGATTACTTATCAAAGTTTAAAAAACTAAACTCTTTCAAAGGTCGTTACTTTTCTATTTTATCACATATTTGGCTTTTGGTATTGTTTAAGGACTGTACAGACCATGTAGCCTTCACATGTCCTGCAGATTAAACTAAAGGCTGCAGGACACCTTCGTGATCCGTTTGTGTTTGCGACTGAGCTGTTTTTATTTTTGGGTCCCAACGTTGCCCTGATCAGAGCAAATAACTTTATATTTCACAACATCTCCCAGATTAGTCAATAACTCTCAGCAACACCCCAGCTGTCTCTGTTAGCATTAGCTAGAATAATAACGTTGTGCGGTGCGTCATTTTCGGGAGCATAAATACGTGAAATAAAGTGTCAGATTAATTAGTGTTCACCATAATTTACCGTCTTTTTGTTGTTGGGGATTAAATCCAGTGTTTTCTCCGCCATAGCAGCAAGTTATTCCTCCTCTGCTCTGTGTGTCTGGAATTTCTCCCCAATACGAACACATTGACATCAGTGGACTGAGCAGCAGCGTCCACTTCTGTCACAGACAGCGGAAAACTTCATAAAATAAATGTTTGTGATCTTCTTATTCACTTATTACCACAATTAAAGTTTTCCACTGCTGTTCCAACAACCAGGAATGCGACAGTCCTTCCAAATTTCCTCCATGTTGTTAAGAAAAAAGTCAGATTCTCATCTGTGTTAATTACACATGTACAGAAACGCTCCCCCGGCAATGGCGGACAGTCTAGTTGTGGCGTTTGGCCGGATAGTCTATAAATTTAGGGACATGTCAACAATAAAGTCATACAGAGAAGCTTTTTCAAGCCCTCAAAAGTTCACACAGTAATGCAGAAATGAGAAACTTCTTTGTATAAGAACAAGGTTTGGTTTATTTTATCAACTAAAGCTGCTGTGCAAATCCATAAGAATGACAAACATTTGTCAAAACTGGAGTCTTAAAAAGCACATCATGATCACAGAGACAAGTTTATGCATAATTGCTGACCTAGATGACATTGTTGTATCAGTTGCAAAGTTGTTTGCTTTATGCAAGACGAACAGCTGTGCTCTCTCCGAGAGAACACCGTAAGTGATTTTCTGACTCTCTGCAGACAGAGGTATAAGAGCGAACAGCTCCCTTGATGCATCAGTTTGGAATCCGATGAAAAATCGATGGAACGTGACTATAAAGAGTTTCATGATCAGATCAAAGTCAGAAAAATGAAAATTTCAGTGCTGTTATGCTAATAATGGAACGATTAATTTGTATTAGCTCTTTTTTCTTTTGGCTAGCTTATTTCATGATCTTATTTCTGGATAAACATTAAAACGTGTCAATAAACATGAACCCATTTAAACAAAACTCAGTGAAATATATTGATGGATTTCCTTTATTGTCATGAGAACAAACACAACAGTGCATTCAAACTAAATTTCAAATGAGTGGGCCATAAAACAACATAGATGTGTAAACAAAAGAGCGTCATTTATTATTGCTCAGCAGTTTCATGGTTTTCTGCATGCAGATGTAAAGTGGCTTGTGCACGTGTGTTTTATTTTGAGTTTAGTCTTATGGCTAATGGCAAGAAGCTGTTGTGGAAATATTTGAAATGATATATATTAAATATACTCTCAACTAACTGCAACGGTGAATTTTTGTAAATTTCTGAGTTTTAATATCACCATGATTGCAAATCAACTTTGTGGTTTGTAGTTGAGTGATGCCACATCTTATCCATGGGTTGGATCAGTTAAGGCAATCAGAGACTTTAAAACTCACTGTGTGTCTTTATATTTCTTTATAAAACAAAGACATTGCTGAGCTAAATGCTTTTGAATGTATTATAATATTTTGATAAATTGCCCAAAAAAAGTGGGATTGGGTTTAGTTTAGATTTCTGTCCAATATTGGCTGATCTTGCAGTTACCAAAACGATTCAATTACAGTACTGTAGTTCCTGTAGGATCCACATTCTGCTTTTTGTTTCTCTGCTTCTTGACCAGATGTGGTTGGTTTCAGCTGAACAAAAGTACAACTTACCAGCAACAAAGGCAGCTGGCAGGAGTTATCTAGCCTGTCCCAGCATGCAACTCTACATTTTCTATAAAGGCAACAACTAGGATTTTTCTTTGTGCAGTGCGCCCAAAGTTGTTTCCAAAAGTCACAGACAAATCTGTTCTTTTACAGATGTAATGGTTGGAAGCAGATAGATCAAAGGTGAAACTAAAACCTGGGTCTGAGCTGAAGTGTGTAAAAGCATAGTTTCCCTGGCTAAATCCAGTCAGACATCAAAAGTTTACCGGATCCTTTCATGTTCTGATGAAGTTACCGTAGTATCAGCTGTGAGCTTCGTTCTTTCATGTTTTGGAGAACCTGATGTGCCTATGTATTTAGGTTGAGCGTGCCTTTAACCCTTTATTGGGTGAAGAACCATATTTGGTCACTTTATACGACATAACATGCTCCCTCATGCTACTCCATGACATCAGAGAACCACATGGACTTATCTCCACCAATCAGCAACGATTAAGCTACAGCATGTAGAAAAGTTGTTTCTTCATGGCCAAGTGAAAGTCATGCTGGGGAATGTGGTCAAATTCTTTCAGGAGTTATTATGAACACAGAAGTAACTCCGGGGGTCACTTCAACTTCATCTGTGTGTTTTCTAGATTTCTGATCTGAGGTTTAATCTCCTTCAATCTCTCAACACAAATATGGTGGCAGTTTGACTGCCAGTCAGGCATTGGCTCAGTCTATTACCTGAGTGGTGTCATCTAAATACTATTTTCCACAGGGCCATCTTCGGCTTGGTGCTATGCAATAAAAAACAAATGATAAGGCTGTCAGGCTGATTGTAAAATCATACGTTAGCAGTGAGTATTGAGTATAAAGTTTTACTGTAGCTTTAAAGGGAGCAGTTGATTCACACTTAAGAGAAGTTGTGCTGTTTGGAGAACTTTACTGATCCTGAATTCCAACACAATTTAACAGATCGCTTTGGCATGAAATACTTTTTCATTAAATGTAAGTAATCTCTATCACCTAGCCTCACCATTAATGCATCCACCACAGTTATGTCCTATTAATGCAAGTTGGAGCTGAACTCGACATGAAGGAATCATGAAAAGCTGCTTTTGTCCAATGTGATGCTGCGAGAGAAAAAAAGGAAAAGTGGTGGTTCGTGTAAACAATATTAGCCACAGCACAGTAATCTTGATTAGAGACTGGAGTTCATTACCAGGGTTGTGTTGTGTCTTCATCTCTGAATTACGGCATTAATCTACTTTAATGACCTACTTTTGTGGCGCCCAGGTCTTGTCAGTTGTCTGTGATAACAGGTTCCTTGGGGATGTGGGCCACTTTGAAACCAAATGTCTCCTGATTGACTGTCTTTACGCGGCATTATAATTTTGCTGTGTCACTGTTTAAAGCCTGACTATAAAGTATTTTACTGCCTTTAAGAGGTTGATGCCAGTTTTTCAATTATCTGTGTACCAGTAGTACATTCACTGTAAGTGCAGACTTATACTGCAGCGTACTGCCTAAGATGGGGGGGGGGGGGGGGGGGGGGCAGTAATTTAAGCAGATTACATGTGCATGCTTTAAACTCTTGAACTTGCGTTCTGTCAGGTCAAGTGGACTCATTGTGGAATCAGCACAAGTCAGAGGCATAGTGCACTGCAGGCTCTCCAGCTTCCTCCCTCTGCAGAGGCCCCTCATGTCAGCTTTACTATCGATCCGTCCAGCGTAATGTAAAGTATCATCGCACCCTGGAGGATATCATCTGACAATTTTTGTCAGGGATCATTAGAATAATTCTTTTTGATTGCACAGGCTGTGGCTGGCAGAAAGTGGCTCCCTTGTGAGTTTTTAACAGCCTGTTTTCTCCTGATGGGAAAAAATAACTTGATTTAAGATGCAGAGACAAATGGAGTGGTTCCAGTTTTGCACATAGTCTCTGGGGCTTTATTGTACAGTACAGGTTTAAAAGTCTCATACATGGGAGGAAAATGTGAAGACTGCATGGAGGAGAGTTAGCATGTAGAGGTTGGTGTATATAAATAACAAGAGAAATACTTTATTAATACTAGAGGGAAATGCAATGTTGTAGAAGCTTTTTTTTTAACAACAACAACAAATAATAATAATAATAATAATAATAATAATAATAATAATAATAATAATTAGTTTGAAGATGTTTTGTTCAACAGGGTAATGACTGCTGGGAGGATTTATCTCTAAAGCTCTTTGAAACAGAGATTTCTTCCTCGTTTTGCAACAACATGCTTGTAATCTGAGGGAATTGACTGAGAGAAGTGAGCATGCTCTAGATTGAAATGGCAAGAAATTCATTCCATTTTATTTTTAGACAAGGGATGCTCCAATAACCTGAACAGTGTGCATTAGTTTGGTCAAATTGACTGAACCCATTTCAATATTGATTTTTGTTGTTGTTGTTGTTGTTTGTTTTTGTTTTTTTAGGTTTGCCGCATTTAAGCAAGCACTAATGCTGCTGCAGATATTTCAGTAAATATGCAAGAAATTTTAAACACTGAAAATTTGACTAAGATCAAATCAGTAATAAAAGGCAAAGGGATAATACACTATTTTCAACAAGTTTAAGTGTGTGAAATCTTATTCAGTCATGTTGCAGTTGTTCACAACCATCCTTTATTTTAAAATATACAAAAGCAAATGTTTGAAATATGAAAACTTTTTTGACACTTTTATCCAAGTGTCCTGAGTGGGTAGCATCCAGAATTTACTCAAAACGACGTCTTTTAATATATTTTTAGAGCCTAAACAGTACTACATCGCATGTCTAGCAAGCACGCCGATGCACATTCACGAAACTACGGAAGCCACGGCAAACGAGATTTTTCTCTTTTTCTTTCTTTCTTTGTTTAAAATCAATATCCAACCCCTCCTGTGTTTGTTCCGGTTTGTCTGCAGCTCTGTCGCTCTTACCACAATGTAAACAGCAAATTTCTTCTTCTACGCTTGCATTATCGGCAGAGTAGGCTCTGAACGCCGAGGCTTCCGTAGTGTCGCAAACGCGCTTCAACACGCTTGCAGGAAAAAGGATATAGTACTGTTTAGGCTCTAAAAATGTACTAAATGATGTTGTTTCGAGTAAATTATGGATGCTACCCACTCAGGACACTTGGATTACATTGGATGAGCAGTATGAAGGAATATTGACAAGTTTTTGTGGACTTTTAAGGACCTTGTTGGCTCGGGTTCCAGCGAAATCCATTATATGAAAGTTGGGGGAAAAAGAGAAGCCTTCCTGATCGCCGGCTGCATTTGAGATATTAAAAAAGTGCTCCAAAGTCTTGCTCACCATGAGGGTAAGTGGAAAATAAAGTTAAATCATTATGTGGGTGAACTATTCCTTTAAACTATTTCCATAGTTTAACATTCTGACTTACCAAAACACAAGACGGTGACCCATCACACAACAATGCATCTCTGCAAAACTTTTAGAAGGCAGTAATATTTGTGGATCTTGCTTTTTTTGTTGTTGTATTGTGTTTCCTTTTGGTTGTTTAACAAATTTGTTTTTTAAATTGCATTTTTGGAGGCAGCATTTAACTTTGATAAATGTCATAAGTTTTGTGTCTCTGGTTCTAAGCAGTGATTTCAGCATCAGAACTGTATGCACCTGCAGGAACTAAAGTGATGATTATTTATTCAGTTTAGTTGTGGTTTTCAAAGCCATGTTCAAAAAAGTTAGGACAGTGTATAAAATGTAAATAAAAATAGAACAATATGAAAATCTCATAAAACCACATTTTATCCCCAGTAGAACTAAACAACATATCAGCGGTTGAAACTGAGACGTTTTACCATTTCATGGAAAATATTACCCTTGTTTTAAATTTGATGGCAGCAACACATCTCAAAACTGTTGGAACAGAAGAGCAAAAAGCTGGAAAGCAGCTGATACCAATCTAAAGCAACCAGATGAGTGTTTGACAATCAATCTGGCAATAGAACAGTAACATGGCTGGGTTATGAAAAGAGAGTATTACAGAGAGATGTAAAGATTCACCAATCTGCAATGAACTGTTTCATTTGTGGCACTATTGCAGAAAACTGCTCCTCAATTGTGAAGACTGACGATCCCAGCATCTACAGTATATAATATCAAATAATTCAGAGAATTAGGAGGAATCTCTGTATGCATGGGACAGTGACAAAGTCAAAACTGGTTGCTGGTTAATTTGGGGCCCCTTAGGCCACACAGCATCAAAAAATGTGCATGATTTTCTACTGGAAATCATTGCAGGGGCCCAGAAACATCTCAAGAAATCCCTGTGATCACAGTTTACTGTACAATCTACAAATACAGGTTAAAGTTTATCATGCATAAAAGAAGCCACATGTGAACCGATCCAAAAACACTGCAGTCTTCTCTGAGCCAAAGCTCAGAGAACATGAGATGTCTGACACAACATGATGTTGTGTCAGACTATGGAGAGGAGCCATCCAGCTTCTTATTAACAGACACTTGAAAATGCCTGCTTCACTGATGGTGGGGGGCTGCATTACTGTCTATGATGGAGGCAGCTTCCACATCTGCGTGGGCTCCGTCCATGCTTAAAAGAACATGGTTTTAGAGCAATATCTGCTCCTATCCAGGTAACACCACTTGCAGGAAAGGCCTTGCATATTTCAGCAAGACAACACTAAACCATACTTCATCTATTACAACAACATGGCTTCATGGGAGAGGAATTTGGGTGCTAAATTGCCGTGCTTGCAGTCCAGACCTTTATCCAACAGAAAATATTTGGCATCATGAAACGAAAAATTGGCAACAAAAGCCCAGGACTGTTGAGCAGCCAACTCCTGTATCAGAGTGGGACAACATTCTTCTCCTAAAACGCCAACGACCGGTTTCCTCACTCTCCAGACATTTACAGCCCGTTGATAAAAGAAGAGGGAATGCTGCAAAGTAAACACCACCCTGTTCCAAATGTTTTTGAGATGTGCTGCTGCCATCAAATTCAGAATGAGCTATTATTTCCCATCAGTTATTAAAACACCTCAGTTTAAACATCTGTTATGTTGTTTGTGTTTTACTAGGAATGAAATATGGGTTGATGAGATTTGCTAATTATAGCAGTCTGTTTTCATTTATGGAATTACACAGCGTTCCAACTTTGAGGGAATTGGGTTTGTATGTAAAGACTTCTCCAGACCATGTGAATGTTCTGATGATTTGCTCTGGATGATGTTGAAAAGCTATCCTCTTTGTCATTTTTCATTTGTCCACTTGGTCTCTGTGGTTACATGAAGAAAATACCGCGTGTTCCTGTCAGGCCATGTCCGACTGAAGCCTCATTCATCCAGAAACAGCGCTGAAACCGGTCCTACTCCTTCCTCACTTGCCCACAGCCAACATGCCAACCAATCAGAGAAGGAGAGTGAGCTGCATTTAGCAACTGCTTGGAGTAAGTTTTCATGAGTAAATGAGCAGCTGCTGTGAGCCAAATGATGCTCATATAAACACACACCAATTATCATGAACAAAATGTTGCAAGCTTCTGTTCATTCTCTCTCAATTATTTGTCCAGTGAATGTCCTTCAACAAGTTGTGCACAACATCCAATAGGGCTGAGGGGCCCAGAACGAATTTATAAGCTTCAGTTAGTTCAACTAAACTGAACCGTACTGGGCAATATCCTGGATACAAATAAGTCTGCACTGTGCATGTGTCAGTATGAAATTCTGACGGTATGATAACCTTGAGCCAAAATATCACAGTATCACGGTTTACCATGGTATCATGACTACGCTCTTAAATATTGTTTTTAAGTGTCTGAGTAAATAAAAACAACTCATTTTGGTTGAACATTGCCCTTTTTTGGAACATCTGTACTTTTTCCTTTGATGTTTAATGGCGTTGGCATTGGCAAGACACGGATGTAACCCCTTTCACAGTCTTTTGCCGTTAAATGGAAGGAAAACATTTGCAGGTGAAAAGATGATTTAACAAAACAAAGTGTGGGTCTGTCAGAGTGAAGTTGATCATAAAAGAATAAAATCATCATCATCAACAACTTTTTTTTCCGGACACATGGTCCATTTAAAATAAACAAAATAAATAAATATGAAATAGAGACAGGACAAGCAAAACACAAACAATTGAATAGACCTTAAAGAGGGCAGTTACACCAATGCCTCCACAGGTCAAACTGAATAAAAGTTCATAATAAAGTTATAAGTCTGCAACCATTTGGTTGCAGACTTATGTAGTGTAAAGCAGTTTGGGCTTTAATAAAGGCCATACGTCAACATTATTTATCAAATACGCTGTCGGATCTGAACGGATGACAGTGAAGACTCCCGCCCGACTCGCTGCTCAGTCGCCGGGGCAGTAAATGGAGCAGACCCAGACAGAGTGCAGCCGGTGTCTTGCGACACCTCCAAAGCTTCACACCGAACTGAAGTGGCTGCAAATCCTGCTGGTTTACTCTCCAGTTCTCTGAGCTTTCTTCTGGAAAGCTGCCTCCTGCTAACAATCTCCACATGTTGCTACTTAATCAGCCTGAGCTAAACGCTAAAATGTGAGTAACGTAGTGGGTGGTCTTCTCATGTCACGAGTGCGCGTTTGTGTTTGTGTACAAGCTCGTCGTTCATACAGGCAGACAGCAGAACAACACAAAGAAGAAATCCAACACTGAAATGAAGATAAACGTAACTAATTTGATAGAGAACATTTACTCACCATGTGGTGGGTAGTTCTCTGAGATTTACTCATCAAACGGAAAATTTAGTCACATCTGGCGCCTGGAGTGTTAATTTCGGACCCTGACTGGGAGTGTGCGTTAGGACAGGCGGCGTACACCTGACTTGCACTCTCTCCCTGTGTTTTATAAGACAGAATGAAGTTCATACCGCAGTCAAGGTATGAAGGTATGACGAAAATGTAATGGTTTTCATACCGCTACGGTTTTATACTGTGGTATACCTTGAAATCAGAAACTGGCACATCCCTACTCTGCACTTACACTACTCACAAAAAGTTAGGGATATTTGTTTTTTTGTGTTGTCAGAACAAATCTAAAATCCACTGCGACCTGTCCAAGTGAACTGAATTAGACTTTCTCTAAACTTTTAGATGCACATGTACATTGTTCAATGGTTAAATATGAACATTTTATATTTTCCTGAAATTATAACCAAAAGTCGAATATCCCTAACTTTTTGTGAGTAGTGTATCTGTGTATATTAGAGATGCACCAATCCAGTTTTTCCTGATCCAATCCGATAACGATACCTATACCGATACCTGGACTAAGTGTATCAGCTGATACCAGTCCGATACTACTATTAAATGACTGAACCATATACCTTCCCATGTAAGACATCAGGCTTGACATAAACATTTAACCTTAAAGGAGTCATCACCCGGAAATCCCACTTTTTCACGTTAAAACATGTGTATTGGAACAGGACCTCAGTTATAACGTGCCAGAAACTCCGGAGAGTGAAAATAACTTTGTCTTTGAGTGCTGGCGCTCTCTTCTCACCAGAATCGGCCACAAGCACGCGCTCTCCACAGTACGCGGTTTGGATTTCTTTCTCCGAATGACGTGAACTAGAGAGGCTGCTAGCTGCTAAGCTAGCTTCTTTAGTGCCACCTAAAAGCAGCCGATTACCTGCTGTGGAGTCGTTATGATCAGCTGTTATCACGTGAACTAGATACGCTGCAAGCGAGCTGCTAAGCTAGCGTCTTTAGAGCCCCCTGAAGGCAGCTGATCACCTGCCACGGAGTAGACCAGCTTTGTCAGAAAGGATGCCGGCGACAAGGAGAAGGAGGAGGGGGGAGATTGCCATGCTGAGTTGCCTCGGCAGAAATTCAGCAGTTTTCGGTGCTTTAACAGGAGGCACAGCTTTACCAGGCACCAGTGGATTATATTTATCTGGAGGATGTGCAGTTGGTAAGTGTTACTGCTTGTGTAACTTATTATCTTTTGTGTAAGAGACCAGTAATCGGTGGTTGACGAGCAGACAAGCTGCTAATGTAGCTACAAAAGCTAACACTGTTTGGTTAACTTCACGTCAGACGTCCGCTCCTTATATTCATCAGAGTCCAGCCCTTTTACTCCGTGGATCCTCTCCATCAACCGCACCATTACCTTTTTATCACGTTTTTCTCTGTTGGAACATCATTTCCTTCACTTGGTCTGTCATAATAAAACTTTGTTTTGGCTTTGACGTTTGCCTCGTGAAAGCGCTTACAGACAGGTCTAACTCTCGTACGTATTCTCGCGACAAACAATAGTTGGGGATAAAAAGAGGTTAAAATGAGCTCATTAAATTTTCGTCCCACCCAACTAGAATTAAAAATTCATTTGAAGATAATTTAAGAAGGATTGTGTATGTAAAACAGCAGGTTATGACACCTTTAAAAAAAAAAAGTAACAAATTAACACAGAAATAAATGTGCCTCTTATTATTTATTAACAAATAAAGTGTAGCAGCAAAAAGAAATAACACAACCATGTAAAATGCACTTCAAAAAGATATTTTAAAATGTATGATAAAAAAAAATGACTGGATCGGAATGCTGGATTGGCCTCATTCAACCGATATCCGATCCCGCCAATTAGTCAATATCGGAGCCAATATCCGGTCGGGGTATCGGATCGGAGCATCGCTAGTTTATATCTGCTTATAAAAATTCATATGCATACAACACACAAAGCACAGAATATGAACCTACGGGACAGTTAATATGTTTGACATTGATTCACGACTGGTTCTTGCTCCCTGATAAAATGGCTTAAATGCTGCCCTGTATGTAATATTTAGACATCTCTAAAGCCTTTCAAGTGCACCCACATTGTGACTAACAGGGTGAAACACCAATAGAACAAATTGAAGAAGCCCACACAGATAATAACCAGCTCCTCTTTAAAATCCATTGTTGGCAAGAGTATTCATTATTACAGAGTGATAGGGGGCAGGGGCACTCATGGCCCATTGAGGATTCAGGCACCCTCCACTCTATAGGCGAGCCAGCCCACATCCTGTGAGTAGTTACACAGTGTTAGTTATACAGGCGGGTTTTTTTCCACCAGGACACAGTGTCATAGCTGAATAATGATGATCCAAGGACTGTTTTTATCATGTATATTTTTTCCTTTCAATGCCAGTCTCCTGCTCTACAATTGAACCAGAAAGGTTCAAACTGAAAACATACAGTATGGTCTAAAAAATTGTGACAGAGGGATAAAACTCTGCAACAGCCTGGAAGGACAGAAAGGACACGGGTTGTGACTGAACATTTGACCTTCTTGAATGATGAATGATTCTTTAGATTGTTCATTTATCATTTTATCTGCTGGGTTTGTGTCGGATAAATTATATGAACCCTTAAGGGGAGTTTAACAAATGTTAAATGTATATTGTTGAAATGTTAGGAACTATTTAAGATTTAATAATAAAAAAAGGTGTCACATATATTTAATTATGTTGTCATTAATTCAACTTGAGACAGACATTCTCCATGTCACTGGTAGCTCCATGGTTTCCCAAAAAACACTGAAATCCTTCATGGTTTCTGTGCTGTCTTGCAGTATTGTCTATATTTGGAAGCATCTGTCACAAAGGCATGTGGCTAAAATATGGATGAAGATAGATCTCAGTTTTTCTTTAGAGTCAGGCAAGACATGCCAACACTGTGGTCAACCAAAGCACAAAGAAGGGTCAAATGGAGCAATGAATATGTGAGGAGAAATAAGTAATGAATTTTGCAGTGGTCACCGTCATGCCAAGGATCATTTGACCCTCCCCTCACACCGCCCCCGCATTAGCCTTTCTTACAACCTCTTTTAAACTTGAACCAGAAGTGATACAAACACATGCTTGCCTCAATGATGCACATAGCCTAAAATAGATAGCTCTCTGAAATCCCACCCTTTTATAATTATCTCTCTAGGAGTTTCCTGTTAAGTGAGAATTGCCATTATCTACATATTAGCTTCCGTTAACAGTAACACAATTTCTATTTTTAGCCTCTCTTTGAGTTGTCCTGCACTGCCCTACAGTGCTCTATATGGCTGTAACAATCTAGTTACTGTACATACCAGTGCAGTCAAAGTTTACTCGAACATACATCCATGTGCGGCCATGCAATTGATTGGTTCCTGCAGTGCCAACAAGATAATCGATATTTCAGTCATTTCATTCCCTGTTTAACCAGTAGTGAGTCATTCTGTTCTGCTCTACTTTGTTCTTGTCCCAGTGCAGATTTTAAAAGTGACAGTAACTGGGAGGGTAGAGGATTGCCTTGTATGACTTGTACCAGAATGAAATGCAACAAGCAGGAGGACAACAGATGAGATATCATCAGGTTCTCTTACTTCAAAGTCAGTAAATTCTCATCAAATGCTCACTCCGTGTTAGACAAGAGGGGTTTATGGAAATGCTTCGTGTGCTATGTTGGTGACCATCAAACATTTAAACTGACTTGATCATAATCTATTCAAAATGAGGATAATGTTTCACCTCTCTGTGTTTTTAAGTACAGATTCAAAGACTTCCCAAACAAATTCTGCACTAAACTTTTTGACATTTTGAGTTAAAAGGCCGTGCAACAGAGCTGTCGGATGCATTATAAAGTCTCAGTGAAAGCACTCAGGAGCTCTTCAATGCAGCATTGTTCAATAGAAAACCTTGGACCCAGCATGAGCATTTGAATGCAACATAGGAGAGAAAACAATTACTTGAATCTGTCATTTAGCAGCAACATTACAAACAAGAGTTATGAATTTTGCATTTTTGGATCAGGCTCAAAATCTATTTAACTGCAGTTGTACATATTCAGAATCTGCTTTTGACATAAACCAGTATTGACAAGTAAACACATGCTAAATTTGCTCCAGTTTTTGCCAAATATTATTCAAATTTGACATGAAACATACTGAAAAAAAAAAAGATCAGTGAAGAAACCAAGGGAAAAAAATATTGTTTTTGGATAAACAAATCTTTTAAAGTTCATTTACCTTTTGTCAGTTTTTGATGAGGAGGAAGAGCTAGGTAGACATACAGTATACTCATTTT
The DNA here is from genome assembly GCA_023101725.1 of Atherinomorus stipes. NCBI lineage: Eukaryota > Metazoa > Chordata > Actinopteri > Atheriniformes > Atherinidae > Atherinomorus > Atherinomorus stipes. The sequence goes on along the minus strand of JALJCO010011058.1, from coordinate 511,141 downwards.
TAAAATAAGATTCTTTTGGGTTGTTGTTGTTTTTTGTTTGTTTTTTCAACCAACACAGAAGCCAATAGCTGATAAACTAAGATGAGGAGAATATGTCCATTAGATATGTACTGTGTGTATGTGTGTGTGTGTGTGCGTGTGTGTGGAGCGGGGGGCTGACTTTACATTTAGAGGACATATTCGATTCAATACCTGCATTTGTCTTAGTGTCCTGTAGTCAATTAGTTCATCGTGTTGCTGCACTCGACCTTACTCCAGCTAATTTGTTATCCTCATAACTCATTCCACCGTTATGTAACAGCGCTGTGGGTCCTTTTTAACTTGTAAAGACTGCAGTTTTCATTATTTATATGCTTTCATACCACGGATCTATGTGGGATGTGGGCCTGTGTGGGACTGTATCAAAATGGGGCAAACTTCCTGCATTCAGTACAGCATGTATGCGTCAAACTGTCATCAAAAAAGAGCCACTTTTAGAGGGGTGAAGCCAATTTCTGAGTTAAAACATCCGTTCCTCTGTAGCTCAGCAGCCTTAATGGAGCAGCAGGGCTGAGAGTGTAGTGCCTTACTTATTCTACCATCCATTAGCAGGAAAATACGTTGACTTTAAAACAGTTTTCTGTACATCAAGTGAGCTGGTTTTCAGTTTTTGTGAGCTAAGTGTTTGGCAGGGAAACTATGTGTGGTGTGTTTTGGTTTGTGTTTTTCTGAGGTAGAATGCAGAGAAGGGAGAAAATACAACACTGGTTCTTAACATCTACTTGAGCTTGTGTTTTTTGTAATGGTATAGCATCTGCTTTTCTTTGGAGATTGAAATTGTGTGATTGTTCCTGTGACGCTGGATGGTTCCAGAATAGGTCCTCAGAGATGTCTCTAATGTCTTTTTCTATTTTTAAAAAGGTCAAGGCAGTGTCAGATGTGGCTCTTTAACACAAACCTGATAGGTGATCACTGTGTGTGGAAAACAGAGCTTTTAAAAGTGGAAGAAACATGATTTATTTAAGCAAAGTAACTGTACAAATCTACAAATCATATGGATTTTAACTGTTCTTGTATAGCAGGTGATGTCAGGATGGCTGGCTGGAAAAACTGACGACTTCTGTGAGTTTTAAAAAAGCTGTGGTCATTTTGATAACACACTTGATTGCAGGTGTCTCCTCTTTAATCCTAACAAGCAGGCTGGGAGCCACAGTGATGCAGCCACCTCTAAACACAGTCCTCCACTGGGACCTGTTTCCATAGTCACAACCATCACACAGATTAAAACCTGACCTTGGGGAGATGCACAGCCTCTTCCTGCTTATACTGTGCTTCAGACCACAGGCATAGATAAGATGTAAAAAGAATATGAGCTATCTAAGAGACTCCTGGTTTTTGTCTTCGGTCAACTGGGAAAGGGTGGCCAACAGGGGATATAGTGTAGCCAGAAAAACAACATATGTGATGAACCCTCTCACATTTTCCCAACTTAGCAAACTGAATTGCTCATCAAAGCAGTGTATTACAAAACAGAACCAAATTTAACCGCACACAGTGTGCTTTTACCTCTTTAAACTAAATAATTAATTGTTTCTGTTTCCATCTTTGCAGTTGTACAGTAGATGAAGACAGACAACTTCTGAAAAACATCACACACATATAAACAAAGGCACACTTATAGTTTCTGTTATGTGTGAGCATTGGGTCTTACTGTACTTTCCCTAATCCCAAAGAGTCTGTCTCTCTCTGCGCCTTTTCCCAGAACGGTGCAAATGGAAGATCCACCACAGAGACTTCCGAGAACCAGTAGCATCCCCTGCCATTTAGAACAGGACATGAAAATAAGCTTCATTAAATGCATCATTATTTCTTCTCTTAATGACTGAGATGCTTGCAAAGCCAACAGAAAGCATATCACCTGTTCATGATTTTCATTTTTTAACGCCATACAGTGAAAACTAGAAAAGCACTCGGACACCTCCACCAAGCAGCTCGACTCCCTTATTTTTGTGTGCTCTGGATCAAATCCAGAATTTTCTCTGGATCCGGGTCAACTTTTTAAATATTATAGAACTCATTGAGATCCTTTCTTGTAATTTTTTTTTTTTACCAAACACTCGGGCCATTTGAATGGAGTTATATGGAAAATTTTTAAAATGTGGCCTATTAGGGTGATGTTATGTAAGACTGTTTAGGCGTTGGTAAGGAGGTTTGATGTTCACCATGGGGTGTCGGTCAGAACACACAAAACTCACTTGTACAGTTAACTGTCTTTACTAGTCACTCTTGATCACAAAAGCAGAGCAAAGCAATAAAAGACGTAATTCCCAGGGCTAGTTAAGGTGAATCCCTGGATGGAAGTGAGTGTGGTCTATACACAGAAATACAAAGCCATGAGGAACATTTATTCGGCAAATGAACACATTCAAGGTATTAATTATTACTAATAAATCCCTTACAGTTAGGACTAAACATGCATATGTGTCCAAGGCTAACAGTTACAGTAACTGGCATGTAACAGGTCAGCTAGCTTAATAGCATAAATGGGCACATGGTTAATAGAGGAACACTTCTGAATACACAAATCAGCTAAATTACATTAAAGGCTAAATAAACATCCTGTTCAGGCAGAAATACAACTAGTTACTTACAGTTCTTCACAGACGCACACAGTTCACCATATTCAACTGGCTAGAAGTCTGTCCAACAGTCTTCTCTCCTCGTCCTCACTGCTGCTCATAAGTTTCATTTCTGCATCCTGACATCATGTTCTCAGTCCTGCAACTGCACACTTCTGCCACAAGGGGGCACTCACGCCTCATCAACAGCCTTTCCAACATGGCCGATCTCACAATGATAAAGAATCCTTCAAAAATTCGTGGATACAGAAGGTGATCTGGATCACCACCAAAGTTTAATTGGTTCGTCCTTGGGCTGAGGCACAAGGCTGGTGAAAAATTTCAGGTCCATCCGTCCAGTACTTTTTCCATAAAGTTGCTGACAGACAGAAAGACAGAGAGACGGACAGACAAACAGACAGATAAACCAATGCTACCAAAAACATTACCTCATTGGTGGAGGTAATGAATGGAAAAAGAATTGATAACAGTGATTATTGATGGAAAAGAAGTGAAAAGTGAACATTTCTGATTTTCTCTATGCTTGCCTGAGGTGATAGCAAAAAATTTTAATACATCCACAGAACGTCAAGAGGGGTGCAGAAAAAAGTATTAATTTTACATAATATTTTTGTTTTATTAATTTTGTCAAGTCTAAAACGTAAATATTTACATCTGATTATCATGCCAATGTTAGGATTCTTTACCGGTAGCATTAGCTCTGGAGTTGCTAGCTCAATTGCTAAAAAATGGTATCTTCCTTACGCTGTATATTTGCAAAATTTAGAATAAAAAACTGTTAAATACCAACAATAAAAGACTGTAAAATTGAAAACAGTATAGTAGGCCTATATAAGTAAATGTTAAAACTGTAAATTAAGAAATGGCATTGTACTGTACCTTTTACTGTTACAATATGTAAAAAAGACACAATTTTGCTGTGGAAAATATAAAAGTGTGGTAAGATGAACAGGGAAATACTATAATGACACACATATGTAATCACACTAAAATTAATGGTATTATGCTGTTTAAATTACAGACTTAGCTTATGAGTACTTTCTTTTTTTTTTTTTTTTTTTTTGAGTACTTTCAAATTTATGGTATAAAACTGTTTACAATTCAGCAAGAACACAGCTAAATCTATACAGAAATAAGATGTTAAAAATATGGTAAAAAAAAAAAAAAAAATAGTATACCGCTGTAAGTTAAGAAATGATAAATAACTTTAATTTTCAGTGTTATGTTACGTGAAAAACACACATTTGTGTAATAAATGTGGTAATAAAGTGAAATATAATTCAAATATGGACATCAACAGGAAGGGCCTGAGCAACATATTTGATGCCATCACTCATGACTAGAGCTGTAGTTTACAAAGCTCCATCAGGCGAAGCTTGAAAAACAGCAGTGGCTCAGGTCGTAGAGCAGGTCATCAACGTTCGAAGGATTGGCGGTTCAAATCCCACTCCCATAGTTATCTGTTGTTGTGACCTTGGGCAAGACACCTCACCCTCCTTGCCTCCCGTGAGTGCATCACTGGTGTATGAATGTGCATGATTGTTTGGGTGGTGGTCAGAGAGGCCGTTGGCGCGGAATGGCCTCCATGTTTCTGTCAGTCTACTCCAAGGCAACTGTGGCTATTTACGTAACTTACATCACCATGGATGAATGAGGAGTGAACAAGTGTCCTGATTAACTGAATTTACTTCATAATTATGAAACCTGAATGATTATTTTACATAGTAATTTATCCTAAATAAAACAGTTTTCAACCATGAAATGTACAGTTTCTATAAAGCATACTATAATTACTTATACATGGTCACCATGTTTATTACAGTAGTTTACAGCAAAATAGTTCACATTCAACTGATATTTTTTACAGAACATTACTGTAAATTAGTTTATGATATATCATTCTTTTAGTAATGTATTATAAATAACACTGTATTTAACCTTGTAATTCACAGTTCTCTAAAGTCATACAGCAATGTCTTATACATGGTCACCATATTTTTTATGTAAAATTCTGGCAACAACCAGCAGCCAGTAGTTTACCGTATATATACTTTTTTTTTTTACAGTATATTTCTCAAATTCAACCAGAAAAACCCAAAGCAGCATGAGAGTGAAAGTAGCAAAGGGGCTCAAAAGCCCTGTAGAGGTTTTAACTTGCCTCCTGGGCATGTACTTTAAACATTTGCGAATGCTATTTGACAGTTTGACAGTTGTGTAATGTTGCTAATGCTAAATGAGTAAACGAGTGTTAGTGTGCCATATACTGACAGGGAGGAGTTGAACTTGTAGCTTTCACCTTTAATCCACAAAATAAGAAAATGTGCGTTTGAGTTCTAACAATGCTTCTTGGAAATAAATAATATATTTCAGGAAGAACCATGCCTTCCCACAAAAGCCTGGCACCTCCTTCTCATACTGGTCACTAGCTTTTTAACACACTTCTGTGGGATGGCATCCCATTCTACAAACAGCATTTACCAAAAGTCAGCCAAGGAGGTTGTGTTGGTCTCTCTGTCACAAAGCACATCAAGTAGATCCCCCAAATGTTCTATGGGAGGACTGCAGGCTGACGATCCCATCCTCTTCACTCTCAAATTCACTCCCAGGCAGTCTCTGATGATCCTGCTCTGTAGGGGTGAGTGTTGTCCTCCTGGAGCATTGTAAAGGTCAGTCATGGAAGTCACTAAAAGAATAAGGAGTTGGGCATTGGCAGAGAAGATTAAGATTAAGATCTTTGACCCCGGCTGTTTTGTATTGTAATTCTTCCTGTTCCTGTTCTTCTTCTCTGGTTTGTATCAGCTACACAGCTCAACACTGACCCCGCGGTTTCCAGTGGTATTGCTCCGTCTTCTGCATTGAGCATAAATGGACTTTTACCCAGGGAAAGTGTGGGGGACAGATCAGCGTCATTAAAAAAACTGAGGGGGACACGTCCCCTCCGTCCCCAGTGCCATCTGAGCCCTTGGTGAGCTATGTTTATCAGACAAGACAGCAATCAGAAAATAAATAAACTTACAGGTAATAACAAGGTTGTGGTCGCCTCCCTCAGTGTTGCTGCATAAGTTTTCTTTTAAATCCATTTGTTTGAAAACCCAGACCTGACCGCTTAGCAGTCACTCTCCCACTCGCAGTTGAAGCAGACAGGGAGGGGGGGGGGGCAGACAGTTCATAGATCATTAGGAGAGAGGAGGGGGGAGGCTGTTTACCTGATAGTGTGCATTGGAGCAAATGAATTACATTGAATGAACTACATAGAATGATAAGCTGCTGTCTGATTCAACTGTTTCTGAACAAAGAGACAAAGCTGTCAGACCATAAACAGGAACTTTGATACCCATTCTGGACATTCACATGGCCTCATCAGTGCACAACAGATCATATTATACCCCCCAAACCCCAGAAAAGTGAAATTTGATGTCATGGCACCTTTAAGCTGCAAGTCCTAATTGGCAACATCCACACAAATTAAAGCTTGAAATATACTGAATTGCATATTATTTATCTATACAATATGTAAATTGCACCTTTTAAGTTGAATCACAGAAATAAATTAACTTTTTATCTTATTGAGGTGAAATCATTTGCTGACAGCTTGGTCCCCCCCAGTTCAAAAATCCTCACTGCGCCCCTGTAGCTCACTGTCTGAAGTGCCCATGTTGCTAGCCGTTAGCCCTTACCAAACTCCGCAAGGGCAGTTTGACATACTTTCTCTAAATAAGGTTATAGCCAAATAAGGTGTAGTCAATCAAAATGCAGTCAACATGGTCTCCGGGTAAAGCTCCATACCATTACTGGACCCAACTGTTTTACTGAGGAAGTGAGGTCTGGCGTGTCAAAACAATCCCCCGCTGTAAAAAATTCTGTTTTTTTCTTTGGAGATCTGACATATGCAGCAATGCCAACAACATGAACTAGTTTTTACTGCTATGTCATCACTCCTTTAAGAAAACCTCAAATTCAAAAACTAAAAAAATTGCTGCAAGTCCTAATCAGCAACATCCAAACAAATAAAAGCTTCAAATATATTGATTTGCATATTATTTTCTATACAATATGTAAACTGGAACTTTTAAGTTGAATTACAGAAATGAACAAACTTTTTCCGGACATTCTAATTTTTTGGGTAGTACCTGTATATTGGCTCCCAAAAAATCATCTAATACTACTCATTTTAGGCTTAATATCAGAGTCAAAAGTTACACGGTATAACTTTAAAAATGTAGCACCATTTAAAAGGGAAATAAAAAGGTTTCCAACCAAATAAGATGTATCACCAAGAAGCAATATTACAATAAAGAAAGAATGAACACTGTAAGGCAACACATTAGTTTATGTTTTATGTGTACTGTTTTCTGTGTAGATTCACAAAGTCAGGTATTCACTAGAAGGTACATTTACATCTTGGCATCATAAAGGAAGTTTTTCTGCCCAGCAATAACATTAAAAAAAATTTGAAATAGAAAAAAGGCAGTTAAAACTTGGTTTTCATCCTCCTACCATTCTCCGTTTGTCCCATCAACTCATCTCTTCTTATACAACCAAATAACAAATTGGACTGGAAACATTTTATTGCATATAATTCATTCATGAGAGCACTTCCTACACACTAAGACAAGACTGCTGGGAGGAGAGAGGCAATTAATTTGCCTCTGAGAGCATCAGTGGGGAGACGTCAGAAATAAGGCTTCGCCTTTAGCCATATAGCAGCTTCATAACAACTCATAAAACGTAAAATAAGTGTGCATTGTGTAACATATTTGCAAATGTTACATGTGGAATTATTTGCACAAATGCTGCTTATTTATTAAGAATTAATGGTTGGTTATATAAGGTTTGCAGTTATAGTAGGGGACTGCAAGTGACAAGATTATGAAAACCCCCCACAAAATTTTGAATAAATGCCCCAAAAAACTGGGGGGGAAAATCATCTGTTACAATGTGTTTTCTTACTTTTTGTAACTGCTGTGGTTTACCATTCTGGTATGGAAGATGAATTACTAAAGGTATTGATAATTACCCCCCAAAAATGGTCATAGCCAACTCCAGACACTAGACGGGAGTGTTGTAACATAAACGTCCATTCATGAATTCATGAAGTTATGTCAGTGGGCTATATGCACAACTGTACTATTCCCTGCCAGCTCCTTTTCTCTCTTTCATTATTGGATAAATTGACTAATTTAGGTGTGCCTGACCTCAGTTACCATGACAAGAATGGCCATTTATTCAGTTTGTCCAGTAATGAAAGACAGGAGATAAATAAGTCTTTGGAAGTCGTAGAGTTGTGCATATAGCCCATTGAATGGAATTAATTCATCAGTTTGTAATTTAATTTTTATTTTTTGTGCATAATCATTCAAAGGATTATGTTTTTTTATGCAGACCTACGGAAGAGGATTAGGGCCACTGAAGAAAAAAAAAATTCTGACAAAAAAGTCAGAATTCTGACTTTTTTCCAGAACATTGAAAAACAAAAATTCAGGGCTTTTTTTCCTTTTTTCCTTTTTTTCCTATTTCTGAAAAAGTCAGAATTCAATTTTTTTTTTTCAGATTTTTTTTTTCTTCAGTGACCCCTCTTCCGTACAGTCAGTCAGTCATTTTCTGTACCGCTTATCCAGTTCAGGGGTGCGGGGGTTGCTGGAGCCTATCCCAGCTATTATCAGGCGAGGGGCGGGGTATACTCTGGACAGGTCGCAAGTCTGTCGCAGGGCAACACAGAGAGACAGACAACCATTCACACTCACATTCATTCCTAGGGGCAATTTAGAGCAACCAATTAACCTAACATGCATGTCTTTAGACGGTGGGAGGAAGCCAGAGTATCTGGAGAGAACCCCTGCATACACAGGGAGAACCGGCAAACTCCACACAGGAAGACCACTGTTGGAATTGTTCAAACCCCCTCCCCAGCAGGGAATCGAACTAGCGACCTTCTAACTGTGAGGCTGCGGTGCTAACCACCACGCCACTGTGCAGCAGATTTATGTATATAGCACAATTAAAAAAACAACTGCTGACCAATGTGCTTCACAACAAAATAAATCCAATAACATAAAACATCAAAACAGTATACAAAAACACATGAAAGCAATAAAAACAATAAAACACAATAAGAGTAGTTCTGTTTGCATGATTGTAACCGTCCAACCAGAATCAGACCGATATAAATAAACATACATTAGGTTTCAAGCATCAACCAACCTCTGTGTCCATTTGATCCCCCACCACATCAGGTATCAGCTCAAAGCATGACTACAGTGTGTGTCTGTTACTGACTGAGTTCTGCATGCAGCAATTGGGAAGAATGTAATTTCTCTCTCATTAAGAAAAGTTTGTTTGTATTTCAGTACATTTTCAGCTTTGAAGTGTGTGAAACTATCTAGGTTTTTTTTATTTTTTTGTTTTGTTTGTGTGTGCGTGCGTGTGTGTATCTCGTTGTTTGCACAGTCTTCTCACTAATTAGCCTATCTCCATGTGCTTCTGTTTCCCTGTGTGGAACTTGTTAAACAAGTGCATCGGCTGAGAACCATTCATTGCAGTGCTCTCAAGCGGTTGTCGTGGCAACTGTGTTCAACTGATGGGGACCAGATTGCAATATCTGAGCCCGTGCCGAGAAGTTCAACACATTTTTTTTTATAAAGACTTCATTAAAAATGTCTGGGACATCGAATAGACAAGCAAATTTGGCTTAATTCATTCATTCAATCTTTTTTTCTTTTTTTTTTGGCTTATGCTGTATATACTTATGATTTAAGTCTGTAGGCTTCACACTTATGAATAGCATAGCCTAAAGCAGTGGTTTTCAAACAGGGGGAGGCCCCGCCAGGCCTATTGTTGTACTTCTAACAAAAAATGGGCATATTCTTTAAAGTACTAATGAACAAATGATGATGACTCAAAAGGCATTGCCCCAACCCCCCAAATGCAGTGCATTTTTCGTGTGTCTCATAGTAAATGTTTGGGTACATGTGGTAGCGGTGGTGGGATAGTCCAATTGTCCAAATAGTTAGTCCAGAACTTTCTTTCCTGACCACTGACCCTTCAAACGCATTGATCTGCAGCCCATTGGTTTTTTACTTAATTGACACCAGGTTGAACCAATCAGATGGTTCTTTAACCCACATTTGGCTCTGTGCTAGTGGATTGGGCTACCTGTCAGAACCGAGAGAAAATACACATAACACGCAGAAATGCCATGTTAATAAATTAGAAAAATAAATAGATAAAAAAAAAAGCCTTCTGGCAAGTTTTCAAAAAAGATTGACATCTCGACCACAGCACGAACTTCAGCTGCCTTGGATGATGATAGCAGAAGCTGCAGTGAGCTGCACTGCTTTCATATCACATATCATATCATATTACATATCGGTTCTGTTCTTCACAAAGAGACCCATTAAACCCAGTAAGTCTAATCCATACGACCCAGTTAGCAGTGAACATGCTAGCTGTTTACAAAGTTATAATAAAGTGACAAAAACATGTCAATAAAACAACTTTTTTATTGTTACATTAGTTTGTGTCCTTATGATGATGACGTCAGTGTTTACAGCAGAAGAACAGCTGGTTAGTTGTTCACTGTTTAACAGGTGTTGACTGGTTAAAAAAGCAGAGAAGATTATTTTTAACCATTATTCATCAACACTGACAGTAAGTCAACAGCTTTCCGATTTTCTTAATCATTTGCATATTTGTTATTGGTGGTGGGCTGGTAGCTAGTTTGGGTCTGAATCTGTAGAGGCAGCTTCTGTGTAGGTGTTTATGGACATTATACAAAAATAAGTCATGAAATAATTATCAATGAATAATATAATTATACATAAATAATGACAGTAACGATAAGAACAGAGATTATAAAGTTTTTTGTTGTTGTTTGTTTTGTTTTTAAGTGCTGGATTTTGCAAAGATAAAATTTTAACACAATACCAGTTTCAATCAGCAGATTTAGCAAGCACTGGTGCAATTAAAAGATTCATCTCTTCTTCATTGGATTTGACTATTTCTGTCCAAACAACACAAAATCTAACCAAACAAATATGCTCATAAACATAGGAAGCACAATCCTGTAAGCATGTAACACAGGGAGATGTTTTACTCAATTCCCTAAAATGGATTGTAGAAAAAAGGAACCACAATGGCATTAGAGAGTTGAGAGTTGGTTTATGAACTCCTATTTCAAAGCCTTAAGTCAGTATTTGGTCATAGCCTATTTTGTGCTTTTGCAGAGTTACCATATTTAGCCAAGAGCAAAGAGCTGGAATGATTCTTGAAACCCGACTGGGTGTTCAAAAAAACTCTGAAGTCTGTCTGAACTATTCCAGCACAAAAATTAAACTTTTATGTCAACTGTGTTCTTACTTCAATGCAAGGACTAGGACATACTAGGACATCTCTTTTAAAGACGCACCTGTTTGCACTGGCTTTTAACACTAGTGTGTGATTTTGTTTTATTTCCTGATTGTTTAAATCTCTTATATATTGTATTATTTCTTTTACTAGTTCTTATGTATGTACTGTAGGTGTCTGTGTGTATGTGTGTATATGTGTGCATGTGTGTATGTATATGTGTATATATACATGTATGTGTATATTATGTATGTATGTAGCCTGTGTGTGTATGTATATGCATATGCGCATGTCAGCAAACTTGTACAGCACCTTGGGCTCTCTATGTTGTTTTAAGTGTGCTTTATAAATAAATTTGACCTTGACCTTGACATACTCCCTAAAAATGAGCCTACTCAGTGTAAAGGGTTTGCAGTTTTTAGATGCTTTGTCTTTGCAGGTTCCAGATACATCATTGGATGATTTGCATCGACCCCCACTTCCTTGTGCATATAAAATGTGCTAAACATTTTGCCATTGGCTTCACTGAGCTGTGAACTCTTGAATCAGCTGTGTAAAGCTGCCATGAGAATTAGCACTTCTAAGTTTGTGGCCACAGCTTTCTGACAGAAAAGAGGGGAGATGTTCCATGGGGTGAGTTGTTGCTTAAAACGGAGGAATTACGTATTTTGAGATCTTGTTAATGGACCTGAGATCAGAGCAGGATATCAACAGATGGGACTGAAATTCCAATTACTAGCAGCCCCCCCAATAAATAAATGAAATAAAATAAACAGACAAACGAAAAAGAGAGTTCTGCCTGTAGATGTCTCTGTTCACTCTTCAGAAATGAGCTGAGAAACTGCTCAGAGTGGTTTGCCCATGGGAATGAGTTGAGTGCTCCTTCTTTAGGTGATGTCATGATGTTCATGTTTCATTTTAATTAGAGTTCCATCTTCTAAGGAAATGCGACAATGGGAGAAATATGAAAAGCACTGAAGATACTAAGACCAAGAACAAAATACTAAATACTGATGAAACCGCAAACAGCAAGCAATAAATTAAATTGTAGTTAAACACAGGGAGTCAGTTTGTGCCTAAACCAGATGAACCTCAGGACGCCTTTTCATCGGAGAATCATGTGTCTCCCATCAGCATTCAAAGTACAATTTATTGGTTTTACTGCTGAAAAGACCTCCAGTCTTTATGTTTACAAACTAACCAGCACGACTCCACATAACTAATACCGTAGCCTACTCACAAATAGGAAAACTAAGCAGAGAGAGGGATAAATTGCTTTGTTAACTTATTTCCACACTTGGACAAAATAAGAAACAAACGGACTGAGTCCAATTTACTGTTGTAAGTCAAAATTATTTCAATGCTTGCAGTCAATCGAACTACAATGACAAGGATTAGGGCGGAACTTCTGATCCGAGTCGAGTTTCCTTACGACGTAATTTCCCAGAACACTTAGCGTTGAGCGAAGCCGCGGATTTGATTTTCTGCAGCTAGCAAGCTAATGCTTACAGTGTTGTACACACATTTGCATGTCTTTAGAAATGACACACTTTTGATATTCACACAGTCAACTTTTTGAACAATCAAAATGAATCTGGACAGACTTAGAAAGCGTGTGCGGCATTACATTGACCAGGTAAGAATATTGGCAGCTTTGCTGTGATGTTAGCTAAAACTGCTAGCTTTTCAGCACACTTAAGAGCAACAAACTTTAGTTTACTCCTCGAGCAAACTGTTAGCCATGTAACCAAGCTATCTTCATAAAAACTGTGCAATTTAAGTGCTCTCATCGTGACATTGCATGTTTGTTTACAGCAACAATATCAAAGTGCTCTGTTCTGGGCCGACAAGATAGCATCCCTTTCTCATGGTGAGTACATGCCCACAGTGTTATTGATGTACTTTACAGTTGCCAGAACAACGTAACGTTACCTTGTGTCGGTCAGATACAGTTCGTTTAATGAGAAGAGTTGGTTCTGGCACGTTTAAAACCAAGCAGGCTTTGAGATGTTGTGATGTAAGCTCGGCTTTAACGTCGGGGTTTCACTTTTACGAGAAACGTTCAGGTCTGCCGGGTTCTTGGGCAGAGGATGTGTTGTAAGTCCTTTTCATAGTCGTGGATTAGGTTAGTTTTCAATCTGCTTTTGATGATTCATTTCCTTATTCAGTTTTGGAAAATTACAGTAGCAAAATACAATAACTGGTGATATTTAAGAATATTTTAACAGGTTTTCTCCCGGAATCTCTCAAGCTTCATTTCTTTCTTCCAAAGAGCTGCAGCTGACAGAGCTGATTAGAAAAATGACAAGAGCCAGTTTTTATAGTAATAGTATTCCCCTGCTGTTTTCTCAGTCCCACAAACAGTGAGGATTTTGCTTGCCATACGGCTCTGCTAATGATCAGTGTACAATGATTTTCTGTGATATTGACACTAAAAGTAGATTGTTTATGGTAAAATATATTAAAAAAATGCTTACAAAGTTTAGATTTTTCAGACATCAAATAGCCCTGTTGTTTAACACAATGATGCACCTGTAATGCCTTGATACTTGTTCCCTAACATGGTAATATTAATGAGTTTTCACATTTACTTGGTGCCCACGTTTCTTTATTTTTCCTCTGGACTTCAGGTGCAGAACCTGTGGCTTTCGATTTATTATAGAACTTGAAATGCTTATGGTTTGTACATGTAGGATGATTAGGGTTTTTTTTCTGGAAGCTATTCAGCTCTACCTTAATGTTTGTATTCGGTTTGGTCATGTGTCCAGAGTGAACACATTTAGAGTAAAAATTGAGAAGGCTGGGTTTCCATGGTTGAAAACGTCAGTAATAGGGATGTAACGATATCCACATCTCACGGTACGATATTATCTCGATATGAACCCCACGGTACGATATTTATCTCGATATTGTGGTGAGGCTCACGATAGCAACGATGGCATAAAATGCTTTGACGAGTCATTGTTAAAATATTGTCAAATTCAAGGTTATGACATTTTGACCTGCTTGAAAAACATTTGCTGAAGCTGAAATTCAAGTAAAATTCCATTTATTGAGAAGACAGCTCAGGTACGAGATTAAATAAACTCAACCAGGCCTTAAAACAGCCTATTTATCAAGTAAAAAAAGACCCAGGCACAAAGAAACTGCCTCGTCTTTAGTAGTCAATAAATTCAAAATAAATAAGTCCCCCTGTCTGTCAGTGGTCAGTCATACGTCTGAACTTCTACAGGCTCCTTGCGGACATGATTGGAGCACCGTGATGTCGACAATCAGCTGATCAGATGCTCTTCTGCATCCACTGCTGCAGGTTAAACGGAGAGTTTTAATGTTCAGGTGATCGAGGTGGTGAAAAAATGTGTACAGCACGCGAGGCGTTTGATACACGGACATCACCGCATGCGCAGCCCCCCCAGACCAAGTTCGGCATTAAATATAAACTCACCAAGTCAATACCGCGATCTCCGCGGCGTCACGGCTGAAACTTCTCACGGAGGAATAACCGGACCAAAACAAACTTTCTTGTTGTCCCTGCGGCCTCCAGAACAGGAACAAAGTTCTCGCTTCTCGTGGAGAATAACAGCCGTTTCCATCCTCGTCGTATATCCATGCTGTATTTGTTTTTCCTGTGTGTGGGGGCTACGTGTGCTCCCATTGGCTCAAAAGAGCGCACTGGCAGCAAAGGATTATGGTCTATGTAGTTTAGTACGTTATGCTACACATTGAGCGGACTAAAAACTATTAGTTTTGTCTCAAGAGATACTCTGTTAAATACCGTGACAAGACCACAACGATATCGCGGCAGTTTACCTCTGGCGATATCGCGATATCGGCAATATTGTTACATCTCTAGTCAGTAATCAATGTGACTTTGATTCTAAAGATTGTTGGAGTCAGATAAAACGACTATTGGCTATGTAAAACCCAGTTCTGTTGTTATAGAGCATCACTGCTTAGAAGAAATTACGTTGTCATGATCAATAAAACAGTGGTTTTGTAATGACAACAGTAATGTGAAACCTCTCAGGAATGACTAATGATATATTTTTTTTAATATGCAGAGGACCCCCAGGATATCTACTGGCTAGCTCAGTGCCTTTATCTAACCTCACAGTACCACAGAGCCTCACATGCCCTCCGTTCACGAAAACTTGACAAGGTTGGTTATCTGTGAGTTTTCTGTATGTGCAAGACTGTATACTCACAGGTTAAAGGAATAGTACACCCACAGAATGATGTGCCTTGATTTTGTACTCACTGTCCTGGTGAGCAAGACTGTGGAGCTCATTTTTAATCTCTGAAATGCAGCCGGAGATCTAAGGCATTTTTCTTGTCCCCCAACTTTCATATAATGGAGTTCAACGGTACTTGAACCAAAAAGGTCCGTAAAAGTCCATAAAAACTTGGCAATATTCTTCCATAATGCTCGTCCAATGTAATCCAGTGGGTAGCGTCCATAATTTACGAGAAACTACATTATTTAGTATATTTTTATAGCTTAAACAGTAGTACATGTTGCTTTCGCGTAGCACGTCCATGCGAGTTCACGACACTACGGAAGCTGCAGCAGACAGGATCGTGCTCTTTCTTTCTTTCTTTCTTTCTTTCTTTCTTTCTTTCTTTCTTTCTTTCTTTCTTTCTTTCTTTCTTTCTTTCTTTCTTTCTTTCTTTCTTTCTTTCTTTCTTTCTTTCTTTCTTTCTTTCTTTCTTTCCTTCTTTCTTTCCGTCTGTCTTTTAAATCAATAGCCAATCATTGCGCTTTGCTGAAGCAACATGTAGTACTGTTTAAGCTATAAAAAATATACTAAATTATGTCGTTTCCAGTAAATTATGGACACTACCCACTCAGGACACTTGGATTACATTGGACGAGCAGTATGGAGGAATATTAGCAAGTTTTTGTGGACTTTTGCAGACTTTTTTTTTTTTTTTTTTTCCCCCAAGTTCCGGTGAACTACATTATATGAAAGTTGGGGGGGAAAATGAAAACGTCTCAGGTCTCCAGCTGCATTTGAGAGATTAAAAAAGTGCTCCACAGTCTTCCATGAGGGTGAGTACAAAATGAAGGCACATCATTCTGTGGGTGTTGTATTCCTTTAAGGTTTCAATTAACACAAATCTAATCTTTAAGATTAAAAATAGCATCAGTTTTACTGTCTCTCATAGCAGACTTATGAATTATGTGTTTTCTCTCACAGTTATATGGAGCTTGTCAGTATCTCGCTGCTAGGTGCCATGTAAGTATATGGAAAATTCCAAATACGAGTTATAAACTCTCTCATGCATGTTTTTTAATTCTGGTCATGAAACCTGTTGGATATTATTGATGCTTTAGACAAATTTGTTATGCTTTTTACTAGTATGCTGCCAAAGAGTTCCAGCAGGCCTTGGATATCTTGGATGCAGAGGAGCCAGATAATACTAAACTGCTGGACAAAAGTGGAAAAGAGGACAATGGCACAGAGTCAACAAATGACTGGGATATGTCCCCTGCCTCTGTAAGTTTGAGCTGACATAACAGAACATCTCTGGAACATTTTAGACTTATGGCACATGTGTGAAACCAGTTATAGGAATATGCTGATCAGCTGTAGTTTTATGATCATGCCTTTGGAGTAACAGTGTTTCTGTGCTTCCCTGGTAGCCAGTAAAATTCAAGACCAACATTTTTTGGTCGAAGATTAATACCACAATTACTCTATAGAGTTACACGCTTTTGATTTTAGTTTTGTTTTAAATATTGCTGAAAATTTTTTTTTTGCCACAATTTAAATAAATTTGCATTGCAAAAACAAATACAAACAATATAGCAATTTTGATTTTTTTTTTTTTTTTTTTTTTACTGCATCTTGTGAACTTGTGTGCATTTCACGCTGTAGTCACTTTGTTACATATTTGTTTTTATTTGCAAATATCACTTGATATGTTTCTTTGCTTTCCACCTGCATAGAATTTCACTTGCTTGGTATTTATGTCTAGTACCAGTCAAATATTTGCACTCACCAAATCTCTTAAAATGGTCATTTATAGTAAAAGTAAAGACAACTGTCATAACAGCTGTGCCTTGTCGACTTGGGCAGTATCCAAATTTTGATAGTGTCAGTCAAACTTCATCCACATTTCACCACAGTATACAGTATTACCGTGACCAATTAGAAATTATGACGTAAGCCTCAGTTGGCATGACCAAATTGTTGGTTTGTGCATTCACCATTCATAAACTGAAATACCAAACACTATTACTGAAACAATAATAACATAACATGCTTAGCATTAACAACTTTTATTAACAACAAATGCAGCTTATTAAAAAAGTGACATAAACATCCAGATCCGTTTTCAGGGACAGCGACACACACAGATCAGTTAAATTGAATTGTTGTCATCAAAGTTGTCAACAGCCTGAACAACCTTTTAACGAGCAGCATCTTCTTTTTTCTTTTCCCTTTTTTTTGTGCAAATAGGCCCATAACAGTCAACGAGAGTTGAATAAACTCTCATAACTATTATTGCAACACATAACCAGCATGTTTACTTTTTCGGATTTAAGATGGTACGTAATGGACTGACTGCTTTATTATCTGCGCTGCTGAAAACTCACTTCGATGGTGAGCTTGTGTAGCACACACATACTATAGTTTCGGGCCAGTCGTGTCATCTGGGGAAGACGACTGGCAGCATATTTCTACCAGAGAAGTGGGTCTTTGTCTCGTTGAATGACAGGCTCCAAACAGAAGCCTGTTATTTCAGCTCCGGCTCGTTCCTCTGCAGTGCTGACGGGACCTGCCGCTGCAGTAGGTCGTTTTTGCAGGAAGGTTCCCAGAGACATTTTCTGTCGTGGGGTTGCAACTCTTTCTCTTGATTCTGAAAGCCACTGCTGCTGGTACTATTCCCCCTCTAAGCTCATTGTCTCAGCCTGTAACTCAGCCTTGATTTCAGCCAATGCGTTGGCATCGGTCTCATATCCTCCACAGTAAAGATGGTTGAGGAAAGCACACTTTTGCATTAATTTGCACACCTTGCAGATTCATACTTGGCCTCCAGCTTTTTTAGAATTGCAGTTTTTATTGATTTTTTTTGTTAGCTGGTGGTCGTTTTCTGAGACAGAAAACACAGCGTCCCTGCAGAGCTGGAGTAGGGAAGGATGGAGGAACTGGTCACATAATTTTCTCCTGACAAATTATCAGTAAAGTCACAGACGGGTGCGTCGTTCACAGCTTTCCTGCCAGTGCAGGAACAAGTTGCTTCTTCTGTCGCCAGGGCGAGCTTGATGGCTTGGGCCTGCTTGATGATGTGCTCCACCATCGCCAGTTTGGAGCCCCAGCGAGTCGTGCAGTCCTGCTGACAGACGACATGACAGATGTCACACTCATAAACTTTATGGAATGTCTCCAAAAGTAGGCTAAAATATATTAAACTATTTAAGTGTAACTGAAAATTTAGCCCTACATAAGTGCTACCTGACATAGACTCAATGACTTTTATTTTAGATTTAATTCTTACCTCCTACAGAAGTGCATTGGATTTTTTCATGATGGTATTGAAACTGATACTGTTGATATTTTTAAACACTGTGGTATACAGTTTTACCATAATAGCACTCATGTTGGCACAGCATGTTCTTGCAGACAGCTGTTGATTCTTTTTGATGTCATTAATGGTAATAAACCCTCGCAGGTTTCTGATTATTTTTTTTTAGAAATGTTATTTTTCTTTTTGTTCTCCTTTCTTCTTTGTAATATTTCAGATCAGCAGCTCCATATGCCTCCTGCGGGGTAAGATCTATGATGCCATGGACAACAGGCCACTGGCCACCTCCAGCTACAAAGAGGCCTTGAAACTAGATGTATACTGCTTTGAAGCCTTTGACCTTTTAACCGCCCACCACATGCTGACTGCACAGGAAGGTGAGGTTAAAATTTGGAAATGATGTTGGTTCATCTTTACATCTTTTTTATAAGTTTTGTTATGACTGTACATCTGAATGCAAGATGCTATTTCTCTTTTTAGAGAAAGAATTCCTCGACTCGCTTCCTTTGAGTCAGCAGTGCATTGAGGGAGAGGAGGAGCTGTTACACTTCCTTTTTGAGAATAAGTTAAAGAAGGTGGGTGATTCTGCGTTTAGTTTTTGAATGATTTCAAATAAGGACAGGATGACAGTAGAGCATTTATTAGTGAGCATGTGTTAGTCATTGAAGAGGACCAAAACCAGAAAAGGACTTGTTGAATGCATTTAAAAACAAATAATGATAAGGATTTTCTAATAATAAATACATTGTCCTAAATATGCATTTAGATTAAATGTTTTAAAAGTCAACATATTACATTTTGTAAACCAAGAAAAGTCATTCACCCTATTGTTAATCTACTTGTCAAGCACTCTGTGATGTTGGTAGCTTAAGGAGACAGATCTCTTTGAGTTTATAATGGAATGTGTCCTGATTCTTGTTTGAAACGGGATTACTGAACATCTGTTTAGAAGTTTGGACCTCCTTTGTGGTGTTTTTTGTTATTTTCATGTCTTGGCTGCAGCCCAGCCACGTTAAGACCGGGACAGTTTTACTACAGTACCATACTGTTGTTACGTGCTAAATATTTTGGTGTTAAATGAGAATAAGACCTGTGCTGAAAAGGGGATGCTGGCACATAATATTTAATTTTATGTTTTTTCCTTGTAAGGATTTCACCAGCCAACACAAGAGTCGTCCCTTCTTCCTCAGTCCATTCTATATTAGCTTTGTCCCAGATTAGTGGGAAACATTTTGTCATGTTTTATCTGGTTTAACAGACATACAAAATTCGTGAAAAGTTAGGGATATTCAACTTTCAGATACAAGTTCATGAAAATGTAAAAGTTCATACTTCACTGATATTATATCATAAATGTTAGACATTTAACTTGCATTATGATGTTAACTTTTGGAGGAATTAATACAACAGTGTTGAGTACCATAACAAAAATTTCAATGTCTCAATAACATGTCATGTGCTCAGTGTCGTCTTGGTCTGACAATGTCTACATGTCAACAGGATGATAAGAGGACTGTTTAGAAACAAGGTGTCATTGAACCAGAACATTTAGAGGTCAAGTCATTGTTAAGACACTTGTTTTGTATTTTACTGTGGTTACAGCATATCTAAATATTGAACAATATACATTTACATTCAGAACTTTGGAGAACGGCTGATTAAATTCATCCTTATAGTTGCACCTTAGGTGCATTCAAAAATCATACAAAAAGCCAAATATCCTCAATAATACATATGTACACTTTCTCCTCTTGTCCCTTTGCAGTATAACAAGCCCAGCGATCTGGTGGTGCCAGAGATGGTCGAAGGTCTTCAGGACAACTTGGATGTCGTGGTGTCTCTTGCTGAGAGGCATTATTATAACTGTGATTTCAAGATGTGCTACAAACTCACATCAACGTAAGTGTCTACAGCTTCCATGTTTAAGTTTTATGTTGTTTTTGTATTTGTAATAATTTGTCAATTAAGAGAGGAGCTGCTGTGAAAATGTAAAGAAGTTATTGCACTTTTTTATAAGCAGTTTTACTTTGCCACTTCTGCTAAGCATTTGCAGTGAAGTCCATTATGGGTTTAACATTCATTCAGCAAGATTTAATATGCCAGTCATTTCTATATGTGTATGAATTTTGAGTGATTATTCACAGAGTTCCCAACGAAAGAGTATAGTTAGATGTTTGTCATTGGCTGTGGTCTAACTGGGTCAAAGAAAAAACTTAATCTATGGCTCTTTATTATTTTAAGCAAAAAAATTGAAAATGGACTCATTAAATAGATGATATTGTCTTTTCAGGGTGATGGTAAAAGACCCCTTCCATGCCAACTGTTTACCAGTTCACATAGGAACCTTAGTAGAGCTTGGAAAAGCAAATGGTAATGCATATAATCATAACGCTGATTCATTAAAATAGAACATATGTTTTAGACATCTGGCCAGCTGATCAGTTTATATTTATTTCTTTTTCCTTGCAGAGTTGTTTTACCTCTCACACAAACTTGTAGATTTGTATCCAAACAATCCTGTAAGTTTTTTTCTACTTTTATTACTACTCTGATTTAACTTGT
This sequence comes from Atherinomorus stipes, assembly GCA_023101725.1. Lineage (NCBI taxonomy): Eukaryota > Metazoa > Chordata > Actinopteri > Atheriniformes > Atherinidae > Atherinomorus > Atherinomorus stipes. The sequence goes on along the minus strand of JALJCO010011058.1, from coordinate 490,088 downwards.
TTGCAGAACTTTGTTGTGTTATAACCAAATAAATCATCCATCAGGTGTCCTGGTTTGCTGTTGGGTGCTACTATCTTATGGTTGGCCACAAAAATGAACATGCTCGGCGATACCTGAGGTATGTCTTTGCAGTCTCAGAAACATAAACATCCTGTTTAAATGTATATTTCTGTCTGTTTATGTTTGGGTTAATTCATAGACACTGGTTGTCATGTATTTCCTGTAGCAAAGCCACCACCTTGGAGAGAACGTATGGTCCTGCTTGGATTGCCTATGGTCACTCGTTTGCAGTGGAAAGTGAGCATGACCAAGCCATGGCTGCCTACTTCACTGCTGCCCAGCTGATGAAAGGGTGGGTAAATGAAATATTTGTGAATACAAAACCAGAATAAAGTGTCTGTTTTCATAATTGCAATTTGGAAGAGACTTATTCCAAACATGATTTAGAAAATTCAGGATAAATATGGAAAAACTTTGACTGTTCAACAAGTAACCCTCTGAAAAGTTACAGTGGAGGTTACTTTGCATCAAGTGCAGTTTTTTTATTTGTGAGAAGACCCAACAGGATACTGGTTCTTTACACTGGTTTGTCCCATAAGAGCGTTTGTTTCTAGTTGTCAAGAGTAAAACCCCACAAGGATTTATCCTGTGGCTTTATGAAATAAAATGGCTTTATTCATTTCATTATGTAAAGCCACAGGAGCAGTGCTTATTTTCATACATATAGGTGTGTTAAGAGGGAATGCCTGATGCAGGAACTCAATTGTAGTAAATTTCATTAAAAAAAGAAAGAAAAGAAAATGTCAGTGGCTTAAAGTATATTTAAGGCATCAACAGTTCACTTTAAATTGCGATTGTTGGTCAAGAAGGAAATGTTTTGCTTGTCATACAAAAATGTGTTACTTTTGTTAAATGTCATGTTAAGTGTTGAAACATTATTATTGTTATCATTATTATTATTATTGTATATAATATTGAAGTTATGTGTAGTCTAATTTCCACTTTTTTTTTTTAGGTGTCACTTACCCATGCTCTACATTGGACTGGAGTATGGTCTAACCAACAACTCCAAGCTGGCTGAACGTTTCTTCAGCCAGGCTCTTAGTATCGCTCCTGAGGACCCGTTCGTCATACATGAAGTAGCAGTGGTTGCATTTCAAAATGAAGAGTAAGTGTATAGCTGTGCATGCACGCATACACAGTATTTTAATAGGATGGACAGACATGGACAGAATTATTTGCACTTTTCTGTTTTATGCGAGAAAACCCACAATGGTCCCCGAAATAACTTGAAACTGACAAAAATATTAATGAATAAAAATTGACTGAAAATTAACCAAGGATGACACCACTCCTGAAAACAAATCACAGAAGCAAAAATGAAGTGCACCAAGAAAAGAAATCTGTCCCTACTGTGATACATGGAGGGGTCTTGGTTCTGTTCTGGGGCTGCTTTGCTGCATCTGTGCAAGGTGTCTTCAATCTGTGCAGGGTACAATGAAATCTCAACACTGCCCAGGCATTTGGAGCAAAATGTGCTGCCCAGTGTCTGAAAGCTTGGTGTTGGTTGCAGATCACAGGTCTTCCAGCAGGATAACCAACACAGCGAAAACGCTCAAAAGGTGGCTCAGAGCAAAACATTGGATCATTCTGAAGTAGCTTTGTATGAGCCCTGATCTAAATCCTATTGAACATCTGTAAGCTGAGATATGCCGTCTGGGGAGGCACCTTTCAAACCTGAGACAGAGCAGTTTGTTCTCCTGAACTGGGCCAAAGTACCTGTTGACAGGTGCTGAAATGTCAGTGACAGCTAAAGATATTGCTTGATTGCCTCAAAAGGTTGTGCTACAAAATATTAAGTTAGGGGCCATAATTTTTGTCCAAGCATGTTTCATTGGTTTGTCTCTAAAACATTTTGTTGAACAACAGTTCAAAAGCAATGTTTGTTTTTCGTTGGTTAATTTTCAGTCTTTTTTTTTTTTATTATTATTACTTTTGTAAGTTTTAGGGTATTTCCGTGACTGTTGTGGATTTTATTTAACTAACAAAGGGCTGTCAACAGTTTTATCCATGTCATGAATGCCCTGAGTTGAAAATTTATAAGAATTTTAGATTTAAGTCCTTTTTATATTCTTGTGTAACTTCAGAATGTCTTCTGTCCTCTTCTCAACTGTTACAGTTGGAAAACTGCAGAGAGGTTATTTCTTGATGCCATGGAGAAAATCAAAGCCATTGGAAATGAGGTAACGGCTGATTCCTTTAACTTAACTGGTAGTCACTTGCGTGCATTCAAAATGTGGCCAGTTCGTCACATTGTAACTTTGATTTCTTTTGATTTATTTAAGGTTACTGTGGACAAGTGGGAGCCCCTGTTAAACAACTTGGGTCATGTGTGTCGGAAACTAAAGTAAGTTTGGAGCCAAATATACTTTCCAATGTCTAGAGCTGTAATCAACCAAAGACATTCTTGGTAGACTGAAACCCTGAAATTTTGACTAAAAATTGATGAATCGAAGGGGGGGTTATTTATCAAACACTTTTAAAACGAGGCTCAGACCTTTATAGAGTGGATGCCGTAAATATCCTCCCTATTACATTGTTCGATCACGCTCCTCTTGTGGTCACATGGGATATAGGTGACAACCCATCAGTTAAACAATGGCGATTTAATGCATCACTCTTAAATGATAAAAAGTTTCCCTCAATTGTAAAATCTGAGCTAAAAGATTACCTTGATACAAATATGTCACCAGAAATATCACCTTTCATCTTGTGGGACTGTGCAAAGGCATATATGAGGGGACAAATAATCTCATTTGCAAGTGCTAGGAAAAGAGAGAGGTAAGGCAAGCAGGAAGAACGAGAGAACAGAATAAAACGTCTAGAACAGCAACATAAAATAATTCCAACTCCCAGCATATTAAGTAGCTTTAAAGAAGTGATGACATAGCAGTAAAAATTAGTTCATGTAGTTGACATGACTGCATATGTCAATTCTCCAAAGAAAAAAAATGTCACTTTTTACAGTGGGGGATTGTTTTGGCACGCTAGACCTCCCTTCCTCAATAAAGCCAGGATCAGACGACACAATTTTTTTCATCGTTCACAACAGTTGCTATGTCAGATTAACAGACATTGTGTGATAAAATCGGACGGTGTCTTGTTACTCATGAGTGGTCACACTATAAAAATGGCACCAGACAGACAGCCGTCTGTTCATAGCGTAGTGTCACAAAAGACTGCACAAGAAAGGGAGGCGGGACAAGCAGCTGTCAATCAGTCACTTGGTTTGGGGTCACAAACCAAGTGACAGTCACATATTGGTCAATATGTAGGGACACGTCGCAGGACGTGTCACACTAGTTGGACAAAACCAAAAATTTCTGACACGCCAGTCTTTCTGCATCGTGGTCGTGAAGCGTTGCTGATGCCAAATTGCCAATCACTGATGTTGTCACACTACAGGGAGCGAAGACGCGACGTCCTGCAATCCGTTAACTCAGAATTGGGCCAAAATTGGGCTGTATTCGTGTAGTCTGATCCAGGCTCAAAAGAGTTGGGTGCGGTAATGATATGCAGCCTTACCCGGAGACCAAGTTGACCTCATTTTGATTGGCTACAGCTTATTTGGCTATAACCTTATTTATAGAAAGTAGGTCAAGCTGCCCTAGCGGTCGGACTTTGCTAAAGGCTATTTGTTAGCAACATGGGCGTTTCAGACAGTGAACTATATTTATCAGACAAGACAGCATTTAGAAAATAAATAAACTTACAGGTAATAACAAGGTTTTGGTCACCTCCCTCAGTGTTGCTGCAGAAGTTTTCTTTTAAATCCATTTGTTTGAAAAATTGACCTTACTGCTCAGCAGTCACTCAGCTCAACTCACGCAGTTGAATAAGCGAGGGGGGAGCAGCGGAGGGTGCTCTGATTGGAGCAATTGAATTACATAGAATGATAGAACTACATAGAATGATAAGCTGCTGTCTGATTCAACCATTTCTGAACAAAGAGACAAAGCTGTCAGACTATAAACAGGAACTTTGATACTCATTCTGGACATTCACATGGCCTCATCAGTGCACAGCAGATCATATTACACCCCCAAAACCCCAGAAAAGTGAAATTTAATGCCGTGGCACCTTTAAGCAGGCTCACAGGGAGTTAGACTGTTTACTCACAGGAAAAATAGAGGGCAACCTACGGTTCACCAACCAAAAATTCTATTGAATTGCCATGCCATGAAGGCATTTGACAGAGTCTCCTGGCAATACTTGATTCAGACACTTAAATGCTTCCATTTTGGCCCAAATTTCATTAAATGGATACAAACACTATATTCAAACCCACAGTCTGCAGTTAAAGTGAATGGATCTTTATCTGACAGCTTCACCCTAGAACGTGGCTGCAGACAAGGCTGTTCACTATCTCCCCTGTTATTTGATATTTCTATTGAACCTCTAGCTTGTGCAGAGCTTGACATGAAGCTCTGCACAAGTCACGAGGTATGTTGCAGCAGGGAAACTCCTATTAGTTACTTGCAGGACGCTGACCCTCGAGGACCGGAGTTACCCTCCCCTACGTAGAATGTACGGCTCAGAATAAAATGCCATGAATTTAGAATATTACTCAGTTTGTCATTACATTTTCTCATGCATTTACACATACTCATATTTGTGTGGTTTGATCAAAATGTTCTGTGACTATATCACTACTTTTTGCTTTAATCATTGTGTGAGCAGTTCTTTCTGCAAGTTCCCACAGCAGTTTCACAGACAAGATGCAAGACAGAGATGGCCAAGATAAGCGTGTAACTATGGGTTTTGGGGTTTGTGATTTTTCTTAAAGGTAGAGTTTGGAGTGTTCCCCTGTTTCTGTTTGTAAACACTATTCAAACTGAGTCCCTCCCCTCAGGCTAATAGCCACATTGCTCTTCAGCCCCAAGCATCTCCTTCAAAGTTAGAAAGTGGGTGAAAGCCAAAGCAATATTTTTGAGCGTGCACTATCTAAAGCTCTTTTCGCCGCAAAAGACTTCCTTTTCTTGGCTGCATCCACCATTTTTATTGAGAATTCGAGTGAACCTGGTGACTGCTCCAGTCGGCGTTAAAAAAAAAAAAAAAAAAAAAAAAAAAAATTCGCTCCAGTCGAGTTTATCCCAACAGTGTGCTACACCCTTAGCTCTGTTATTGGCTGGAGACAACATGCAAATCTCCCCAGAAACATCCTGAAAACACCAAAACAAAGGGATAAGGCGAAATACGGTCATGGGAGGGGGAGTTGTACACAAAACTCGCTGCCACACGAAAGCTGAGGCCCAAAGGTGCAGATTAAGACAGATTTCACTCACACAAGTCGAGCATTTATTTTCTGGGGGAAAACTCTGGACTCCACCTTTAAAGTAGTACAGCGCAAGTTCCAGCTTTTTTTCCAGAAGTTTGCCCCCATTGGCGACAAGTGGAAGTGACGCTAATGTCATGCACATGCATGAGCTGCTTCGATTGCGTCTGTCTTTTTCTTAGCCCATATTACACTCAGTCTGAGCCCAGAGTTAGAGACGCAATGTCTACTGAGGTAATACAGTTATAAATCTTCAAGTTGTTTACGATTTGATCGTTGAGTAAACTAACGGACTGTTTGCTAACGGTAACAACAGGCTAACGCAGGATTGTAGATCAAATATGTAAATTCACAGGCTGAGATCACAATTACCTCATAAAATTACCGCATCAACTAAATTTAACTAGTGGCCAGAGTGTATCTCTTCCCCGGGAACAGTCATATTGCTATATTTACATGCTAAAAACTTGGCATTGCCTTATTATGCATCCTTATTTCCGTCATACATCACATTTACCTTGTTAGTGAGAAGAAAGCCAACTGCGGGTCCCATTTTAGTCCCAGACTGGATCGGAGCTCCCTCCAATTAAAAAAAAAAAAAGAGAGAAAAAAAAGCTGCTCGGTTGTTTACTCCCATTTTACTCCAGCGTTGTGCCAGCGTTGTTCCGAAATGGCACAACACTGGTCAGACTCCAGTCTGGCTCTCTTCGTCTCACAAGACAAAACTTTTCTTCCTTGTCTTACTGGAGTCTGAGTTTGGGTTTGAGAGGCACCACTCTCCATGTTTTAGCAGCAGTCAGTGTTGTCTCAACCCTCCTGCGGTGGTGGAATACATGACACCAGTGCAGCCAGACAAACGAGAACGCAGAGCTCGTCTCCCCCACATGCGCTCCCTAGAGGCTTCGTGCCCGAAGCTCGCATTAAGAATTCAGAAAAAGTATTAGAGGCAACTGCAGTGAAGAAAAATCAGCTCTTTCTACACATCAGGCAATTATAAGAGCATGTGGAGGAAAGAAAAGAATAGTATTAATATTTAAACTTGCGCAATGTACTTTTAAGTGTAGTTGTGTATTTGGGCTTCCCCGGCTCCCTTTGTGAAGCCCTCTTGAGTCTCTCAAAGCCGCCCACAATAAATCAATAATCCTTGGATGCAGAACAGGAAGTGTGAATGTAAGTCTTTTTTTTTTTTTTTTGAGGAACTAGTGTATACAGCCCACCTTTCTTGGACACCACAGCTGTCCAAACCGCCACAACACTATGGGCACACAACTTCACTTGACAGTACGATAGTGACAGTCCTCGCAAATAACAAAGAAAACATTTTAAAAATGAGAAACGACAACAAAAGCCATAAATGCATCATATAATGAAAACAAATGATTCCATGATCTATTTAGATAATACACATCTATTTACCCAGATGTCCGAAATTATTTGACCATCTGGAAAAAAAAACATGGAATTTTTAAATGACAAATGTGTAGGAATCCCAGTATTAACTGAACTCTCAGTAAGAAGATTTTGCAAGTTTCCTGCAAACATCTGCATGTTAAATTTTAGTTAAATTCATTCATAACACCTTTGTGTATTGCCCTGTTTGGCTTTTAGGAAGTACGACCAGGCGCTGGAGTATCACCGTCAAGCACTGGTGTTGATCCCGCAGCACGCCTCCACCTATGCTGCCATAGGATATGTGCACACACTCATGGGTGACTTTGAAAGTGCTATTGACTACTTTCACACGGTATGTTTTAAGGGGGTGGTTCCCCTGAACCTGTCATGAAAAGCAAGAACATTTCAGCTGATATTATTGAGCTTTTTTGTTTGGTTGTGTTCCTCTGTGGCAGGCACTTGGACTGAAAAGGGACGACACTTTCTCTGTTACAATGCTCGGCCACTGTATTGAGATGTACATTGGTGACACCGATGCCTTCATAGGTTAGTTTTATCTTGGATGTTTATTTCTATAAAAAGAAATCAACAGTTTGTATGTTATCCATTTACAGGCTTTAAAAAATAATTTCAGTCTGTTCATCATCAATCATTTTTCACTAAGGCACGGACATCGATGACAAGGTGCGAGGCAGCTTGAACACTCCAGCACTGATGAAGATGCTGAACACATCAGAGCCTGCTGACAGCTTTGCTTCACCCAGGGTGGAAGATGCTAGCATGTCATTGGAAACGCCAGTGACCAATCAGGACAAGGTGATGCTGGAGACGCCTCTTCGACTCTCGTTAACCCTGGAGTGTGATATGTACGAGAGCGACATGATGTTGGACACCTTATCAGACACCAGCACGTGATCTGATCTCACCAGGAAGGAACTGTTTGCACTAACAGGTTGTCTTAAGTACACATATCCAAGCCCAAGGACAACATCCAAAACCACAGCTTTAGCTACTATCCCTCCTCCATGTCGATTTCCCCTGTTGTGCATTTTATGGCTTTCTTAAAAGTGACAAAACATGAAAGATAAAGTTGTGACTATTTTGAACATGGATGTGTGTGAATTTGGTTACACAGCACCTGCTGTGTAACACATTATTTTTGCAAGACTGCACTTTAAAGGGGAAAATTGACATACTTTTTTTTTTTTTTGTGGGATAGTTTTTCCTTGGGTTAAAACACTGGATAAATGTGGCAGACTGACCCTTGTTTGAACAGAGCAAACACAGCCACACACCACAGATTTAAAGACTATGCTATAGTCACCTCTTACTGCCTGTGGCAGGATTTTCCTGTGGATTTTCACCCTGAATAAAGAGCCAGCTAATGAGCAGTTTTGGTGAAAAAACATTTTTCCTTTGGCTATTCCTCTAATAAACCATGTATCCATCTTTAAAAAAAATGTGTAGTGTTTTGCCTCTGTAAGAAGTATGGTTTATGAAACCCTTTTAAAAAAATGCAGTGAAATTAGAAGTCAGTTACCAGTTGCCAATTTCATAAAATTACTTGGAATATGGAAGCATACTCCACCAAAAGTAATTAACCCCGTTGCATTAGATTTCACGTGCAACCCATGTTGAATAATTATAATTTCAAGAAAACTTCTCAACAGCTGATATTTGTCATGCATTTTGTAAATTAATGGTTTCAGAGCCATTTAATTATGTGCTACATTATACTTGATATTAAATTAATTTCCCAAGTAGACAAATTATTCTCTTTAAAAACAAGAAAAAATGCAGTGGTAAACAACGCTGTACATTAGAGCATCCTTTCAAATGTCATATTCTGGCTCAGGGGAGGAGTCAGCCTCAAATAAAGCAGCATCCTTTCTGGCACCCGTAAACAAGCGTTTGTGTCCAATGGAGAACATCCGTGGTAACTTGAGGAGAGATGGGTTGTACTCCGTCTCAATCGACCGGTGTTTACACTCACGGTCGGGTCTGCCGGGACCTGGACACCTGCTCCACGTTCGTCCCGAGCCACAAGAGCTCCGTGTCGACATCTGAGAAACCCGAGCAGCGCGTGGAGGCCAGCTGCGGAAAGCAAACTTTTCTCAGTGGTGAGTTTGGGGTCCGTTCGTAAAAATATAAATGGGGTCAAACTGAAAAATGATTATTCTACACACGGACCGTACTAAACTCGCAAAAAGTTTTCTATTTTCCATTTGAGTAGATCGTTTTGTTTATTTTTCTCAGTTCCCTCAGATGTCCACGGTCGGCCAGTAAGCCAGTCGTCATATTATGAATCCTGCATCACTCTGGACAACGCGGCTCCAGGGAGATCTCTCTGCGTGAGGCCCTGCAGCACGAGCCGGGACCCCCACAGCGCTACTGATGGAAGCGGAACCACTTAGACTATAGTGACACCGGAATCAGATTATTGGAATGGAAAACTGTTTACCCCACACTTAACAAAGACCAAAACTGTCTCTTTACCAACAGCTTGTAAGTTTTAATTATTTTTTTCCTCTTAAAATAAAAGCATTTCAGAATTGCTGTTGTTTCCTTTTTCCCCTTGTAATAATCACAAAACGATACATATTTGTCACAAGCTCACATGAAGAGTTAATTTGCAAAAACAAACACCATTTAGGAAAAAAACAGAGTGCTTTTGCAAATAAACTCTTCATTTATTTTTTGAATATTTTCACCAAATCAAGCTCACATGAAGAGTGTTATAATGATGAAAAAATGGAGATAGGAGGTTTGTACCCGACAGCGACGAAAAGCTGTTAACTCCGTTTTTCCACAGTGGTGTTTGTCTGTTTTTGCAAATCAACTCTTCACATTCTTGAAAAAGAGAGCCATAAAACAAACACACACACACACACACGATTGTTCTCATCACTCACCTCTCACGACGTTTGACTCCCCTACTCTCGCGAGAACAAAGTGGCTTAGCACCAGCGAGGAGAGGGAGATGGAGAGAAATGAGGTCTGAAAAGGACCAGATGACCGTGGGCAAGGAGAAAAGTGTCGTGGAGATACAGTTTAGGGACATTCCAAGAGAGCAGGAAAACACTCCTGGTAATCCCAAGCAGAAAGAAGAGAAGAAAGAGGTTTTTACAAAGGTAGGTGGTCGAGCTTTTGCGGTATGTCGCATTGTTTATGCTGCGTGGAAAACAGTCATGGAGGAGACGCGGAGGGATGTGTTTCAGCACCGCGGACAGCGACAGTAGTTGGCGCCAGGATCCTCTGAGCTGTTGGAATTAGCCATGAATATTCCCAGTTTAAATGGCATATTCCCTCGGAATTGCTCTGATAAGGCGACTGGCTTCGTTGGGAGGTTGAGATGACATACACAGCTTACACTTGCATTAATGTTCGAAGGAATGCATGAGACTAACTGAAGATTCGCAATACAAGGTTCAATTTCCATGCATCACAAAACTCCATGAACCCAGTTTTAGGCCTCAGAATGTTAGCTACCACATTATGAATCTATGATGCAATTAACAAGAAACTGTGTATGGGAACAATCGTTTTATGTCAGATGTCCTGCCAAAAACATTGACTATTTCAAAGTTTCAGAGCCTTGATTCTAATCAAGTTGTTTGTTCTATTTGAGAGCATTTTGATTTATGTAGTTGGTAATTCATCCATTCATTGGATTGTGACTGGACTCCCTCAAAGGGTTAAACGATGGAAATAGCTAAACAAAAACAGAACAGTGGTCATGCAAATATTGTAGGGTCATTATGTTTCATTTTCTCTTTATATTCTTTTTATTTCACATCTAAGACCTCTTGTATGATTCAGTTTATATTTTAAATGTGGATGCAACATTCTGGGAAATATTAGCTTTGTGCATCAGTCTCTGGCCTTGAAATAAAGTATGGGTTTTAGGACCAAGATAATGCCATTACAAATCTAAATTAAGCTTTGAGGACCATTTCAGTGCAAAACATGGCTTTGGATTTAGAGATTCTGATAAACAAATCCTTTATTTAAAAAAAAGTTAATCATAAAAATTTACAAGGAATAGTATATCCAGGCCTGTCACTGCAGAATGTGTCATACACTCAACAAGAATGGAGTGGCTAAACCTTGAATCACCTTTTTTTTTCTTTCTTTCTTTTCTTTTTCTTTCTTTTTTTTATTGAGATAAGCAATTCCCTTCCATTTTTGTTGAACACATGATTAATATGTGAATGTCTTTTACAGGTTGTGATCCGAAGGCTACCACCAAACCTGTCAAAGGACCAGCTTGAAGAACAACTCAGTCCACTTCCATGTTACGACTATTTTGAGTTCTTCCCAGCGGATCAAAGGTTTGATAAGCTTCTTTATGATGCAGGAAAATCATGTTGTCTATCCGAAGAAATATTTCTGACCTTTGTATGTTTCCGTTTGTCTCCACAGTCTCTATCCCCACCTGTTCTCCAGAGCTTATATCAATTTCAAAAACACAGACGATATTGTTCTGTTTAGGGATCGATTTGATGGCTACGTCTTCATTGACAACAAGGGTATTTTTAATTTTCTCCAGACTCTTTGTTGACAGTGGTAACCGTGAATTTTGACGTAGAACACAACCTGATCTACTATATGAAATACAAACAAAAGCATGTTTGTTTTGCAGCTTCAGATTAAATTTTATGAACAAAGATGCAGCTTTAGCACTCATGTCTCTTGTGTTACAACTTGATAGTTGGTCTGTTAAATAAGGAATTGCCTCGTATGTCAATATTTACCCAGGCCAGGAATATCCTGCCGTGGTAGAATTTGCCCCTTTCCAGAAGATTTCCAAAAAGAAACTTAAGAAAAAAGATGCCAAAGCAGGAAGCATTGAAGAAGGTACTGAAACACAGAACATGATGATAGATTCCTCACAAATATATTCCTAAATGGGAATATATCAATTTGATTTGTACCCCTTCTGTCTGTGAAACTTGCTCAGATCCAGAATACAAGCGATTCTTGGAGAATTACTCCTGTGATGAAGAAAAGTCTATGGCTAACCCGGAGATTCTGCTCGGGGAGATAGAGGCCAAGACCAGAGAGCTCATAGGTACACTGTCATATGCTGGTTATTTAATAAACTGTTATTATGGTAAGAAGTGAATTACATTCATCCCTACAAAATAATATTTGTTTCCTTTTTCCTGTTTTGGCTTTCAGCCAAGAGGACAACACCGCTGCTGGAGTACATTAAAAATAAGAAAATTGAGAAACAGGTGAGAAAAAAGCAAGAAAGTCCTGAAAAAGGAAATTACCTACAGGCAGTTTCTGAAATGCAAAAGAAATGGTGTTCAACGTGTAACATGCCTCTCAACAGAGAATAAGAGAGGAGAAGAGAGAGGAGAGGAGAAGAAGAGAGTTGGAAAAGAAACGACAAAGGGAGGAGGAAAAGAGGAAGAGACGAGAGGAGGAGAGACGCAAGCGAAAAGAAGCAGAGAAACAGAAGAAATTATCAGATAAAGACATTAAGATTAAGGTAACACGTTGTAAGTACAAAGCTTCGTATTTATTGGGGCAGCATGAAGATGTGGAGATTTTTTCTGTATTATTTTGTTCAGCTCCTGAAGAAGAGTGACAGAGATGATGATGTTGATTCAGACCGAATAAAGGACAAAAGTGACAATGGAGAGGCAGACAGGGTCAAATGGGAAAAATCTGGAGGACAACTGAAGTTAAAAGAACCCAAAGAAAAGTAAGAAATGTTAAACTGTTCATTAAACATTGGGAAATGGGCTCTTATTTGATTGAATTATTATTAGCCTTGAAAAAAGTTTATTATAAATTTGAACATGCTTCCTATTAGCTCCCTAGTAGCTACCTCCTTAGATAATTTTTGACTGGATAGATACCAGTTGGCAGAACCTCTACAAGGAAATATCAATATTTTCCTTAAAGGTACAGTATGTTAGAATTACTGACATCCAGTGACATCTGTATTTTCCGGACTATAAGTCGCTCCTGAGTATAAGATGCATCAGTCAAAAAATGCATCATGAACAGGAAAAAAAAAACATATATAAGCCACACTGGACTACAAGTCGTATTTATTTATTTAAAATAGGGTGATTTTCGGATTTTTCATATCCCCCTTGTCACTGCTAATAATTACCCAATCAGTCCAATTCCAAAGTTAATGCCTGTAAATGATCATAAGCATCATTACTGAGAAGGATAAATATGTTTTTTGAGGATTTGTTCCACCATACAGGCAGTATTGACAGATGTCCAAAATAAACTTCTCTTACTTAGATAAGGCTATTTTGGGATTTTTGCCCTTGGAGCAGAATATAGTCGTCACAAGCTTAAGAGCGCCCTCTTTTGATATTAGATTGTAATATTTACTCCTTGGCTCATGTCAGTCAATATGAATTGAGACTTAAAAATATGTTAAATTGTATATATTTTTACATATAAGTCGCACTGGACTATAAGTCGCACAAGCCACCAAACTATGAAAAAAACTGTGACTTATAATACGGAAAATACGGTATTTGGAAAAAAAGATGTTTTATTTTAAATGAATTCATATTCCAGCACTGTTGTGAATGTATGGTGGCTGTTATTGGCCAAAATTCTCCCAGATATAAAGATGTTTTCGTGAGTGGATCCAGTATCTCAGGTATAACTATGACTACAGGTAACTACTTTTAATGTCTTTTAAGGCATTACTGATCCCAAACAGTCTCTAACTCCAATTAAACAAAGCTGGTACAGCAGATTTAAAGTTCAGAGCTCTCACATCACTCACATTTTTTGTCGATTCAGGGCCATTTATGTGCTATATTACATAAACACATAATAAACACATAACTATTCTAGCGCAGCGATTACACATCAATACAGTAGAAACACAGTTTTGAATTATATGTCACATTTTTCTGCCATTGACTGTTGATTTTATACACACTGTACCTTTAAATTCACATTGAAATAAAGTGTACAACTTTTACAGCAGCATGTTACTTTCTTCTTACACGTAAAATATTAAAAATTTTGAAAATGGATCAACATTCTAGGACATAAAAAAACCAAAACAAACAAACCTCATTATTAAATTGTGCCAGTATATATAAAACGTATTCCGATTCATCAGCTAATATGTCGTCTTTGCAATCTATTCTCTGACCACTAGAGGTCAGAATGAGAGCGACAAGGAGCAGAGAGAGCAGCACGGGCGCAGGCAGAGAGATAAGGATCACCGTGGAAAAGACGAAGACAGGAAACGACAACAACACCACTACGAGTTTGACAAGTTCATGCGCCGGAAAGATGAGACCAAATGGGGGAAGGGCTACTGCCAGGATCGAGCCAAGAAAGAGGGGCATCATCATAGCTATTCTTACTGTCCCGATGGTGGAGATAAAATGGGGAAGGAGGATAGGGACGACCTGAGTAATAGGAAGGAACGCCTTCGAAACAAGGTGAGCGAGAAGGTGAGCATGAGACTGGGAGGAGGGTGATCACTAATTTATTTGTTTTTTATCATATCAACTTATAGTTATGTTTCGGATATTGATTTCCCCAGCATGCTGCCATGTTCTTTTTTGGTAAAACAGGCTTTCTTCTGCTGCCTTTCCAAACAAGCTGTTCTACCCTCATGGCTTCTAACATTTAACATGCTGACGGAGGCCTGTGGGGTCTGAGATGTGGCTCTTGGTTTTCTTGCTATTTCAGCACAATCTAACCTTTAGGTGAACTTCGAATGTCCAGTCCTGGGAAGACTCCACATATAAACAGCCTTTCTTACTGTCGAAACAATTAGGATTGACGCCAAATAATCATGTCATTTACTCTTAATTCCCATAAAAGCAGTACAAGTGAACTTAGATTTTAAAATGAGTAGACTGTATATAAACAATGGATAAAGCCACCATAACCCCACCGACTGATTTGGGAGTTACTGTTTTGAAGTCCTGAATTCGTCATATAGTAAACACCATCTTTGTCTTTGAGCCAGAAGTAATGGGGAGAGGATCTGATTGAAGATGCTGAACGTTCATGTACACTATCACTCACAAAATACTGTATTACCAATTTAGAGCAGTGAGTTTGGGGGGGGGTCACTCCTTTTCAGTTATAAGTGACTGTGATACTTTTAGAAAACAAAAAAATCCAGTAAACTTGGTACAAAATAATAAATTTTAACAATAACTCCATGATTTTTTTTTTCTTTTACTTTTACCATGTAATTGTGTGTAAATGCCATTACATGTAATTACTGAATGGCTCTGGTTTTATACACTGCAGCATGAGCATGACTGCACAGTTTTTATTTCTAAATGGCAAGCTGATTATCAATGACCTCCTATGAACCTTAAAAAAATCTTAAAAGATGTTGTGCTTAATACCTAAATACAGGAGAAAGAAGATTTCTCCTTAGTTTTCTGCATCAAAGGTTGTTGCTTAATAAAGCGACTCTCATTTAAGAATCATTGGTTCTGCCTAACCTTTGAGGATATAATTCCTCTCCTGCTTCAGCCCATTTTTCTCTCAACCCTGCATCTACTTTCCACTGCCAGATTGCAGTGTGCACAACCCTAAACATACACTGCAAATAATTACAGCTCTGTTAAGAAATAGTGGTGCTGGTCTAATGTTTGTGGGTTAAACACAGTCATAGGTGACAGACCTCCTCTGTGATTTCATTTCCTTGTGTTACCATAAAGGGGAGTTTCTGTTCACTCCTGTAAAAGACAGAAGACAACAAGGAAAACAAAGAAGAAGTGTGGATCTATTAAATGGAGTGCATAAACTGTGCACTGCGTGTCTCTCTGATGTCCTTCCTCTCTTGTCTCGCTGCAGGACCGTCCGGCCATGCAGCTCTATCAGCCAGGTGCTCGCAACAGGAAGCGCATGAGCTCAGCCAACAAAGGCTACGACTGCATCCCTGTGAGCCACTCACCCGAACGCAGAGCAGAGCATTGTTATGAGGCTGTCACCATGGCGATGGGGCTGGAAAGGGGTTTTGAAAAAAGCAAAGATGAACAGTGAGTTTGGAGGTTTTGAGGAAGTGAAAAAGAAAAGAAATTATGTAATATTCAGCTTTTTCAGGCTAAACTGATGGTAGCTAATTTGACTGGTTATCATTGGGCTTTCAGGACTGAGGAGTATGGGCACTTCAAAAGCAAGCTACCCTGTCAGTGGAGCCAGTATTTGTTGTGATAAAACTCTGAATCATGATAGGTTATGGTTACAATGAAAAAGATGGTGCAAGAATGGACTCCATCTGTCAGGTTTTTTTTTTTTTTGTCATTTTTCATACGCTTTCTTCTGGTTGACAGATTGGTATTCTTTTTCATGTAGCTGTTTTGTGTAAGCTACAGTCGTCCTCAAAATTAGTCATATCCTCCAAATAAGGAAAGAAGGAAAAAAAAAATCAGCTGTCAGTGAAATAAGTTGAAATTGGCAAAAGTAATAATATATACAGCATGTATATTAATGAAAATCATGACACTGACTTTGAATTGTGGTTCAACAGAAATATTAAAAACAAACACACAAAAAATAAAACAAGTAAACAAGCATGATGGGGCTTCCAAGCTAAAATTTTGTTGAGCAACACTTTGAGGCAATCACTGTAATCAGGTGTTTTCTCTAATGTTCAAAAAGACTTCTGCACCTGTTGACAGGTATTTTTGTCCACTGTTTGGAAAGGTGCTGTACTGTGTCTGGGACAGTTTGTTTGTTTGTTTTTAATGATTATTTCCCACCACAATTCAAAAGCAATA
Source organism: Atherinomorus stipes (assembly GCA_023101725.1). Taxonomy (NCBI): domain Eukaryota; kingdom Metazoa; phylum Chordata; class Actinopteri; order Atheriniformes; family Atherinidae; genus Atherinomorus; species Atherinomorus stipes. Next base: position 473,612 of record JALJCO010011058.1, on the reverse strand, counting down.
TTTTATTTCACTAAATTATAATTTTGTACATTTTTATTTATCATTAGTTTCTTGTTATTTGAATTACTATTGTGAATTTAGACTTTAAAAGGAGGGTAATTGTGAGCATGACTGTGGCTTTTGACCTCATCAACTTTTGAAGTGTTTCTTTTGGAGGCCTTTCACTTCCAACAGTAGTTTACTGGCGTTATCCTCGTAGACAGATCTTCTCTTTAAGCCTTTGTAGAGTCTGCTGAAACTGGATGTTTCTAATAATCTTATAGATTTTTATCAAACTAAAAGTAATGAAAGAGGAACTTTCAGAAAGTAGATAAAGAGCACGCAAAAGAGGAAATTCAGTACTGTGTGTCTAGGTAACTGAATGAGCTGATTAAGACATCAGAGTTTTATTTCAAGTATTTTTTGTGTCTTACATGCAGTCCATGTCATTCTGAGGTGTCACATTACAGATGCAGAATATTTTGTGAGCCAAGCTTTGTACACAACCACCCATGAGCCAGGAAGAACACGTTCTACATTTCTATAAAGCATTTCCTAAAAGTTAAATATAAAATTGCAAAGTATGACACCAGATGGTGAGATTCTTTTGTATGCCGTGTGCATGGATTTCTATTAATGCCGTTGAGTAAATCTAATCAGAAAGTCATAAATGTGAATAATATAGTTATTATGCCTTATGTTAATTTTGCATGTAAACCCCAAATTTCCCTGTAACATCTTGGTTTTTCATTTTATTTGTGATTTTTTTCTTTTTCCCCTTTATGTTGTGAGAAAATAAAGCTCTACCAGTAGAACTGATTCAGAAGTATTTCAGTTGTGCCGTTTCTCTGAAAGTTGGGCGAGGCCTATGCTACACATTACACAAATGACAGACATGAGTCAGTTATAGTTACAGTAATAGTGTATTACCCAGTAATATGTTGGGTGGTGTGAGCATGCCCAGCTACTACATGAGTAATACTTAGAGAAAAAAAAAAGCAGAACTTAAACCCTTTTGTCAAATCAACGTCATTTATCAGTATTCCAGTGGAATTAGAAGTAAGAGACATGTCTCCAGATGTTTTTTAAATACCGGGGATGGAGGACATTAATTTTTCTGTTTTGGATTAACGAGGAAAAACCTTGCATGCAATCGGTCACACTTTCACCCAGACAAAGCAGAACTGTCATAATCAACAGGAAGCCAGCAGCATATGAGCGCGCACACTGCATGAATCTTGTGAGCACGTTGAAATCTCACATCCTCACTTCATTTCAATAGATTTCATTCATACATCACATGTAAAAGTGCACAACTAAAAGTTGAAGTATTTGCTGTTTACGGCACAACAGATTTGTTCTGATGCTTCTTGTTACGGCCCAGTTTGGGGGACAAAGGGTCGTCAACATAAGACGATAGAAGGGAGGTTTGTAGAATAAAGGTATTTTTGTTTACAATAACTGTACAAATTGAGGGTGAGTGAATCACCCTGTTTCTGTCTCCTTTCCAGTGAGTGAAAACATGAATAAGCAAATGAAGTTTAACAAGACAAACATAAGATTTCAGCCCACGGCCTCAAGAAAGAAACTACAGATGAAACCAAGGCAAAGCAACAAAAAAGAAACACCAGAACTGAAGGCAAGACTAAAACTAGAGACACACTAAAGCCAAAAGATCAGCCAGAAGGTCTGAGCTGATGGACCACAGCCTGCTGGAGCCTCCCCAATGTGGAGTTATATACTGCAGGTGAGGGTGATGACCAAATGAATGACAGTCTCAGCAGCCAACCAGAGGTGAAGGAGGGAATTGTTGTCCAGTCACAGGAAGACATGTAGACGGCCGGTGATTCCAGGCAGGTGCAGATGGTTGAGTGGTGATGAGCTGCTGATCAGCTGAACCGGAATATCTATGCCACAGCCCCAAACGTAGCACTTCTCTGATAGCATAAGTCTTTTTTCATTTTCAAACATGCCATGCCCACTGGTGACATATTTCTTGTGAATACATCAGTGATGTAGCCGCTAATAACTGAAAGTGAAATCAACACCTACGGATATACTGGGAATTCCCAAGAAAGATTTTGTGGGTTTTCTTTTCTGTTTCTAAACTTCTGTTCAGGGGTACTGGAAGCCCTCCCCAGCACCCAGTCATGCCATTTTCTTGATACAGTGAAGAATGACATATACTTTACTTCTTTTTTTCATATGTATTCTTGTACAGCATAAAGTGTTTGGATAACCAACACTGTATATCATGTGGGGATAAACTGTACACCACGCTTCAGTGAGTAATTTCCTGGCACACATTACCATTTTTCGAGTCTTGTATAGATAAGGTAGTGTGTGTCACACATTGTTCCTGAAGACTGAATCTGACATGTGGCCGTTATTGCAGTTGGTATATGAAGGATGTCACATGGTGCATTTCCTCTCTTTGCCACTGTAACGTGCTCAAAGCCAATTCCCTCTGCAGGCGTCTTCCCTCACAGTATCTGTGCCTTCATCTGCAACCGACACTCATATACCCACATGCCTCTTCTACCACAGCGTTCATAAAGGTAAGCTCGTAACATACTTTTACTAAGTCCTGATTAATTTTTATTTCCAATGTTAAAAGTGCCACGATGAAAGACTAACGGTACATACGACAGTTTTATAAACTCTTATACTTTTGCCTGAACTGTCGATCTAGATTAGTCAACATTTAACTTGGCATATGTGTTCAAGGACTTAATACACACACACACACACACACACACACACACAATATATATATGAAGAGAAAATATTACAATCTACCTTTTCAGAGAACAACTTCAAACAAACAGATGATTTATTTTAAACATATTTTAGTAGTATGCATAATGTGGTGGAAACAAAGCCCTACCAGCAACTTAGAAATAATGGATGATATATGAAAGGAAGTATGGGATGTTCTATTATAGCAGATAATTGGGTAAAAGAGGGGGGAAATAAATCAGAAACCTACCTTTGAGAGCAATTACGACTATACCTTGACAACATTTTTTATCCTTCATTTTTTTTTTATTTATTTTTTTTTTTGTTAAAGGAGAGTGCCTTAGTTTTTTGTTTTTTGTGACATTTTAGTTCCATGTCCCGTTTTCATTTCATCACTGCTGTTGTAATGGTGTACTTTTTCTTTTGAAATGTTTTGGAAGGACAACCCCTTGAGATGCATGTCACTTGGGGTTCTTTCCCCTTTTCGTCAACACTCACAAATCACAAAAGCATTTCAAGGAATTGTTTCTGCATATTTGACATGGTTTGTGGTGACTACATGCACCACCAACACCCTTTTCTACCAAAAGCAAGAGAAAGTGTTAGCATTTATCATTGGTGCCAATTCCATTTCATTCAAGTCTTTTAACAGACTTTGGATTAATTTGGCATTTTCATTTGCAACTGTTAAAGGTTTTAGACGATTCACAGAAGCTGGTGCGATACGTGTCCCTAACTCATCTTTTAATAAAGTAAAATAAGAATGCAGCATTACAGTTGGTGCACATGACCACAACTCAAGCATATCGTTTTCCTGTGTGAAAACTTCACCCTGCCCATGTGCTCTTACTCACACGAAAACAACAACACACAGGGTGTCATTTCACACCTTGAGCTTACAGTCACAGAATGACTTTCAAAATCATCTGTACAGATCATTGTGGTTCTTAATGTCTTTTCTTCCTTATTGATTCTGATATCTGATGTTTTTCTGCTTTTTCATTCTGATATTGCAAAAGTCAGTAGAAACCAGTCAAGTATGTGCATGTCATTTCTATAGTTCTTCTTGTATTGTGCAAAAAACCCTAAAAAACCCAGTTGTCTTCCACGGGTCTCACAATATTTTTCCTTTTTTTAAAATCTGGCATACAGGTGATGAGAGGCAACTTCCATCCAGTCATGACAGGATACTCCAATAGCAGCCAGCTTGACAATGCTACAATATCTCTGTTTCAAAATGTGGAAACCAGCATTGCCATATCTGTTATCTACATGATCGTCACGGCCATTAACCTGTCAGGAAACGGGTTATCCATGTGGCTTCTCCTTTTCCGCACCTCCCCAAAGTCTCCCACCATCATCTTCATGATTAACCTCACCCTGACCGACCTGGCTCTCGGCACTGCTCTGCCGTTTCAAATTTCCTACCAGCTTCAAGGATACCACTGGAGTCTTGGGTCAAAGATGTGCAGGTAAACTGGATAAACACACTATCAAATGTCTACAACGAGCAAAATCTCCATCGTCACACGCAGGATGTTGCATCGCTTTTGCTTGAAAACTTTAGTATTTCTTTGAGTTGCCTGGCAACCTCAGAGAAGCAGCAAAACAGCAGTGATTTCTCGCACCGGATGTAGACGTTGTTTGGCACTTGTGCCTCAATTAAACCACAGCTGGTTCCACTTTCATATTTGTGCAGAAAATTCATTACCGGCTGCGTACAGAGCCATGATGTTCCTCTCTTTATGCAAAATCAACTTCTGCATTCAGCTTTACATTGCTAAGACAGGTGTGAAAGTCAATTAAGTTTTGTCTCCTTTGTCAGTGTCAGTTTCTTTAACCTTGTTTTCCTTGTGTGTCCACTTGCAGTTTCCTGACCCTGGTTTTCTACACCAACATGTACTGCTCCATCCTCACAATGATGGCCATCGGTATTGACCGCTACCTGGGCATAGTTAGGCCCATGCTGTTCAGACAATACAGGCAGAAAAAGACAGTTGCTGTCCTCAGCTGCCTCCTTATGTGGACTTTGGTCCTCGGCGTTCTGTACCCCCTCATGACCACAGACCTGACCTTTGACGTTCCTGAACTCAAGATCACCACGTGCTTCGATGTGCTGAAGAAAAACATGCTCCCATCCGTGTCAGCTTGGGCAGCCTTCCTTTTCAGCATGGTGTTCCTCCTCTTCCTCTTCCCTTTCTGTGTCACAACGTTCTGCTATGTCAGTGTCATACGCAGTCTAGCCAGAGATTCCAAAACAGCCCAGAAAAAAAGGGCGATTCGTTTAGCTGTCGTTGTTCTCCTGGTCTTTGTGCTCTGCTTTGCTCCCAACAACATCCTTCTGTTGATTCACAGTGTGATGAGGCTCTTCTTCAACAAGTCTCTTTACATGGCCTACAAACTCTCCCTCTGTTTCAGCTGTCTGAACAGCTGTCTTGATCCATTCATTTACTATTTTGCTTCAAAGGATTTTAGACAGAAGTTGAGAGAGATTATAAATCTGCAGAGTGTGAGTAGTGCAGACTCAATAAAGATGGAACATAAAGAGACTTTGTTCTCCGGACAGTGAGCTTTAGGACGTTAGGGAAGAGAGCACATATCAGACTGTCTTTTTATGCTTTTTCACTTCAGGAAGATGAAAGACAAAAAATAGAATTGGGAGAGGAAGAATGTAAGCACGAGATAGTATTTTAAGCTCTTACAACATCACTTCTTGGTCAAGATTTTAAAGCATTTACATGAGTAACAGAAGACCAGATGGAAGATTGAAAGCAGCTAAGTGTCACAGCCACCTGAAGATAACATTTGAACTTGCTTCCCCGCTTTAAAGGGGGAAAAAAAGTAAATTTTATTTTGAATTGACACCTCTCACAAACACGCAGACATTATTTCCCATATGTAGTGAGCAGAAATGTAAATTAATGTGAATAAAATGTCTTATGTCAGCCAAATCTGCTCACTCCAGGCTGATTTTTGTACAACTAATATTATCATTCTGTTTAAATGGGTCTGTAAAAATTTCAGTATTCAGTAATGTCTCACTTGTATATAGATACCACTGACCATGTATTTTGTATTTTTTATACTGATTAAAGGTCCTTGGATATTTGTATTTTTTGTCTTGAAAAGATTATTTCTTCTTCTTCTTTTTCATCATTATTATTATTATTATGATATATACAACAGCAAAAATAATAAAATGACTTTTCAGTGGCTCTGCTCCTTTACTGTCTGCTGGACAAACGCTCGGGTGAGTAGAAGCAATGGGAAGCGGGGGAGGGGGAAGCGTTTGCTGATGGAAAGAGGCTTTATCAGAACAAAGGATCAAAGTTGATTAAAAAAAAGGCGATAATAAAGTGAGAAGTCTGCATGCATTTGTTTTAGCCTGTCTGCAAAGTGCATCAGGAGGACAATCGAGAATAAAAGAGAGTGGAACATGTGTTATGTTAGCAATGTTAATCAGCTCCAGCTCATTCAGAACTCTGCTGCCCGAGTTCTCACTAAAAGCAGAAAAGTGGATCACATCAGTCCCGTTCTGAGGTCTTCACACTGGCTGCCGGTCCGTCAGAGAATAGACTTTAAAGTTCTGTTGCTGGTCTATAAAGCTCTGAATGGTTTAGGCCCAAAATACATCAGTGACCTCTTGACCCAGTATGAACCTACTAGACCCCTCAGGTCACCTGGCTGGATCCGGTCTTTTATCAGTTCCCAGAGTCAGAACCAGACATGGAGAAGCTGCGTTCAGCTTCTATGCTGCCTTTTTGAGGAACAGTTTAAATGTTCGGTTATTTACTAAGCAGTAGTAGTCCACACATTAATATTATTTATCAAATTATAACATTTTCTAAGTTTATCTGCAAACCCACTCTAATTTGTTTGCTCCCCCGCAAAGTCGTTCTCACCGACCAAGCGGTCAAATCAGTGAAACCTCCGCCCACCCAGTTGGCGGCTCGGTCGCCCGGGCGTTAAATGGTGCGTATCCAAACCGATCCAAACATAAGCCACAGTCCATTCACATGTCAGCCTCTAGATCCGCCTCCTGAGTGCAACGTCATCACGCATGCGCCTTCACGCAGGCATGCTGCTAGCGCTGTCATTGCTGTTTCCTCTCTGACTTGTGCAGGTAAGGGATAGTCACTGTAACTGTAGGAATATTATGTGCATTAATTTAAAGAAAATAAGAAAAACTGACCCTTGTTCAGTAAATCTTGTCCGTTTTATCGTAAGTTTGCAAAAGAAACTTTGCAGTAATTCGCCGTGTTTTTGTAGTTGTAGGAACTTGTTTTAGTTAAGTTAGCTAATATGAGCTGTTGCTGCTAGCAGTTCGTGATGTAGTAGGACTGCAATTATGATTATGTACTACGCGACCAACTTTGACTGTTTTTCGTGGAACCTAATGTTAAATTGTGTTTCCTCGGTAGTTTGTTACCTGACTAATGTATATACATTGAGTGGAAATGTGTGACATTACCTGCAGCATTTCAGTGTTCTTTGAATCCATCACTGTGCTTGCATAAGCAAAGTGGACAAAGGGCTACTGTAATGATTATTCCAAAGCTACATAGTCAAACTATTCACCTGATAAACAGATTGCAAAACTCAAAGTCGGGACGTTTAATTAGGTCATCAGTCTCAGAGCTAAATGGGCCTAATAACTTACTTGGTCGTTTGTATTCAAGCAGGCAAGTAACTTGGATAAGTTCTTATTTGCAAAAGCTTTCACTTTTGCCAGAAAAAAGGCTCTGCTTGTAGCCACCTTTTTCCTTTAAGTATCTGACACAAATGACAAATCAGGTCACATTTGTGGCTTCTCTTAATGTTTAACCCTGTTCACTTTCAGGGGAGTTAGATGTGAAGGCCACCATGGTCTTGAACCCAGTCATTTCTAAGCTTTCTGGTAAACTGGTTGTGCTGGCCAGTGCCTCTCCTAGAAGACTGGAAATACTCCGCAATGTGGTTTGTATTTTTCTGATTTATCTCACAGAATGTGTCGTGTATATATAATAGTTGCACAAAATGTTTAATTTGTAAGATAATGTTATAAAAACGAGTAATACAACAATATCATGCAGGCTCATGGCTCTGCTCTGGGTTTACATTTATAGGGACATATGTATAAGTACACATATATGCATATTTTATTATACCAAAGCTATGTAAAATGTATGAGAAACCCTGTGGTAACTGATTTAATTGATTAAGGTTGTAGTTGATTCTGCAGCAATGATATACATCATAAAGGAACCCATGAAAAGTTTATTTTTTACTTTCGCTTTGTGCTGTCTTATATGTCAGGGTTTGCGCTTTGAGGTTGTACCATCGTGGTTTAAAGAAACCCTCGATAAAGGACTTTTCAAAGCACCTCATGAGTATGCTGTTGAGACGGCCAAGCAGAAGGCCCTGGAAGTGGCCAGGAGGATGCCAGTTGTGAGTTCAAGTTCTTTTTCATGTGTAACAAACACTAAGACAGTGGTGTCCAAAGTCGGTCCTCAAGGGCCGCTGTCCTGATGGTTTTCCATGCCTCCTTGCACCAGCACAGCTGACTCAAATTAAATGAATCTAAAAGCCTATAAATTTGAGTCAGGTGTGTGTTGGAGAAGGGAGACATGGAAAATCTGCAGGATTGTGGTCCTCGAGGACTGGAGCTGGACGCCCCTGCACTCAGAATTATTCAGATGAATGACATTAATAAACACATTGTGACCTGTTTTGCTTTAGAGACACTTAAAGACTCCAGACATTGTCATCGGAGCAGACACAATTGTGGTAAGGTCAGGAAATGCAGCGTTTGCCTGTAATATAAATTTATGTACTTAAACATTTTCCATTCATTCTGACTGTTGTCATCTGCACAGACTGTTGATGGCATGATTTTGGAGAAGCCGGTGGACAAGCATGATGCGTACAGGATGCTGTCAAGGTCAGTATAATGTGCTCAGTTTCATAATCAACATTACAAACAGGAGACTTATAGGGTTCCCTTAACTGTTTCTCTCCACTATCCTTATTTCTCTTCTTCAGGCTAAGTGGTAAAGAGCACAGTGTCTTCACTGGTGTTGCTATTATCCTCTGCCATGACAAAGACGGTAAGTCACAGCTCTATAACAGAGCTTTTGCTCCCTTTCTGTTTCAGTCAGATAATCTTGTTTAAACAGCTTTCTAAATTAAATTAATTTATCAAATGTCCAACAAGAGACAAAAAGGCATGCAGCAAAGCACCATTTTTACACCAGTTTCTGAAATGTGTAAGGTAGACTCTTTTTTTGTTAAATGTAGTGTTTCCACCAGAGAATACCTTAACTTCTAAACTTGTGTGACCCTCTTCCTCAGATGAAGAAGTGGATTACCAGTTGATAGACTTCTATGAGGAAACAAAGGTGAAGTTTGCTGATCTGTCTGAAGACATGCTGTGGGAGTACATCAATAGTGGTGAACCCATGTGAGTGTGAAAATTTAAACTTTCACATACATTATTGAATAGCTATTGATTGCTTTTTGTGTACTAACTTCACTAAGCAGTCGATCAATAAATGGTATTTCACTGATTGCGAACTTCACGAACTTGTTGCCTTTTGGACTTTGATGCCTAAGTTTTGTTTCAGCTGTGTTTGCCTTGTCTGATTTGGGACAGCATGTCTAAGCACAGAATACAAATTTAGGCTCGGGTCACTGAGAGTGGACTTGAGGAATGACTACAATTACACATCCAAAAGTTTTTCTATTATAATGTGTTGTTAATTCCACACAAGTGCTGCACATTTGGTGAAATGAAGTCTTTTAATGTGTGTGTCAGGGACAAAGCTGGCGGTTATGGGATCCAAGCTCTGGGAGGCATGCTGGTAGAGTACGTCCATGGCGACTTCCTTAATGTGGTTGGATTTCCCCTCAACCACTTCTGCAAACAGCTCGATGTTATTTACAACCACAGTTCATCTGTTTCCGATGAAAAGAGTGAGCGTGTAGATCAGATGCACAATGGCAATGATGATACCTCAGGTCTGACCCAGCAGCCACCTTCCTCACAGTCCAGCTACAACTGTGAAGCCGAACACGGCTCCTCATCTATTCCTAGACCCTCCAAACCTGCTGCCAGTCAAACGCACCACGGCCAGCACAGCCCTTCAGACAGTCCAGCCCATAAGGTTTGTTCTCTCGTTATGAGCGTAATCTGTCACTTTTTGTCATTGTTTAAAGGAATACTTGATCTCCTCTTATAGGTAAAAAGAAAAGATAATGAAAGTGAAGTAAGTGAAGGTTCCTGGACGTCAGTCAACAGCTTGTCTAAACATGATGACGAAGAGGCCAGGCTCCATGATTTAGAGAATGCAACATCACTGATAAGAAGTAGAGAACAGGTGACTGAGCTCAATGTGACGGCACATGAAGATGGTGAACCTACTAAAGAAGACTTGGACCGAATCTGTGAATTGATTGATGGGTTCAAAGCCTCAAAGGTAATTGATTTTTCTGTGATGAGTAAATTAAAGCTGTGGATTACTATAGAATGACAACTCACATCTTAAGTTTTTTTCATGTTTGATTTGTACAAATAATGGTGTACACCCCTAAACATGGTGGTTGTACAGGGAAAGGATATGTGCTCTGCTATTTCTTTTTCATTTGCAGTGCTTTCTGTTCTTTTATTTTTTCTTACCACCTGTTTTTCTAAACACAATGATAACTGCTGACATAGGCTAGTTGTATCCTTATACTGTGTATATATATATATATATATATATATATATATATATATATTTTGTGTGTGTGTGTGTGTGTGTGTGTGTGTTTCTGGCTTATCCAGAAGTTGTTTTGCTTATTGAACACATCAGCCTCCATGATGAAGTGTCATTACAGTTTGTCTTAGAATTTTTTTCAAAAACCTGGTTTGTGCAAGCAGCACTGACCGTATGATGCTGTGCCAACACTCTTGTGTCAGTTAAACTTTCCAAAAGCTTCTTGGCAGTAATGTGGGGATTTTGCTCTGCCTTTTCATGCCTGCTGGCAAGCAATATACAGCGAAAACTTCATACATCGGTTTTTCAAATATCATTTTGTATACAGTTCCACTTATCTTGCATTTCTCAATGACATCTGTTTTAGAGAGCAGATATCATAAACTAACAATTTTAGACTGTTTCTTACACATTACAATCAGAGTTGACAAATTTACAAAACGTTACAAAAGGAAAACAGACATTTTTGTGCATCCAAATGCAACTTATTTTTATTTAAAATCTGTTTTGTGGTTTTGAAATTAATGAAAATCTAAAGAAAAGTTTTTTTTCCCTAAATCTGTTTGCATGTCTTTACACCTTAAAATATCTTATTCGACCAAGATTACCCATATTTTTTCGACCACTTGGAATGTGTTATGAGTGAACCTGAGATTTTATTTTCATTAACCAGCATGCCATTAATTCCAGTTCTCCCTATCAGTGTGCTGGTGCTCATCATAAAAGTAATTCCACTAACAAGTAGGTGTTATTACCACAAAATGTTGGTCAGGTTTTAGTTTCACCCTCAGTTTTCCACCCACCATCTTCCCGTTTCTCATTCAGCTATGTTCACATCAAACAGATGATTACAATCAAAGCTTGAACTTCAAAGTTCAGATCATCTTTTCACAAGTCAGTGTGATCTTTTTGTAGTCGTGTCCACTTCTCATATGCTGTTTATGGAGCTCCCACACATTTAAAATACAGATTTTATTGGTATTATCAATACATATTGGTATTGATTTCTTTACTGAACTCTGTAAGATTATTTCCTCATATTTAGATTTTTTTTTTTTTTTTTTAAATGAACATCAAACATAACCTGCCAGTGGAAAATGTGATTTAGCAAAAATGAAACTCGTTTTGATCTTTTTTTAAGAACTTATTCAGGCATTGATTTCATCCCACATCATATTTGCATTTCATTATCACCACATGACTTCTGCTTTTCCAAAAACCTCTCAGGCACTGTTTACAGCATCCAAGTTGTGTGTGTTCGACCTGCTGCACAGCAAGTCTGGGCTAGATGCAGCACAGGTGGCCCAGCACATCAAAGCTTCTGTGAAGGGGACTGAATGCCTGATGGAGGCTTGCGTGTCTCTGGGACTGCTGAAGACAAAAGACAGAAGTTAGTCAGCCCTCAGTTCTCATGAAAATGATATAATATTTTCACTTTTGGAAAAAAAAATTGCAGTAAACTTTTAGTAAAGTTAATTTGATGGTTTACTGTCAGCATGTCCAAGGCCCGTGTACGAGAACACAGATGTGACCACACGCCTGTTGAGGTCAGATGCTCCGTTTTCACTGCATGGATACATTCAGCACTGCAGCGACACGTTGTGGCCCCTCTTCTCCCACACCGAGAGCGCCGTGCAGGAGGGAACCAGCCAACGCAACAGGGTCAAGAAATTCATGGATGTGAGTCGGGTGGTTATTTCAGTGCTCGCGATCAGATTTATGTGGTGGAAGTGGAATATTTTTTAAAGACTTTTTTCTTTAATTATTTGTTTTTTATTGTTTGTTTCTGTTAACAGGATACAGTCTGTGACGGTCAAGAAATCAAGCTGAGATATATGAAAGCTATGCACAGTTTTGCTAAAGTCACAGCAAAAGCTGTGGCAACAGCCTTTGACCTCTCTAGTTATAAAATAGCCTGCGACCTCGGTGGTAAGAACAAGAAAATGCATAAAAAAGCAAACAAAAAAAACACACTTTTAATAGTAAGTAAGAAAAAGAAAAAAAGAAGGGAAGTTCACATTTCATTGTTTTTCTTCCAGGATGCACTGGTGCCATGGCGTACGAGTTAACTAAAGTTAATCCGGGACTGTCGGTTACGGTGTTTGACCTGCCTGCTGTTGTGGAGCTGACTGAATATTTTCATCCTCAGCATACAGACAACAGGGTGTCATTTGTGGCAGGTCAGTTATCAGGGTTTATCTCTAACAATACCATGTTTATTCATTATTTCACTGCTCACTCTGTAAACTGTTACATGTATGCTTCTACTTGCTGTATTAACAGGAGACTTTTTGAAAGATAAATTACCCAAAGCAGACTTGTACATCCTCGCTAGAATTCTTCATGATTTGACTGATGAGAAACTTCATATTCTGCTGAGAAAAATTGCAAAAGCATGCACACCAGGTAAGAATCTTCTGCTGTCGTCTACTAGACGGCGACTAAACAATGAGTGTTACAATAATTAAATGAAATAGTAATTAATCAGAGAGTTTGAGTTTTAATTCTGCAGGGAAACTGTACCGCTTACAAACTGTACCATGTCAAAGTAATTCAATCTAGAATTGGCTGCTGCTTTGTTTGATTTCAGTTAGGAAAAAAAAAAAAAAAAAAAAACTTGCTTTAGTCTGTATTAGACCTGGTAGAGATCCACTGCTGTAAATTATTACCAGTGTTCAGCTGAGATAAAAACTAAAAAAGGTTTGTAAAAAGTAAAAACAGTTATTTGCAAGAAACAAGTTCACAACCTAACTAAAAGATCTCATTGCTTATATAAAGCTTTATTCTTCGCTTGAAGCAGTGTAATGCCAGGAGATGAGTGGGAACAAAACTCCCACTATTCTTTAAAGTTGTATGTTTGCATATACTTTGTGCTGCCAGGCTGCGGCCTCCTGCTGAGTGAGATCTTTCTGGATGAAGACAGAAGCGGTCCGAGTCGTGGGCTGCTGCAAGCCCTCAGCATGAGCGAGGGGAAACAGAGAAGTGCGACTGAGTACGGTCTGCTTTTGAAGAGCCACGGATTCATCACAACACATGTCAGACACACAAACAACCTCCTGGATGCAATGCTCTGCATCAAAGCATGACTCATAACACCATTAACTACACTACATAGAAGGTCTTGTGATGTACTTTATAGTGTATGTTGCAAGCAGTGCTGGCCAGTATGAAAGACTAAGGAAAACAACCTGTATATGTAATTCTGAAATACAGCACAGTCTCTCAACAGACTAAATGCCTCTGTATTAACTTTTTTGTTGAAAAGCATTTTAGCTTTAAAAAAATCCACAAGTTGAATCATAAACTCTGCTAATCAGTAAAGATTTTGTCCAATTTAATCTGCTCTAATACCTCTGAACATTTGGATACACTACAACAACATGTCCTTTGGTGATGTTCTCATAGTTCCATTAAATTGTCACACCTTGATAAAAACTTTTGTTCAGTTAAATTTGCTTCATCTGTGAAGAAAGAAGTACATGTTTCTGTGGCACAAGTTTAAAAATGAATATAATAATAATAACTTAAACTATTTTCCTCATCATTATGTTTTTCTTGTCAGCAAGAAAAATGTGGTATGCAAAAGTTTGGGCACCCATCTGAGAGTTCTTGCTAATTTGTTGAACCTTTATATGGGAAGATCACAGTAACACATTTTTCCCCCAATAGAGATGTATAGGAGGTGTCCACAGGTGGTAATTGCAGCCAAAGATGGAAATATTAATAGAATTATTTCTGTAGGGTGCCCAAATTTACGCACATGCTTGTTTTGTTTAAATGCACATAGAATTGTTTATGTTGGACCAATAGAAATGATTTTGCTACTGAAATGTTCCTGTTTCCGTAGGGTGTAAAATCTGTTGCTTCAAAAACTGAAGCAAGGGGTGTCCAAACTTTTGTACACCACTGTAAACTCATCAATGGACTTAAAGCCTGTGCACCATTTTACCTTGTTCTCCCTGGAATAGACTCCACATGATATCCCCATCTTTCCTTTCAACTCAGATTTTTTTTTTTTTTTTTTGTGTGTGTGTGTGTGTGTGTGTATTGTGGATCTTTTTTTTTTAATCCAAAATGATTTTCAATTTCCTTTACTCATTTACAGGAGAGATTATGTCCAATGATCTATTCAATCTGAGATTTGATATTCTCTGCTATTGGATGAATAGTGAGGTGAATGCGTCTGCACTGGCAATCAGTTCAAATTCTTTTCAATATTCATCATACCGATATCAGTAAAAATCCAATGTAGTGCAACTCTACTAGGAGAGCTGCAAACAAATGTTAAGAGTTTTCTTTTAGTGTGTTTTTAAGTCATCCACAGGTCTGTCTGATTTATAAATGTTTCCTCAAGCACTGTACTGAAGTACAGTTTTCAGCTGCCTTAACTTGACCGTTCCTATTTTCATTGCTTCCATACACTGCTGTTCCATGCTCAATGTACCTGCTAAGACAGAGGTTAGATTTGAACAACTTCTTTTTAAAAATATGTCATTGAATGTATTTTGTATGAGCAAAAGTGGAGGAGTTAATTAAATTTAATCAAATGTGCAAAAATAAACTGGTTTAAATGTTTCAGTAGCTTTACAAAATTGACGAAAACCTGTGGAGATTTTCTGATGCTGCTATAGTTTACAGACAAATATAGTAAATGAATCTTTTAGTGGTCATATGAACAAAGTAGAACCCACTAAAAGCTCAAAGACAGCCAAAATTAAGGCTTACAATGGAAAGAAAACAAAAACAAAATTGGTGCTGTTCACAATGTGCTCTCTCGACTTCCGTAGTGACAGTTGTACCATGTTGCTTGCTCCTGTAATTCTTTTATCTTTGTTATTCATTTATATAGTTATTTGTTTTGTTAAATCATTCATACATGATCTCTCACTGATGCAGTCTCATTCTGCAGAGTCTCAAACAAGCATGATATTTAAAAAGCTGCCTAAAAACAAACATACTTATCAGTACAGAGATTAGTGCTACATTAAAATATAAGAGAAAAGCACAAGTGAAAGCACCGGAAAGTAATAGAACTAGAACAACTTTCCAAGGATGCTCACTATCATGATAATAATGCCATGTGTAATAGTCCATGAGGTAGAAAAACTACTTGTTTCATTATTTGGCTTCATTTTACTTGGGTTATTTTTTTTCCACCATTAAGTTAAATACAGGAAATACTTTAAAACTTTAAATCATACCTTTCATATATTAACATTATTGATATAATTGCCACCAGACAGATGATTGTGTAGGCGTATAGCTCAGATAACAGTAATAATATATTCCAAACCGACCTGTCTGGGATCGTTTAGTGTGCGGCTGTCATTCTCAAAGCACTTAATACTGTGGTCAGCTGGATGATGGCTGTGGCCTGAGTGGGTGAATCTGGCCTCTAAACTGTCATGTTATGATGTTGCAGCTGGGGCGGGAAATGATTAAAGAAGAAATAATAACATCTCTAATGTTATCTGAGTGGGATGTCATTCAAGCATGTGGCGTGTCGTTTCCCCAGCCGACATGACTTCATGTTTATTTTGACTTCATAAGACACTGAGGGAAGACCGCCAGTGATGAGAGCAGGGAAGCCTTCTTCACAACTGTCTTCTCGTAAAGCTCCCGTCATTTCAACAGTATACAGCACCACGTGGATTTTTTAATCATAACATGATGAAAGGTCATGATCACATGCTTTATTTCTGGCATTTATCTGTGCAGCTACGCTGCTGCACATATAACTGTTTCACCCTTAGTACTTATGGAAATGATAATGGATATTGAAATCTCCTGCTGAAGCCAAAGGAAGTGTTGCTGCCATGTCAGTAAATCTCCTCAAGATGGCATCAAAAACTTGCACATATTTCTCAGAAAACTGAAAAGACAGAGATGCCTGTTTGATTTAAAAGTCTCATTCTTTCCTGCAGCTGCTTGATTTGTGTTGCAGTTACCAGCTCAATGTAAAAAAAACAAAAACCCGCTAACTATCAGAGTTGAGGTTGATATTGCCAGATTTGGGAAATTAATATGGACTTTATGCATGTGGCTGGGCAGCATATTTTCTTTAAAGCACTGCAGCATATGACAGCATCACTTAATTCCTAACAGATATAGCTCTTGGATTTCAGGTTTTGAGGCAGCGGTTTTGGAGCAGCCAAATAGCTGCGGGGAATGTGGGAATATCTCTGGCCTTGATAAACAGAAAGTGTATCTGGATTACTCTTCTTTTTAGATCCCTCTCTAAGTATTTTCCTAGTATGGTAATGACGGTGGTCAGTGTTATTCATGGTTATTTTCTTGTCAGTCTGGGTTCAGGCTCTTTGTGACATCTAATTGATTTCCATTACTCAGGTTTTGTTCTTTGGATGGGGAGAGACAGAGGAAGGGGTGGGCTGAAGTTCAAACATGACACAGAATATAAATCATATATATATATTTTTTATATATCTGAATCTCAACCAAATGTATTAAAACATCTGATACTTTGCAATAAGTACATATGACTGTGTAGAAGACTGGATGAATTCAAGAAATTCGAACATGTGTTACTTTAACCAATGAAACCCTTTATTAATGACGACTATATGACATTGGGTGGTGGTGTGCAGAATGCGAGGCTCGGGAAATACAGATGAGGATCACAAATCAAAGCAGAGTCTGCATTCCCTCAAAACATGATGAAGCATTTCCAAGAAAGGATTTGCATATCCGTCCACTCTCAGTGTCCCAGCTGCACCCACTCACTCTTGCATGCCTCTAGTTTTGTGTATCCGTATCAACAGCAAAGACTCTGCTAGGATTTCTAATGAAAACCATTCAAGTCAATCAAGTTTACCAGAGACCAAAGGCCAATGTAATTTGGGAAAATTGCTGAAACTCCAAAGTAATCTTCTGTAATGTGATCTAGCCTATTGAACACTGGCTGTACTGTACGTGTCGGATAAGAGCTCAGTCATTTTCTTCAAATGCAGTCTTGACAAGCAGCATGGATATCCACCTGCAAGTAATCATCATTCTAGTGTTAAGTGCTTTGATATTAAAATGACTGATTTAAGACCATTTGCTGCTAGTAGATAGCGATTTGAAAACACTTCCATATGTTGATAGTGAGGATAAGCCGAGTTTGTGAACCGGGTGGACTGCATGTTGCATTTAGTGTTGCAGAGCAGCCAGTGAAAACATATTATGGTCATGACTCCAGCTTTTCACCCGCTCAAATGAGAAAGTAAACTTTACATTTACTAAAAAGGATGCAATCAAAGCTTGTATACTAATAGCAGGGGCGAAGTTTCATAAGATTTATTGCATTTATTGGTAATGCAAACATGCACTCAAGTTAAATTTTATGCAACTTGTTAGGTGACCACTTGAGGGCAACATTGGCTAAAAATCCGTACAAGCTGTGACTAGATCCAGTTGAATTGTTTGATGATGCTTTGATCAACTAATGGGAGAGACAATTTGACATTTAGGTGTTTGGTATTTGCAAAGGGCCATGTTAAACTTTGGCTTTGTCATAGTTGGAAAATAAATAGTTTTGTTGTTTATACTGAAAGCCTCTCTGTGACTTTGGGAAAGATACTCAGAATCCAAATAGTTGCATGCGGAATAACAAACATCCTCTAATCAGTCCATTCTGAATTGCTGCTCAAAACTGAACTCATGCTTGGGCACCTGTTTCAAAGAGCAGGCTGCTTGTTTATCAAAGTCCTTCTCTGTCAACAAACAGAATAAGCGCGATGATGGCTGGCTCCTCAACCCACATCTGATTTCAGCAAATGTGCAGTTGTTCAAAGTGAGTTGTGATTCATTGATTTGTTTCAAGGCAGAGGAAAAATAACCTGAGGGCTTCTACCAGTTAGAAATAACAATGGAGTCCTTTACTGCTGCTTGTAGCTTGCTGGCCTGACATCAGTGGTACAGCATGGAGGGATTTTTCACTGTGGATTTAACTAGTGGGGACTGTATGAAGGAGTGCTACTCATTACAGATGGGGCTTTTGTGGACATTGATCAGATTCACAGATTTTACAGTCAGCACTGCAAAGTAGCAGTATAATTTTCTTAACTTTAATGCTTTTGCAATTTGTTTAGTTTGTTTTGTCTGTTATTCCTTAATTTTCTTTTGTCGGCACTTAAGAGGTAAAAAGGAAAATTATTACCCCTCTTATGTTTTTGCAGAAAGTACTAACCCGTAGCGAGAGGATTAGCTTTGGCTAAAATTTAGCCTACAAGCACATATAAGTTTCACAAATATCAAATCGTGTCTATTTGTCCATGTCCGTTTATTTAGTCCAAACACAAACAAAAATACAATATATGTATGATGACTCAATGTTTTATGAGTACTTTGTTTTCTCTTTCGCTATGTGTAGCTTATTCTTAAAATAATTGTAACCTTTACACAAACAGTATTTAATTTGGTTTCAAAATGTAACTGTTAGCTTGCTAGTTGTTTCCCTTTTCCAGTTTTAGCTAAGCTAATGACTTTAATGGATTACCAATGTACTGACTTAAACCAAATAAGGGAATTTGTATCATTGCTTTTCAAACTAGGATAAATAAATTATTAAATGACGAGATTAGATAAAGAAATTGATTCTGAACTGTTGGCAAGTTGGAAATGCAGCAGTTGACACAGGTGAGCTCTGACAACATCACAGCATGTTTAGTACTCGTAGTTCATAGTTGTTCCTTCTCAATACGATTTCTAGGATGACACCATCATGTCTAGATACCCTTCTTCAACTCATGTCTCTCTGTTTGCAGCCTCTGTCTGCCCAATTGATCTTGATTTCCAGGTACAGAAGACGTCCATGCAACCATGACTCGGGAAAACCTTAATGCATTCCCAATAGTCCAGTTGTGTCCTCATCAGCTTTCACAGCTTGTCAGTTTTACTTGCTTATGATGTCCCATTACCCCCAAATCCCTCAAATTCCCACTGCCTGGTGCTCTGCTTTGTTCTTGCCCCAAATCCTGGACGTTCCTCTTCAACTTGTTTGGTTTGGGTGTCTTTTGGGGAGTATTACACTGCCCTTTAAAAAAAAAGTTCAATCAGTTGTGCTTACTTGTAAACAACCTCACTTTTGGCATAGATACTGATGATATTGACCTTAAAAAATACCAGAAGACTTAACAGATATCAATTCAGCAGCACTGCCTTCAAATCAACTTTGAAAAATTGTTTGTTTTTTTTTTAAAAAAAAAAAGATGTTGCATTTTTGCAAACTAAACATTATCGAGTTATTTCCCCCATTGCAGCCTTTCAGCAGTGGCATTGCAAACAATCATTTAGTTCAAAATTAGAGTCCAATTAGCTCCCACAAATGGGAAACAGAAGTTTCATATACATTTGTTCCAGTCAAATAAAGCATTCCTCCCCTTCCTGTTTCCATGTGATGAGTGAGGTGTCATTGCGTGATACAGTAGGGGAGGAGACTGAGCTGAAATGGTTGGTGACAGAGCTTTCATCTGACCCAATGAAGACTCTTTGTTGTTATTTTGGGATCTCTCATGGGTGCAGTCTGAATGAGCAGACAGACTGGGCCTCATATTTACACAGGACACACACGTAGACTAAGTGTGCACTGTGCAGTTATAGGTATCTGCATATACAAAAAAATAAAATAAAGGAAGAATAGCATGGATATTGTTGTGCCAGTTATGTTTGTTGATTTTCTATATATTTAACATAAAAAGCTGTAGAATGTTTGCAATTAAGATGAGTTTGATATTCTACTTCAGATTTTCTCACTTGAGTTTTGGAAAACCCATGCTTTTTCTTATTTTAAATAACAGCTCGGGAATTTATACATTTTTTTCTTAAAAAGTTGAGTTGGCAGGAAATGACTGAGAAACTGAGATGACAAATATTCTAGCCACAAATGACTCAAAGACTTTATTCATCTATTGTGAAATTTAAGAAACTACACACACACACAATAAAAAAAAAATTATAATAAAATTACAGTATAGGTAAATAATTTAAGAAAAAAATATTATTACTATTTAGTTAAAAAATTGGAACACTGTAAAATATGTTGATTGCAATGCAATGGATAGCATGTTAAAGGTGAGATTATTAGCTGTAAAGATCCTTTTTACCATGCTTAAGCTAATATATGAAATGACAATCAATTACAAAACATGGACAGAATACAACCTTGCCATTTTTGGAGCTGCCTGTGTTCTGAATGAGCTGTTTATGTTTGCAGCTGTTTAAGACTTTGTTGTTGAATGAGGGCATCAGAAGTTTGCAGGCAAACTTTGCATTCAACTGCAAACAGTAGCTCATATTTACTGTATGTACATCCCTAGCGTAATGTTGAATGGTGAAGGCTGGTACTGTAAGTAGACTTGTGATGTGTACACGAGGAGGGCCCACGCAGGATTTGATCTCCCTGGTGAGAGTCGTGTGCTAACCAGTCAACCAAAGGGTTATCTCTTTGGTCAAGGAGCCAGGGCACATGATCAATCGGAGGCAAAGTGACAGAACCCCACACTGTCACTGTTTTTAAGGGCAGTGGGCAGCGAAAACCTGCTGGTGAGTGCTACCTACTTTCCCTGCATTGTTACTGTATATGACCTGCCAGTTGAAGAACTCAGATTATACCTAAAAAAACATCAAGTATCCATTGCCACAGACAACAGAACTGTATATTTCAAGGAGGATTCAGAACGTGATTCTTTGAATGTTTGCATGTTGGGATGCTAGATGAAATGCCAGATGAAAATACACATTATGTGTTTTGTCCAGCTGTAGTGGAAATTCTCGCATAAGCTTGTCATGATCAATCGTACCTGCTTGTAAGAGTGATTTATTCATAAGAATGATGTACTTATTTAATCAAGAGTGATTTAGGTATTTAGTTAAGAGTGATCTGCTTATTTTCTTATAAATGTGTGAAACTGTGAGATGCTTGTTTTACACTAGTGCTGCAGGGGTGAAATAGAGGCCAAGATATGAATCATAAACGAAACTGTAAACAACTCCTAACAGACAGTATAAGATCCTCTTTAAAAGGTTAAGCAGAGGGTACCAGTTCCCCTTAATTAGGCCAGGAGCCCAAATTAAGACTTAGCGTAGGAGGCCAGACATCTCCTTGCGTCTGGCCATCTAACCCATAGGTCAGGTGCAGGCTAAGCTGGACCTGATAGATGAGATAACGTCTGTTTGATTGTAAGGCGTGAACCAATCACTCCCCTTTCAGCACCAGTATATCTATTGATGGATGAGGAAGCGAGGTCAGACTCGCTGAGCAGACCCGTTTTGCTGAGTGACTCTCATTATTTTTCATATGCTGCAGCATTGAATAAAACTTTGTTAAAACTTCTCATCTTCGTGCCTTTGTTAAGAAAATTCCTCCACACCAGCCCAAACCCTAAACAGGACTGTTTAAACAGGGTAATGTGGTACTTTAATCCTTGGTCAACAGTAAATCTGTGTCAGCAGTCTTTAAGTTGAATAACATATGTTTGGAAAGAACGTGTATGCTGTCTTACTTTTTTCAAGACAACGCCAAGTCATATTGTTAATATCGTAGTAATATGGCTCTGTAGTAAAATGGTCCGATTGCTTAACTTGCTTTGTTGCAGTCCAGGTGCACCCGAAATGGAATGGGGACCCTAGCTTTAAAGAGCAGCTATCCAATGTCAAGCAAAAACAAGAAAACTTTATACTTTTACAGCAACTGGTCTCAGCTGCCAAACTTGCAATATAGCTGAAGAGTGGTGCAACAAATGTGGTCCAACTTTTTAAAAACATGTTGCTGACATCTAACTGACCGTGTATTTGTGAGAAAACTATAAAATCCTCATATTTAACATGTTTATTTCTTTTATTTGTCCTTTTTTAATTGAATCTAAAACTTGTATTACTTATTAATAATTTAATTCTGTCTCTACAGTTTTATACAACGTCTCCACCATTTCTGAGGCAGAGTTGTGTTTGGGTTTATACAAGAAATGATCAGACTTGCAATTTAGGAAATTGATCTTACAAAATTTTCACATCTGGGGGAGAAAAAAAAACAAAACAACATATTCCTTCACACAGTTATGCTTCACTGTCCTTTGATGGAAATTACACAGCATGAATGAAAATGAAAGTCTCCAGTTAACAGCTTAGGTCTATTTGATTTCCCATTCAAACAGTAACAGTGATCATAACCCCTGACAGTGTAAGATGCAAAACAAATGTTTAGCCTATCAATGGTTTGTGCCGATAAGATATTTATGGGGTTGACAAAGTTGTCGTCGTATCTGTCTTGTTGTCTGTTATGGAAAGTTGAAGGTGCCTCTGCAGCAGCCTCTGACAAACATCACAGGCGGCTGCTGTTTAAAACAAGTGAGAAGATATATTCCTCTCACTGTGTGATGATGACCCTTGCTCTTAACCCCCTCCAGCTGCAGTTCATCCTCCAAACAATAACAATCAATTCCCTCCACATCTGACAGAGCCGAAGAACAACTTATAAATGATATGCATCTCCTGCTGGTCCCATGGCAACCGCCTTGACTTTATTGTTGCGTTTCTTTGATCCCGCAAAGCTTTGATTCATTTCTCTTTCACCCTTTTAGCTAAACATATCATGTGAATTTGGAGCTTTGTTCCTGACAGGCCCCGTCTTACCTCGCTCTCTCCACAGGCTCCTGACGCCTCCCAGAGGAGCCGCGGAGGAGGAGAGGAATTCCACTGGATTCAAAGACTTCGGCGGGTTGCTTTTGACTCTTCCGTCTGCCTTGCTTCGCCTTCCCCCGCTCCTTGTGTTGACCTGTTCCTCATGATCCCCTGCCAAACCATCTTCCTGGCCCTAAGGGACTGTGGCTATATGTGCACAAGCATACACATTAATAGGGTGCAGAGTTATTTTTTTTTTTAGGTGGGTTCCTTGGCATGTCCAGATTTCGATTCAGCCAGTTTGAGAAATGAACTTTTAACTGATTCAATAAGCAGATAAGTTGGTCTTTTTCTGAGAAACTACAGTCCTCAGCATACATTTATAGATTTCATTGAGGAACTCACTGCAGGCAGCTTGGCATGGTTTAAAACTCATCTTCAAAAGAGAGGGACATATATTGAGGTCTTTCACCCAAAGAGTGGGTAATGAAAAATGAAAAGTGTGTGTTTTCTCAGTACCATCTGGTTTCAATCATGGCAATATCCTAAACATGACCAGTTTCTTAAATCAGCCTGCCTCCCAGACGCTGGGTACTCATTATTCTAGTCAGGCCTCTGACAGCTACACAGAGTCAAACTTTCTCCACAGTAAAACCAATATAGAAGTCAGCTAATACCTCATTTACTTCATAATCATTGTGTTCAGTCTTACAGGGTGCCTTAAAACACCCCAAATGTTTATTAGTAGTCACATGACTGAGTTTACAAGATCCATCCCTGCTCACATTTATCTGTTTACAATCTGAATGTGAAGTTTAATGAATCACAACACAAACATTCAGCTCTTACTGTATATGCTCGTTACAATCTCAAAATGCCCACTGTGTTCTTCAGAGGAATATTTAAAGTTGTGAAAAACAAAGGAGTAGTCTGGTACTTATTATGTCCGTCACAGCCAATAAGAACAAAAGCCAAAAACTAGAAAAGCAAAATGTTAATGTAGCATATCACTGCTCCTGCTTTCATTATTCCATCATTTTGTTTGTACGTGGGTTGGCAGATGCTGGAGAATATATTCAGTAAAGAATCTGGAAATAGAAAGGAAATGACCATGAGCATAAAATTTAAACAATCATAATGCAGATGGCATCCTCACTGTATATGTTAGTTATGCATTTGTGTGTTTGAATCAACTTTCACAGCTGCATCAGAAGCAGCAGATGCATGATAAGGGGAGGAAATGTGGTAGCTCCTGGCTTTAAGCAACATGACTCAGAGCTTTAAAAGTAAACATGATACATTTTAAATGTGAGCTTCCTGTATTGTTCATACAAACCATCAACAAATTAAACTGCATTATGGCCTATATAACTGCCTTCTTCTTAAAGGCCAGATGTGCTATTAAATCAGCAGCCTGTTTCCTATAAACCTCACCACAAACTGCAGCAAAGAGGGTGGTTACCTTGGTAGGAGCTTTAAAAAAAACCTGACAAACATTTGTCCTTCATGGACTTGACATGGTTAACTCCACTGTTTACTCTTTTTAAGCTTGGGTTTGAAATTAAGGCATCCTCCTTTCTTAATGAACCAGATCTAGTCCTTCAATTCTTAGTTTAAACATAGCTTCGAAAGACTGATCTTTTTTTAACCCTTGCACACATTGTTTTACTTCTGTTCATCAATCAGGCTGCTAGTCAGATTGAAAGTGGGAGGAGCTGTGCTGAAAGTGTTGTCAAGTCAGTTGCCCCCATATGTATAAATCACAGCGATGAAGGTGTGACTTGTCCTGCCCAGGCAGGTGCAGCAAAGCCAACATGGTGATGATGGCGATGCCAGTCAAGCTTAGGTCTAATCAGGCTTACTGTCTGTATCTACCACGGGTGAGGTTCTTCAGAGCACTGAATTTTTCTTCGACATCCTCCTAAGCCACATCTTTCAACCACTTAACTGCAGCCAGATATGCTCTCCCTGAAAGCCAAACAAGAATCATCCATTCAGCAGAGTCACTTTGTGAATTTTATGGGAAGCGCTCCCTTGATAAAGTGCAGCAGCTCTTCTGCTACAAGTGCAACATAAATCTGAGCAGAAGTTGTGACACTGATGGGGAGCATTTGGAAAAATCATGCTTTCTTAAAACTATAGACCATAAGCATTTCGATATGTTTTACATTTATTAAGTAACTTCTGAAGATTCTTAACAAAAAGACAGCTAAAAAATGTAACTACTTTTTATTTCATTTTGGGGTTTTCTTTCCCCTCTTTGACTGTTTGAGATAATGATGGGAGCCATGAAGGTATAAAAGATTGCTAACAATGTTTCAAGATTTAAAGCAGCTTGTATGCGTACTTTCCTTAATACCAATAATATCAAAACATCTTGCATACCTTGAGTGGTACCTGCTTTCTGGGACATGTGTGAAGCAGTTCTGGAGGTATTCAGAGCTTTCAGATAAGGAAATGTACCAACACTGCAATGCGAAAGAACAAAAGAAACATTAAAAGTCCTGCATGACCATTCTTCTACTTCTGTGAGACACCCCCAACCTCTCCCAACACACACACACGCACACACACACAATTTTGAACTAATTTATATTTAGTTTTATGCCCAGGGGCATCAAATAAATCTGATCAATGTTTGCAAAATGAGGAAAAAGTTCAGGTGTAAATGTGGCTGTGTTTTATTTCTTTTTGCTTTGTTTTTCTGAGTTTTCACTTTGATGTGATGATCAATCATGCTGAATTTTAAAAGTTATGACTGTCAGTGATTTAAGTATGTCTGAAATCTGACCTTGACTACACACTTCACACTGAGCTGTTGCACACTGACATAAAAGGGCAAAAAGGTTGCAAACCACTGGTCTAGCCCTCAACACGTCAAGTTCAGAAGCTTGTTTTATGTACATATACAAACACACACACACACACACACACACACATATCCTTGTACTTCTGTCTTTGTGAGGACATTCATGGAAATAATGCATTCCCTTGCCCCCTTACCCCAACCATCACAACTGATTGCCTAAACCTACAGTAAGCCTTGACCAAATCCTATACAAAAACCAAATTTTAACCTAAACTCTAAAACCAAATCTTGACCCTCAAAAATGTGTTTTTCTTTGGCTTTTTTAGTGGGGACTGGCCAAAATGTCCTCACTTACCAAAAATGTCCTCACGTTGTTGTTTAAACACACAAAACGGTCCTCACAATGTAGCAAGTACAGGAACACACACACATACAGTTGTGCTCAAATGTTTACTGTTCATAACCTTTCTTTAAAGAAAAGACTAAATTCACAATAGTTTTTTAATAAAAGACTGAACAAGTAATTTAAAAACACACTAAATTATAATTAAGTAAACTAGACTATTGATTTGAAATGGGCTCTATGCACAACTTCACTACTTCCTGAACTTAAGGCAGCTCCTTTGTTTCCTGTCTTTCATTATTGGGCAAACTGATTAATCCAGATGTGTCTGGCCATTGTTGTCATGGTTACTGATGTCAGGCACACCTGGATTAATCAATCTGTCTGGTAATAACAAACAAAGGAGCTGGCTTAAGTCCAGAACGTAGTGAAGTTGTGCATAAAACACATGAATAAAAAAAAAAAAAAAAAATCAAAACAAACAAATAATCAAAAATGTCCCAGACAAATTAGAGCACCTTACTCATAAACAGTGGACCAAAGTACCTGTCAACAGGTGTAGAAGTCTTATCAAAAATGACAGAAAACTCTTCATTGCAGTGGTTGCCTCAAAGTGTTGCTCAACAAAATTTTAATTTAGGAGCCCCATTATGCTTGTTTGCTTCTCTTACTTAATGTTTGTTTGTTTTTAATGTTTCTGTTGTCACAATTCCAAATCAATGTCATGATTTTCATCATTTGAAAAAAAAAAAATATTGTCACTTTTGTCAATTTCAACTTATTTCATTGACAGCTAATTGTTTTTCTTTCTTTAATGGGAGGGTATTAAAACATATGAGCACAAGTACTTGCAAAAAGTAAAGGATATTTGGCGTTTTGTATGATGTCAGAATGAACCATAGATAGATAGATAGATAGATAGATAGATAGATAGATAGATAGATAGCAAATCTTAAAATTAACTAATAAACTAACTAAATCAACAGAAGTGCTTCTACTGAACAGAAATTATTTTAGTTGTGTACACAACTGACCATCAATATCAGCAAATAGCGTGGGAAAGGATGCTATAACTGTTATATTTAAGTCTGAAAGTCATTAAGGAATTAACAATTTTATAACTAGAAACACATTAAAAATCACTCTGGAATACAATAATATATGCATTTCTAACTGATAAAGACCTCCTGTAGTGCTTCCATCTGACAAAACATGAGCAATATTTCATTTACTGTCAGAAATTGGGTGTTTGAAAATCATTAGACTGGGTGTCACCATCATGAACTCTCCAAAACTCGTCATTAATTATATTTGATAAAAACAATAATAATCTGTATGAATCAAATGAAATCAGCACTGACTCTCATTTGAACTGCTGTTGCAATATGATTTTTAACCAGTGGAGGGCAGTATGACTATGAAGACAAGCACCATCACAAAAAAACGTGGCTCAATGAGGTTCTGTTCAACACTCTGTGGTCCTGTGAGAAAGGGTAAAGTAATTTAAAAACATGCTAGATTGTAAACTGTGTCCACTCATGAAGCAATGGGACAGTATCAAGCTTAAATCCCAGTGAATAGGGATTATATATATAAAAAAGGAGAAGACATTTTACACACATGATTTGGTGCCAAAATATTTCAGTTATGAAGAAAAGATTTTTCAGATTCCACTGGTGTTTAACTTAGTATTATCACGCCCTTTACTGGAGATGTTATTTTCCTTCATTTTGGCATCTCCTGCCTCTTGATCTAATAGACTTTAGAAATACAGAATTTTGTTCTTTTTTTAAAAAATGCAGGTGAAAAAAAAAGAAAAAATCCAGAGCTGACATTGACAAGTTGAAACTTAGTCCACTGCCATATAAATATGCATTTTTTTAATGTAAAAAAAAAAACAAAAAAACCCCAAATATTTAGCCCATTTTCATGCATTTTATACACTTGCTTTTCTTTTACACCTCTAAAACTAGATTACTTCTTAATTTATAGATAATCAATCCCCCCCCCCCCTTTCTTTTTTCTTTTGCCTTTTCTTTTTTTTTTTTTTTTTTTTTTGTTCAAGCAGTGTTTGAAGAGCGCAGCTGAGCCTGGGGATGGCTTGGGAGCGCTGGGCCCGGATGGCCGACTGCACCTGTGAGCCAACGTCAAACCTGAGGGTAAGACCCACGAATGACCTCTGCAGTTAGAGAAAAAAGCACAAAGAAACAAAGACCTGTGCTTGAATCACAAACACACAAATGAGAACTTATTAGACCTTCTGTGCGCTTAGCTTTATTTTGAAATGTTTTCATAATCTTTGTTGTCATCTCCATTTCTTACAGCAGAGTGATTTTTATACCCTTGTGAGCATCTTTTGTTATTATTCCATTCATCAGTTTCAGTCCCACCAATGCTCTCAGTTCAATTAATAGAACATCGTGTAATGTTATATTTTCTTCACTAAGACACACACTGAGTTATTACTGTACCTCTTTCTCTGCAGTTCTCTGAAGGACTACGGCAACAGCTGCCTGATTAATAAGTTAGATCTTCTAAATATGGCTCAGAGTCATGTATCTTTAAAACTACTTAATAATGGTAATCAAGATTATCAACAACATACCAATTACATCTTTACACTTTCCTCCCTTAATTATGTATACTTCTTCTCTGTGGATAAAAGGGCTGCTTTTTCAGTCTCAGGTGGATTGTTCATCTTAAGTGTTTATGATAGTGTATTTGTATCACAGCTAAGCTTCGCTCCCTTAAAGTGGCAGTGAGCTAAAAGGGGCCTGCGCCTGTTCAGTGTGTGAATCAACCACAATGGAGGAGTTTCTATGTTTTATTTATTGATACGTTTTAGCGGGGGAAGACCTAACATTCATTATCATAAAGGCCTCTAGACATCAAGTTGCACACACAAAAGACCCAGTCGTCTCACAGCCTCACACACACGCCGATCAACGCGAGCCGAACAGGCCGCTTTGCTGCAGCTGCTTCTCGCCGGCAACCGTCGGTAGCTTCAGTGACAGGAGCTGACAATGTCAAAGTATCTTTGTCTCTTGCACATAAACTGTCCCTGAAGCTGTCGTTGTGAGAAAGATGTAAAACACAGGCTTTTTTTTTTGTCTTTATGGGGGGGAAGTTGTTTTCATTCCCCTCTTCTAGTCTTTTTTTTTTTTTAAATATGTCATATCTTTTCTGTCAGGGCCCTGGGGCGTCTGGTGGTGCTCACACTAGAGGAAGAGGAGGAGTGCGAGCATCTGCAAACCCAACGGAGTTTGACCATATTGTACCTGTACTCATCTTCATCTCGCTTATTTTGTCGAAAGTTCAAAGCCTTGAATTTCACACAACCGTGTTGTCATCTGATCTGTCTGTGTGTGAATCTGTATGGGTGTGCATGAGCAAAGAAAGACAGCTAGTAGGAACAGATGTGGGTAAAGTAAGTAAAAACTCAATATGAACCCTGCAGAGGCCTTCTTCTCTCTCTATTCAATTATTTAGAGTCAAAGAAAAGAGGCAGGAGTAACATATTTCCTCAGAAGCCACTGTGTTCGGCAGGAATGAAAAACATATTTATCTAGTCTCATCTTTGCCAAATAGCCGGAAATGGAAACAAATACCTTCAATTGGATTCTTGGCTCTTGTGTTTTCCTTGAGCTGCTGCTTTGTGTACTCATGCAGTCATATTGAAAAATTCCTCAGGACCAAAAATTACGGAAGAGCTGACACACAGAATTTTTCATGGTATCTAGATGTACACTTGGCAGTCTCAGGCAAAGCTTATCTGCTCCCATCTCATGCGATGGGAGGGGGAGAAAGAGAGACGGAGAGAAAGCAAGAGCAGCAAAAAGTGCTCACCTATTTAATTTGATTAAAGATTAGAAGAGGAAAAGAGTCACATTTCCTCCCTGACACGTCTCTACCTGGCGCACTCTGACACCTGATTTTATAAAGAGATGTCACAGCCAAGCACTGTGGTAATGCCAGTAATTACTCTGAACTCAAATAAATAAATATATTTGCTTCTCTTTGTGAGAGTCTGACAGGTTTTCCAACATCCTTGACAGGGAAAATTGCAGCATGTGTGTGTAGACGTGTACTTTTTTGTGGTTGTGTATCTAGATGTGTGTCTTTGTGTGGGTGTGCGTTTGTGTTTACATATAGTGAGGCACTTGTAAGAAAAATTCAGACAGGATGAAATTTTGACAGCTACAGTATAGTTTGTTTTCCCTTCTCTTCCCTTTTTTTTTTTTCATAACTGTGATAATCTGCTCAGCCATGTGCAGTGAAAGCAAACCTCTGTTTGAGACTGATAAAGTTTGAGATACAGCTTTGTAAATAATAAGGTTAGAGTTTCTGCACAGTTGCCAGTGCCGCGGCTGATCTCGCTCCTATTAGTGACAATTGGCTGTGACCTCACCTGCTCACCCATGCTGTCATCACAGAGGATGTATCCACAGCAGCAGGAGCAGGCTATTAGATCATCCGCTCTGGTCATAGAAGGCGACATCCAGACAAACGTTACGCTGCTGAACCAAAGAAACTCTGATGCGTGTTGTCATGAAGCCTGGCTTCTTGACTTTTTATACTCTTCATCTGCAAAAACAGCATATTTTATCTTTAAGGAAAAAAAACTTTATCTAAAAAAGCCCAGCTGCAGACTGGCAAGCAGTTATGAGCTATTCATACTCAACAATGCTTGCTATATGTAATAATAAACAACTCAATTTCTGTTTTAAAATCTTGTCTTTATTTTACAGCTCAAAATAATATTTGAACAAACTTTGGCCCTGAGAATTACATGAATAAGTTGAATAAACAGACTAGGATTAAATATAGCATTTGCATGAAGTTTGTAGTCTTTTCATTACACTCGAAATGTGTTCATCTGAATTAGTTTAAAACACAAATAAATAAACAGTATGTTTAAGTATAATTGAACATTTTAGTACCTTAGCTGTATTTCTGGCCCCCTTTATCAATCTAACTTTCCCCATAGGACTGTGACTTCTGCAGTGAGCCCCTCCCAAAATGTAGCAGCATTGTTATTCATGACTGTAACTGGACTGTTGTGTTGGAATGCCCCATTACTTTGTTTAAAGATAATGTTTAAGTGAAAGAAAGAAAGAAAAAAATCTAAGTGGTGGTTATATACTGCCTGGCCCACCAAAATAAGTCACCCCCCAACAAGAATGCATCTGTTCTAAGGTAAGGCAACATCGTTTCTGAGGCAACATATTGTAACTTTGCTGGAAAGAAATAGGAAGTTATCTTTAACATCCCTAACGTTAGCTTAAGTTAGCTAACATTAGCCAAACGTGCTAGTTTTTGCACTTCAGTAATGGTACATAAGAGGTCAGCTATAGGTGTTGTGTAGTAGCCTAAGTTGGTAATGACACGCCTCTGGCTTCCAAGCTGCAGCCAGACTCTACACCGCTCCCGTGGCTGTTTAATCAGTTTTTAGAAGAAGGTCACTTTTTGGCACAACAGTGGCAGTCGTGCAGTAGTTTATGCAATAAACTAAGGGAGCACACACTAGTCGCATTGCAGAGACTTCACAGGTGTGGCAAGGTATGCAACGGAGAGCCCGGGTGGGATTTGATCCCCAGACTGCAGGTGAAAGTCATGCGCGCTGAACAGTCAGCCAAAGGCACATCCCTGTGGCCAAGTAGCCAGGATGCATCATCTATCGGACGTATAGTGACAGGACCCCACACTGTCACAGGCTTGATTTTCGACTCGCAGCTTCAGACTTGTGAGCAATGTTTTTTTTTTTATGCTTTTTAAAATCTTGTCATGGTCTCTCTGTCTGATCCCACATCTGCTGTCCGTGTTGACAGCTGTCATCTCCCGAGACGTCACATAGCGCCTGTCACCAAATGTTGATTATATGTCCGAGTGAGTGGAGGGGGCATGGCTTAGCCAATTGTGAAAGAATACACGTGTGTCCAGTTTTTTAGTAATGAGTGATGAAGCGCTAAAAACCAAAAAGACTGAGCTGGTGGCTGCAGTTACTGAAGCACCAGGCATGTCACTTGCGAGTCTCCTTTCTTCATCCTGCCCCTAGATCCTTCAATACTTGACACCATGCACGACGTCTATAAACATATAAATATATTTTATCTCAATTACCCATGGTAGGTGCACATGGCACACAAAGAAGACTAAAATAACCTTTTACTGTAAATGTGCTGAAATTAAAATGGCTGCAGGTGTTTTTCATATGTGATTTCGATCCCTTAAAGTTGCCGATTAAATTGTCAGATTACCACACACAGGTATTAAAGGAGCTGTATCATGCTTTTCAAACGTTCCAAAAGTCAAATACAGGCATTTATAAGCTAAATATGTTCCCATCGCTACTATAGAAACTAATTTGGTGTTAAATATTAGTTTTTCTATGTGTCTAATTTCCAACACGGAAGTAAGATGGCTGACTGTCCTGAACCACGGAGCTCTCGACCAATTGCGACACGCCCATTTCATGACGTTGCCCCGGAAGAGACACTGATTCTGAAGGATCACAGAATTGTTTATAGCACCGGCACCGGCAGCTCACATGGATGTTATTTGTAAACATTGATGGATAATCGGACTCTGATCGACGAGATAAAATGGAGCAGCCTGTTATGGAGCTGTATGCTCGACCCAGAGTCTGATATGGAGTTTGAAGTACACGCAGTATCACAGAAAAACCACAGAGACCCCTGACAAGTAAATAAATTTGCGAACAAATCATAGGCTAACAGTTAGCATTGAGCTGAGAGATGTGTTTCACTCACCGGTGCTGTTGTTTGTCCATGTGCGTTTTTATAGTAGGAACTGCTTTAGGTTTCAGAAGTAATCCCCGAGAAAAAAACACTTTACTGCCCGAGATTCATGAAATTGTCAGGAGTGAAGTTCACACACAAAGTTGAGGTTTTTTTCTGCTCCTGAAGTTGTAATCCAACCACTTCTGGCAAGTCGATTCGTCCAGTACATCAAATAAACTCCCACGCTGAACGCAACAACAGTACCTAACTGCAGTTACAATAGCTGATAAGGACACCACCATTTATCCAATCCATACAGGAAGTCTCCAGCGGAAGTTAGATACTCTTAGTAGTATTTAACTACCTGCGGCTTGCAAACAGATGTGTTTGGTGTAGTCGGGTGATTAGGGCTAGGAGAATGGTCAGGGGTAGGGTTAAATTTTAGTACGTCACATGAAGAACAAACTTCTGATTAGGACTTCCGGCGTGGATTGGATATATGGCGACGTCTCGTGACTACAGTTGGGTCCCTCTCGAACACAACCACATTTTTCCCAACTTGCCGTCCTGTAGAGCTTAAAAAAAAAAAAATAAAATAAATAGAAAAAAAAATTCTCCTGAACTCTGGAGCAAACGTCTGTTAGCTGATGGCTGTTTGTCTCTGAGGAAATCTTCCTGCAGGCTGTTAGTTTCATCCTTAGAGAGTGTGTATAGGTTAGGATTCTCTTTGAGTTTCTATTCAACAAAGAGGGCGTCTTGCTACGATGCTGCGCATGCGTATTTGGCGCTTCGTGATTGGTGCCACCTCGTTGCGTATACCGGCGTAAGTCAGTTATGGTAAGGAAGCAACAGCTTGGCCTGAATATTCATATATATTACTCAAATATGCACAAATGAAGAAAAAAACTACTTAAATGAAGTTTTTTATGAGGAAACAACACAGTAACATGCTGAAAAGTCCATTTTTCATGATAGGGCTCCTTTAATGTATTGGAAAGTGTTATACAAACAGAATTTCACTCGACATAATATGATTATTTGGAATAATAGAAATATTCTACATAAGAGAAAATCTTTATACTATTGACAAGTTTCACGGACATTTCCGTTTTACTTCCGCAGTCAATAAATTTCTGCCAAGCGCTTCTGTATTCATTTACACTAACAGTGATGTCTCTAAAATGGTATCATTCTCATTTATTTCTTCTAAAAGAACATGTTTTATTACTTCCTCACCTGCTACAACACTGAACTGGGAGGATAATATGATGAAATGACCTAATGTTACAACTAGCAATATATTTTTGTACTTTGTTGAGTCCTATGGCGATAAACAGGAACACCGTAGACTTACATTGTGACACAGTCGGCTGTGTGTTGATAGCGACACACACACGGCAGTTTAGTGTCCACCAAGACAAAAGTTCAACACCAAGCCAGTGTCTGGATCATTACTGTCAGAAGGCTTGAGTGGTGGTTCCAGTGGATTTTTTTTTTCTTTTCTTTTTTTTTTTTTTTTTTTGAGTTAAGGAGAATAGAGAGTTTGAGACAGTGGGCTGCACTCGGTCGTCGTTCACGTAGCTGCATGGCTGCCGTCCTATAGTGAGTTCGCTCAGTTTACAATGTTCATATTTAATTGTTTTCACAAGCTGCTGCAGCCACGTATGGCACAAAATGTCCAAGACCGTTTTTTGGGTTTAACAATATCCACTTTTCAGTCATCAAGTTCGGGAGCTCTTCCTATGTGTGTTGTTGATTTGCGTATGTCCTCAGTGTAAAATATCCTGTAACCATGGTAACCGGAAGCCCTTGGCAGAAACTACCAGACATGGCAGCTCCCATGGCTTCGGCCGTGAAACTTGTCAATAGGGACTGGGAGGAAAAAATTGTTTGGGCCATCGTTCACTTAATGGATACAAATGGTGACATTTTCAATTACACAGATTTTAACTGCAAATTCAAATTAGACTGTTGACAGAAAGTTTCTGTCTCTAGTCAAGGCAGTTCCTGTGGCTATGTTAAATCTGGTTAAAGGAATATATATATATATATATATATATATATATATATATTAGGGCTGTAACAGTATGTGCATTTGTTTCAAACTAATCAGTACACTGCTTTCGGTTCGACACGACTCTGTGCCTAATTGTTGGGTGTGCCAACGGACATAATTGAGTCACGGACCAATGAAATTTCACCTCCACTTGGTGCAACTTCTAACACTATGGCATGTAAGCAAGTTGAGCTAGTGAGAGCGCTATCAAGCTTTTCGCCTCACGTCTGGGAGCACCTCGGATTTGAAAAAGAGGGGAGAGGGACCCAACTGCAGTCACGATACGTCGCCATATATCTAATCCACACTGGAAGTCCCAATCGGAAGTATCTTCTTCATTGAACTTACTAAAATTTAACCCTAACCCTGACCCTTCCCCTAACCACCCGACTGCACCATATGCATCTGTTTGCAGGCCGCAGATAGATAGAGCGGTGTTTAACTAACTTCTGCTTGAGACTTTCTGTATAGATTGGATGTATATGGCGGCGCCCTTGTGGGTCATTGTAACTGCAGTTAGGTACTTCTGGAAGAGGGAGGAGGGGGGGAAAAAAAAGCAGACAAAACAAAAGCAGCGTGCTGACTCAGTTGGGTATGTAGCTACTCAGAAACACTTCCAAAATTTTAAAGCATCTAAAGAAACACCATACAAATTTGAATGTTACTGGTATGACAAGAAAACAGACTTATTTAGCGCACACATGTATAAAAACAACAGTATATTACTTATCTATGCTTTGTTTTTTTATTCAGGCAACCTGACCAGAAGAGTAACCTACTTTGATTTTTAGTTTTGTGATGAGGATGAGTGAAATGAAAGTTGATGTGTTTCTGTTAAATGCTGCTCTTAAAACTCAGATGACAAGGTGAAAGCATGTTTTTTTGTTTGTTTGTTTGTTTGTTTTATTGAAAAGTAAAAAACAAACAGCAGGATCTTGTTTAAAAATGTTTTTTTTTTAATTTATGGTTATTTTTTACTCATTCAAAATATGGCAGAAAAACAAACAAAACAAATTGCTTTGATGTTAAATTTTAGTGAACTTGTTGATCAAACATATTAGTATTTTTTTCCATTACTGTACAAAAATAAAACCGAACCATGATTTTTGTGTACCGTTACCGCCCTAGTGTATATATATATATATATATATATATATATATATATATATAAAAAAACTATCGGATTAAAGAACAGTTTGCAACATTTATTCTTTATTTCTTTTATTCAACTTCCTTTTACTTTCAGTTTGGCTTTCTTTAAAATAAAAAAACTTGTGATGGTTAGGTTTAGGCATAGAAAATACTGAGCATGGTAAATGGACTGTACTTATATAGCGCTTTTCCAGTCATACTAACTGCTCAAAGCGCTTTACACTACATATCACATTCACCCAGTCACACACACATTCATACCCTGATAGGCACATCAGGAGGCAACTTGGGGTTCAGTGTCTTGCCCAAGGCCCCTGGGAAGCCTGGAATCGATCCCACAACCCTCCGGTTGAAGGACAACTGCTCTTCCACCTGCTCCTCCCCAGGGCGGCTGTAGCATGTGTCATGTGTCACTACTGGAGTGAGATTAGGTTTGTATAAAGTCAGTCGGTTCAAAGGTCATCCTTTAACTTCTCCCATTAAATTTCTCTAATGCAGCTGGCCACATGTGGTTAGAGCTGGTGTCACATAAGCCCTGCTACTAAACAGCTGCAGAGCAAAGCAGGTCCATTGATGCACAGGTATGTGATGTTCTGTGTAGGCCATGGTGGGAGATGCTGTGATGCAGAAGCATAAACAAGACTATAAAATCAGTTGTTCTGTAGGTATTTTTCACCATTCATTGACACTATTCATATTTGCTAACTATCTTTTATTTCATGTCAAACTTTTTACTTTTTAGCTTAATACGAAATTTCCCATGCAGTCCTACAGATGTGACGTTAATTGATGCTGCATGCACGTCCCCGACAGCTTTGTTACAGGAAGAAGATGGTTGCGGTGGATTCAATCACTGTAAGGCAAGGGTGTCCGAAGTCAGTCCTCAAGGGCCACTATCCTGCAGGTTTTTGATGTCACCCTGTTCCTACAAACCTGACTCAAATGAAATGAATCCAACAGTCTATGAAGTTCTGCACAGTGACTCATTTATTTGAATCAGGTTGGAGCTGGGTGACATAGAAAACCTGCAGGATCGAAAAAGCATCTATTACTTTTTAGCTTTATCCAATAAATCAGTTGTTTGCAGCTACTTTTTCAGTAGATTTGTCATATTTTAAACATTTATGGATACCTCTGTAGCTAAATCTGTTGTTAGCCATTATTTTTCTGTCACAATATTAGATACTCAGTTTAAACTTGATCTTATATGTACACATTTATATGTATTTTCAGATTTTTTATTGTGTATGTTTTTATATTTTTTCTGAACTGACTGAGTAACCTACAGTGTAAACATATAGAACCATACTACCCCCTGCGTTACATGAACAGCAGGCCTGTGATCAGGCTGGAATTAGATTGTGAGAATCAACTGGACTGAAAGCGGCTGTATGATGTCTCCTGGTGCTTTGAAGGAGCTATTTCATGTTGGAGAAAAATAACCCTGATGATGCCATCAGAAAGATGGTCTTTGAAGAGACTTCAGCAAAACAAAATGTCTTTTACAATATATGAATATGGAGATAATACCAAGCAAT
Organism: Atherinomorus stipes; assembly: GCA_023101725.1. Taxonomy (NCBI): domain Eukaryota; kingdom Metazoa; phylum Chordata; class Actinopteri; order Atheriniformes; family Atherinidae; genus Atherinomorus; species Atherinomorus stipes. The sequence continues at coordinate 435,905 of JALJCO010011058.1, read as the reverse complement.
GTTTTAAAAAAAAAATCTCCCCCCTTCCAAGGAAATGCTTTAATTGCTAATTGCTCAGACATATTTATAAGAAAAAAATGTTAATAAAAAGGAATTATGACTACTCATTGGAAAACTCAGTTTTGATTCCTGAGTCTGGTGCATTGTTAAAGTAAGTCTTTTAACTGAGTCCATGTCCTTCCGTTTTCACCTTCACATCCCTCCTTCCTGCTGAGCAAAAGTCTTGCTCATACTCAAGGCCTTCCAAGCCGTTTTCCTTCCAACTCCTGTTTTTATCTGTCCAGTGAGTGTCAATCAGCAATTCCCTCACACAATTTAGCAGCAAATATCCTCACTCTCACAATGCCTCTACGCCTCATGAGTCCCTCCGTGAACTACAGCCGCATCGAGCAGTCACACTTCTCCGGCAAAGCAGATGTTTGGGATGCACTTTAACATCATCACGATCAGCAATTCTTATGTGCAAACTGAAACTAGCCCTTTTTCCTTGACAGAGCCCCGCCATATAAATTATAGATGGCGAAACAACCTTTAAACATGTTCATTAAAGACAACACATTCGTAAAAAAAAAAAAAAAGGAGGGGAGTGAAAAAAAAATCAGCTCATAAATATTTCTTTCAAGCAAATCTCAATACATCTCCCCCACCCCTCCCCTCTCCGCTCAAACAGGGTATTCTCTTTTCCAGTCAACGAGAATGTGTGAGGGGAAAGAGAGAGACGGTGCCTCAGCGACCTTGACTGGAGACAAGCAGGAGACACTCGCGTGTCTGGATTGACTTCACCTGTGATGGCTGTTAGCTAGCTTTCCTCCAGAAGCAGAGCTGCCTGCCTGCCTGGCTGCTGCTGATGTGCCATTACTCGCTCTGGAGGAGTTGCTTGTGTGGAGGATGACACATTATTATCCTTTAATCTCAGTCTCAGCTTGTTGAGCATCAAATTGAAATATCCTGAACAGATGTAAAAACACATGTGAGCCTCAGCGCGCAAGCTGTGCTGCGCTTTGTTTCATCTATCCGTGATGTGAGCCTTAAGGAGAAGCTTTTTAAAATTTCATCACTATTCAAAAGGATAATTAATACGTACCCCCAGGCTTTGATTATACGATACCCAGTGTGTAGCGCTGGTGTTGCTATAATGAGCCACTCATCAGTACTCTGCCTGTGCCTCCCCAACAAACATACAGTTTGCATAAGGTACTTAAGATTCTGCAAAGGTGCCATCTTGCTCGTGTGTGTGCTTATATGTGTGTGTGCCTTCATATATTTATATGTAGGTGCTTGTATCAGTGGTTGGAGGAGGTGTGAGCCCTCTTCTAATTTGCAGCAGAATGCTATAGTTTAGATCACACTGGGTGTTGCAGTTTGTTTACAAGAGGACCCCTGTCAGATTGTCAGCAGATAGTCGGGCCTTTTCTATAAAGCCTGGCACCACTTGCACCCACACAATCCTTCTCATTCACACACACACCCTCTCTGCAGCTCGTTCTCAGCCTAAAAGCTGGTGAGGAGATGGTGGATGTCAGTGAGTGGGAGCTGATGTGATGCAGCAATGAGATGGACAGGCAAGTAGAGATTGACAGGCCATGGAATACGAAGGGGAATATTGGGAGTTCACAAATAATGAGACCTGTCAATTTGAATGCCTCAAGGCTAAGAAGTGAGCAGGCCATGGCTGACGACTGAGGCAGCCATTTCTACTCAGAAGAAATATTTCAAGATAATGCCTCACCCTTGACCCTGACCAGTTTCAGAACAACAGCAATTACTCTCATAGCGTGGATGTAACCACTGCTTTCTGAATGGTAAAATACTCCAAAGTGACTCTGCTGAGACCAGAAAGCTGCTTTTCTATAAGTACAGCTGGCTCACTTGAAGAGTATATGTAAAAGAAAAATCTTTCTCTTAATGTCCACTAATTCTTTTCGTTTTATTCTTTTTTTTTTACCTCATAATATCTCATTGCACCTGCCAGAAAGACAAACTGTTGGCCATCACTTTCTCTGCACTTCCACTATACAATGTCCTGCTTCTACTTAAAGATACCCAAGGATCCTGACCCAAAGCAGTGGGGTATATGGGGAATAGAAAGTGTCATCTGAGATTTGCCCAGGGCCACAGATGGCCTGTGATGGTGCTTTACCCTGTTAGGAATTTAACATGTTCACCCAGCGCTGAAGTGACACATGAGAGGGGCACTGGGACCTGCTGACAGCAGACAGACCCACGTAACTTCCCTTTCCTTAAATCCAATTCCATGCTTGACACTGGGCAGAATTAGCTTTGGACAGGTGAGTGATAAGTTCTCCGGGTGCATTCGCCCAACAGATCTAAGCCATCTTTCAGAGGACTGAAAGCTTTTAGAGAACTGCTGTTTTCCACATGAGCAAACTGAGCTATAAAGGATATGTTAATCCTAATCAGCGTTAAGAATCTCTTTGATAAAGCAGACAAGCATGTGTGTCTATTTAAAGAGATGATCACATCATTTCCTAATCAATAGTTTTCTTGCAGCTTAGAACAGATAAAATATACATCCGCCCCTGTAGAGAAGTGGGCTGAGAAAATCATTACACTTGGCTGTACCTCATGTTTTCAGGGTTACTGCTTTATTGACTTGTGTAAATGACGATTCACCGGGGAGATGGTTGGATTTTGAGTGGATAAATAATGAAAGAGGAAACAATCAGAAAAAATGAAGGGAATTAAACTAACACATCAGAATCATGATTGCAGAGGTCCCTTTTCCCCCCTCCTCTTCCTCCCTTCTCTGCTTTCACCCTCACCCCAACCACCTCCTCTCATCTTTGAGTGACAATTGTGGTGATACTCAAGGCCTTCCGAACCCCTCTCCCTCTCTCCCTCCATCCACCGGCCTCTCTGGTCAATGGGTGTCAATCAGAGCTTGGCCCTCACGCAGATTGGCAACAAGTAGCCTCGTGCTCACGAAACAATTATGACTTTGCAGCGGTGAAATGGATTCCCGTGTTGATTCTCCACACTGTGCTCTCCTTCCCTGGGCCGCCGGGGTCCTGCCATGGGAAGCAATTATCGCTAGATGCCAGCTGACAGCCCGATTCTATTGCCAGCGCGATCAGCCCTCATCCTCAGGCTTTCTCTAGGCAAATAGCATCCTCAACACTCAAATCAAACCTCTTACCAGCCACTGGCTTCTGTCAGAGAAATAGATGGCTCCCTTTGTTCCCATGGACAATATAGTGGGAATAAGGTGGATACAGAGGCAGAGAATAAAGAGGTGTTTTGATTTTGCAAGCACTCAACTCAAAACTGCTCCTTCACCTCTGTGTCCAAAAGAGAGACCTTTGGAAAGAAAGAGCAGGTGGGGATGCAACACTGCCTCCCTGATGTAAGAAACAAGAAGAATAAGGTGAGGACAAATGAAGCCGATGCAGAGTTTAATGAATGCCCATAAATGATGGACAGATGGAGTGATAACTTTCATGAAGTCTCTCGCTGCTCTTGTATTATGGATGTGCAGTTACATTTATTTTTAACTTGCTGTTGGGCTTCCCTAAACAATGTCATTCATGTATATTTTGATAAAGTTGTGGAGGTAGCTGTTGTTGGTGAAGTTTAGCAAATCTAATTATTGTATTTTTTTATTTTAATCTTTGAAATGGCTTCACTTTGTATTCATATTCCAACCTTGTCTCACCAGAAACAGTAAAATATCAATCTCTGTCCTCGTACCTGATCTGCATCAGTTTCAAAACTGAGATTTTTTTTTTTTTTTTTTTTTAAGCAAGTTTTGGTTGTTTTTGGTAATTTTTTTCCTCTTGGCAGTGTAAAGTCATGGGAACGAGAGTAATGAGTGTGAAAGTATGGCTGGGTATTGTTAAGAACCTCATGATTCAATTACATTTAGATTCTTTTGGCTGTTTGATTCAACATTTATTTAAATGCTTCGATATCAATTCAGTAAGAAGTAGAGACTGTTATAGATTTTTGAATATATATTATCATGCCCATATGAACGTATTTAGTACATCACCTTATATTTTTGGTCAATAAAACATCTGAAAAAAAAAAATAGTTGGCATTTTTGTGTTGCATTATCTAACGTGGCCATCCCTACAATGAAATAACCGCATCTCCCCTCATTGATCGGGAGGTGAATCAGTTCAGAGGATTTGTCTGTTCGATATTGGATTGTAAAGGTAAGTATGGCGATGCATCGATTAATCAATATTTTTTACCCACCCCTATGTAAAACTGCATTAATATTGGTGCACCCCTGTATATTTTTCTAACTTTGACCCTATACCAGTACATTAATTCATAATATAAAAATGTTGGAGCAAAGAAGAAAAGTTATTGAAGTAAAGTTTAAAGCAAAAGCAATTTAAACCAGCAATCTCACACAAGAAGGCATTTGACAATGGTAAGAGTCAACATCATTATGTATGTGAACAATGACAGGAGTTGTGCTGAAACAAAGAACTGTGGTAAAACCAAGGGGCAAACTCCGCCTCAGAACAGTGAAGCTCTCTTCCTTGTTGCAAATAGTGTAATCCTCCCTTCATCCGCAGGGGCTGGCTCCAAGAGCGAGCAAATCCCCATAGACTCCCATGTTAAAAACGCCAACTTCACAGCAGAAATAAACAGGTTTACAGCCTGGTTCAAAAATCATTTTAGGTTTATTAGGTCAAGTTTACCTTCATGTCAACTGTGAGGGGGTGAATTTTTTTATAACTCATTCGTTTAGATGTTATTTATTCTTCAAATTACACATAATTAAGGGCGTGTCCTTATGACAGACCGGAAGCTCCGCCTGCCGACCGGAGGCTCCTAGTTAGCTCCTTCTTTGCTCTTAATAAGGTCTCAGTTTGTTACAGTCACACAACGGCGGCGTTTAGTCAGCGAATTGCAAGTCTAAGCATGTCTTACCTTAACCATGCCGCTTAGGGGGCTTATCTTTGTTAGCTCCTCTTAGTTTCGTGTTAGCTCAGTTAGCGTTTAGCCCACAGTACGTCAGCTGTCAATCATTTGCCCCGCGGCCGCGCTGTGCCCATTTTAGGATTTTCCTGGAGTGACGACGTACGTGACACGGCAAGATGGCGACGGTAAGACACGCCCACCTGGCTTCACATTTCTCTATTCAGAAGAGACCGGAAGCTACGTCCAGTAATTATATACAGTCTATGGGTAAAACATAGATATTTACAGTCTTTTAACTTTTGTCGTGAAATTGCCATGCACTTTTTCATAAACAAGCTATTGTATTTCACAGTTTGTCATGACATTGTGTTGCTACAAATCTGACAACTTTAAAAAAGTTTTATTTTTAATTAAAGGTAATGGATGGATAGATTGATAATTCCATAGGCTGCTGGTGAAGCACAAAATTTTTTTTCTTTCATGTTCCTCTCTGTCCAGCTTTCATTTGCAATTCCTTCTCTCAAGAGTTACTTATGTATGCTTAGACTCGCCTCATGTACTTTGGCCACATGGCCAGCCACTGACATCTCTGCTGCCTGTAAGAATGTGAACGTTAGTGTCGCTCTACAACAAGTTCTGATAATGCTGTCCTTTAATTTAGGTTCATTTTCTTGAAAATCATGTGTCTCTAGTTCAGACATTTGTGCCTGAATTACCAAAGTTTTAGACGTGATGATAAAACACTGTACAACCAGCTAGACAAGGCGAAGATGTGAGCGGAGCCAAACTAACATATAACAAATAACATACATAAGAGTACAGCAGCTGCCTTTTACTGGAAATGAAAAATGCTTGGATATCCAAGCTATTGTAAGACCATAACAGATTGTTTTGTGGTTTAAAAATAAACAAAAACTTTGATTTCCGTGAGACAATTGAGTTTCAGGGGAATTGATGACTATTGAAGTGGGACTTAAATTTGACAAATTGAATTTCAGTCTTTTGTTTTTGGACCTGACGAAAAGGAGATTCTCCTCTGGAAAGAGGTTAAAATTGATGCTTGATGCTGATGAAGATGATGATGAAGGAGTCTAAATTAACAAAAATGCTACAGTTAATTGTTATAAAAGTCAAACAGTCAACTGCCACTTTGCTTATTAATTGAATAAACACATCAAGGCAAAGTTCAGTCAATCCTTTAATCACTTTAATTAATGCACATTGTTCTATTTTCTTCTCCCTCTTTCTCTCACTCACTCTTGCTGTCTCCCCGTGTACCTATATTTGTGAAATAATAAATAAATTAGAATACACTCTGCCACCAACTAATTATCATGCAAATAAAGCAGCAACAAAGCATAGTGGGACTGTTAATCTGTGCCAGATCGCAGATGAAATTCCCCAACGTGCTCAGAGGTGTCCACTGTGCAATTAGAGGTAAGAGTGACTCAGAATGCTATAGATGACAAGAAGAAAGCATGGCGCAAAAGGATGGGAATGACTATCGCTTATTCACTGTCAAATTCATTCGGTCCTCTCATTTCTGCCTTTGTCTCCAGAAAAGTGGCAGCATGCCTCCAAGATATTTAGCCTTAGTTTCCCCTCTCTGCCTTCTTCCAGTTTCCACATATGTTGTCAAAATGCCGTGGAAGCTCTACAGTAATTTTTCAATAAAGTAGAAACAATATAGCAAATATTTTGCTATTGTGGTGGGCAAATCAAAATATTGCAATCAAATACTACATCTTAACTAAGAATTATGTCATTTAATATCTGAGTGCATGTGTCAATCTCATGGACAAGGGTCACGTCACCATGATGATCCAGGGATGTGACTAATTGAAAAGAGAAAGAAAAATATATGACTAGCATTAGCCTGTAATCATATACTTAAAGTTTACAGACTTAAAACTTTTTTTTTTTTTTTTCAGTTTGCCAGCAACTGTGTGCACATGATGTTTTGGTATGCTTACTAATTGTTACTTTATTGAAACAGAAAAGAATTAAACATCTCTATTAGTTCATACACACTCAAAAATAGAGGTACCAATTTGTACTTAAAAGGGTACAAAGCTTGTCGCTGGGGGTGTTCCTTTTTGAAAGACATTTCTGTACCCTTCAGTCCTGGTCCATTTTTGTACCTAATCAAGCTGTATGAGTTAATAAAGTACAATTAAACCAATTAAAAATGATGAATAAAAGTCAATAAAATAGAGATTATGACAACAATCAAAGATGCTAATAATAAATGAACAATTATTATATAAATATTAAGCCAAACACATATAATTATACATATAATTATTACTATGATTACTATCAAAGTAAAATCATAATAGAAAAACTAATTATAATACTGTTTAAAAGGACAACTATTCATAGTTATTGCACATTTTTCAATGCTGCAGGTACCTTTAGGGTTGAAATGGTACAAATTTGTAGTTTATATGACTGGACCCTTTTTCATAGTATATAGGTACACTTCTAGCCTCATAAAGACCAATATTGTACTTTTGAGAGAACATTTGTAAAGAATGTACCTATACAGAAATGTCCCTCTCTCGTTGCTTTAATTTTGAGAGTGTACTGTTAAAGGAATGGCATATTAAGCCCAAGTTACATCATTCAACGCTGTACTTTTCAATGACAAAGAAACATGTCTATAGTTGGTTCAGATCAGATATTTAAGTGGTTGAAACTTCGTCTTTCGTATAAGTTAGGGAAACATTCTTTTGTTGTTACTGAAATTACACAGTGAAGAAAATCTGTGTAGCTGCATTTTAGGATAATGATACTGACTGTGGACAAGAAATAATAATTTTCCAGGCCAAAGCATGAACGTTTTCAAAGATTCCTTTATCCCAAAAGACAACATCCTTTTGGTACTATAGTGCTTTTTCATTTAAGCTAAAGATCAACTTTGAAGAAGTTGCTCACCTTGGTGTTAGGTCATTTAATTTCTTTAAAAACTAAGTAGTTTTTAGATTATGTTTAAACAGTCACCTAATAAGAAAATCTGATGATGTCAAAGGAGGGATTTTTAGTTTATAACTTATGTACAGGCATTTCAGTGAGGCATATATGCAAATGAAAAAAAAAAGAAAGCATCAATTGCACTTTTGGAGAGTGCCTTCAACTTTCAGGCATTAACCCAGTTTAGGAAAACTTCAATTCTCACAGGTTATTGCTTCTGTGGACGACCCCCACAAAAAGACAGTGATAATCTTGTAAAATAAACTGCAAAGAGGACCATGTTTAAAAATTCAGAGCTGGTCTTGATTTATCCCTGGTGAATTGAAAGCAGGCATCAAGGGGCGCACAGCTCAGAAAATTAAAATCAAAGAAAAGAACCAATCAGATGTAGCCTTTTTTCTCCTTAGTGATAGGGTAAATATGCTACAAAATAAGAAAACAAACAAGAGCAAAACTGCCTTATTATCAGCAGGCCCATTATCATAACGACCTGATTTGCCTAAATCATGTCCTTATTAGGCCCAAAAGTCTCTCTGTCCCCTGCGGGTAATGAGAGGCCAGGCTGGGATTCTTCTCCCAGCTCTGACATGCCTTTTATTGCCTTTACACTAAATGGAAGCAATGATGAACATTTCAGTCTTGTGATTACTTTCTGTGCACCCTTGATGTCAGAGGGGAAAAGTTGTGTGCCCTTTTTTAATATTTGATTGTTTTTTTCCTGTGTAATTTGTTCCAATTCATCATTTGAGCCTTTTATTTGCTCACTCTGTGACATTTGTCTCATGTAGATGTCCTGATTACTGGACTCTGATTCTGTGTTGGGCTTTGATGTCCAATTTCTTCTTCTTGTCCCAATTTTGGCCACAGTGAGTACAAAGGCAAAAAAAAACAACTTTCCTCTCACTATTTTGCACATGCAGAGAGCATATTTGTTGTGGCCTGCTAGAAACACAGCTAAATTATTCACATATTATTTAGGAAATTATGATAAGGGCATCGCTAGATAATCAAAATATTTGTTTCTAGCGTGCTCTGATTAGTTTGTGGTTTGGGACTCGTTTAGATAATGTGTTTTAAAAAGAAAAGAAAAAAAAAAAACTCAGGAGCTATGCAAGCTTGGCTGGGCAGGAGAATTTGTTTGCAGTCCAGCTCTCTGTTGCATCACAAATGGCAGCATTGCCTCGAAAATAAACGTATCCGAACAGTTAATGTCATCGGAAAGGATGGAGCTTGGGATGTGAACTGTCCATGAAATAATCAGCTGTTTTTCAAGCATGTTCGACACATCAGCAACGATTTTGAAGAGCAAAACATCAGCCTTGTTATAAATGCTGAAAACAGAACAAATTGGTATGTAAACATCTACAAGACGCCATGGAAATCGTTTTTCCACATTGCAAGGAAAGAGGGATCAAATTCTTTTGAAATTGTTCACGCTCTATGTCTGTCTGAATGGTTTTTTATTATTTCTCCCCAAAAAACATCAATTATAAGTAAAAATGTGAGGGAATCACATTCATTATTTTCATTACATGCACCCACCAAATTGCATCAAGCTTATGAAATATTTCTTCCTCCTGTTCAAAGGCTTGTTAGAGCTTGTATTCAATTACAGCTATGGCTGTAACATGCTGTCAGGTCTCTTTAGCCAATCATTAGTCAGGGACTATTCCTCCCCGCACAGTCGGCAGAGTCAAGCTAGCAAGCCAACGACAGGCCTAATTGTTGTTCGGTGGCTAAAGGTCGGCTAATGAACCAGGGGGCTGATGGAGGCTGCTGGTACAAGGGTGGCGGGGTGGGGTGGAGTGGGGTTGGGGTGGCGTGGGGAGCACACTGAGGGCTGCTCTCAACACACAGAATTTGCTGAACTTTCCTTGGATCAAAGTGAAGAAGAAACAGAGCATTTTAAAGATTTGTGAGCTCCATATTAGGTCTGTCTGTGATGCAGCTTTGAGATTTGAGAAACACATGGGCGGGGGTGGGGACGCATGAGTCTGGGACAGAAAACCGAAAATATCTCTTGTGAAAACAGAAAAGAGAAATTGCCTTTCCCCTTTTTTTTGAACAAACATAAAATCATTAGTCTGATTAACAGCAATCAGATTGACCTGATCTGATGACTGATCACTTGCCAATAATGCTGGAGTTGAAAGGGTTACCAGCAACTTATCCAAGCCCAAGGACAACAAGCATTTCACATTTTTGTTCTCTGCAATTCACAGGAAAGCTATACAGTAAGTACTCTTTGCTGATAAGTTCTCCATGTCACTCTCTTTTTGTTCCTCATAACTTCCTTCAAAGCTGTGACACTGATTGACGAACTTAACGCTTTCTGATAGGGCTGATATGTTGGGATAATAATGCTGAGTAACATGCAACTCCCCTATAAGCCCTATTTTGGCAAGGAAACAAAGAGAAGCATACCGTAGGTTAGCTGAGACAGTCACAATGCTGCTGGATCTTTTAGGCTTCACAGAGCGGATGGCATGTTGTGAGAACCTGCTATAACCTTTTAAAACCTGCTGGGCAGAACTGCTGTGTGGTACCTACAGCCTCAGCAGCTTTAGCGTTGTCAAAATAATCTGTAAATTTTAATGAACTGTTTTGAACAGTCCCACAGCCACAGTTGCTGTGATTGCTGATATGCTAAATAACTTGTGGTTATCAAATAGTGGGTCTTATTCTTACGGTGTCATCTCTTCACATAACCTTGTTTCTACAAAGAGTGAGTGCTGATAATTTTATTTAATCATTTTTTTCAAAAAAAGAATGAATGTTAAATGCACATAATTCAAGCCCAACTTAATGCTGAATTTATCACTGATACTTGATGAAAAGCTTGTGGCATCAGTTTCCAGTGTATGGAGTTTGCCTTTATCACTTTCCAAAGCACAGGAAACTGCTCTACAGCTGCATTACAGTTATTCTGCCCGAGTAAGTGACACACTGGTTGCATCAGCAGCAAACAGAGCAAGAAAATGCCATGGGTTGTCAACATAGAGGAGGCCAGGTATATGGTCTCCACATACAAATTTGCTTGTTTTTTTGTTTTTTGTTTAGTTTTTTCACATTACCCACATGGCTATGTGGGAAAAAAACTGTGGAGACCGGTGCTTGTGTTGTGAGCAGGCTTAGTTCACACATTTAAGAGGACTTAGTCAGCAAAACAAGGTGGAAAAAAGTTTAGCACTGATTATGTCATCACACATGAGCAGATGCAGGAACCATGAATATAATCATGAATGCCCGTGTTTATCTAAGTGGATGAAGGGGATTCACATCCAACTCCAAAGCTTGTTGCTGTTGTCTACTTCCTTCACAGTTCCTTTTTTTTTTTTCTCCTAGCTACAGGCTCTTGGTAAATGTATTGATGAGATTAATGACTGGATGTGCCTCAACTTTCTTCAGCTGAACAAAAACAAAACTGAGGTGATTGTTTTTGGAGCCAAAGAGAAACGACAGCAGGTTGTCACAGAACTTCAGTCCATCCACATAAAAACCACCAATCAGGCCAGAAATCTGGGTGTAGTGATGGACTCAGACCTAAACTTTGAAAAACACATCAAAGCGATCACTAAATCAGCCTACTATCACCTGAAGAACATCTCAAAGATCAAAGATCTGATGTCTCAGGAAAATCTGGAAAAACTAGTCCATGCATTCATCTTCAGTCGGCTTGACTACTGTAACAGCGTCTTTACTGGTCTACCTAAAAAATCAGTTAAACAGCTGCAGCTCATTCAGAACTCTGCTGCCCGAGTTCTCACAAAGACCAGAAAAGTGGACCACATCAGTCCAGTTCTGAGGTCTTTACACTGGCTGCCGGTCCATCAGAGAATAGACTTTAAAGTTCTGCTGCTGGTCTATAAAGCTCTGAATGGTTTAGGCCCAAAATACATCAGTGACCTCTTGACCCAGTATGAACCTACTAGACCCCTCAGGTCATCTGGATCCGGTCTTTTATCAGTTCCCAGAGTCAGAACCAGACATGGAGAAGCTGCGTTCAGCTTCTATACTCCACATGTCTGGAACAAACTCCCAGAAAGTCTCAGATCAGCTGAAACACTTAGTTTATTTAAATCCAGGCTGAAGACCCACCTGTTCTCAGCTGCATTTACGTAATTTTATTCAAAAGTTAAAATCCACACGTCTCTGTATTCTCTCTTTTTATTCTTAAATGCTTTTAATTCTGAATCATGCTTCTAATTGTTTTTTTTGTTTTTTTATCTCCCTTTTGCTTATAATGTTTTATGTAAAGCACTTTGAATTGTTCTGTACATGAAATGTGCTATACAAATAAACTTGCCTTGCCTTGCCTTGCTTGACTTAGTGTTTGTTTGTACTTCCTTTGCTCTAAACTGCACACCCCCCACTTACTGGTTCTTTAGCAGAGAATTAGTTTCTTCATTGTCAATATCCTATATTAGGCTATACTGTATATTATAAACGAGACTTCGGTGATGAGATTTCAGTGATGAGACTTTAGTGTAAACAAACATGGCATACTTTTCAGCTTCTTACTTTCTGGAAAAAAAAAAACCCATGCATACAAAGAAAAAAAGACTGTGGAAAAAGTCATGGAGAGAGCAGGAATGTGGACTGTATGGCGCGAGCTGAAGGTGAATAAAAATTGCTGCATGCATTAGATAGCTCGGAGAGCAAGGCTATGCGCTATCAGCTCATGTAAACGGGGTCAATGTATCTGAACGATTCAAAGGAGAAAAAAAAATAAACATTATATTGTTTACCAATAATTATTAAGTTATAAATACATATTGCATTTGCTGGTGCAGTAAGAGCTCAATAAACTGTATTTTTTTTGCCCCCAGATTATGTATAGTAAAGTAGAAGCTGCATAACATGGAAACGCTTAAATGGGATACCAGTAGCCTACATCAAGGTTGATTTGATGTGATGATGTAAGCTTTAGCTCACTTCTGTCTAAAGTTGTTTTGCTTTGAGGCTTTGAATCAAATGTCCGTGAGCCTTATTGATGAGACTGGTGCTGCGTTTCTTTTATGTTTATCAGTACTGCATGTTAAACAAGATCTTCATGATATGCACATATTTCGCACCCATAAAATCTGCACACATCTTTTAAAATATTCCCCAGTGTTCCAATCCCTTTTTTTTTTCAATGTGATCCGTTTCTGCAGCTCTTTGTTATCTTCCTCTATATTTCTTTTATAGTAAGCTGGAAACTGTAAAAGTTGTATTACATTATTGGATTCTGCCTTTAATCTTTAATTTCTCAAAGCAGTTTTTCCAGAGTCCATCTCAAATCCGCTCTGGATCATTTGGATGCTTTTTCCCCTCTTTGTAATCATACTTTTAACTTTGTCAGCCTATAGATGAACCAGGCAGTGGTTACTAGAAGGGATTTCCACTACAGAATTACTATATGTCTGCTGTTAATTCAGACAACTTAAATCCCAATACTAATTTCAATACTAATTTCAAGTTCACAGAGATTTAATAGGATTCTTTTAATATTTTGTATAGCTGACAATATCACCCATTCTTCTAAAACAATTCTTACCAATTAAATTTTTTTTTACAGTTTTTTTTTTTTTTTGGAGGGGAGGAAGGGTGTCAATATTTTTTTTTTTTTTCAAATGGGTTTACTCTTAGCTATTCACTATTCAGCACACAATCATGTTGCTGACTGACTGCCAATTAACCTAATTAGCTGTTAGATGCTCCCCTTCTTGCTGGAATTCAATTCTAAATAAGCATAATGTACTGTATTATCTAAAACCGATGCCACTTGGTTCTCTCTGTATAATTAATGTTAACCATGAGCCTTCCATGATATGCAAATCATCACATTTTGTTTCTATTAAAGACCCACAACGTAACTTTTCGACCTTAGTAATATGTGTTTCTGACTTGTTTTGATAGCAATCCAACATTCATTATGCACATTTCTTGAGCCGTCACTGCCCAGCGGCATCCCGAGCCTGAGAAACCACACTACTGTATGCAACTTTTTCTAAAAGGGATGTGGCGTAATGTTGCAGCCGACTATTGGTGTCACACCAAGTTACAAACTAGCAAATGGATATAAACACACCGGGTGTTTTAAACACGCACCATGGTGGATTTGTAAAAGAAATGCAAGAAAACATCGGATGAAGCAAGGAAAAGAAAGGGAGGAAGAAACTAAACAAGAGATAAGACAAGAGTCAAGATAAGACTTCTTTTAGTGGCTGGAGTGAGCTCACAGGATACAAGATGGATGCCAGTTTAACAGTCGATAGGGGGCACGTCACTGAGAAAATTGCCCATTGTTCTGTAGTGCATCTTTAACATTTAAAGAGAGAGACACAACTTCTGCTGTCACTGGGCTTATATCCTCACATTTATTTAGCCTGATCATGTGTCCCAAATAATTGTTTATTCATGGATATTAAAGTAAAACATAATGCATGACTGCTTCAAGTCGGGAATATATAGAGAATTGTTGTTTCTGTGTATTAAACTACTGTCTGAAAGCTAAAACAAAGGATGAAGAGAAACTCCTTACCACAAGCATCATTCTCCACACTTCACATAAAACTAACTTTTTCAGTATTTGGAAGCAGTGTTTTTTTTTTTATTATACTTACTCTCTGTAATTAATTTTACTATTGTTTGGTTTTGATGTTTTTATTTGTGTAATATCACTTTTAGGTCTCTGTTTTTTTTTTTGTCATAATAGTCCTTTCTTATTTTGTCAATGGAGAGTTGAGCTGACTTGTTAACATGACCTTTTTGTTTTGTTTTTGTACGGCACTTTCAGCTGCTCAAAGTATGAAAAGCACTTTATGCATACAGAGTGATTGATTGGGTAGCAAAATGATCATTTGCAATCATGTATATTGATGTCATTCCTTAAAGGCATTTTACAAGTCTCCAATCAAATTTTGAACTATTCTACATTACAAAAATTCCCTTGTTTATTGGCCATTACATTTGTCTTCAGCTCCCTCCACAGATTCCTGATAAAATTACTGGACTTACATGTGACCATTCAAAAATATTGCCAATATTCCCTGTCAGCCATGTCTTAATCGCCCTGGCTGAATGTTTCACATCACAGGTTCACTTCTGGCCAAGGTCAAGACTGCGTAGTGTTTATCCTCAGAAACTTAACTTCTTTCCTTCTTCCTTTTTCCCCCTTCTTCTTTTTTTTCTTTTTTTTCTTTTCCCCCTCCCCCCCCCTCCCCCTCCCCTCCCTCCCCTTTCCTCTCCCCCCCCCTCCCCCCTTCTTTTTTTTCTTTTTTCTTTTTTTTTTTTTTTTTTTTTTTCTTTTTTTTTTTTTTTTTTCTTTTTCCTTCTCCTTTCCCCCCCTCCTCTCTTCTTTTTTCCCTTTTTTTTTCTTTTTTTTTTTTCTCTTGCTGGTTGGAGGGAAGAGGTGATGGGGAGGGGGAAGGCATGTGCTGGTTTGTCGGGGTGGAGCGCTGTGGGGATGTGTGCGAGGGGTTGGAGGAAGAAGGGTGTGAGTGTGTTAGGTTGGAGGGAAGGGTGGGGCAGTGCGCCTGGCGGGGTAGGCAGTTACTGGTCTTGGTCCACTGGGGCCTGGGCCCCAAGACCACGGGGGGAGGCTGGGGCTACCCTCTGCTGCCCTCTGGTGGGATGCATGTCTGTCCCTTTGGGGGGGTGGCTGGAGTCCAAACCTCTGGGTGGCTGCTGGGGGCCCGGGTCTCGGGCATGACTGCATCACCATAGAGCACCCTTTATTTCTGCATGATGACACTGTGATGCCTCTTCCCGTTGCTCTATAGAGGTTTTACCTCTTCTCTGTATAGTTCTGTGTGTGTTTGTATGATCTTATGACACCTAAGCAACCTGCAGGTCCTCCTGTGGGGGACTGTAAAATGCTGTTATGTGCAAATGCTTAATTAAAGAAAATAAACTGAATAAACACAGGATATCAAAGGGAGCCTTGTTTTTATAAAGCTTCCCTTTGCAAAGCAAATCTGTTCAAAACAATAAAGCAGCCAGATCATCATTCTGCTTGCTACGATGCTGGACAGGACAATTTTAAAGAGAGATGAAAAAAAGAAACGAAAAAAAGAAACTTCAGGCTGTTGTCTTTTTAAAGGATTGTTCCAGGTTCAAAGATCACCACCAATATTCAACATTTTGAAGTGCCAAAGTCCAGACCTGAATCCCACCTAGAGTCCATTAAGGAAACTTAGATCAGAGGAAAGAAAAAAAAAAAAAAGCTTCTAACCTTAGTGGCTGTAACTGAGGAGAAGTAATCCTTACTGTTCTCAACAACTTAAGAAAGATGCCACATATAGCTTTCCAAAAATTCACATTAACCAATAGTTAGCAAAAATTTCTTGTTGAATTTGATTGTGTTCAACATGCAGACATTAAGCCTTGGCTTGAGCATCCTTTTGCAAATTGCAGCCATTTTTACAATGGATGAGCAAAGTGCAAATCAAGCATTAAACATTAAGCTACATTGACAACATTAATGGTAATTTTGCAAAGTCGTGGAAAACCGAAATAAACCGCTAATAGCTCTAAGCAACAACCAGCAGTTTGTGTCCACAAAAATGATAAGATATCATCTGAGATTAAAACAATATCAGACTGAATAAATGGCACAAAACCTAAACTCTTTTTAAACAACAGCAGAAAAGTAGTAATTATTTAATAATTACTGAAAAGAATGTGAGTAATTGTTTTAATAGATGATAATCGTATCTTCTGAAAATTTTATAGCAGCTGTTGAGAGGAGACAAAATCACACAAATGTTTCTTTTTGTTGTTTTTTTTTTTAGTAATTCTTGGCAAAACTGGTAAAATAAGTCAATTTTAGGACAAATCTAATCTGCAGCTTCTGTAAGACTTAAGTCTGATGCACACTGATACACAGCCCAGATTCACAGCTTTGCAACTTGTTTGTTTTTTTCCCCCTTTTCCCCATACAAGACAACAGCCAGCAGCAGACCCTCCCTGTGAGTTTGACTATGTCACGGCATTTCATCAGAATACCCCAGACTCACCATCAGTCTGAAGTCTGAACCAGTTCAAATAGCTCAACTCAATCTCACAGCAGCCGACGCAGAGGCACGAGTCCTAATAAGCCCATGCTAAATGTGACGCTGCTTTGTAGCTGCGTTTTAGCATTTTTCTCTTTTTTTTTTTTACACCATTCTTTTCTTCCACCCTGGTGATTTACTCTCTCCAGGCGATATGTGCTTTTTATTCAACATAGACTTACACACGCCACCGAACAGTGCAAATAGATTTCTATCTCAATTGGTCCCTCGGTGTCACAGTGGAAAGATACTTGGACAGAAGACAGGGCAAAAAGGGATTTTTATGTTGCAAATGTTCAAGTGCTAAATCACAGTGTGTACTCCGAGGAGGTTGAGTTTAGTAGTTTTAAGAGGCCCCTGTTGGAAACAGTGACTGGAGGCTGAATCCAAAACACAGTGCAGCCCTGCACCACTCATGAAAATTCATCCACAAGTACCTGTGCAGAGGTCAAACCAAAGTTTGAGGGGATGCTGCCAAAACACATGAAAGCCATTTTTGTCATGGGCCGGAGAGATAGATGCCATTTGGTTTCAGTTACAAGAGTAGACACTAATGGAACAATGGATGATTTAAGAATATTTTTTATGTAGTATGTCTGTGTCCGTGTCTTTTTATGTATCCAGTGCTCACATCTCACTCGTGCACTTCTTTGCATGTAAAGACAATGAGCTACTTATGAGTACAGCACTCTGGCGTCTCTGTCCCTCTTACCAAGAGGCTCTTTGACCAGCTGGTGGATTGCATAGCCAAAGAGATGAAAAGCAACTCTCTGCAATTCACCAGAGTGGTACTGATGGAACCTTTTAAGAGCAGAATTGCTGCAGTGAGTGAAAACATGGCCAGCACTCTGGCTGATGTCATATCCCAGCTGTTACCTCAATCAAAGCAGGTCCCACCACGACTAAGTGAGTCTCAGCGCAACACATTCCACGTAACACGCAGTTGCTCGATAAAGAACGGGAAGCTTTTTGAAGCGCCCTGTCTCCGCTCGTACTCTTGTGACCCTGCTGCCAACTACCGGGTCTCCAAAGGCCCGCTGGTTAAAAAGAGCCAGGCTCAATCAGCACATGCTTAGACTGGCAATGACTCCCCTCCCCTTGTTGCTGTTAGTCTATCAGTGTTCCCTTGTATTGCCCTCCATTTTTCCGTCTTCTATAACAGACGGCACTCCCATGCAGCTGTTGAGAGGTTGTCCCTCTTGTCGTCTTAACAGTGCCCTACCCCTCTGTTTAGCATCCATCTTTCAGCATGTGTACCTAAGCATTTTTGTTTGATGACATCTTCCTTGTGGTTTTCACAGTTCAGACTGCCGATTGACCCCCCCTCTTTTTTTTTACTAGCATGTGGAATGTTGATTGTGTGGTGTGGCGTAATGGCATGAGGGCCTGAGAGCTCCAATCGGAGCAGCGAGTTTGCTGTCTTCTTGTGTCAACAGCCATTTTAGCCTTCTTCTCACCAAGAAGGGCACCCCATGGCCAGAACACACTTGGAAAGGACAAGCAGTTATTCTGTTTTGACAACCAGTGCCAACGAGACCTCAGACTGACTGTCAGTGTGTGTGTGTGTGTCAGAGTGTCTGTGTGCATGTGTTTATGAGAGTTTAGAGCGACTAGCAGAGCAGAATGGCCAAACACCAAGTGTACTTTTCTTTCTCGCCCAGGGCAAGGTAAGACATGTTAGCATTCATAGACTCAAAGCACTGGAGGCCACTGACTGAAAACACTGAATGAGTCGACAAATGACATGCACAGCGCAGTAAACCTCATTCAGGGTCAGGACAGATGGACAAAGAGGTGGAAGGCTGGCAATACGCAGAGTTTCATTTGTTTATGAGTTTGTTTGCAGTGTGAATAACAGATTTGAGCTTGTTTCACTGCTAAATGAATGGCATTGCTGTTTTTCTGAGTCATCAACGATTCAGGAAGTGTCACATTAGAGATACAAGAAGAAGGAAGAGATAAATACAGAGCAAGAGCACTCCTGTCAGCACTTACTTTATTAGTAATCACAATCTCACGAAATAGTTCATTTATTTACACATATACTCTTCGACAGTTCCAGCAAATTCCTCCAATACTGCCAAACACAGCCGTGAAAAAAAACACTCAAAGTAGAGGAGACTCTTTTTTTTTATTATTTTAATTATGCTCTTTTTGTTTTATTTTCCCTACTGAAAGCCAGCGGAGGAGCGCACGAGTGAAAGAACTACAATCTGTGTCTAGTGTTTGGAAGCACCCTGGTGATTCTAAAGCAGGTACAAAAGCTGGAATGTGGGAAATAGCTCTTATTAAAGTCAATACATATACATATTCTTGATGCATAATTTATGGCAACTTCTGCAGCATTAGCTGGCACTGGAGAATTACTTCACACACCAGCACAGTTTGAGTTTTTTTTTTCAAAGTGTTCAGAAAAGGTGCACAAAATATGCAAAAATTAGGGCGGGAATAAAAAAAAAAAGCATAGTGTGCTCACTCAGGAAAGAAGGGAAGACTCTTTAGGTTAAACCATTTATTACATGTGCACATTTAAATATAGTGTTTTTTCTCTTGAATTTTAAATTGAGAAAATTAGACTTTTGTATAAAAGAAGTGCAAAAAATGAGAAAAACTAGTGAATTTTTTTTTTTCTATAGTGTGAAAGAAAAAACACTCCTTTCTAACTTGCATGTCCACTGTGTCAGACAACAGGTTAATGGGGCAAAACAACTCAATTAAATAAGTCAACAGTTTGCGGTTCCCATCATTAGCAGTGCGGTTAAGAAAGCCAAAACCTTGCACATTCCAGACAAAAGCCGGCCATCTGTTCCCCCAAGTGCACAAAACATCTCTTTCATATTAAGTGTTTATTGTTTTCTTAGATTGATGCCCTTAATATCAGGCTCTCAGAATGACAGATTAGCATCACCTTCTAATCAGCGCTATTAGGAGATAAATATCTGTAATTTAATCACTACAGCAATTTCTTTTACAATAATACGATTTACAAATGTAAGTGATTAAGTAATTAGCTCACATCTCTGAAGATTACAGTCTTTGGGACTTTAGTGCGTCTGGTTTTCTAAAGATTACACAAATTCACTTCAGTCGCCCGCCTTAGATTTTGTTTTTGGTTAGAGAGATCTGTGCTTGACCAAAGTCCAAAAACAGTTTGCAAATGACCCCCAAATCCCTTCAAGTGATCTTTTTCTCAAGTGAAGCATTTTCTGAGAGGACATGCAGCAAGTTACTATCCACAAGGGAGAGAAATTCCCTATGTTTATTTCAACCGAAAAATTATGTACACTTGATAAAATAAAGCCAGGCATCTGTGTGATGTATCCAAACACTTATCAATGATTTCTTTGTTGATGGGAGAACACTGGCCCTTGGGCTACTCTTGGTTTCAACATTCTTAAGCTTTACCTTTTTTTTATATTTACAAAGTAATTTGTCGGTTAGTGTTAATTTCCTAAATGCAACATGAAAGGACCATAGTGCGGTGAGAAAAAAAAATTAAAGGGGAAAATCATAAAAACAGCAGAGAATCGAGCAAATTGTTTCCATGTGTTGGTGGCTGCCAGAGTTAAAGGAAGTGGAGCACTGCCTAAATGCTCCTGACCCACCGAGACTGGGCCAGTTCAGTTTGAAAGGCCCAGCTCTCTAATGAAGGCCTAATTTTTATTGCCACTCCATTGACTTCAAAGCAGTTCAGGTTGCCAAACATAATTTCACTGGAGGTATTTTCAGGTGCACTGCAAATAGTTCATAAATAATTTCCCCATTAGTCCAGCCGATGCACTCTTTGGGTGAATGTTTCGTCTGTTAGGCCCCAACCACACCACACCACTCCACCCTCCCCCTGGCCTCCACACCACCACACCAGCAGCACACGGAGCAAAAGCCTTGCATCCTTCCCCGATCCTTGCACCCCCATCAGCCCCTAACCCCAGTCCTCTTGGAGCTTAAGGAGTCAAATGCCGTTTAGTGGCTCTGCGAGTTTTCAGCCGAGGCAGTGCTGGAGGCTGGTCATAGCTCGGCGTTGTCAATCCTTTCGTAAGGAGCCCCACAGCAAGGGGTCCACGGCTCCACCATTACAGGATTAGTGAATTTAAATAAATCCAGCCTGAAGAGGCCCAGTCACCATTTGCTTATTGCTTGTGACCATGCCACTGCTTTGAATGGTTTGCCTGACATACAACATTCCCACAATTTGTTGACTATTATCTAAAGCTAGTTTTTTATTAACTCAATGTGAAGGAGCTCTAACCATCTGAGGTAAAGACATACAGTAAGCATGTACTTACAAAATCTAACGACCTGCTGCAAAACTGTGTAAGATCACATAATCCTCCCTCCTTCATAAGAACATTTAATAAATTGCTGTCACATGACTAAGCTTATTTTTACAGCCCCTCTGTATTGTCCTACTGTGCAGCATCCAGACACAGGTGTGTAATGAATTAAAGCTGTGTTGGTCACAGCATGACATGCACCACAGCGTTCTCTGGTTTCAAGAACCATAAAGTCGGTGGGTAAAAAACAAAAACACAAAATGTGGGAAAATTTAGAACAATGAATTAATCGTTAAAAACAAATACAGCACACAGACTCAAACACTGTTAGTTTTCTTGCTCTCCTGTTAGAAATGTTTATTATGTTCTTGAAGTGGGCAGAGTTTAGTTCTAGTATTAAAATCACTATGATTTCATAAAATTCTTCCACCTACAAACTACATTATGTTTTTAGTAGTTATTGCAAAAGAGAGAAATATAAATTCCTTTTTGTTGCTCAACAAACAGAGCTTTCTTTTTAAAAAGTATATGTTTTTGCGCAAGCATGACGTGTCATTATTAATTAAACTGAACATAATGCCAGTGATTTTTGATGTATCCATTTTAATATCTTGTGCGAAGGAGAATTTCCCAAAAAGATCAATAGTATCACCTATCTTCAGTGCGATCATTAACTATCCCCTGATTTTAAGGTATGCACAGCCACTTATCTCAAATGTAGTTTATCCAGTCAAATCAACATCCTAATGGATACTGAAAGCTCTCCAGGATCCTGCAATCACAAGACTAATTCAAAACAAACTAATAATAAAAAAGAATCAATGCAAATCAAAGCACATGTGTTTCCCATTTTTGTTCTCAGAGAACTTGTGGAATCTTGTGAGGCTGTGCCTTGACTTAACAAGCCGTTAAACCACTTTTTCCCTCTTTGCCCAACCCTCTGTAAAATAACTTCATTGAAAAAAACATGAGCCTTTTGATTGGTAATAACACACAGGAAGCACCAAGATGAGTCGGACAGCTTTGGAATCGATTGGGCACCAAATCTCTGAGACAGAAATACCAAGCTGAGTGCCCATTAACCACCTCCTCCCCCGACAATAACCCACATTTGTCCTCCTTTTTTACATTTAGATGTTATTATTGTTCTGTAATTGCATTTCCTTCCCTGCAGCAGACCGGAGAAGAGGAAAAATGGAACACTTCTTTATTGTAAGCAGGCAGGTATTTTGCAATAAACTGGGGTGTTGTCATTGTACACATAACATGTTTAATGTGAAAACAGGCCATAAATCACAGCAGTGATAACTGATTACCCCCAACTCCCTTCTTTTTCTCCATTTCCATTATGTTCGCTCACAGTCAGTCAGCCTATCTGATACCCTCCATCCCACACTCACTAATTCAGTTGCTCACATTGTTGATCTTGTTGTGTTGTAATGTGACAGTATAGGCATGCATTTTGGCCCACTAATTGTGTACCATTGTGACGTGCCTAAAATAGCAGCAATTTAGCAAAGAGAACACAACACAGATTGATTTTTCTATGAAAAGAAACCTCAAACTCAAGTATTCCTGCTGTTACATGTGGGACATGGTCGCATATAAGTCCGCATGTGCATGCAAGTGACTGCTGGATTACTGTATAGTGTTTGTAGTTCATGTTATATGGTTAAAACTATTTCAACCTCATGTACATGAAATATGCAATTTAACTTTTGCACTTAAAATCATGCACTTAAAAGTTTCCTACAGCTAGTTACTTCTTATGTCTGTGCCTTGTTTTTTTTGTTTTGTTGAAGTTTGTCTGTGACCTGCCAAGGGATATTGGATGTAATTAGCAGTAATGCTAATTCCGCACACATTTACTTTCTTATTTTACCCTATGCTCAGTAATACATGTCTCATGAACATATCCCTTATGAAATGGAAAAGTTAAATTTTAAACAAAATGCATGGTTTCATTTTTCTTAGAAGAAACATTAGTGTTCACATTAGTGTATACTGGTTTATGTCTATTTATTTATTCATTTATTATCTATTTTTGGTAAGAAGGGATTTAAATTCAATAATTACTATTAATATAAAATAGCTATATTTTTCTGTCATGTGCCAGTGATAATCAATAAGCCAACATGGAAAGATGCAGCTAATGATATAAATTAGGTGTTATGTAGATTATATGTAGATATATAGCATTCAACTGACATGTTCATATGGCTTAAATTTCCCAATAAAGAGCTAAAATCATTACAAAGGATGCACAATATTTCACCAATTTTAATAGCAAGCACAAAATCTTCTCTGCAGAGTCTGATCAGAGCTATATACTCTTGAGGCAAAATAGTTATTCCAATTACGATGTGCATTTACATGCAACATGTTTGAATGGAATAAATCCTTTTGACATACAGAACTGTCTGACTTTCAGGAAACAGCAGAAGACTGGATTTCTGATGTAAACATTTAACATTATAGGGGTCTTACTGATTTTGATCCTCCTTCCTTGATGATTTTAAGTTCTCTTAAAGTTCTGTGCAATGTATTTACACTACTCGCATACAGTATGAGGTCAGAATGCATTTGAAATCCACTTCAACCTTTCCAGGTGACCTGAATTAAACTTTCTCTATACTTTTCAATGCACATGTACATTGTTCGGTGGTTAAATATTTATTCTGCATCATTCTGTTCCCGAAAAAAACAAAAGTCTAATATCCCTAACTTTTTGTGAGTAGTGTATATCACATCCAGACTAGTTCAGTTTTTGTTTTTTTTTACTTTCTCATTTCAACTTAGTTTTCTACTTTTCCAAATCCAAGTTTGTTTTTTTTTTTGTTAAAGTTTGCTTTTGGGTCCATGTTTAAAAATATCTGCAAAATATATTATTATATTATTAATATTATTATTCATCAAACAATCACAGAGAAGTCCCCCCCCCCCCCCCCCCCCCCCACACACACACACACACACACACACACACACACACACACACACACACACACACACACTTTATTTCTAAGGGCACTACTTACACTACATATTGTCATCATCCCAGCTTCCCTCATAATGTCACTGCTTCAACATTAAGGCTAACATCTTTTAGCTTTGGTAGAAAAAAAAGTGCTAAACTTGCTTAGCACACTGACTCAGGGTGCAGAATGTTGCTTATTAAACACCCTTCTGTCAACCACAGACCACTTAAAAAAATCAACACAGGTTTATTCCATAGGAGCTAGCTACATGCTAATAAAGAAGTTAGCTACTCAACTCCAGGAGCAGAGTTGAAATGTTTTGACACCAACTTGACATACTTCTAAACAGCATTTGGCTAAAGAATATTCTAAGCACAAGCTGTGGTTAGCTCTAATCTATATACTCCAACATTTTGACCCTTTTGCATGACTGTGCCCTACAGCGTAATGTTAAATAGACAGCCGCTATGCTGCTCTCTTTGCTTCCATGTTTATCTGTGTCAGGTCAATGTTTGGAACCTGATCAATAATAAAAGACTGATGTGTCTCATGATTCATGACTACAGCCGCTCTAATTCCCTTACACACACAAACCATCATTAATGAGTTGTTATTGGAAGAAAGAGAGCCCTTGGTATCTGTTAAACACACATGGGTGCTCTTAATGAGCTCTCTCTCAGCACACAGTCATCTCTCTGTCAGCTCTTGGGCACTGTCATTCTAATCCTTACTTCCAAAAGAAGGTGGAAAAGTGCCATCGTTCCACTGCTTTAGGTGAAAATGTTCTTACAGCTGAAACCATTACCTTCACCATGCCCTTGTTTCAACTGCACCTCTTGTGTTCCCGGAAGAAAAATAAAAAGCACCTGCCTAAGCTACGAGGACATTATTCTTCTGTGCTTCTGGGATTGAATCAGTCTTAGAGGTAGTTTGATTTTTGATGGATGGAGATGTCTCCAAGCTGGCTCTCAGTACTCTAGCAGGCCCTAATCTGGGCCCCAAGAGGCCCCTAGCCATGTCCTTCATCCAATTCCGTTGACTCCCAACAGGAAATGAGGGCTTCAGGGGGCACTAGTAAGGAGACAGGAGGCTGAGTCACAGGTAGGGTTACAGACACACTGCACACCAAATGCAGATGTGAGAAAAATTGGTCCAATGCTAACATTCAGTGGATTAAAGGTAAAAACAAAACACACACAAAAAACAGGGCACTTACCCAAGATGTTGCCAAAATGCTGTTACCATTACAACATTCTTTCATGTTTTTACACAAATACATTTGTCTGAACCCAATATGAAAAAAAAAAATTGACACAAAGGAATTAATAATATGCAGTTCTTCAAAAGCCATTTTATTTCAAAGAACATTTAAAAAGTTGGGGGCTTTTGTCTTTTTGGAGCAACCCTCCCAAGCAGAGGCAGCCATTAGACATTCGGACATAATTAATCTGCAAGAGCAGCATACTGATCTGCATCAAACACTCCCCATTTCCAGATATCTCCTCCAGATTTTCCACAAACACTTTCTAATCATAAAAAATCACACACAAAAAAGGCACTCAATTAGATTAGTCTCCGAAGTCTTGGCATTATAAGGGGAAAAAGACATTCCTCTGGTCCTTTGCTAACTTTCAAGCTAAGACATAATTGCTCTCTAGTGACTTCATGCCAGCTGCAAGCTCGGGGTTTAACTTGCCTTATTAAGGGGTTTTCAGAGCGGCATGGATTTAGTATATTAAGTTTAGACTGACTAGAATAAAAGGGAAGATTTGAATCATCCATATAAAAAATATGGAGATTAGATTGGCCCTTATTTTGATTATTGTGCGACATGTTGTGAACTTATCGTCTAACATAATGATGTCTGCAGTTTGTGCCCATAGTTTTCCACTAGTTTGGCAGCGTTTCAGGGGGAAAATGCTCCAGTGAATAACAGCAAGTCTTCATAAGCCATCTGAAAGATTCTGTGATGTAGCAGCTGCATGCGATACGCTATTCAACTTGGACCTTTAATCAATATGACTGACCAGAACAGTGGCTTTTTTTTTCTTTACCAGAAATTCCACACGCCCTCACCCTTCCCCTCATGCTTTAATTTAACATCTCATAAAAGAAAAAGGAAACAAAATATATCCATCAAAAATGATAGTGCTGTTGTTTGAAATTAGTCTGTGACAGGGAGTATATTGGGTGAGTGATATTCCTCCCAGCAGTAACAGCAGCATCAGTCTTTTTAGCTGTTGCCTCAAAGCAACATGTTTCAGCATACAAGAGGATGGAGAGCTCTCATACAGTTGGTACGGAAAGTATTCAGACCCCTTTAAACTTTTCACTTTTTGTTTCATTGCAGCCATTTGCCAAAATCAAAAAAGTTAATTCTAATTCTCATTTATGTACACTCAGCACACCATCTTGACAGAAAAAACTATAAATGTAGAAATTTTTGCAAATTTATTAAAAAAGAAAAACTGAAAAATTACATGGTCATAAGTATTCAGACCCTTTGCAGTGACACTCATTAAACTCATAGACTGTCCATTTCTTCTGATCCTCTTTGAGATGGTTCTACTCCTTCATTGGAGTCCAGCTGTGTTTAATTAAACTGATTGTACTTGATTAAGAAAGACACACACCTGTCTATATAAGACCTTACAGGTCACAGTGCATGTCAGAGCAAATGAGGATCACAAGGTCGAAGGAACTGTCCAAGGAGCTCAGAGACAGAATTGTGGCAAGGCACAGATCTGGACAAGGTTACACAATTTTTTTTGCAGCACTAAAGGCTCCTAAGAGCACCATGGCCTCCATAGTCCTTAAATGGAAGAAGTTTGGGATGACTAGAACTCTTCCTAGACCCGGCCGTCCAGCCAAACTGAACAATCATGGGAGAAAAGCCTTGGTGAGAGAGGTAAAGAAGAACCCAAAGATCACTGTGGCTGAGCTCCAGAGATGCAGTAGGGAGATGAGAGAAAGTTCCACAAAGTCAACTATCACTGCAGACCTCCACCAGTCAGGGCTTTATGGCAGAGTCAGTGCAAGACATGTGAAAGCCTGCATACAGTTTGCCAAAACACACATGAAGGACTCCCAGACTGTGAGAAATAAGATTCTCTGGTTTGATGAGACCAAGACTAAACTTTTGGAGTTAATTCTAAGCAGTATGTGTGGAGAAAACCAGGTACTGCTCATCACATGCTTAATACCATCCCAACAGTGAAACATGGTGGTGGCAGCATCATGCTATGTTTTTTTTTTTTTTTCAGCTGCAGGGACAGGAAGACTGGTTGCAATTGAAGGAAAGATGAATGCGACCAATTAAAGAGAGATCCTGGAAGAAAACCTCTTCCAGAGTGCTCAGGACCTCAGTCTGGGCCGAAGATTTGCCTTCCAATAAGACAATGATTCAGCACACAGCTAAAATAACAAAGGAGTGGCTTCACAACAACTCTGTGACCATTCTTGACTGGCCCAGCCAGAACTCTGACTTAAACCCAACTGAGCATCTCTGGAGAGACCTGAAAATGGCTGTCCACCAACATTCATCATCCAACCTGACAGAACTGGAGATGATTTGCAAGGAAGAATGGCAGACGATCCCCAAATCCAGGTGTGAAACCCTTGTTGCATCATTCCCAGGAAGACTCATGGCTGTAGTAGCTCAAAAGGGTATTTCTACTCAGTACTGAGCAAAGGGTCTGAATACTTATGACCATGTGATATTTCAGTTTTTCTTTTTTAATGAATTTGCAAAAATTTCTACGTTTTTAGTTTTTTTTTCCGTCAAGATGGGGTGCTCAGTGTACATCAATGAGAATTAGAATTAACTTTTTGATTTTGGGAAATGGCTGCAATGAAACAAAAAGTGAAAAGTTTAAAGGGGTCTGAACACTTTCCGTACCAACTGTACATTCTCACTGACTAGCTTTGTTGGTTTTTAAAGCATGAGAATAAATGGTCAACAACATTAAGTCTTTTCTATGGCAAACATGATGATGACATAACTCTCCACAACCTCAGCAAGGCATTTACTGTACTCAAACCAAAACACAATGCTTTCCTGACAGCAAATATGAGTTTTTCTACATGAGCCTCAGTGTTAGCATGGCAGAATTATGTCATTATTCAGACAGATGGACCCAAACAATGTGTGTGTGTTGGTTGAATCAAATCAACTAATGACAAACTTGATAAAAGGTTAGTTGATCAGTTATTAGGTCAACTGTGTTATTTAAGCTGAGCTCCGGAATAACTACTGTACAGTATGTTTATTTGCATGCAAAATATAGCAGCGTCATCATAACAAATGCCATATTACTATATTTTCTGGGACCCAAAACTGGTCCATGCCTACTTCTACCTTTTAAAATTGTGAAAAAACAACATTTTACGTTATATTGGGATATATATACTCGCATGGGATGAAATTTTCAGGTTTTACGGATCAAGAAATGCTACATATCTAAGTTTTCTTTTGCAATTTTTTTTATGTTTTGTATCACAAGAAACTACTGCAAGAGTGACTCCACAACATAACATGTTTCTTGTTGTTACTTTTAATATGTTTATCTGCTCACCGTTTGCTGTTTGTGTCCATCTGCTGATGTTTTATTGATCTACATTTCCTGTTTGTCATGACAGAGCAGGTAAGCAGTGCAATAGCCCACCCACCCACCTGACTGTTTTTGCATCTTGAGCAGCGCTGAAAATGATGCTTTTAGGCTACTACTATTAAAGTAATATCTAGTCTATTCTTGTTATATGGTGCTGTCAGCCTCATTATGGAGAAAAAATGCAATAAGACAAATTGTTAGAACTTCTCAATGTTTTATTTGTGTGTAGGTCTATCTTATTGCTAGTTATCAGTTTTCTATGGCTGCTAGCATCTCCGTCTACATTAGCCTGTGTAAGTGCATGATTCCTCCTATTGTCAACATTTACCTGGCGTTTAAGGGCCCCTAATTCACATATTTCTTTAGCTGGTTAAGGGGGACGTGTTAATCCCAAGCCGACGGGTCAGCAGGCTGGTAACTTTGCCATTTATGAAAGAAAGTTAAGACAACAATGCCTGCTGCAAACTGATAGCAATTAGCAAAGCTCGCTACAAGAAAGTTGCCTCAGCAACTCAACTCTCAGTCAAAAATTTGCTCGGCCATAAAAGTTCTATAGTCATTTATTACTTGTGGCAACAACGCCACCTCATCGTCACTCTAAATTTAAAAAAAAAAAAGAAGTTTTCTCTGGCCAGCATAACTTTGCCATTCCCAGAAATGAACTTCCTGTTTGCATACTGATGTAATGAACATGCCTCCACCCGTGATGTGGCGCATGGTCAGTGTGTGTAAATGGGCATCAAATCTTAAACAATTGTTAAACAACAGTATGGATGCTGATAAGACGGGGACTTAAATGCCACCGTATAACATTAACCGCTTAGTGGAGACATGCATTTTTATTATTATTATCATTTTTATTCACATATGTACTGTAGACATAGAGTAGCGATGCGCATGGGAAAAAATTACGTCACTCATCCATTCATTTGGCAGTCGTGCCCCCCCCCCCCCCCAACAACAACATCTGTTGAATAAAACATACCATCACACAATATGTGTACCATTTTTGTCACACTTTGTTTTGGATGTTTGGACACACGGTGTCTGTTTTGACTTTCTAGTTAGACTAGGTTTAAATTTAACCCTAAACTTGCCTAATATTTAATTCAATTCAGTTCAATTTAACGTTCTTTGTATAGCGTCAATTCATGACAATGTTACCTCAGGGTGCTTAACAGAAAAATTCAAGACAGATTAATAATAGCCTAGCTATTTAAATATCTAAACAGACAAAAAACAACTAAGTTTATAAGATTTCTTGATTAGGCTACATCTGAATACCATCCATACAACAAGAACAACTGTTTATATTGCATCAATATACAATACGTTTCAAATAAAGTTTTTCATCTCAGGTTGGTGGTGACTTAACAAATAGTCATGTCTGTTTAGTAATGTTTTGATTAAAAATATATTTTACTTGTAACTGAAGGATTACTGTAACATTTTGAGGACTTGCTCTTTTTGCTTTACAGGAGCCAAGAACTGAATTAAAAATACAAACAACAATATTAAAGATTACAGAATAGAAAATGCACCTCACATGATGCAGATAATCAGTACAACTACAGTTTTAACTTTCATTACTATCACTGATTTCTGCTTTTATACATTGCCATGTTGCTTATAAATTGTAGTTTGCTGGAAGAGGATGAACATGTATGATCCTACAACATCATGTCACCAGATCTAATCAGTGATAATCAGAGCAATTTGAGTGGCTCTGGATGGAGTGTCTGATAGTTATTGGCTGGCAAAGGAGCCCCAGATTTTTGTTTCTTCTTATGCCAACTGAGATCACTGCATAAGGGTATTTCTCCCTGCCCCGTTCTCTCTCTGAAAGAAATTGCATTGACCTCTTCTATCTATTGCTTCCATATGCGAGCAGTTATCTCTCTTGCAAATGGAAATGAGACCCAAAATTGCAACAAATGGGGCCATGCCACTGAATGCAGATGTTCTCTGCTTCTTGCCCAGAGTACACATGCCCGATCAAATTAACTTTAACCCCTCCGCCGACAGAACAGACATCTCTTTTACAAACCCTCCATTGAAGCAATTTGTTATGAGTCGAGGCTCAAGGAACAACTGTATGTCCACAAGTTGTAAATAAGAAGTGATCGTATCAAACACCTGGACAAGCCAGGGTTTAGTGTTACCCTGCAGGAGGGGGCCTTAGCATCAGGCTGCTAAGTCTTCCTCTTCCTATGCATGGGCCCAGTTAGGCCTCCTGGTCAGCTCCTTCTTGTTGGATTTCCTTCTCTGTTGACTGTGAGGGCAATTGGTTGTTTGACAGAGAACACCTGCTTGTGGGGGGATTCTCGGGGGTCGAGGGTAAGAAGCTACAGTCATGAAGGGATGAAAGAACAGCAAAAGAGGGGTTGAGGGGAAAGATTGTGAAAGGCTAACAGGTGCTTCCTCCATGGGACTCTGGGAAAAACTAAAACTGGTAATGTATGTAAATGGGAGCAAGGTCTTCATGCTCCTATCCCTTCATCAAGTCTCTATCTTTCTCTCTGCACACCCCCTCCCACTGAATAATAAGAAAGCCCTATAAAAGTGGCCTCACAGATAATTTACCAAATTGGTTAAATGTTGCTGAGAGCCTGGAGTGTTAATATGCTTCCATTCAGAGCAGGCAGAGGTCAGAGGAGTCACTGGTTAGCAGGACCCAGACAGAAACACAACAGCACTCTGATGATCCCACACAGTGCCCTGTAGGGCTGTTCCGTAATGACCATCATGTCCAAGCACATTTACCACTGCATATATCCACACTGCATGAACCGCACTTTCAAAGGATATTGATACTATTGTTGGTGCCTATATTCTTTATCTTTGGGTCATACCTTTGTGTTTTATTGCATTCATTCATATACACATGCATCCACAAGAAACAAATTCTTATTTTCTTAGGTCCCTGCCACCATCTGCTCTCCTTTAGGGACCCTGATTATGGCTAATGAGTGTTTCCAAGCCCAGTCCCTCATCTATCTCAAAACACAGAACATGTCCCTGTTATTTCTCCACATGTAGCCCTTTTGCTTCCACACATCCGTCTCTCTTCATCTCTCTCCCAGCACCCAGCAGCAGCATCACCGGGTCCAAATCCAACCAATCATTTATATGGCTGTCAGCTTAAGACACACAAATATTACATACATGTAGAAGGCATGCAGAATTGGAACATACAGGTGCTAACTTACTTAGCTGGGTCTGTTCCTGGCCCGGGCTAATGAGGAGCAGGTGAGTGGCTGTTGCTTTAATCAAGTGGAGAGTGGGCCGCGCACAGATTTGCAGCTTGTTGAAAGGCCAGTCGTACACATGGGCTTCATTATGGGGTTAAGGGAAAATCAGTCAGGAACAATTGTTTTCCCACTCCTGCCGCTAAAGTGGAATAGCTCTCTGTCTTTATGTTTCATGCATACAGAGACACACATACGCAGAGCTGCACACACTTTGGAAGATGGTAGACTCCAACTAGCCCCGAGTTGGAGAAGAATAAAAGTTTTGCAGCTCTCTGTCTCCTTTAAACACCCAACACAGGCCTGAGTCAGTTGACATCAATGAAGACAGAAAAGTATTAGCTTTGCCAGATGAAGTGCAAATGAAGTGAGGCAAAATTTGGAGCCAAATAATTATCTTAAATAGGTGAACATGATTTTGGGGGGGTTTATCTTTAATGCCAAATGCGTATGTGTGGTATTTAACCTTTGAATATGATTCATAAATACATATTTATAGCATTACAGCAGACTACAACCCCCTTGAAAAAACCTTACTAAGTTAATTTCCTGCAAATTATTTAGACTGATTTATTGCACGTGCTGCCAGAAACCACAAAGAGAACTGCCCAAAATCACACATCTGCTAATGCTTTATCCTGTTAGGTAGAGGAAATTGTTAACTTTAGTTTAAACTACTACACTCTATATTCTTTAAGGGGAAAAAAAGTCAATATAACTTGTTTTTTGTTCAGAATCATCATAGTTAGTTATAAATGAAATAAATGAAAACTGCTGACTAAAGTGGTGGTTAGCCACTTCTTCCCCACTCACACTGCAGTGTTTTTGCTGCTTATAAGCAAAACACGACAGAGATCTGAGTCTCTGTTGGTCTGCTTTCATTCCCATGGCAGCAAGTGTTGCCAGGCCCTGAACTCTCCTTAATACAAGTTCATGGTTGCTTGTTAATGCAGGGTAAAATTAACTTAACCTAATGTAATTCACACCTAACATGTGAAAAATATTTGAGGTTGTGCATTGCTGTTTTAATTATGTATATATACAAAAAAAGTGCTTTGGAAATAAAACTGGATTTTGAACCTACAGTAGAACTTTTAGGATGTTTACATATGAACATGCAGCATGGTCTCACTTAACAGCCTTGAGAGGAAATTGTCATACATAGAACTTAAAAATACATTGCCTATCTTTCAGATTGCAACAAGTCATGTAATCTAAACTTTAACCCCAGTAGCTTCTCATGTCTTAAACAAACAAGTCGTGTTTGTGGGGGTTAAATCATTGGCATCAAGCAGAGAGAACACATCTAAGGAGATGTAGAAACGATCACTACCATCCAACACATCATTAAAAACTGGAAGGATGGGGAACCAGTGTCTTCAAGACAGAAATGTGGATGGAAAAATCCTGAATGATCGTGATCGGCAATCTCTTAAACATTTGGTGAAATTAAATTGAAGAAAAACAACAGTAGAAGTAAAGGCTATGTTTAAAAAGCATTTCCACACGGACCCATCATACAAGATCTCAGCGAAAATGAATGCAACACTGGATGGAAATAAATCTTGAGAAACTGCCAATGGTTATTGAAACAATGTCACAGCAAAAACTGTCATAATCAAAGCTAAAGATGGTCCAAGGCCATAATTATTATTATAATTATTACTATTTTATTATTTTGTTTTGTTTTGTGTTTTATAGTGGTTTTTTGTTTTGTTTTGTTTTTTTTTTTTTTGGGGGGGGGGGGGGGGGGGGTCAGGTAGCATATGAGAACTGGTCCTCAGCTGTTTTGTTTTTTTTTTGTTTGTTTCTGTTTTTTTCACTTCCCTGCTTTCATTCTCTCATTATAGTTATTAAGGTTCTGCCTGCTGGGGCAAAAGTGTTTGTGTTGAACGACATTTATGTGCTTATCTGCCATGTTAATGATACAGACTGATTCATTTTATTTGTCCAATGCATTGAAAACTGCCAGTTTTCTAATACAAACAGGCTAATTCTTATTGTTGATTAACATTTGACTGTATAGTAACTTCTTACCTTTGTTTGTCTGTTAACTTCTAAGGGTTGTTTCTGTCTGTAGTTTGTTTTCTCAGTCAAGTTTGTATAAACGGACAAGGGTCATCAATCAGTCTTGATTCATAAAGCACTGTTTTATATTTAATAAGATGCAAATAAAGTTTTGAAAACATAATAAAAAGACCAAACCTTTTTACCCATCAAAGTCACACATACCGACCAGTCATACACATACACATGCACACACACGTACACATGTAACAAACAAATGCATGCACGGATAGAATGACATTTCCTTAAAGCACTGTGCTAACCCTCAGTAACCGTACGAGGAAAACTAAAATTCTGGAAGTTTAAATAAAATATTATAAACTTTGAAATCAAATCAAATCAAATCAAGTAAATCACTTGAAAAATGGAACAGAAAAAACATGGCATAAGATGTGGGTTAATGACGGGTTAGACCTATTTGTAAGACACCTGATATGAGAGGCTATCACAGGACTCATGTGTTACCAAAGTCATTAATGTGGAATGTTGGCAGCTTGCAGTGAAAGGAAATCTGTGGTTAAATTTATGTGTTTAAACTGAATACTTGCAAAATTAATATCGCTATCAATTAAGATTTGAATTGTACTTTTTTTTTTTATCTGAAGCAGGATAAACAACATAAAGAAAATCTGTCGCTGGGCCACAGAGCTGTTTGTGATTTATAGACCACTGGGAAGGCATAAAAGTGCTTTCACACAAATTATTCTTGCAATGCAGACAAATGAGCAAATAACTCCATGTTAGTCTTGATGGGAATATATGACTATTTCAAAGAGGAACAGCGTGGAACCCCCTCATTTTGTAGTTTAAATGGAGTGACTTGTAAGAATTATGATGCTAGGGGGCTACCATGAAACTGAGAGCGCACGTGTTTAAAAAATGTTAACATCTGCATTTGATGACTGATCCAAATACATTACAAACATTTCATATCTGCAATTACTTAAGTATTCATTATTTTCATTTTTATCAAGTTTACTCCATGATTATATAATTAGCATAAATGCAAAGACAAATGCTCTTCTTCAGCTGAGAAATCATCGTGGAAAATCATATTTCTGAGACAAAAAGCTGGAGGAATATGCAAATACACAAAAACACCTGAAATCAACAGAAGTAAAACTCAGTCATCTTTCTTTCTCCCTTATGTTGGTTCCTCCTGACTCCCTCATCCCTTGCAAGAGCTCTGCAAAGCTTTACTCATGCAAACCAAATCACTTCTGTTTACTGTAACAAACCAACATCTAGCTGTGATTTTAGACATTTGTATTCACAAGAGGGATTTGTAAAGCTTCACAAGCGTTCTCGGTCTAAACTTTAATGACTACTTAAAAATCACATCCTTTATCCTGCAGCTGAACTTTTGGGGTGAAATTAAGAGGAAGTGTGTGTGTGCGGGTGCGTGGGTGTGTGGGGGTGCGCGTGCGTGCGTGTGTGTGTGTTTGGTGTGTTAAACTCAATCTTGGCATAAATTTAAATCACCCCAGCATTGCATCTGCAAGACTTCCTATGAACTTTGGAAGGTCAACTCTAAGCAAAAGCGCAGTTTTGCATAGAACTCAACGGCTGATCTACGACAAAGCTGCTTAGTGTGTCGCTCAACTGACAGACTCCCATCAGTCCTCATTAAGTCCAGCCATGTCAAGAGTGTCAGGAGGAGTCTCTCACCATATACTAACACCCCTGCTATATAAAAGTAGTTGACAGGAGGAGTTACTGTCATAGAGGAGGGATAGTGAACTCACTCTAACCTCTTTTTCTGCCATTATTACTTGAAAAATATCATGTAAAGTTGCAATAAATTAAAGTGTTTTGACCAGTCACTAACACTAAGCAGGGGTATATTAAAAGTATGTTTTCTGTTTCGTGCAGAGGTCATTTTTAAGACACCATTCACCTGTAGTGCTGCTCTGTGAAGAAAGCGCATTAATCTTATAAATCATATATTTTATAAAGTTGAGATTTGATGGAGCGAGAGCCACCTAAACCATGAATTCCAGGTTCCGAATAATAGAAAATGTGACAAAAAAAATATATAGAGGAGGAGTAAATCAGGATGGGTACTTTTTCAGATGCTCTCTAATTCCCCTCCGACTCAATCCCACCTTATCTTGTTTTTTTTGATTATATCATTTATTTTTTAAATCTGATTCATTTTAAAAAAGAATGATTTTCAAGAAAATATTAAATTTCATGGTTTTATATTTTTCTTTTTTAAGGAATCTTACCCATATTTTCTCCTTAGTGTTTCTTTTCCACTGATCTCTTTAGGTTTGTTTATCCACTTTTTTCATGATTTGATTTTCTTTTCCTTTTATTCTTTGTATGTTTTTTATTGTTTATGTATTTATTTTTTTTATTTTTTAGGCTATTTTATTTTTCTTACTAAACCATTTTCCCCATATTCTTTCTTTTACCATCATTTCTTTTTTTCTTTTATCACTTTTTTTTTTCTTTTTTTTATTTCTTATTTTTTCTTTTTTATTTTCTTTTTTTTTTTTTATTTTTTTTTTTTTTCTATTTTTATTTTTATTTTCTCTATATTAAATTTATTTTATTTTTTTATATTATCATTTTTTCTGGTTTTATTCTTTTTTTTTTATATTTTTCTTTTTTTTTTTTAAAATTTTTTATTTTATTAAAATATGTTTTTAAAGAATATCAAAATACTTTCAACAACAAATATCATTATTAGTTTTAATATGTTTTTGTTTTTTATTTTTTTTATTTTATTTTTTTATAATTTATATTTTATTATTATTTTTTTTTTTATTTTTTATTTATAAAAGTATATTCTTTATTAAATTATTTCTTTTTTTCATATCAGTATTTCATCATGTCAGATTGTTTTTCCAGTTCAGCTAAGTTTCCAGGATGTCCAGGGAGCTTTTAGTGGGCATTAAAGATGTGATTTTTCAAATATATTCCAATTTATAATATTTTTTATATATTATTTTTTATTTACTTATTATTTCTCCTTTTTTTTTTTTGATTTTCTTTCAATTATTTATCTCCCTTGTCTTTTCTCTTCCTTTCTTTTTTTTTTATTTTTTTCTTTTTTTAATTTTTAATTTTTTAAATTAAATTGACTTTCTAAGTTCGCCAGCTTGATTTCTTCTTTCTTTATGATCTGTTTACTTTAAAGTTATTTTTTTTATGAGAAATATTTTTTTATTTGTATAAATGATTGTTATATATAAAAAAATTTTTTTTAAAAGTTTGAATAGTTTTTTTAAATACTTTTTTCGATTATTATTTTCCTTGATAAAGATCTTTAT
The DNA here is from genome assembly GCA_023101725.1 of Atherinomorus stipes. NCBI lineage: Eukaryota > Metazoa > Chordata > Actinopteri > Atheriniformes > Atherinidae > Atherinomorus > Atherinomorus stipes. The sequence goes on along the minus strand of JALJCO010011058.1, from coordinate 398,546 downwards.
TTAGTACTACCTTTAAGTGTGGTGTTAGAGTTTGGATCAGATTAAAGCTTTGATAAATATTTTCTTTATTATTTTATTTTTATAGGGTCTTTTTTTTTTTTTGACATAAAAAAGGTTTTGATTTAAAAATTATTTTAATTAAGTAAAATTAAATAAAAATGTTTTATGAATAAAACTTATAATTTTCTTTTATTTCTCCTCTTTTTTTTTTTTCTCCTCATTTTGAATCTCAAGCTCTTTTCTTCTTCTCTTTCTCTCTTATTTTCTTTTTTTTCCTTTCTTCTAGATCTTATCCCCCAAAAGGATAAATTACTAATTATGTGTTGATACTTTGGAGAAATACTTCTTTTTTGGAGATTTATATTTCTTAATTGATATATAATTTAATTTTATTTAGAAAATTAATTTCTCCCTGTTTCTTCATAATAATTTGGTTCTTATATACCATGATTTTCTTTAATTCAAATATTCTTCCTTATTTTTTTTATTTTCTCTTATTGTCTTCTTTTCATTCTTTTTTTTCTTTTTTTTTTTTTTTTTTTCTTTTTTTTTTTTTTTTTTTATTTTTTTCTTTTTCTTTATCAATTTGATGTTAACTGGAGACAGTGGTGAGAAGGGAAGATGGCAGAAAGACACTTATCGATATCCACTTAGTTCTTTTCTTATTTTATTGATTTTCATATTTTATTTTATTTCCATTTCTTATATTCTATTTTCCTTATGGTTTTTTTTTTTTAACTATTTTTCACTTTTTTTTATTATATTTTTTCTTTTTAGATATATTTTTTTTATCATCACTTTCTTTTTATTATTTTTCTTTTATTTTTAATTTTTTTTTTTTTATTATTTATTTTTTTTCTTTTTTTTTATTTCATATATTTTTTTTCTTTATTTGAGTGTTTTTAATTTGTTGGGTTTTTTTTATCGTTTTTTTTTCTTATTTTTTTTTTTTTTTTTTTTTTTTTTCTTTTTTTTTTTTTTTTTTTTTTTTCTTGTCTTCTTATTTCTTCTTCTTTTTTCTCATTTTATCCCTTATGGCTAACATGAGATTCGCATTTTTTTTTAAAATTTGAAAATTTTAAGAACATCCCTATTTCCTTTTTTTCTTTTTTTTTCAGTTTTTTTTTAGTTATTTTTTTCCTTTGTTTTTTCCCTTTTCTCTTATTGCAGCTGACAGCCTCAACCAAAAAAAAAAAAAAAGTTTCAAATCCTAACTCCAGACTTTATTTTTCTTTTTTCTTTTTTTAATTGCTATTTGTTAATTTTATATTATTTTTATTTTTTTTTTATTACCCTCCCCTTCTTTTTTAGGCAATATTTCCTAAGTCAAGTATAAATTTTCAGAATTTTTTATTATCTATATATGGAAAAAAAAAAAAAAAAATATCCTTTTAAACCATTTTTTCTCTTTTTTTTTTTTTCGATTCTTTTTACCAGTTTTTTTTTTGTTTTTTGATAAACTTTTTCTTTTACATTCCTCTCTCCTCTTTTTTTTGGATTTAATAAAATAAAAAAAAAAATTTTTAATTAATTTATTTCTTAGTTTTTTTTTTTTTTTGGGGTTTTTTTTTATTTTTTAACAAATTTTTAAGTTCACTTATTCTTTTTTCTTTTTTTTTTTTTAAATTTTTCTAGATTTTTTGAAACATTTTTTCCGAAGTTCTTTATGTTTCATTTTTCTTTTATTCTTTTTTACTATTCTTTTTCTTTTTTTTTCAAATTTTTTTTAAAGTTTACATTTTTTTTTATTATTTCTTTTTACATTAATTTTTACTTTTTTTACTGCACTTTTTTCCAAGAAGTTACAGTAAATTCTACAGTAATTCTTCTGGCATGGGAGTGTAAAACGAACTCCTCTTCAACCTTTAACCCCTGACCTTGACGCTGGTTGAGGGTGTAAAATGGATAGCAGAAGATGTTTGATGAAGACTGAAATGAGATAGGTTGAAACAAAGGAAAAAACCCCAGTTAAGCTGACGCTTGTTGACTGTGTTGGGAGAAATGTGATCGCTGTGTGACACTGAAAGCTTTACATGGTACAAAGGTCCTGCTTTTAATGTCTTTTAAAAGTTGTTTTTAGCATGTGTGTGGAAGCATGTAAAATAAGATAGATGTGTTTGGCTTTGATAGAAAATAAAGCCGTGAGTGTGAAAATTATTTAGCTGTTGTGGTTTTGTTGCATGGTCATATCAGCTCAGTTCTGCATTGTAGCTGCTTTGAGGGTATGTCTCTTCTTTTCCAGCAGCTGTGTCCTGCTAAACAGTAAAACATACGGGGGTAGAGGGGGTAATGTCTGAGCTGAGTTAGACTTAATTGGGGGATGATATTAACAGACCATGAAAAATTTTGGAGAGCTGTTTTGGAGTTAACCATCTGCACCACAAGGAGCTGAACCACTTGGCAACAGAAGGGGATACGGGGAAACATTTTGCCTGGTATCCCTTTGAGCCTGATCAGTTTTCCAACTACTAAGAGAGAAAACAGATGCAGTTTGATTAGTCAGAATAGGCATCAAATACAAGCTTGCTTCTAGAGATGAGCTAAATGAATCCTGAGTCATGGAAACTGCCAAAGTTGGTTCTTATCTCACTGCTTTTTCCATTATTGTAACTGAAGTGCTTATTTAGCTTCAAGAGTTATTATGTCATACGTAAACATGCAGGAGAAAGCATGCATAAGGTGTCAAGTTTATGTCAGGTGGATTTCTTTTGAGACTTTTGCACTCATCAGAGGAGGAAGTTTCCCCAGCAGGGTTCTGCTAGTCATATGGTCCACTTCCTGTGGGTACAGCCAAGTTCCCTGTTTGGCTGGTTGCCATCTTCCTACATGTGATATTTAATAGACTGAGCAGTAGAGTGTCTGAAAATGCCCCTACGCTTGTGTGTATATGCCTGCTCTGCAGACCATAAAGCTGTCTTAACTTAAGCAGTGATTAATACGCCCATCACTTTCTAAATGCTGCCTGCCTGTTCTCCAGCCTCTGCCTGCACAGAGCAGACCAATGTTTGCCTTTCCCAAGGCACCCTCCCTTTACGACAGCACAGGGTCAGAGGGAGAAAAGAAGCATTCTTTAATTTGATAATTAGTCTGTAGACTCGTTGGGGTGAAAGAAAAGGATTGGCCTCATTAGCTGTAATTGTCTAATTGCCTTTCATCTAAATAGTCTGTAATTTTCACTTCATGGATTATACAAATACCTTAAATGTGCCTCTGTGTTATTTGTGTGTCTTGGAAATCACCTCTGAGCAAGAAAGCAGATTCTGCTGTCAGAGACTGCCGGAGTGAGAGATGAGTGAGTTTAAATAGTGAGACGGGTGAAGTGATTGAAAAATAGGCTGAAGAGGTAACAATGACAAATAAGACTGAATTCAACAGCTGATCTGCCAGCGGAGATGCAAAGCAGCAGAGAGCAGGCAGATAATTTCACTGTTGTCCACACTCAGTATTTTTCTGTCTTGAAATGATTCCGCTGTGTTCAAATTCAAATACAAGCCAATGTCTTCGTCACTGGTCATAATGAGATCAACTGTATAGGCCTATAAGAGAGTTTAAGAGAGTTATTTGCCGTTCTGAAAAAAATATATACCAAAGATGCTGATTTCTTTCTACGGAATAATGTTAAAACTACTGGTCTTTGCAGGATATCTAACATTTTCCACATACTCTGTAACTCTATCATTAAACTGTATTTCATTGAATAGTTTTGATCACAACTTTTTCTTGTTTTTCATGTTAATGTAACAACACAACAATAACAGAATAACTAATACCCAAAACACACAACCTGAATCAAATGAATTGATGCTTCTTTTAATGCAGAACTCCCCCAGTGTTGCGAGGAGAACAAAAAATTCAATATCTTGAATATCTCTTTTCCTTCATTATTGGGAAACTACCTCAGCTTGGTTATCTCATTCCCACACATCACTAAGTCATGAACTTAAAGGAATAGTACACCCACAGTCCTTCATTTTCTACTCACCCTCATGCTGAGCAAGACTCTGGAGCACCTTTTTTTAAATTTCTCAAATGCAGCTGGAGATCGGGGAGGTTTTCGTTATCCACAGACTTTCCAGTATAGTGGGGTTCACCAGCACTCAACGCAAAAAGGTCCATAAAAGTCCACAAAAACTTGGCAATTTTCCTCCATACTGCTCATCCAATGTAATCCAAGTGTCCTGAGTGGGTAGCGTCCATAATATTTAGTATATTTTTATAGCCCAAAGAGTAGAACATCACACTTCCTATTTGTGCATTAATGTGAGTTCACCACACTACGGAAGCTACAGCTGACGAGATTCCGTGTTCTTTGTTTGTTTGTTTGTTTGTTTCTTATTAATAGCCAACCCCTCTTGTGTTTGTCCGCAGCTTAAGCACTCGCACAATGTAAACAGCAAATTTCTTCTTCTATGCTTGTATTATTGGCAGAGTAGGCGATGAACGCCATGGCTTCCGTATATGAACTTACATGAACACGTAAATAGGAAATACGATGTTCTACTCTTTAGGCTACAAAGATATTAACTGATGTTTCGAGTAAATTATGGACGCTACCCACTCAGGATACTTGGATTACATTGCATGAGCAGTATGGAGGAATATTGACAAGTTTTTGTGGACTTTATGGACCTTTTTGTGTTGAGCGCTGGTGAACCCCACAATATGAAAGTCTGTGGATAACGAAAACCTCCCCGATCTCCGGCTGCATTTGAGATATTAACAAAGTGCTCTGGAGTCTTCCTCAGCATGAGGGCGAGTAGAAAATGAAGGCACATCATTCTGTGGGTGTTCTATCCCTTTAATTTCATTACTGGAGGTAATTGCAGGGGGTCTGCAGGACACTTCTGTTTTTGTTTGTTGTTTTTGTTTTTTCAAATAGCAGATTGATATTTCATGTGAAAAATCCACCTTTGTAAACATACTTCTAACTGTGCAGATATAACTTGACATGCATACGCTTAGTCAGGATTCAGTTATCCTGCTGTTTAACTTTCATCTTTAAATGAATTGGAGCGCCACATTAAAAGAGAAGAAGAAGAAAGCTTTGTGTGTGATTTTGTATGCATGCGTGTGAACAGGATACTGGGATTGGGATGGATTAACAAAGACCTAAACAGATCAGCATGTCTCCAATTCAATGCAATCCTCTGAGACCAACTTCCCTGTTATGTGGAGGCATTATCTCTAAGGAGAAGAACAGGCTTGTATGTGAGCAGGCTTTCCTTCATTCACACACACACACACGCACACACGCACACTCAAAACAGAAAAACTCACTTACTGTATCTGTACAGAGGCCACCTGCTAGCATCAGCCTGCCCTTTGTGAGGGTATCTGTATAAGCCAGGGATTCAGTTCCCCTGCTCCCCAGAGAGGACATGACACTGCTGTAGTTAAACTACCAACAGACATGATGCTCAAACAGGATGACATACAGGAGGATCAGTCACATAGTTGAAGTGCATCACTTGTTAGAGAGTTAGAGACAGCTGAGCTTCCTCAACTCTTCCAACAGGCTTCTACTCAACAGTCCAGTGACATGTTTTAGATTAATTTAAAAGAAGCAAGCTAGTTTGGACCATTGTTGTTGTTTTTCTTTTTTTTTTTTAAAGAAGGATGCCAATTTGACTGGTATTTCTGTCTACAGTCTTATCTAAACAAGTTTCTCCTGGCTTATCACGTATTGTTACAGTTAGTTAATTTTCTATCAACCAAGATGTGGCTCATGCTGTTCTCCTGCACAACTTGTACCAGCTCTTAACTAACTATCATGATAAACATTAAGTGGCTCAATAAGAGTCCCCTTATGTAGATGCCAAGTCACTGCAGCCAAGTCTTTAGTGCAGAGACTGTTTTAGGATTTAACATAGTAACTGTAAAAATAGGGAGAAAAGTTGTCTCCCTGTATTTGCTTTATAATCCTGCGCTCACGTGGGCAATCAATTCCATCAAAGGAACAGTTGATCACGTACTTACATACACACTTACATGCGGTTTGTACCAGCAGTACAAAAAAAAAAAAAAGACTGTACAGAGGTTTTAGATTTTCAACAAACATGCTAAAAGTAGAGGTTGTTAGTATTTGGTTTATCTTACAATTAGCAGGACAAACAGCAGCACCAGCAACATAGATGGTTTGAAAGGCTGTTAAATGTTGGACAACCAGAAATATTTGCCCGGTTACCCCTGATGGTCATACATATCGCATCATGTGTTACACATACTGTATGTATGCAGCTCCAGCTGCTTCTGGAGGTTTCCAAGGTCTCGGCAGGAGCTCAGAGGAGGACAGAGCTTTTGCAGTTGCAACGCCGAACCTCTGGAATTTTTGAACATTAGAGGAGCATCATCACTGTCCATTTATTTTTAAAGCCTGTTTGAAAACTCACTTTTATACCCTGGCCTTTGACCCAGCATGAGACTCCTGTTTTATTGTTTTTATTTTGCCTTTTTATTGTTTTTATTGCCTTATTGTTTTTAATGTTCTTATTTTTCTTCTCATTGATTTGATTTTTCTTATCAAATCTTGTGTTTTAGCTGTTTTAATAGTGTTTTATGTTGGTGTTCATCACTTTGTTTCAACCTCTGTTGTGTTAAAGTGCTTGACAAATAAAGTTGAGTTGGGTATATTTGTACCTTCATCACCTGACAGTACATCCATTGCTATGAGAGACACTAATCTCCGACAGATGAACAAAGCTCGGCCCTCTGGCTTTTTCTCCCTTTGGAATTTGCCTCTAGTTCCCTAAAATATTTCAACTTGATTTAATTTCATTCATTTTATTTCAATTTCATGTGAGTTTCAGAGAGAGACTTCATCTGGATTATAATAATTGAGGCAGCAAACATGTTTCACATGAACACATCCACATGAAAACTTCATATCTGGCTGAAATTGGTATTGACAGACAAGCCGTGTAACAAAAAGGACATATTGTACATCTGTGTCATCCATGTGTGACAGTTGACGGTCCTGTCACTATGCCTCCGAGTGATGATGAACCCTGGCTACTTTGTCAAAGGAATGTACCTTTGGCTGAATGGTTAGCGCGCATGATTCTCACCCAGGAGTCTGGGGATCGGATCCCACCTGGACCCTCCCTTGTCCTGCCACATGTAAAGTGACTTATTTGATGGCACATACCTAGTATTCAATTTCAATAGCTTTATTGGCATGCAGTGGCGGACTGGCCATCGGGAGCACCGGGACAAAGACAGTGCTTATATATATATATATTTTATGCTGTTGAGATCCCCGAGGGGAAATTAGGGCTCTGCATTTCACCCATTTCTGTACTGTGAGTACCAGAGTGCAGTGAGCTGTTACTTGGGGTGCCTAGGGAGCAGTTGGTGGGGGTTAGGGACCTTGCTCAGGGGTCCACAGTGGTTTGCCTGGGTAGCGCGACAGGGGCTCGAGCCCGGGTCCTCTGCGCCAAAGCCCGCAACATTGCCACTATAGGCTACCCACTCCCCCAGTTGCCAAAGCATATAACAATACAATAATATCAAACATATATATAATGTCAAATACAATATCATACAAACATTCAAAAACAGATTGTTTTGATCACATATATTTACAGGGTTCCCCTCCATCCGCGTCTCTGGTTGCGGCCAGCCGCCCCCCGCCGGGTAGGTGGTTTGGTTTGGTTTGTTACTCCCCCCCCCCCCCCCCCAACCTCTCCCTTCTTCTTCTGGGCCCGCACGCACGCGTCGCCGCCCCGTGACACCCTCCCTCCCTAACATATCCCCAAACCACATTCCAAAAATAAAAAAAAAAAATAACCTCAACTCTTCTTTTTTTTTTCTTTACCTCTGGGAAGTTTTAACATTTAAATATTTTATTTTTTTTTTTTTTCTCCCCCTTCTCTTCTTTCGTTCTGTTAATTAACATCCCCACCCCTTACGATGGCTAAAAAAGAAGGGCCGGGTGGGAGGTTATAATAATACCCCCCCCTCCTATTTTTTTTTGGGGGGACAAAAAAAAACCTGACCCCACCCCACCCCCCCCCCAAAACCCCTTTGGGGAAAAGGGGCTTTATATAGTTTTACTAGCTTGAGAAAGCTCAGAGAAGAGGAAGGATGCAAGATGGATGCTGAACTCCCCAGAGATCAAAATTCCATTTAAAAAAAAAGTTTTGAAGAATGTTCCTTAAAAGATTTCTCTTGTAACTGAGACATTGAGTCTCAGTGGGATCCCTCATATAAATACAGGTTAACTTCAATAAACTTTAGAGATATCTGAGGTTAGACTTTAGCTCAAAATCAAAACCAAAACTTTTAAGTGAAGAAAGTGAGGATGGACACAAAAATAAGCCAAACTTTCACTTTCTAGACTGTCAAATGTAATCGTAGGAAGCTATTTGAGGGAAAGTTTTTTCCTTGAATAAACTGAAATATAATCACAGCAGATCTCAAACAGATTTTAAATACAGAATATAATGACTTTTGCATGTCTTCCTTAAGTAGCTCTCGGCCTCGGAGCTCTAAATTGGGATTAAAGCCCAACTGCTGAACAAGGCAGCAAGGATGATTGCATCACAAGATCATCTATTAGGGCTGTCATCTGGAATTCACGGTGGGACCACACTGCAGTGGACTGCTCCCCTCATTTAGTAGCAGCTACAGTCTATCAGCAGGTCAGACGTGCAGGAGATTGGCAGTCCTGTGGGCAGCACAACCATCATTTTTGAATCTTCTAAAGTATCTGTTTCTTTTACCATTGCTGATACCACTTAACTTTTCCTATTCTTGTAGATTTGATCATTATTCTCCTCACATCTGTTTTTATAATCAGCTTTTTAATCAAAATCTTAATCACAAGACATTAACTGACAGCACAGTGTGACAAGAGCTGCTGCTACAAGTGGGCATTCAGAGATTTATCACTTATCTGTGATGGGGTTTACAGCTGCTTTACCATGTTTTTTTTTCTCTCTTATCTGATATCATGCTTATCATCATAATGTTTTGTTTTATGCAAACTCACCAGAAAAAGAAAGCTTAGTTAAAATGCCAAAACCATTAGTTCATTGGACTTATTTTTAATCTTTAGAGCTAAAAATGATCTTAACGCTGCTGTCTTTGCTGTATTAGTTGCTTTTAAAACTATGATACATCCTTTTGGAATTCTCAGAAACATTAAGAGAGATTTGCATTTTGTACAAAAAGAAAAAAAAAAGATTAAAGAAAAGATTTTTAGCTTCACACAATTATTCTTTTTCATGCTCCTTATCAGCCCTATTTGACAAGTAAAGAATCTGTTTTTTAATAACATGAAAATCAGCACATAAATAGTAAGTCAACCGACTATTTCCATATTATTTGTAATTTTAAACCATGTTATAATGCTGACTTTGTCATTCAATAAATCATTATAACTTCAGATTTATAGCATCAATTTCTAGAATATATACTAGATTCTTCTGTATGACCTACATTTAAACATTATTCCATATCAAAAACATTGCTGCTGGTATGGAAATATTCTCGTGATATAGTCCAAGCTGTATGTTGCGTGTCACTTTGTGCTAGTAATTTTTGACATCATCTCTTATTTTTTACATTCTGGCAAAAAGCTCCACAAGCTCCATTTCTTGTCAATGAATTTTCAGCTTTTTGTCTGCTAATGAGCAGTAAGCTGCTTGGCCTACTAACGAGGTTCTAGTGGCTGTTGACTTGAATAACAACATGTTAGTTACTGAGTGGAGAGAAGAACAAAGACCTTCTCCTCGTTACTGCTGGTGCCTGATTGTTCTCAGCCTTCCTCTGAAGACAGCTCTTAATATCATCTCATAATCTGCCATCTTCTCTTCCAGATGCCCTCGCCACCACTCGCTTTCATGTCTGACTGTCGTTCAAAGCCTCATCATTAATGTGATTTATTTCTTACTGTGTATTATTTTGTTCCTCTAATTTGTTTGGGTTTTTCAGCAGTGGTGTAAATCAAAATCAAAGCGATTGCCACTGCTTTTCCCTGTCACCTCTGTTAATGGCCTGTCTACTGGAGGTTTCCGCTGAAAAGAAGCAGACCTGCTGTCTACCTAAATCACCTTTCCATCCTTTCCCCTCATCATAAACACAAAGAGCCCATTGGCTACCAGCACAAACACCTTCCCTGACTGACCTCAGGCTATAAATCAGAAGCTTGTCCAATTCCAGGGCCAAAAAAGTGAAAATTGGCATTGGTGGAAAGCAAAATAAAACAATTAATCATCATTAACTTTTGAAACCTAACACCTATGAGATTGCACTGTATTTTGACACTTTAACCAGCATTAGTTTCCCCCTTTTTTTTAGAGATATAAATGGGAAGAAAATCTCAAACACAGACTGACGAAGCTGAGAGAAACAACAGAGTAAAGATGATTGTCATCTGTCCATCATGCCAGGAAGGCAAGCAGACTCTCAGACGTTATGATGTGTAATCTGATTGGACAGTGCTGTGACAGCGAGCTGTGACCTTCAGCTGCCTCTCTTCTCTAAACCCACCTTCTAGTTCTGGATGGGATGTCAATGGTACTGATCAATGAGGGCATTGGCACCCATCATGTCAAATCCACTCCATGTCCATTTCCCAACTCTTTTGTCATCAGGTCTGTGCTTTCCTTCTGCTAGTCAATCACTCAGAGATACGAAGCGAGCTGCTCAGATGTCAGACAAAGAAGTGGTGATGTTGCATAAATTCACCTTCATTTTGGGGGGGGGGGGGGGGGGCTTACAGTAGAAGTTTTCTTAAGGTTCCTGTTTTTCATCATCTCAAAGCGCCACACAAATTCTACACCCCAGCACTCTGCGAGCAAACTGACAAAAACCCAGCCAGGACAGAATTATTTGTGGAGGCACATAGAAACAGCAGCCCTAAATGAGAATTTCACCAAACAAACACAATCAGGGCCCTATTACATTTCTCTTTCATGATGCTGAAAGGAAATGCAAACGAGATTAGATAACACAAAGGCCACAAGGCTCATTTCTCTTCTGTGTCTGGAGATGGCTAAATGCTCTAATAACCCTCTCCGCTCAGCTCCTCAGGCCAATTCCCTCTTTTGTTGAACCCAAACCAACTGCATTAATGTAATGTAAAATTGCCTTTCACAGGAAAGTTTTTTTTTTCTTCTCCTTTTAGCACTTTTTTTCCATCTGTCTCCAAACCTCCAGTTTCTCTTGAAAACCAACTGAGCTCAGACCTTTCTTGCTTAAAGTGGTCATGGCATTGTTTTGAACTGTGCAATTACAGAAAGATCTGTCTGTCTTCCAGAGGCTTTTGATTCATTGCGCAATCTTGGCAGTTTGAACAATTGGAGGAGTCTGAACGCGACCTAATGGATGAGTTTGGATGGAGAACAAGCAGCAAGAGAAAAGAGGACTCAAGAGAAGGCCTTAACGTCACAGCTGCTCACTGGTTCACAACAGCAGCGATAAATGGCAGCTCCATAACTTCCCTTAATCAGATTGAAGCAATCAGCCTGAAAAAGTTTACCATATGTCAGCGTAGTTGGGCCCTCCTAGTAGAAATAGGGGGGTGCAGAGAGAATAGAGAGGAATGGGTCAATTTACAAAAGACTGATAAAAAAAAAAATCAAAAGAAAAAGAAGTGAAAGGGAGAATTTGAGAATAAAAAAAAAAGAAGTGTGAGGGTTATAGCCAGGACACAGGCCACAGGGAGGTTAGAGTGTCTGGCTGCAATTAGCCAGTCACAGGAGAGATTGAGATGATGCTTCGGGGAGCTATTGGTCCTCAGTCATTAGTGATTATTCAGTCAGAAATTACTGACTGTGAAGGCAACGTGTGGCTGCATCTGGAAGTTTACTAACACATGTTCCCTTGCTACACTAGCAGCAGATCCATAAGATCTAAACCTTAAAACGCTACTAACAGGAAGTGTGTGTTTTCTTCCCTTCTTTCAGACAGCTACAGTGATCGCTTGAAACCTAATGTGAGATTAGGGTCACTTTTTAAATCACAGAGTATACATACAATTGTACTCAGCCCCAGTTCTTCTTGTCAGACACCATTATCTGACTGCACGTTTGCAGCAGTCTGCATTAATGTGGGATTGCTTGAAAAAAATCTTATTAACTCTGAGGACTTTATGAGATATGGTTACATTTGTTTAATTAAATCTGCATTAGAGGGTGTTTCTGAAAGAAGTTTTGCATTTTCCTTTGCTTTCAACACTCTTAAAATTGTGTGATGATTAAAACTAAGTGTTTCATAACAGGGCACATTTAATGCCCTACACATGCTACCATTCTACAAGACATACACATAAAGTTTATGGAGATTACAATGAGGCCCCCAAACCCCACCTTTTTTAAATAGATCATTTTATTGGTTTCATTTAAATGTATCCTGATGTTCTAAGTTGCCTAAATTGACTGACTTGACTGCAAGTAGAAATATAACAAATAGGCATGCACTATCATAAGGACAAATACACGTACACCTAACTCTTTATTCATCAATAAGTTGACAAGTAACAGCAGAACCTTTTGTACAAGTTTGTTCAGTGCAGAGTTTTATCAGTCTTCTTTAATTGCTCATTGCTGCAGCTGATGCTAAATAATAGTTGTTCCAATAGTGATTCCAGTATCGTAAATGCTTTTGATGCTGCCAAAAAATGCTTGTATCAAGTACTGAGGTTCAGGAGTCCGATACCAGGTAACTTATTACCTCTGCCAAGGAGGTAATGTTTTCGGTAGCGTTGGTTTGTCCATCCATCCGTCGGTCTGTCTGTCAGAAACTTTACGGAAAAAGTACTAGAAAGATTGACCTGAAATTTTCACCAGCCGTGTGTCTCAGCCCAAGGACAAACCCATTAAATTTTGGTGGTGATCCGGATCACCTTCTGGATCCAGGAATGTTTTGAAGGATTCTTTATCATTGTGATGTCGGCCATGTTGGAAAGGCTGTTGATGAGGCATGAGTGCCCCCTTGTGGCAGAAGTGTGCAGCTGGTGGGACTGAGCACATGATGCCAGGATGCAGAAATGACACTTATGAGCAGCAGTGAACATGAGGAGAGAAGACTGTTGGACAGACTTCTAGCCAGTTGAATATTGTCAACTGTGTGTGTCTGTGAAGAACCGTAAGTAACTAGTTGCATTTCTGTCTGAACAGGATGTTTATTTAGCCTTTAATGTTTTTTAGCTGTCTTGCTCATTCTTAAGTGTTCCTCCATTCACCATGTGCCTTTTTATGCTATTCTGACCTGTTACATGCCAATTACTGTAACTGTTCGCCTTGAACATATGCATGTTTAGTCCTAACTGTAAGGGATTTATTAGTAATAATAAATACCAAACGAATGTTCCTCATGGCTTTGTATTTCTGTGTTTATAGACCACACTCACCTACATCCAGGCATTCACCTTAACTAACCCTGGAATTCCTCACCTGTAAGCCTGTCGTTTGTTGCATTACTGTGCTGTTGTGATTAATAGTGACCAGTAAAGACAGTTAACTGTACAAGTGAGTTTTGTGTGTTCTGACGACACCCCATGGTGAACATCCAACCTCCTTACCAACGCCTAAACAGTCTTAAATGAACATCCCCCTAATAGGCCACATTTTTGGAATTGTTCCATATAACTTCATACAAATGGCCCAAGTGTTTGGTGAAAAATTACAAGAAAGGATCTCAATGATCTCAAGAATGTTTCGAAACTTGATCCAGAGAAAATACCGGATACTTTGATCCAGAACACACAAAAATAAGGCAGTTGAACTGCTTGGCGGAGGTCTGCACTCTCTGAGTGCTTTTCTAGTTAAAATAGGAATCCATTTACTGAAAAGCTCTGGCACAGTTGTTCGTCAATGCTCTTAACTTTGCGCTGTGCAGCCGTCTGCAGCCTGCTAGTTTTGAGGGGTGAGGAAGGACTGATCACCTGACACCTGTCAATCAATCTAATAGTAATCATGTCTGTGGCATGGCAGTATTTGACACTAGATTCTCCCACCAGACTGCATTTCAAAGTAAATGGCTTCAGTTTGCTGTGTTCATTCATGTTTTACAAAGGGTAAAACCTGAACCAGGGTAATATGAATTTCTTTTAATAACATAGTGATATCGGTATTGGTTTTGGCCAATACCCACAGCATAAGTATCAGAATCATTATTGGGAGGAAAAAATGGTATCAGACCATCTCTACTAGATAAATGCAACATTTGCACCCTGACACACCACTGGATGTGCACTCAAAGCCTTAATCATACATATCCACAGAAATGCACATATTTACAGTCATTAATAGGAGGAAAAGAAAGTCAACCCTCTTTCAAGTCCAAGGCCTTTACTCCTTTGCTTTTTGTTAACACATCTGAATGCTCCAGTCCTGCAAACTACCAGAACTTCTACTTTTATAGAAGTAATAACACTTGATGATGATCATTTAATCAGATAAAGTTGATTAGGAGTACCTGGCATATACTTATTTTTTTTTATTCTTCCAGATGCAGCAAGAATGTCTGTAGTTTATCCCACACACTGCTTCTGGATTTTGGCTTAGTTTTAATAAGCCTAATTCTGACCTGAGAAGGACCAGATGATTTTTTTTATTGTTATGGGAAGATATACTGTATAATCCTTAGAATCATAAGAGTGACTGCATATACTAGATGCACAGATGCATGTAAATGTTACCACAACTGCATTCATTCCAAGTTCCCGGAAAGAGTTGCCAGAGTCAAGCAGAAAAACTTCTTCTGAGGATCATACTGTAAGATAATAGTCATAATTAGCATGGAGCATGTGGTTTACTTGGACTGTGTGCTACCTTAAGTCCATTCACCATTCAAATAGCCAGAGTGGCTAACTGAGCTCCAGATGTGGCCTCAGCTTTCACCGCTGGATGGTTTCCCACACCTGATTTACATCCACATATAAGCACATCTACCAACATTACATTAACACATGCATGTGCAGAAGTGACTGTATGCACACACATCTGTATTTTTGCACACATTTGCACAACCCTGTACTGGCACACACGAACACAAGCACTCACAAATAAAAACACGAAATCAATGTAACCTGTAATTTTTACTGGATTGATTTGAGTGTGTGTGACAGGCCAAATCCAATAGTTGCAGCAGGGCTGACAGGCCTGACATGAGTCTTGCCTTGCCGGCCCCTCAATTATGCATGGCCCAATGTTTCCCCGGATCTTAATTGAATCACACTGTCTCAAACTTGTTATTTCTAATTTGTTGCATTTGATTTCTGACATCAGCGCTGCTGTGTCATGAATTATGCAAACAGGAGGACCTTTAATTGTGAGTGTTATTAAAACAAAACTAATTGCAGATGATTCAAATGTGACGAGGAGGCAGGATGTTGGGGGCTTCACTTTGACATGATTTCGCTACCACTGCCAAATAATGATTAGGTCTCACAGCTGTCTGAGCTGTTGTTGTTTTGTGGTTCGGACTGCAACCTTTGGGTGGAACATGATGCATGGCTTAATGGAAGGAGAGTGTGGTCTGCTGATGCACTAAATGTTGCATGGATCTCTGTGGCGCATATAAAAAACACATGCACATCCTGGAATGAAGAGGCAGTCACACATGATCTCCCAATTACTGCAGAAAGTAGAAGTGGTATGATTCATCATTCTTGTCTTGTCATCCAACTTATTTCACTTTTATTGATTGAACCTCATTCATTTTGATTAGTTCTCTTTCCAGAAATTGTTGGAGTGTCAGCCAAATACAAAGAAAATTGCTTTCAATATTGCCATCTTTGGAGCTGAAGATATACAGACACCGACATAAAATGAGAATCCTTTGAAATCCATTCTGTTAAAGCGTATCGTCAGGCAAAAGTAATAAAGCATTTTGATTAAATAAAGAGTGCTATGGAGAGAGCCACATTAAAGCAAATAAGTGCATGCCTTTAACATTTTAAATGACTGCTAAAAAAGAAAATAAAATCTGATGACTTGATGTTGAGTTTAAATACGTAAATAAAGTCAAATGGCTACCTTTTTCTTTCAAAGTTATTTTCCTGTTGCATGGTTTTGTAAACAGCGAGGGGCCAAGCAGAGCATGATTCCAAAATGAGAAACTGTGTAAAAATAATTGTGCAATTAAACCAATAAAGCCAAAACATGCATGTGCAAAGCTGTGAGCTGTAAAATGAACCCTGCTGCTCTATTCATATGAGATTTAACAATTGAATTGTGCCTGCAGGGCAACAGCTCAGCACCTGACTGTAAGGTAGGGATCCTCACGGCTGTGTTCCATTCAGGGCGTTGGAGATGTCTGGAAGTCATTTTAACATGAGAGAAGGAGGGAGGGAGGGCACACTTTAGTTTCATGAATGTTCAATCAATTCAATAGGACAGCTTAACTTTCTCTTTCCCTCTCAGAGCACATTTATAGGCCCACAGGCATGCACAGGCTGCATTCAAAGGCTGACTGTGATTCATACAAAAGCAGTCATTTCACCTTTTGGGGGGCAACAGCTGAAATGTGTTGAGAAGGATAAAAAAATAAAATAAAAGAAAGCTGGTAAAAGAAGCTGAAACAAAGAGATCATACTACATTTTCTTGGAGTGCTGCAAGATAAAAGCAGCATCTGTCCACAACAGTCTTGGACACAGTTTGCCCCCTGGAGATGAAGTCCAATGACATTGTTTTGTTTTTTCTTTTCTTTTCTTTTCTTTTGTTGTTGTTGTTGTTTTATTCTAGTAAAACCTCTATAAATGTATCATATTAACTGGGTTAACATTTGAGTGACCTTAGATTTGTGTTAAATAAGTCCGAATGTTTTCTGTCTGATGGTGGTGAGACAGTGCAAAATTAGTCAAAACACAACAACAAATCCTAAAAACTGACATGATCTCAGAATCCAAACTGAGGAACATATCATCTCAAGTGGTCATTAGAAACAGCTGCGTGTCGGGGGTAAAATTAACATTCATGACTGTGAGTGTCGCCTCTTCAAAACAATTTAGTTCAGCCCTACTGGTCCTTTTTTAACCACAGAGTGTTTCATTTCTAACTCAACCACGTGATGAAACCAATTGATGAAAAAGTTTCTGTTGGATGTCTTGTGTTTACACATAACCATGGCAACCTTGTTGAATGTGTCCACAGAAGGGGTACATGAAGTAATTTCTGCCCGCAGCCATCACTTTCATGAACAAGACTAGAGAGTAAATTAATTACTAATTATTTCTAATTAAAAAGAGAGAAAAAACTGAATAGATGGATGGATGGATGGATGGATGGATGGATGGATGGATGGATGGATGGATGGATGGATGGATGGATGGATGGATGGATGGATGGATGGATGGATGGATGGATGGATGGATGGATGAAAGGATGGATGGATGGTATAATTACTAAGAACTTTTTTATTCTGTTGCTGATAAGATGGGTGTCGGTCTCAATCATCTCACAAACACCCCTGTGTGGAAGCG
Organism: Atherinomorus stipes; assembly: GCA_023101725.1. Lineage (NCBI taxonomy): Eukaryota > Metazoa > Chordata > Actinopteri > Atheriniformes > Atherinidae > Atherinomorus > Atherinomorus stipes. Next base: position 381,117 of record JALJCO010011058.1, on the reverse strand, counting down.
CATCATTGGGAGCTCCATCTAACCGCTCTTTCCTCCTAAATGATACTGTAGATTTTAGTGGCTACTGCTCCAATCCAGGGAAGTTAACATGAGGTGCAGATGTGGGGGAAGTAATTTACAGGATGGAATTATGAGTGATACTGAAGTGTTGAAAGAGCAACTGACATGACATAAAATATCAGAAATACATTAAACTACATCAAAGTACACCACATACTGTACATATACGTACATTAAAGTGTTATTTTATGAATGCTTTTTTAATAACATACTGTACTGCTGTATGATAATTGATCTATTTTAACACATTGTGTTTTTAAATTGTGTTTTCTGTTCTATTGTTGAAATATTTTCCTGTTTGTATTTTGGAGTTTCCTGAATATGTTGTTATTGATTTTGTTTCTAAAATGTTGTTCTACTGTTTGTCAATCTCTCTTGTGTCTCTAGTTTTGCTTCTCTGAAATGTAGGTTACGTTTGTAGTTGTAGTTTGTAGGTTACGTTTGTAGTTGTGTCTTCTCAAATGTTTTTGTTTTTCATTGTTATGTTGTCGGGCAAATTTTTGCAGTATCATGTTGAATGTCGTATTTTTTTGTAAGTTGCTGTGATTTCTGTTTTTATTTGTAAATTATTTTAATTGTATCATTTGCGTGTGTGTGTGATTCCAGGGGTGTATTTTATTCTTTATTTGAAATATTTTGTTCTGTAAAATTGTGTAATTTTCTGCCTTTTGTTGCCTTCTTTTTTAAGTTGTTGTGTTTTGATTAGTCTTGTGTTTTCAGGGCCATAAAGTCCTGGAACATTTCTGGCTTCCCTACCCACATACTGACTTTTTTTTTCTTTTTTCCTTCTTTTTTTTACTATTTGCATACTAACATGCTAATTTATCAAGATGTTCATGTGCAAACACAAACCATTTGTGTGTTTTATGTTGTAATTGGTAATTGGCTTGGTAAGATTTGCTCCAATTGTCTTTTTCTTCTTCACAATTAGCAAACTGTTGGATCCACTGTAGTAGCTTCCAAAAGTAATGGGTTATGTTAGCTATACTTAAGATGACAAAACATCAACCTCAGTAAGGACTGAATATTTGGTTTTAAAAAAAAAAAGAAAAAAAAAAAAAAAGCTTCACTCCTAGCTTACACAATCATCTATACACAGTGTAGTGCAAGTCCAGGAGATGAGGCAGGGAATAAATACATTCGCTTGAACTCTCAAGCCCCACCTGTCAGATGCTTGTGTCTCAGCCAGGATTTAAAAGGCTTTATTTTCATTATGTATGCATGCTAAGCAGATAGTGACGTGACCTGCCGTTTCAAAAAGTCTATCTTTGCATAAAAGTCTATGTCAGTAGGGTGCCTTTATGGTTGGGATCTGTCCATATGATGAAGTAGCTAAGTATATTTCTCCTGTGCCTCCAGGATAGCTGCAGAACCTTGTCTGTGGAGATGACAATTAGAGTCACTTTCCACCCATGTTAGCTCAGACGGGCCCTGTCATCCACCAAGAGACAATAATGAAGTGAGACAGAGAGTAATATGTGTACGACTCTGATTCTTCTTCACCTCCTGATCTTTGCACTGACCACCAACAGGAGAGGAAGAATCTGAGACCTGAATGAGGGAGGAAAGTGGAAGAAGATAGAGGTAAGTTCACCTCAATAGTTACACTGGATTTATTTCTAGTTTTGAAATGGTTATGAGCTGCCAGTGACTCATTCTTATATTTTTAAATTATATCATCTTTCAGAGAATCTCTATGTTCTCCAACCAATAAAAGTCCCTCCATGATCATTTCTAAGATTGTAAAGAAGCCTTAAATATAATACACAGGGAAATGATCTGGTGCATGCTGCATAGTGTGAAATTAAACATTCAGTAGTAAAAGAAAAAAAAAACTTTTCAGTACTTTAGTACTATGGAGTCCAACCAAGCAACCATTACTGTCTAATCTCAGATCAGCTCTTGAATCAGACTCAGTCCCAGTGTCTTCTTAACAAATCTAAAGTAGTGCAGGCTGTCAAACGTTTTGGCTCAGCAGTGCAACTGTCAGGTTGGAGTGTGTAAGAGAAGTGCTGCATGCTTCTGTGTTGCAACTTCCCCCCGAAAGGATTAATAATTTACATGGAATTGCTTTAAATTCCTGCGTTTCCACAAACCTATGTAACATTGATTCGTTGAACTGTCATAATGGCACATCACTCAAAGTAAACAATCTTCCTCTCACCAAGAGGTGGAGGTAAATGTCTCTTTCTGAGAGAGTCAGAGAGAGTTGGGGAAGGGGGGTTATTCCTTTCTCGTGGTTTCCCATCGTGTGGCTCTCTGCTAGCTGAGAGAGAAGTGGAAAGGAAAAGAAAGCGGTAATTGCTGTCAGTCTCTCCTGAGCACAGCCTTAAAGGCAGCTGCTTTTTTGCAGTTGAAGAGTTAAAGGAGTTTGGGCTGTGTGGCTTCCCCTCCAGGCCTCTGGAGGATTTGGTGAGTTCTCTCCCCCTTCTTGTTTACCTCTCATTGTCAACAGCAGCTCTTGGATGCAGGGAAATCAGAGGGCTATCACACTCAGAAACAGAGACGTGGGTAATTGAAAAGATTATCCTCAAAATGCCAGCTATGATTTGGACGGTTTACAAGTGGTGAGAATTTCCTTCTGAAACATTGCGTGCAAATATCAAAACACAAAAGGCTTACCCAAAAACATCAGCGCACAGATTTTGACATGTTTGTGTTTACTCCAGACGGCTTGTCAACCACTTTGGCAGATATATATTCATCCAAGCTCCTCCAGTTTCTAACCTGGCAGACTACATTGTCATGTTATGGGAGTTTGCAAACATGCCCCACATATAACGGGGTCTTAGCTGCCCTGATCCTGTGATTTCATCCTCCTAAGAACCATCATGTCAATACTGAAGTCCTTGTGGACTTCTATGTGCATCTGAAAATATGTTTTCAGATAAATAATCATCTGCTTTGTAGCATACTACCACATATGAATAAGTGCTTGTGTTTATGGTGGTTGATTATAAAAAAACGTTTCACATTCTCACTTAGCTTTTCTGACTGGCTTAATCCCTCCTTATTGGCTAACATTAGAATTTGCTTTAAGTGTTGGCCACAGAGGTCAAATCCCCCTCTTAGGGTGAAAAGCTGCAGGAAATTGCCTGCATTAGGGAGATGTATTGGTGTGAAAAGATCTCATGACATGCCGCTGAACAGGTCAGCTCACTGCTGTTTGTTCCTCTCTGCATTCTTTCCTCCTTGCAGCCTGTCTGCTTCAGACAGAGAAGTAACAAGATTCTCTAATTGCTCAATTTGCATGTTTTGAGCTAATTTCTTAACCTTGTCTCAGATCAGTAATCATCCTTGCTTTCCACAGAGAAACGTGAACATTCATCAAAAGCCTTTGCCCTCCAGTTCCTGCAGGCTTTTCACAGCATATTTTTGCTAAAGTCTCACCATTTGCCAAATGTGCTGTTTTGTTGTTGTTGTTGTTTATTCATTGCCATCCTCCTGAAGAAAGCTAAAAATGGAAACAGCAATAGACTTATGTATGTTCACACGAACAAACTGTTTTCTGTATGTTGCAGATCTTATAGTTAAATGTGACTCTGCTTACCGCTGCTTATCTCGGTGCATATGATGCACCAAACACTGTAAAAAGAGACTTTCACCATGTTACTGTTACACTAAGATGGCCTGTCTCTTTTTGCTTCACTGACCTCTTTGCTCACCAGTCAAGCCTTTCTGTTCAGCCTTTTACATTAGAATTAGTTGAACAGAGCAGTGAAGTGGTTCAGTGATGAGTAATGTCACTTCAAAACAAGAAAGCTGTAGGCTTAGACCAGATGGTTAACATGGACCTGCTTTCCCTGTGCCTGAAGGGGGTTTTCTTTGGGTGCTCCAGCTTCCCTCTTAAACATGCACTTTGATTATATTTGTTATGACAAAATAGCTGGGATGGACAGTTTTTAATAAATCTTAGAAGTTGAATACCAGCTTGTGGAGTACTGGCCAAACAGACAAGGCTAACACATCATTTGTGATGGCTGCATGATGACAATATCAATCAGACTGAGTTCAAGTAAAATCCAAATTTTGAAAAGGTGTGACACTACATAAAATGCAAATAAAGAACTGAATGCAATGATAAGAAAATCAATTTCTAAGACAAAAACATAAAAAAACATGTCTAATGTTTATTGTCAGGCATTTTATAACAAAAAGTTGAAAAAGCAAATGGCAGTAAAAAGAACTAACAGGAGGAAAATGTTGCAACTAACTGAAATAACTGACAAAAGGTTGTGAATGTTAATGGTTATAAAAAAAATAAGAGCACAACAGAGGAGCGGAGTCTCTCTAGAGGTGCCTCTGTATGCAAGGGACACTGTTCTAAATCAAGTTTGGATATGTGATTGTCTGGCCTGCTGCATTAAAACCAAGTTTACATGTGTCATGGAAATGACTGCATGGGCTCAGAAATACCTCCAGAAATAACTGTTAACATAGTTCAGCTCGCCACCCAGAAAAGCAGGTTTAAGTTCCACGTTCCAAAGAGGCAAAGTTATGCAAACATGATTGAAAATGCAGCCATCTTCTCTGGATAACAAACTTAAAATGGATTAAGTAAAATCGCAGAACAGTTAGTCAGATAGAAAGTCAGATAAATTCAAAATTCCTTTTGGTAATTATGGATGCTAAGTCCTCCAGACTTAAAGGTGTCATCACACGGAAATACCACTTTTTCACATTAAAATATCGTGTGTGGGAAGAGGACCTCAATTAAAACGTGCCTGTTACAGCTGCCTACTGCTTGCTCTAATTCTTTATTTCTTATGCAAATTCCTGTGTGCCACGACGTGTTGAGGATTGGTCCTGGCCACCTCACCTTCGTCTCCTTCCCTCTCAATTGGATAATTGCCCAGCCAATCATGGACAGACCCTAACCCAGCTGGGAGATAAAAGACCTGTGGCCTCTTCATTCAATGGCAACTGTTTTGACCTGGCAGTCTGCCCCTTGCTTGCTGTGGATTTTGGCTTGTGTCTGATTTGGTAACCTTTTGTAGATTAGCTTAGTGGTTGTGTTTTGTTTGTTTGTTTTTTTTTGTTTTTTTTTTATTAGTGGGCTCAAACCAATTGGGTTTGAGTTAGTTTGTGTTTGTATCTGACCGTTAGAGGTCTTGTTCTGGGTTGGTAACTTTTCTTTTTTTCTTTTCTTCTCTTTTGTTACTAAAAGCCCTCAAGGCTCCTTTTTGAGTTGTTGTTGTTTATATGTATGTAACAGGTGGTCCTTTGCCGATACCGGCGACTGCAGGAGGAGGGGAAAGAGACACACCATCGCCAGCAGGTAGTGGTTAAAAGAAATAAATAAAAACTACTAAACTGAAAGTAATAAAATAATCCTAAAAGTCCAACTAAAAAGTAATAAAAGAAAAGGATAAAAAGGGGGCTAAAAGGGCTTGCAAGGCTGGCAGTGGCCGGCTTCCACTCGGCTCCCACTCGGCTTCCACTCGGCTCTGTCCTGGGTCCGTGGCGGCCGCTCCTCCCGGCAGCCGCACTCTGGCCATAGGCTCCCCCGGGACGCCACCGCCGCTCTCGGGCCCGGGCAGTCACTCCTCCGGGCGGCCGCGCCTCCGGCCATAGGCCCTCCTTGTGGGGTCTGCCACTGCCCTCCGACTCCTAAACCACTCTTCTGCGTCGCCATCACCGTCACCACTGCCACTGCCACCACACCGCTGCCACCACACCGCTGCCTTGAGCCCCCAGCTGGGGGACTCGCGTCCTCCCCCAGCTGCGCCTCCTGGACCCAGTCCTTCCTCCTCTCACTGTTGTCCGCACACCGGCTTTTATTCTTCCAGCATTCAATTAAGCCAGGGGAGGAGTCCTTTTCCCCAGGTGCTGCCAATCAGTTCGTTAAAAGCTCCCACTAGCTTGGGAATAAAAACAAGGTTAAAACCACACAAAAAACCATAAAAAGCATGCTAAAAACCAAGCTAGTGGGCAGAGTCCAGTCTCTGGCAGCACTCGGTTGTTCACCCTGTGACATTTACTCAGTTTTTGGTAAGTGGTAGTTGGAGTTGGGCTAGAGAGGGTGTTTTTTTTTTTTTTTGTAGGCTGTATATAGTTGTAAATAGAAAAGATGTGTCAGACAGGAAAGCCTTAGTTATTGGTGGTGCTTGTTTTTTTGTTTTTTTTTCCAAAGCCGTAGTTTAGGAGGTCACTTTGTTTTCTTTTGTGGTTTCTGTTTGGTTGTTTAGTTACCTTTTTTGTCTGACCTACACTTTTGTTTTAGGTAGTGGTACTTGTTGTTGTTTTGCTTTGATTTGAGCAGCATCACAAAACCCAACTCCAGGTTACTACTGTCTTGTTCTGTCTGCTACATCCCTCTTTGGGACAATAAATGTCCAGTTACCATCTTACATCCACCGTGTCACCCCGGCTTTACACCTGGTCCGTGACGTGAGCGCAGCAGCTTTGCTGTGACTTCCTTGGCGCGAGCGTTCACTGTGCGGCCGCGCAGCGCACCCGCGAGCGCACGAGCTGTTGTTCGATTCCTGTGATTCTCATCCAAATGGTTCATTTTGTCCACATGTTCATGCGTCATGGTTTCTTATTTTACTGTAACCTTGTGGACACGGAGATGATGTCATGTTCAGGTAGTTCAGCAGTTTAAAAGCTGCACAGTGACTTTTGTTTAGGAAGTTACTGGATATTTTACACTGAACCTGTGTCTGACTTCCTCTCTGGTTCGATCTGAACTACTGATATTGACGCAGTGTCGGTGCGTGGAGCGTCACAAATAGAGCTGGCGCGTATCTGTAGTGCAGGAGCAACAACGGACCGCTCACGAGCTGCGGCGTGATCAATATGTTTCAAACCATTGATTACATGGGCATGATTCGGTGCGCATGGCGCGCCGGTGCACATGGCGCGCCGCTGCGCTGCCGTCACGTCACGGACCAGGTGTAAAGCCGGGGTCACAGTTCTCATTTGTTACGTTCCACCCCCCATCTGAGCTGAGAAGTAATAGTGCCGGAAACTCCGGAGTGTGAAAGTGGCTTCGTCTTTGAGTGTGTGCTCTTTCTTCACACCAGAAGAGCACACTCCTCACAGTACGCAATTTTGTTTCACCTCAGAGGATGACGTGATCTGTGGAAGCTGCTAGCTGCTAACATGAGCTTGCCTCTTAGCACCACCTGAAATCAGCTGATTACCTGTAGCGGAGCAGCGATTAATGACGAGCTTTGTCAGAGAGGACGACTCCTGCAACAGTGGACTAAACTACCAGGGACCAGGGATTATATTTATTCAATGACGATGTACAGTCGGTAAGTGTTGCTGCTTGTGTAACTATTGTGTAAGATACCAAGAGAGGATGGTAGACAAACGGTGACAAACTGCTAATGTAGCTAAACAAGCTACACTGTCAATAACTTCACACTGGACGTTTTATTCATTAGAGTCCTGCCCTTTTACTCCACATATTGTCATACTGTTACATTTTTATCACGTTTTTTCTCTGTTGGGACATCATTGTCCTTTGCTTGGTCCATCCTAAGTAAACTTTGTTTTGGTTAGTGGGATTGCCTCATGAACATGCTTACAGACAAGTCTAATTCTCTTAAAGGTTATGACACCTTTAGGAAGACAGGGACCACCTAGCTTGTTAGGCTGCAGGGACACTACTAAGACAACTCAACTTCACACTGCATTTTTAACATAAAAGATTCTGGGTGCTGGACTAGCCTGCCTGCAGTCCAGACCTGCTACAGACATTTGCTGCATAATCAAAGGATAAAGGTTATTAAGACCCAGGACTCCTACTTCAGACAAACTGGGACAACATTCCTTTCACAAAGGTCCAGCATCTGGTCTCCACAAGTCCCAGATGTGTCTGGACAGTTGTTAAAATGAGATGCTGCACAGTGATAAACATTATAACGTCCCAACTTAAAAAAAAAAAAAAAAAAAAAAAAAAGTTGCTGCCATCAAAAGCAAGATGATGTCATTTTTCATTAAATATAATTTTTCACTTTCAGTATATGATATGTTTCCAACTTCTTTTGTGGATAAAATATTGGTTTCTGAAATTGCAGTTCATTGTATTAACTTTATATTTAAAGGTAGAGTCCGGAGTGTTCCCCCGTTTCTGTTTGTAAACACGATTCAAACTGAGAGCCCCCCCCTCGGGCAAATGGCCACATCACTCTTCAGCCCCAAGCCTCTCCTTCAAAGCTAGAAAGTGGGTGAAAGCCAAACCAATGTTAACCCTAGTTTTTGAGCGTGCACTATCTAAAGCTCTTTTTTTCCCTTTTCTTTGCAGCATCCACCATTTTTATCGAATTGGGTGAATCTGGTGTCTGCTCCAGTCGACATTTAAAAAAAGAAAAAAAAAGTTTGCTCCAATCGACGAGTTTATCCCAACAGAACGTTACGCCCTTAGCTCTGTCATTGGCTGTAGACAATATGCAAATTTCCATCCAGAAATGTCCCAAACACAACAAAACAAAGGGAAAAGGCGAAATACAGTCAGGGGAGGGGGCATTGCAAACAAAACTCACTGCCACACGAAAGCAGTCTACCACAAGTCTAGTGTTTATTTTCAGAGGGAAACTCTGGACTCTACCTTTAAAATAGTGCCCCAACTTTTTTAGGGGCTGTTCACACAAGGACAATTGCAGGTAAAAATGGCTAAATATTTAATCAGATGTGAATTTCGTTCACACGGCAACAGTGTTATTGTGGGTTTAGGACGCAAATATCTGAAGACTCATTCCAAAGGAGAATTCCTGAAAACGCGAAGCTGTTGCTTTCTCGTCTGTACGGTCCAAAACGCAAATTGATAGTGGACCTGCTCACGCCATGCTCACGTTGCATGCACGTTGATGTCACACACAAACAGGGAAAACAACAATAAACATAAACTACGTAATCCCAGCGGATCTAAGGTAGATTTTACACATGCGCACGGACATGGTGGAGTTCTATCACAGCACCACCTAACGGCCTGGCGTGCATATCCAATCCTCATATGCACGCAGATTTCTTCATGACAACACTTGCATAAACGCAGATAAAAAGATGAAGACGAGACGGCACTTTTGCGTGTTCTCTTCTGATCGTCGCCATGTGAACGTAGCCTTAAAGGGACTAGAGGCAGGAACTGTGAAAGAATAAACAAGTAGTTTTTTAAAGCTAATGGGTGATGAAGCGTTAAAAAACAAAAGGAACGAGCCCCCCCCACGTCTCTTTCGGCGGCTTTAACAAGCTGTGTGCTGCATACTGTGCTGCGATTTGGTGGCCGAATTTCCCGCGCCGTCCTGCGGATGTGACGTCAAATGACGCTGCATCCGTGTTCCCAACAGATTTAATACAGGAAGGAGACGGTCGCAGTCAATTCAAACACTGCAAGGGATAGTTATGGAGTCTTCTGCCGTCAGCAAACGATCCAGATCAACTGAAAGACACTAAAAAGTGTCACTACAAAGAAAAAGACTTTATCAGCGTAGTAAACAACGTTATAGCTTCAGTTTGTGCACGCTCCCGTGACGGCTTGGCTCGTGGCTACAGTTACCCACAGCGCCAGTCCCAGCAGTCGCAAGTCTCATTTCTTAATCTTGCCTCAAGTCCCTTTAAGTACCTGTAAATCTAATGCATTACTCATGTTTTTATTATCTAATTAATGATTAGAATAATTAATCAATACCTGATTTTTCCCTTGAAATATATACGTTGTATAAAAACTGCAAGAAAAATCAGCTGTTTAAATTTGTCGTAGTGTTCCTGGAGACTTTGCTCACATCTTTGCGGCACATTACTGAATCATTCTGGCTGTACAGCATATTGCACCAGACTGATCTTTAAATTGAAGTTTTAAACTGCATATAGTTCTGAACTTCTTGCAAAATACCCAAAGCCAAGGTTGCAGTGTGCATAATTTAAGCTACACTGGAATCATTGCTCCTAAACAGGTCAACACAAGGACTTTTTCTTCAGTATGTCAGCAAATCCAAAAATCCCAGCCCTAAAAAACATGAATCCATCAGCAGAAAAAAAACTCAGTTCTCAGATGTTAATCAACACGTTTGAATTAGTTTTGAAAGTTAATGAGTTTTTAAGCAGCCTCTGGGACTTCCCGTCAATAAACTACAAACTCATTTTATTTTCTCTTTCAAATTCCCATAAAGAGTACTTCCCCTCCAATGCTGCAAAGCTGTACTTTGAAATGCTGTCACTTTGATAAGAAATGAATTAACGCTTTGGAGAAAGGCACAGTGGTAGCAGGATGTGATGGGCTCCTCTGCCTCTATTTGATACATATTCTAATTGCTGAGTGCTGACCCCTACTCCCACTGATGAGCAGCCGGAGAGATTTTGACCTTGTGGTGTGTGTGAATCGATGGGAAGTTGATAAAGCCAAGTTCATTGCTGCCTAACATAAAACAAAGCTGATTTGTTTACCTAGCTAAGCCCACGCGTGTCAATCCCATTACGGAATGATTTATAGACCAGCACCCAATGAAATTGTTTAAAGCAGATTAGGTAGAGCCAACGATCACCACTAATATGACAAGCTGATACGCCGTGACAGGTAACCAAGCAAACAAGTTCCTGAAATTCAGATTGAATTAGAATCCTAATAATCCTACAGGGAGAAGCAGATTTAATCAGGAGAGGAGAGGAAGAAGAAGAAAAGGGAAAGAGGAAAATGGGGAGGGCTGAATGAAGGATGCAGGCTCTTCAGCCACATGAGGGGAATGCCACCTCTTTTGTGATTTACTTGTCACGAAGCATCACACAACTAGTGTGAGAGGAAGGAAGTGAGAAGAAAGCATGAGAGATTAAAAGTGGGAAGCCGCTGCCATGCTAATATGGCCAAAAAATGTTAGAGCTGCTTTGATAAAGAAAATCATTTTCTGATAAATGCCCAAACCTCTTTTCTGCATGCAGATATCTATCTAGATGCCTGGGACTGTCTTTCAGGAAATATTTCTTCCTGAAAAATGTATTACGATATTAAATATCCCTAGAAACAAAAAAAAAGTGTTTTTAGTGTTATACAATATGCATGGGGTGTATTGTGTTACATATGAATATGGTGCCACAAATAGAAATATTAATGTAATTTAATGTGCAAAGACTCCACTAAAGGATATAAGGAGCCAATGTCCCTCTTGGCATGATAAAAGACTCCCTTAATAGTATGGATATTGTGTTCCAATGAAATCTTGTTTAAGGTCACAGTACAACTGGAACATCAAGTATTTAAAAGCAGAAAAGTAATCAGAGAACGTACTTTAAACCCCACTAATATCTCTGAGAGTTTCTGCATATTCATCATTTGTCTGTTCAGTCCTTGTTCTCCACCCATAGTGTCCTGTTTATTTGAAAATAATGAGAACAAAATGAGGAATAATGCTTCTTTTCCTGGACGCATTAAACTGATTGTATCTAGATTATGGTATTAATGTTTAACTAAGGTGTATTGTTTGGACATTTGAATATGCATGATAATCATTATATTTTGAGGACAGAAATTTTCCAGATCTTGCACATACATTATGCATGTTTAATACATCTGGTTCTCGCTGAACACAATTAAAAACTTTTGATAGATATTATTCTCTCAGTTGAATATTGGCCTTCTCAGCATAACCAAATTAATCAGCCCCATTTGTGCATTCCATTGAAGAATTTGTGTATTTTAATGCATGAACTGCAAAGTGAGAAGATGGAAGAATAAAATAAGCCATATTTTTCGGTTTAGTTGTGGATAAGTTTATAAACCGCAGATGTATTCGTAACAGACTTTTCATGCATCACCAATTCTTGACAAGCAGTATTGCACAGCCTCTTTGGAGCACAAAAGAAATCTATTTCCTTTGTGTGCACATATCACAGACATAAACTTCCCCTTATATCCCTTGCATAAACACTTGATTAAACTTCCTTCCATAAATGTCAGCAGTCTTTTTCCCTGTGATGAAGGGACACGGAGGAAGGGAGGATGAGGGGGGAGAAGGAAAGTTTCAAATGGGGACCTAATTAGGGGAGCGCACAGCCCGGTTTTTCTCCCCACTCCTAATGAGGAGTTTGTTATGGCACGGGCGAGCGGCGTGTGTCACGGAGGGGCCGGAGTGGGAGAGTATGGCGCGTGGCGCGACCGACAAGCAGATCCCCTGCGCAGTGTGATTCTACACCTGCAAATCCCCAACACATTGAAACCAGGCCTCGTTTGATGTGCTATTCTTTTCATGTTGGGAAACGGGAGGGACCGAGGAGCAGGGACCTAGTTGAAAAGAGGCAGGGGGGCTTGGGAGGAGTGTTGGGGTCTATTAGACGTTTTAATAATGTTAATTAATGAATAATAGGGCTTGTAATGAGCTACCGGCTGCATTTTATTCATGTGATTATCTCACCAACTCTCTAATTCTCTGTATGAGCAGTGTCAAGGGAGAGCAGCGATCAAGTGAAACACAAACAGACACGCATCCTTAGTTTCATGCACACACACAAAGTTTCACAATGGAAGCTTATCCTGACTGAAATCATAGAGCAAAGATGAGATACAGATGCCTTTAGATAGGGGAAAGCATGGTAAAGTATCAGTGACCTATGTTGGCTCAGAGCACTATCAGGCCACACCAGTCACTCACAGTCATTTGACAGGTGCATCTTAGTCTTTCTATCTTTCCGTCTCATGGTGTGAGTGCTGTCCACATCCACCCTGAGAATTGGAGTGAGGTGCATTTGTAAATCTCAGTCTCTTATCTTTCTTTTCTCCACTTGGTTGTCATCTGCTTTATCCCTGATTTGAATCAGCTGAGGAGGCGAGCAACAACCACTAGTGGGCCCCAGGAAGACGTCCTCACTCTTCTCACTATCTTCACACACTCACTCACTTTGTGTCATCCAGGCTGTCTCAACAACTCTCTCTCTTGATGTTGGAAGGAGCAGCGGGGCCTGTTGCCAGAGACATTTCAATAAAAAGCAAAGTGGACCATAGACAGGGATTTAAAGACTGGGAAAACGTAACACTAGGTTCAAATTGAATCAGAATTTTTTCTTTTTTTTGTATTTGAATAACACTAATAAAGTAAATAACTTATCGAAAGATAGAAAGAAATAATAATTACAAAGTTTTCATAAATAAATGTGAGCAAATTCATGGAAAATATATTGAGTTGTCAGAAAAGTGGATAGATACTCCTAATAGTAGCTAAAATTGTTCATGAGGATAAAAGTTAGACACTGACATGTTAAAAAAAAACAATTGCTACACTCACACTTGGAGCACCTGACATTCTCCCTGCTTCTCCCCAGTTCCTAGCCATTTCTAACCCATCTCCTTTTACTTTCTATTGATTTTTAAATCAATAGCAGCTCCACCAGAGCTGTCTTTGAAACTCTCACAACTTGCTTTTTGGTGGAAAGAATTTCAAACTTCAACATGGGCCCGAATCTACACTTCAAGCTACACAATGATGGAAATAAATTAATGAGGTTAGCTTGATATTATCTATGGTGATTTTTTTTTTTTTTTTTTTTTTTAAGTGTGAAATAAAAGCAATCATGGAGCTCTTCTTTCACAAGGAGACCTGAAACATTCCCAAAGCTGTCTCCATCTGTTTCCTTGGTGGTTGTAATGAAGTTATCAGTGGGCGTTGGACTTCTATAAACCTCCATCCAGGTCTGTAAAGATTCTCATTAAGCTCATCCTCATTGTCATCTGGAGCACATAGCCAGCCAACATTGTCCCCATTCTTTCTTCCTCTGCGACTCTTTCCCTCTCCACGTTTTCCGGAAGCAGGAGAACAAAAGACAGCCCGGCTCCCAATCAGTGCATCGTGAAGGGGGGATCCCACTCAGGTCTTAATCAGTGTGCTGCTTAATAGAGCAACACTTCCCAAATATTATTAACCTCATCTGTCTGTATTAGGCCCTAATGGCCTCCCTCTCTGTGTATTGTCTTTGCAGCAGCTGGTAATGTACATATATATTAATCCACTCGCTCTTTTCCTCTGCTGAGAGATTGCGCAGCGCTCTCAGAACAAACGGTGCCCTTCAGAGAGCGAGGCAGACACAGGTTAGGAAGCCACTAATTAAATGTCAGACTTGACAGATTAAAATTATGAAATTTAAAATCTGCAAGTGGCTCTTTGTCATTGTCAAATTAAGGGCTGCACTGTGTGATGAAGGGAAGGGGACGGTGAGCTCTAATGGATTGAAAGGGAATGTGCTTTAGCAGCAAGCAGCTCTCAGTGAATAAAGATTTGCCGCTCCTGCCTCAGGTAGAATAGCTGCATGTTCAATTCCTCCATATCCTCCAAAGTGTGTAGGTTGAGAGGTCACTCCAGTGCTGCCAAGCCCATCCTGACCACTCCATTTAGATTTTTCATTCCTCTGGCAACACAAATACCTGGCCATGAAGCTAACGCTCGGGGAAAGCTATTCCACCTTTGGCTCTCTGGATGTTATCGCTTCTTTAAGCCCAATATATGGAGACGACAGGAGTCATTATTATCTCCATCATGTTGCATCAAATCATTGGGTTTTGTGAGAAAACAGCCAAGTTGAGCTGTGTTTCTGAAAATATTCTAGACAAAAGTTATGTGAATTTTCACAAGAAAGGGAAGCAGTTATCTTTTGGTACAGGCATTAACATGAAAAACATTATAAACATTAACAGCTGTCCATGGAAATTGCCTTTGAAATGTATGAGATTGTTCAATGCAAACTTGCTTAACATAAGCGTGTTTTAACCACCCACACAGAGACAAAGTGTAAAACACAGAATGTCAGCTGGCAAAACATACTCGCATCTTCTAATCCCCCACCGGCAAAAATACTTCTGTTAACATGAAACAGCTGAACCCTGTTTTCCCCCTGTTTTGAGGTGCTTGAGAGCAGATTTATTTTAACCTGTTTTCACCTACTCAACAGTCAGGATGAGACACGAGTATTTTCAGATATTATCTAGAAATACTGAAGAACTAATACCAAATTAGAGAACTTTCTATGCATTAATCTGATGTTCAGGGTTCAAAGCACTTTCAGCTTTTGGCCATGTCTAATGTGTTTGGTTCTGGCAAGGTTGAGGATGCAGACTGTAATAAATCCTGGTATGAAGTGCAGGCAGCAAACACTCAACAAGGATCAAAACACTACCGACATAAGAAGTGACAAGATCCAATTAAATTTAATTACTTGAGCTGTAGTTTCATTTTAACTGACAATTTTGATTAAGGTAGCCACACACATTTAAAGCTAAAAGCAGAGACCAAATTGCATCAGAGTAACAGTATTAGTGTACAGGGAACCTTGACTAGCTAATAAAGTTTAATTAAAGTAGGGCCAAGAGGGCTGTAACAGGTTCAATAATACAGGGAACAGGATGCAGTCATGGCTAAGTTCAGTGTGTGATCTCATGTGTGTGTGCTTCGTGAAAAATTCTGTTTAAAGTTGTTTAACATTTTTCCCATGTCCCAGAAAAACAGTATTGCCATGTCTAAGTTTTAATTGCAATGTATTGTAGCTGTGTAGGTTTATGCTGTTATGATGCTACAGCATGATTGCCTTCTTGGCCAGGGCTGTAAAAGAGATGCTGAATGGGACTCAAAGGTTAAAGAAATTAAGAAAAAAAAGTGTTTAATATGTTTGTATACTTTTGCATGGCTTTACCATGACTTGAAGATGAAGACACTGTTACAACCTTTGATCGGTTTATTTGAAATTCATCATGTCATCTGTACCACTTATCCAGTTTAGGGTCGCAGGGGTTGCTGGAGCCTATCCCAGCTATTATCAGGCGAGAGGCAGGGTACACCCTGGACAGGTCGCCAATCTGTTGCAGGGCCGACACAGACAGACAGACAACCATTCACACTCACATTCATTCCTAGGGGCAATTTAGAGTGATCAATTAACCTAACGTGCATGTCTTTGATTTTTGGTGAGAGGAAGCCGGAGTACCCGGAAAGAACCCACGCATACACGGGGAGAACATGCAAACTCCACACAGGAAAGCCACAGTTGGAATTGTTCAAACCCCCTCCCTAGCAGGGAATCGAACCAACGACCTATTTACTGTGAGGCTGCGGTGCTAACCACCATTTATTTGAAATTTGCTATTCTAAAGCTCAATCCTACACAAGTTTTTGACCTTAAATGTTTGGACCTCTAACTCATTTTGATGGTGCACTGACATCAACTATGTGTAATAAGTAATCTTTTACCGATATCGGTGACTGCAAGAGGAGGGGGGAAGAAAGAGACCATCGCCAGCAGGTAGTGGTTAAAAACAAATAAAAACTTTATTAAAGAAATAAAAAATAAATAAATAAAACTAAGCTAGAAAGTAATAAAAGAAAAGGATAAAAAGAGGCTAAAAGGGCTTGTGGTGGTCGGCATCTCTCGGCTTCTTCTCAGCTTCCTCGGCACCACCGCCGCTCTCGGGCCCGGGCAGTCACTCCTCCGCGACCGCCCTCCGACTCCCGAGCCACTCTTCCGCGTCTTTGCCGTCTTTGTCTTTGCCGCCGCCACTGCCGCCACTGCCGCCACTGCCGCCACTACCGCCACTACCGCCACTGCCGCCACTGCCTCGAGCCCCCAGCCGGGGGACTCGCGTCCTCCCCCAGCTGCGCCTCCTGGACCCAGTCCTCCGTCTCCTGTGGACTCCTCCACTCTCCGTCTCCTCCAGTCCTCCCCCTGTTGTCCGCACACCGGCTTTTATCCTTCCAGCCTTCAATTAAGCCAGGGGAGGAGTCCTTCTCCCCAGGTGCTGCCAATCAGTTCGTTAAAAGCTCCCACTAGCTTGGGAATAAAAACAAAGTTAAAAACCACACAAAAACATAAAAAGCATGCTAAAAACCAAGCTAGTGGAAACAGTCCAGTCTCTGGCAGCACCCGGTTGTTCACCCCGTGACATATGCACAGGCTGCTACTTAGAAGTATCACAGCTGTGTTCATCTGCAGTCCCAAAACATACAGTAACTATTTTTTCTTTAAATGATTTGTACTTAGACCCGTATCCAAGAGTAATAGCAACTATCACTGTAAGCAGCACAAGAAACCAATAAATACATCTTTTGGTGCAAATTTTATAATATAAGAGAATAGTGAGAAGAGCAGAGAGCTTCTCTGTTACTGATCTATCTATCTATTACTGAGCTATCGTTGGGTCAAACAGAATCAATTATGTAAATTTGCACCCCCACTGTGAAGAGGGCTTGATTATATTCCTTTAAAGAACAAACCAAATATAGCAGTTATACTTATTCTCTCTTGGAGGGCATGCTCAATACAGGCATAGTAAATCATTGAACACATACAGCAACTTGATCTCACAGAAATTCAAAATCACAGTTTCTTTAGCATCATTTTCCTCGTTGGTTACATGTAGGCCTACTGTAATGTGTTTAAATAGTATTTTGGCGCCACAGCAACATTAGAAATGGACCAGCAGAAGGTTAATTAGCAGCTCTGTGATAGTAGACACATTATTGATAATTATCAGTTCCAACAATATACAGATTCCCTCATAAAAAGGCTTGTTTATTTCATTCTGTGTTAAGGTCCCTTGGTTAGGTTTTGGCAAAAGGCTACAATGTGCTTTAGGTGAAGAAAACACTTAGGAATTGTTGGCTTGATGTTACAGGAGAAATAAATAAAAGTTGTTTTCTGCTTCGCTCCTTCTGAGAGAATATCAGGCTCATTCACTCTTGAGTAGGTGTGGGGTCCAGTCATGTCTCTGACAGATCATGTGCCCTGGCTTGGGAGAGGGCTACTCCTTTAGCTGACTGGTTAGCATGCATGACTCTTACTGTACATGGGGTTCAAACCTTGCCTGGGCCCTCATTGTGTCCTGCCAAATTTGTACCTTCTGGATGTAGAATAGAATAGCTATTCTGGTAACCAAGGAAGTTGCTTTGAAAGACATACCATGAGATAAGCAAGAAAATGACAAGCATGTTGTTTTCTTCTTGCTACTTTATCTTGAGAAGTAGTGTCTATATAATATAGATGCTTGATGCTGTTAGATGCTTGGTGGGAAAAAGTTATCCCAGCAGTAGTTTTATAAAAGAAAAGTTCAGCCTGACCAACACTAGTAACAGTGCGGGGAGTTGTGGTTTCTGTTTAATCTCTCAACTCAGCTCCTGTAGTATTTATTGAAAAAAAAAAAAAGGAGTGGCAAACAATTTAAAACTTAATGCTATTGTGTGTGTGCTGGGTGCTTTGACTATGGGTCATGATGGTACCTTTACATAAATATGAAAATAATTTCTGCGTTAGCTGCTGTTTACTCATTTAGCGGTTTATCCTTTTTTTTTTAAGTATACTTAAAATAATGCCCAAAGATAAAAATGTACGTAGCCCCAGTTTTTCCTCAAAATGTGATGTTAATTTATCATTTAAGATTTATATGATCATTTAACTTAGAAACTGATTCTGACAAAGATTTTTCAGTTTATTAGTATGAAAAACAGCATTGCCATGACTAAAAGCCCTATAATAATCCTTGAAGTATCACTGAAAAAGCTTTAAACAACAGTCAAAATAGAATTTCTGTTACTGCAACTTGTCACATATTCTTTCAAGTCATGGGTTTTCATCAGTCATGGAACAACCAGTCGAGGCAGATGGCCACTTTTCCTTTGAGTTCCTTCCTTTTCCACTGTCACCCGCCACCATGTGAATGCTAAGGATGATTTATTTATTTATTTTGATTTATTAAATCAAAACGGAAGATTAGATGTGATCTATTTATTTAGTTATGCAATTATTTTTATGAATTGGCATCTTGATCCATCCCTCCATTTTGCTTATTCAAATTCAGGGTTGGGGGAATTGGCTTACAGTATATGAACTCAGTTATCTTAAGCTGCACTAATGTGGATAATAAAATAATTTATTTTGTTTTATGTTAATGGGACTACAATGAATTGTATTGAGTTGGACTGCATCTGTAAAAGTGCCTTAAGATGACTGTTGTGAATCGGTGTTACACAAATAAAGCTGTATTGAATTTGAGTAAACTGAACTGAATTGGATCTAATTGAATTGAATTGAATTCAGAGTTTGTGTTATAAGTAGCCTGATAATGTTGCAACTTTGTTAACCCTCTCATTTACTTCAAAATATGAGATGACACCTTTATGACTGGATGTTATGTGTTGGAAAGGTTAGTGAGGAGTGTGAGTGGCAGGAACAGCAGTTAGCCTAAGGTGCTTCGCTTTTATAGTCCTGTGTTCTGCTGTAAGCACACTAACACACAAGCACACTCACCTTTACACAAGAAGAAGCATACCTTCCACAGGGGATGAGGCTCATCTGCCTTCCCTCTGGTGCTACACTGTCTTCAAAGCACCTGCAGCATTTATTTTCTAACTGTCACTGAAAGATGCTGCAAGGTGTTTATCAGTTACTTTGATTTATGCCAAGTCACTTCTTCAAATGTGATGGACAAGTGATGTTTCAGGAATATTTTACAGTAGGATTTAATAAGGCCTTTCATTCAAGTTTTTATGCTCTTTTGATTTTTATTTTCGTGCTACAACCAGCACTTTATGAATAAATACAGTATACTGTATGTGAAAAAATGTCCTATAATGTTGAAGTTTGTCTCTCTAGTTTGGATTCATCCCAACAAATGAATTTCACTTCCATATGTAAAAATTTTTTCATTTTAAACGTTTTTGGAGAAAAGTAAGGGGGTGGGGAGTTATTGAGTGCTCCATTTTTGGAGTGATTCAGCATTTATCATAAATTTCAGTCTGCTTTTGATAAAAATCGACTCGATCCAACTGTCCTACTCAAAGTTTTAAGTGTCATTATGATGACTGCAGATTATGTAGAGTTCACAGTTCAGTTTTTGTTTTTGTGCTGGACCGTACCTAACAGTACCTTTATTTGTGGGCTTTTTAGTCAGGCAGTAGCTCAGTTTTAGAATGGGTCATTCCTTTCTGCAGAGTTTTTTAGTTTCCATAAATGAATCATATCAGAGAGCATCATGTAGGGTCCCTCAGGGTTCTGTTTTAGGCCCCCATTCTATTATGGCAATATGCTCTCACACACAGTATTGGCACACTGATTTAGCAACATCTCTGACCACATATATATTAATAATAATGTTCAGCTGCACTTACACAAGATTCTGCAAGTTTAATACACGTTCAAACTTAGTTTTTTTATTGACATGGAACTGCTAGCACATAACTTATTTGCAGTTGTGCTTATATTTATCTATACCCTCCCATTAAAGAAAAAAAAATCTGTCAGTGATATAAATTGAAATTGACAAAAGTATGACTGAAAATCTAATTAAATTTATGACTTTGAATTGCGGTTCTATAGAAATATATGAAAAAGAAAAAAACTAACAAACATGCAAACAAGCATAATGGCACCCGTGAGCTAATATTTTGTTGAGCAACCACTTCGACGCAATCACTGCAATGAATTGTTTTCTGTAACATTCAATGGGACTTTTGCAGCCATTGACAGGTATTTTGGTTGAGTGCTCATGAGCAATGAGCTCTAATTTGTCTATTATTGTTTATTTGTTTCTTTATTGTTATTCTTTTTAACCACAATTCAAAAGCATCACTTTATTTTATTAAGTTATAATTTATCAATTTTTGTTTTTATTGATTATTACTTTTTCAGTTTCTTGTTTTTTGAGTGACAAATGGGAATTTAGCCTTTTTTAATAGGAGGGCAGGAATATATTTGAGGATGACGGTATACTCAAACAAACAAACAAACAAACAAAAAAACCTAAACATTTGGAAGATAAAGGAATGGGTAATGAAATGGTATAGTTATGCTTGGTTTATTATCTCAAAAAGTAATTTCTTTGTGCAGCTACTTGTAAAAAAAAAACTAAATGAATGCACATAGATCATGAGTCACAACACACACTTTGTAAACAGTACTGTATACAAGACAAGCTAAGTAAACTACCAGAATCGGTTCATTTGGGGAGAGCCTATTAACAACTTTATAGAAGCAAGTAAAATTTATATTTTAAATATTACTCAATTAACTAGACTTTGCTCACACAGAGTGAAAACTCAACTTTCATGTTATGTAGAAAGTGGTACAATCAGTGTGATGAGTTGTTCAGTTCAGTGAAAATCGTAGTGTGTATGTTCTAGCCACAGTTCACTCATGTGGTATCAACATACTACAACTGTCAGGTTCAAACAACCTAGAACATCAGTAAACACACAAAGGATTTCTCACTCGCGAGGAGAGCAGACCAGAAGCGTGTTCAGTTACAAGCTTCCAACCCTCTCTGAAAAATGCTTGGCCGCTTCCTCTTTTATTTCATTAGGGCGGTCCCGTTACATCAGAGGTGCAACTTCTACAGGGAGGGGGCACACAAGTTGCAACTTAGTACATTTTCACAACAGTACACACATAGTTAATTTCCATAACATTCTGTTCAATCTTGTGACACTTATCTCATGTGGAGGCAGGAGGTGGCTTCAGCTGATAGGACAAGCATCAGCTGAATAATCAGTGATTCTCCAACTGATTGGGTGAGCTTCCTGATTAATAGAGGATTAGAGTACACAAATACACACAAGGTTCTGGCTGATTAAACTTTTCACACGATGTAATTATGAAGCCTTGTGCATACTGAACGGAGTACATGATAACAATACTGATATATGCATTTTTCTAACAACAACTTTAAAAATCAATTCTGCATTGATCTGACAGTACTGAAAATCTGAAAACTTTGCTTTACTCTCACCTTTGTCTTTTTATCTAGTTTATCTCAGGCTATAAGTAAGAATAAAATGGCTGTTTTTTGACATGTGAGTACTTTTTTGAGAATGCATGTGATTGTGTTGTTAATCTATGTGTTAATACCTTCTCATCTATGTGGTGCTCCACTGCTGCTCAGTGCTGTTGGTGGTGGTTGTGTGTGTGTGTGCACAAGGAAGGGGGGTCAGCCAGGTCAGGCCTGACACCATCTTTAACTGTTATTTACTGTGATTCCACGACAAGACAGATACCAGCTCCTACGACTCTACTGATGTATGTTAAGCGTGCTCCAAATTACCCGCCTGATGGATCTATTGATGGCCCATTCCAACCTGTCACCTAGTCTCCATCAGCCTCTCAGTTATCCCCCCCATTCCTCCTCCTCTCCCACCCCTTCTTCCACCCACTCCCCACTTCTTCCCTCCACCCTCCTGGCCCTCAGTCCCTGTGGGTCTGAATAAGAAATGAGGAAGCAGGCAGATACAGACCTTTGTAACCTGCAGTTTGCTGCCTGCGACAAGACAATGGCCACCACTGATGCTGTTGTAAAAGTTAAGCAGGTCTATGTGAGGGTGCAGCCAGCGCTCACACACACATATTCATGAATGCACAAAGACACACACACACACACGTGTGTCTACATGTCCCTGGAGAGACAGAAAGGGCAATGTAGACCATGACCATACCTGCTAACGGCCTGGTCTTATCACATCCTGTCATTTATTATTCTCCATTCAGGCTCTAGATAGTAGACTCTGTCATAAGGGAGATGAAGATCCCAGAGGTATCTGTTTCAGGTCTTGTAATATGCTGTCACCTGCGAGCCACACTGATAATATCATACATGCTCTGATTGAGGGGAATCCAGGTTAACACACTCATGCGATTATAAGCTGAAACGATCAGGGGAGAATAAAATCAACTCTTAAAAGACTTGTTAGCGCTGAAAATCAACAGCTACTCAATTTCAAAACTCCCCACAGGCTTTTCTAAAAACCTAACACTGTATTTTAGAGAGAAGTTGATGATGGGCCCTATGGTCCCATTAGCTGAAAGATAAGATGAAGATGGTCAATATGTTGCGTGCGTTCTGGTGCATGTGTAGTTGCCAGGTCTGCTGTATCAGATAAATACCACACTGAATCTGGTTGCACTAATTGACTCTCGCAGGCATTACTGGGATTAAGTTAGCTAGCGTCCAAAGTTCATTACGCAGATAAATGCATCTCTTAGCCTGCTAAACAGCCTCTGTGCAAACTTAACTCCAACACAATAAAAAAAAAAAAACATATAAAAGGTTTCTCATATAAAGTAAGAGTTAAAAGGTTCACATAATTTCATTAGATAATCAGCATTTTGTGTTTATGTGCTGCAATATCACCACTGGAGGAAAGACTAGATACTTCACTTGTGTGTTTTCTATTAAAATTTCAGACATAATTGTTTTTTTATTATTTAAAATCTGCAAAAAAATATTAGACCTAAAAATGTTAACCAATAAAATATGCATTTCCATTGATTCAACCACAAACATTAAACAAAATGGCTCAAATTGGCTTCCCCTCAACCACATGCAACTATTAAATCATGAAAGCAACTTAATGAAACAGAGAAATAAAACCACATGTTCACAAATTACACACTGAAAGTGGTCATAGTTCATGATAATTGTTTAACTACTGCTAATTTAATATGTATTGCAACTCTAGTATAGAAAAGTGCATCAATCAATTGTGTATTTATATTAAAAAAGATCATTTAAAATATTCTAGGGTAAAAAAAAAAAAAGAGTAGGAACACAGTGGCCTAATGTATATGTGGCCCACTGCAAATCTTCCAAACTGTAATAGCCCTTTTTTGCAGCTGTTGATTATTTTGATGTCATTACACATCCACGACAAAAACCACCTCACTGACATATGAGTTGATTATGGCAAAGCGATTCAACATGTGATCTGTGAAACACTTGTTCTTTCTGCCTCTGTCTCACTTTCTGTATCCGCAGTGATGAGTGACACAACAGCAGGTGCTCAGAGAACCGTGGAGAGTGCTTTCATTTTACCACTTACGGGACAAATTACCCAGACAATGGACCTGGCGAGCCGGGACCCTAATTCAATTCCAACTGTTGACTCTGGGCATTCGCCTGCATGCATTCGCTGGCCTTGGGAAAGTAGACCCCTCCTCTCTACACACAAAAAAGAAGAAAGAGAGAAAGAAGATAATCTGAACACAGTCAAGCAAAATGAAAGGTAATATGCTTTATCTGGCTGAAGATAGGAGCAGATGAACTGTCCCAATATGAGCACAAATATGATTTACAGATTCCATGCTTCAGAAAGCCCTCAACTCAAAGTGATTTGAATCAATAGTGTTTGCTAGGCACAGCAGAAACATACAAAGACTTAAGGGGAAGAAGTTTTTTTTTTCTTTTTTTTTTCTTCTTCTTAAGAGGAAAGAAATATTCATCTCACATTGGGGGAGCAACAGAGCGCAGGACTAGCTACACCAGGGCTGTAGTCAAATTTCACTGGTGTCAAATTAATTTCCGTGTTATCTGGAAATTCAATTAGAAAGGAACCCCTCCACCCCCACCCCCCCCCCACCCCTCACTCTACTCCCTCTTCTCCTCCTTTGTGAGTAAGAGAGTGTCGGACATCCCGGCGTGACAGATTACACTGCTCAGAGTGCATATCAGGCCGAAGTGTTGAGGCCCACTAATCCGCCCTCTAATTCTCAATTAGTGTAAAATGAGCCCATAAATCACGCAGACAGGCCGATCGATGGAAACGTTGTTTTAGGAGTGATTGGCAGCCTCCCCAAAGGTTACTGTTTAAGTTGGTTTAAGGTTACAGCTCTCTCCAGACTGGAGGCAGGCTGTGTGTGCATGTGTGTGTGCGTGTTGGCTTGTGGTTAGGAGGGCTGGGTGGGGGGGGGGGGGTCGAACTCAATCTATATGATGCAGGGCCTTAGTCCTTTGGGGATACAGCAGAGGGACAGCACCAATTTTTAGCCCATCAGCCGTCCAATTTTTCTCCTTTTCATACCTGCTGTAGTAAATGAGAAACAAATTAAATTTCACCCCACTATCTCCACAGAAACCATTTAAATCCTTTATGGAAACCAAATTGTCCCCAGACAAATCGCCCCTGGTTCTGTGGAAATACACTATGGTGCTGCAACCGAAATAAATTTGTGTCACTCTGGATATGGCATTGTCTGTAATGCCATTCATTGGAGGATCCTGGTGAAAGAGAGAGGGAAATAAAATAAGGGGCACTTTTGGAGGAACAAAAGGGGTGAAAAAGACCCCAGCTTCCCATTCTCTCTTTTTGCTCTCCCCTCCATCTTTCTCTGTCTTTTCTCCTCTCTCCCTTGCGCCCACTTTTCCCCTGCGTGGTGTTATTAATTTTCGGCCAGAGTTTTTGCATTCATGAGGTTGAGATTGAAATGGAAATGAGGGCTGGCTGAGTGAGCGGAGGTGAGCAGCCGCCGCAGTGGCCGCGGCCAAACGGGGGCCCCAGCGCAGCACAGCACACCAACGCTCAGCCGACACGTGTCAGAGACAGAGGGGACTCGCCCGCCACCATCCAGCCTCTCATTCGCCCAGATTACCAGCCCCTGACATCAATCACTGCATCAGGGAAACAATGCATAAAACGGCCCCAACAAGGGCGATGAAAAATCACTGACAGTGCAGGAGTGGAGTGCGGAGGGGTAGAAGGAGGGAGGGAGGGGAGGAAAGGAAGGAGACCAAATGCCATTCTACTTTCACAGAGCTCAATGATCAGTCACATTCACAAGGGAGAAAGGAGAGAGAAATGTGAGACAAGAACAAGACAGCGAGAAAGGACATCAGGCAATAATGAGACCTAAAATACTTAGAAGAGATAAGGGGGAGAGAGACGGGAGGTTGAAAAGTGGGAGAATGTACTGACAAACTAACAGATAAAATTACTTTAATAAAGTGGCAAGGATTGGTTCCCCTCTAAGTTTCATTGTTGGTACTGGACCGATTTGTGAGACATCTTTGAACTGAGTTTTAACCTACTTGGACTTAATGCAACATGTGTATCATATATTAATCACAAAGCTATACGACATTCCTGATCACAGAACTTACCACATTGTATTTTTTTTGTTTATAGAATTAAGGAAAAAGCTAAAAAGGAAATGAATCCAGATTTGAATAAACATGGGTTAAGGCTTATCTCACCAAGTCAAACTACTATTAAATTAGCCAAAACTGCTAATAAGAAAGCAGAAGGGAACAGAACACCTCAATACTTACAATAGATTCCTCA
This sequence comes from Atherinomorus stipes, assembly GCA_023101725.1. NCBI lineage: Eukaryota > Metazoa > Chordata > Actinopteri > Atheriniformes > Atherinidae > Atherinomorus > Atherinomorus stipes. The sequence continues at coordinate 355,048 of JALJCO010011058.1, read as the reverse complement.
TTCAAGACTTGTCCTGTGCAATGTTTTCCACAGTCACTGAACTTCTACTCCCATCCCACTCACAGTTTCTAACTCTCACCTATAAATGGTTTGGTCTGCATGTTACAAAATATGACTGACTGTTCCACATTTTTAAATTCATAAGTCATAAGCCTGTCTTGTCATATGATTGCTGCCTGAAAACAAAATTTATAGAGATAGGTTACCGTTTTACAGCTAACAGTAGATTGTGACTACTACATTTTGGACATTTTCAATACATTTTTTTCTCACAAAAAGGCATGCAAACCTATTATAGTAAATTCCTAGAATAAAATAACCCGTAAATGAGCATAAATAGGGGCCTTTTACTGTAAATAGCGCCAACTCAAATCCTTGACCAGTTTTAAAGCTCAGAACAGCGTCAGTCAGAGTTAAAAACCCTAAAAAGACAACCTTTACTCCTCAGTTTGAATTTTGTTTGCATTCTGGGTCCCGGATTGTGCTTAAGCTGACCTGCCACATATGTTGACTGCTTCCACAAAACTCTTTTGATTGCTTTTTTTTTTTAAAGGTTAAGTCTCTGGCTTTGCCACAGGGGGGGGGGGGGGGTTCACCTTTTACGACAGTGTCACCTCAGGTTCATGTCTAATCTAATGCTGGCCATTAATGGTGACATCACCGCTGAGGGGGCCCTTTTTTGTAGGGAGGGGGGCAGTGGAATTCCATTTCAGCAGTACCAGACCAGTTTATTATGATGATCATTATTAAGTGTGTGTTCTTTTTTTGTTGTTTTTTTCCCCCTGCAGTTGCTCAGTGTCTGCTTTGTGTCCTCTGCAGGAAAAAGCTAATGTGCTGAAAGGCTGGTTCTCGTCTCCCTGAGCTTATTGAAATCATGTGAATGCCATTTGCGCTTAATCCTTCTGGGTGTGCCATAAAGAGAAGAGAGTCGGCAGCTCCTGAAGAGAGATGAGAGGACCTCAGGGGATTCACTTTGCTTTGCCTCATCTGTTGAGAAAGGGAGAAAGAGAGACAGAGAGTATAAGACGACTGACAGCCAAACCAAAATACGTCTCATAATTTGATTAGGTTACAATGACAATTTTTATTTATAGTCAGTCTCAGATGCAGGGAGGTGGGCGGATTTTTGTTCTTTTTTTCTTGCATCCAAATCACATTAACTGGTTTCATAAACAAGCAATGCTCATGTAGCTAGAGGCTAATTACAGACAACAGCATGTCCATCTGATGCCTGGCCCCATGCTCCAAACACTCGTTTGCCTCATTAGGTTTGTGATCACTCATTTTATTTAGTCTTGGGTCTCCTCCTCAGAACCAGCATATCAAGTCACTGGAACACCTTCCATATGCATGAGAATTACATCAGAGACAGTGCTGTTGTTGAAGCTTTTGAAATAATAATGCGGCAAATGATAACGCCTCGGGACGCTACAACACCTCATTACAGCTCAGAGTAGTTGTTGTAAGGGAAAAAACAGGCAGGAATGAATAGGAAACATGGCGGTGCTTGAACAACAGCGGTATTTATATTCATCCCTTTACATCAAATTGTTGCTTTCCCACAAAAGCTTGAAACAGCAGCAGGGTTTGAACTCGGGGTTAATGAAAAAGTCCCTGGCGTCAAGTTACCTGCTCGTCTGCAGGCGAACTCGTCTGTCGAAACAAACATTTCATTTGTGCGCCACATGTTTCTCAGACGAGACCCCAGTAAAAGTTGTTCAATAAATTTTACCGTCTGTTTTACAGACCTCCCCTTTCCCCCTGTGTCATTTTTTTAATTGAAAGTAGATTCTAACTCAGCTATAAACATCATTCCATCCAATCAGAGCTGGTTTAGATCAAATGGTGGTTTCAATGGGCCGCGTGCTTACAGATGCCTTCAACCTCGCCTTGTCTCCCAGGCGCTCGTACTGTTAAACACTCTGGCACCCTTTTAAGGCTGGGAGATGGCTGTCACTGCATTTTGTCAGCAAAGCATAATATTTCTTCAGGAGTTCTGAACCTGGCACTCAGCGGGGTAGAAATGAAAATAAGGCAGTACATAAACGGAGGGAGTCAGCCGTAAATCACCTAACGCGCAGAGGAGGCAGCAGGTAGACGTGCTGCTGGCTGTCACAGCACTCCCTGGAAAGCAGATTGGACACCAGCCATCATGCTTTAATCAAACTGCACATAATAGACATGTCCCTGCTCTTCATGACACACACACGGTACAGCACACGCACCAAAGGAACAAGCTTTCAGACTTTTCCAACTTGTGCTATTTAAATGTGGCTTATGTTTGTTTGTTTGGGTGTCAGAGGTTATTCTTTTGTGGTATCCTAAAAGCGATCTTTGAAGCTTTAAAATCAGCAGTACACACATATACACGCACACACTCTTCAAAGGTCGGTTCTCTTAACTGTGATATGAAGCTTTTTTTTTTTTTCTCTGACATGCTGTGTGTCAAACGATAATGTTATTGTTGGCAAGACTCTTTTATAGCAGTATAATTTTATTCTGACTTTTCCCTTTCTTTCTTTTTTTTTAATTAAACAGTAGATGTCTCACATGGCTGTGGGTTTGCAGCTAAATGTGGTTTGAAAGCTAATACCAAACAGATGGGGAAATATGCATTTTCTTATGAGAGCAGAATTATGCAGACTGCTGAAACAATAGGAACCTTATCATTTCATGCATGATGAATTGTCCTGTCTGAGCTGAAACACAGAGGTTTTGTGGACTGGGAACAATGGAAGTCTACTGTACTCCACTCAGGTTATGATGCTGTGTTCATTTCTAGTTTCATCACAAGTTTCATGGTGGGTTGTTTCAGGAACATCTTTCAAGTGTGGCATTATTATAGAATTTGTTTCTCATCTTGGAATCCAGGACTTGCTCATTTTTAGCATTTGCTTGTGGATGTCACACTTTAGAAGCATAAAAAAAATACCTTTAAGTCTATAATAAAAGGAGTTACATTCTTCTTGTTAATTCACACATGTTATACATCATTTTAGTCAAAAATAGGATTATAAAACAATCCCCGATGCTTTCTGAGTTGTTAGGATTATACAAATCATGTGGGAATGTGACTAATGATGCTCTCATTATTCACTCTGAGGCACTTGCAAGTTGTCTAGCAAATCACTGCCATATTCACCTAAAAAGCAGCACTGATTATGGTGCAGCTCTCCAAGAGAGAGCGTCTTCGGAGGCCCTCTGGGGGTCAAAATACTCAAATTTAGTTTTAAATTGTCTTTTTGTTGTTGTTTTGATCCTTCCCCTTCAATTAACAAATACCTATGAAAGAAGGAGCCAGATTAGGGAGGTAGCAAAACTAAAAAGAACAGATTAAAAGAAGCATTGAGAACAAAAACTTGCTTTGTTGGTGTTAGATATAGATTATTTTGAATACGATGCCACAGCGATCACTGGTCCCTGAGGGGAAGGAGACAGATGTGAGCTGATCTGAGAGCAGGCACCGTTAAACCAAAGCCAATTGAGTTAAGGCCTGTAGAGGTGGTTTAAACTGTATGAGTGATCATCCAAGGTTTGGGGCATTAGCAGCACAGACTGACATGTGACATGGGGAGTGTGGCTAAGGAATGAACAGATGGTTCACCTTCTCACTCAGCATCTCTGCTGTAACATGGTATATCTTGTCAGGGGGTGAGTTTTATTGATTGAATTCCTGCCCTCAGACATTGGACTTATAGCTACATGTGTTTGTGCTGCTACTAGCTGTTGGAAACCCAACACCAGAGCACAGGTTGTGCAGCAGGGTGGGGAGTGGCTTATTCTCACAGTCATTCAGTGGGCCCCATCTGTCATTTGTAACGGTGCCTCCCTGTTGTCAGAACCTTGTAGAACAGAGCCTTGTTATCACTTATGAATGTTAGAAGGCGTCCTAGCAAAAAGAAAATAAAAAGAGCATTTCCCTAAATCATCTTTCTTCATCTAGGTTTTTGAATTTTATTTTGCATCTTTTATCAATTAAAGACTGAGATTTTATTTTGCATCTTAAAAAGAAAACCCACAGAAGATGAAGAAGTTATATGAAAAAAAAGAAGCCTTATGCGATCATGTTGTTTGTGTTGATGTTTTGTTATCCTGTCAGAAGGGTAATTGCTGTGGTTGCAATAGATTAGGGTTTTGCAACAAAACATAAGTATTGAGAGGATGCAGTTATGCTGCTAACCACAGTTTAATCATGAGCGCACAGACTGACCCCTCTCCCACAAACAGACCACTTAATTGCATACAGAAGGCTGCAAAAATGTTTCCCCTCAACAAACAGTTCATCATTTGTTGTTAACTATGAAATGATGTTATATAATGATAACCATCAACAGTGATCCACTGCACCCAAAGACCTTTCTCATCAATTATCTGTTATTGGAGCCTCTGTATCCTGTGTATTGTGATATTCGTTTACGTTTGATGAATGTTACGCTCTGCGGGTGTTTTGGTCCCCAGGATATCTTTCTCCCACTGATGTACTTATTAATAATAAATTGAGCGAGGAATGTGTGAGTTCTGCCTCCCTCCTCTGTGATTATAGAGACAAAAGAGCGTTTGAAGTATCCATCTTAATACAAAGACACTTTATTAGATAAAGCTAACTCACCCAAGACAAATAGTGACGCTGAGGCACTGGAGGAACAGCAGTACTCTCGTTCTTTCTTTGCCTCTCTGTGTGTCTTTTTCTCTCCTTCAGCTTTTTTTCTTTAAATAAATGATCAGTTTGTTTTTTTTTTTAAACTGATATATTGGATATTGTTATAAGAAGGGCATGACCTCTGCAGCGTCAGGTGAGGAAGGAACCAGGGGGTAGGATGTGGTCTGAGGTTGGTTAAATATGTGTATGCTGTGTAAATCACCAGAGGTTGTGTACAGAGTCATGTGTCATTCATTTATATTACCAAATTTGCCACCACCAGCCTCTAATTCTCCAACCCCCTGCCAGTTCTAACACTAACAATACATAATCTTCACGTGTCAGACATCCAAAATGAAAATACAGAGTGTTATTTATGCCCTCATCACACCTCTTGGATATGTGTTTTGCTCCCACTCTTTCAAAGAGCAGTCAGTCATCTCGGTCACATAAATCACCCTCAAGCTGCAATTTGTGAAAACATGCCGATTAAGTTTGTGCAACGTGGTCAGAGGGGAAAGCAGTAAATTTCCCAAGTAACAGAGTTAACATTGATTCAGATATAAGCACTTGTCCATGTGTAACAACGATAACCTTTTAGTAGATTTTGGAAAACATATTTGACACCCATTAAAATAATGAATGATTTTTCTCCTCCCCAGAGGAAGGCACAGAAGGTATGTTTGGACAGGAAGGGAGGGTTAACTTGCTGTGACTTCACGGCAATCCTACATCCTGAATCCAATGGCTCTTTAGTAGCCCATGCACAGAGAAATACCCAACTGAACCAAAGATGTTTTAGAAAAATCATGATAGAGTTTAACATGATCGGAAAGGCAAAAAACAAACAATATCAAATAGTCTTTATCTATAAAAAAAACAATATTTTACAGACCATGACAACCCTTGTAAAAAAAAAAAAAAAAGAAAAAAAAAGGAAGAAGAAGAAGAAGAACTTCAGATAAGGGATTTTGCATTTTGAGAAAGATTAAATATTTAGTAAGTTACTCATTACTCTGAGATGAAACATTAGAAATATCCCTCTGCAGCCATAAACAGAAAAAAAAAATTTCATTACATTTTTAATGTCAGTTTTTTTTTTCTTGTTGTTGTTGTTTGGTTGGTTTTAACTGCTGCATTCCCACCGGAGCTGTCCAGGTAAATCCTCTCAACTGCGTGGGGAACAGTGAGAAATTTAGCACCTTCGTTTGATTTGGATTGCATTCACACTGTTCTTAAAGGTGTGATAACATAGCAGTATAAACTATTTCATGGTATGATCTGCCTGGAGACCAAGTGGACTTCATTTTGATTGGCTACAAAGCTACAACCTAATTTAGAAAAACTAGGTCAACCAGCCGGTAGCCTGCAGTCAGAGTTTGTTTGCTAACGGGGCTATCTGTTAGCTTCATGGGCACTTCAAACAATGAACGTACATTTATCAGACAAGACAACTTTTGGAAAATAACTGAACTTATGGGTAATGACAACATTGTGGTTGCCTCCTTCAGTGTTGCAGAAGTTTTGTTTTTTTTTTTTAATCCATTTGTTCAAAAACCCTGACTTGAATTCACCCATGTTCAGCAGTCAGACAAGCTTGACTCACCCCAGTGTATCAGTTGGGGGTAAGGAGAGGGGAGGGGGGAGACTATTTGCTTGATGGTGTGTTCCAAGGGAGACTATGAATTGCGTAGAAAGCTGACTACTCATGAACAGGGACTTTGAAACTCGCTCTTGACATTCACATGGCCTTAGTGCATAACAGATTGCATTATACCCCCAAAACCACAGCAAAGGACAAAAATTTGTTGGCCTTTCACCTTTAACTCAAGGAGATCAAACAGCCTGGATAACATCCAATAACTGCTCACTAGGGGTGACATTTTCTTCCTGTCTTTGGTTCACTAAATGGTCCTTTTGCTTTCACACTGGAAGTGGACCACACAGGGTTTACTTACAAGCAAACAGTGATCCTTAGTTTTCAAACAGACCAGAATTAACTATAAATAAACCATGCCTTCCGTTTAATGCTGTCCAGGATTTATTTAAAGTGGGCCATACGGCACCATTGTGAAATGTCCCAGAATTGTGCTCGGTCTCATTGTTTCGATGTTACTGGGGGGGGGGGCGCTAAATTAGATTAGGAGACGGATGAAAATTTTACATGATATTTACTGTTTTATGAAGCAAAAATATACTATATTGTCAATCTAAGAATGTCTGTTAATAAAATTCTTGACAACACAAAGTCATCCCTAAACTTGTAGCAGAGAGGCACAGTATAAGATATAAATGTAATAATTTTTCTTTTTTTCACCTAGCCTTAATGACCTCAATATATCTCACTTACCATCACATAATGGTGTTGTACTGTAAGCAGGCACATTTTAACCAGGGCTTTCTAAGAGTTGCAGGAACTGTGGAGCTCCCAAAGGACTGCACACCCTCAAGGGTTTTTTCTCTGGTCGCATTTCAGCTGCAGATAATGCGAAAGTAACTAAATGACCAGTTGATTGTTGAAGACTGGTAATTTGTCTATGGGCAAAAAAACCCTGAGCTTTAGTACTTCTGTTTAGTGTAAATCAAAGGCTGGGATTAAAATCTTCTGCTCATTTGACTGAAATTTTTACATGGCAGATATTTGTGTTGCAATCATATATCCACTACAACTGGCAAATATCCCTATGGTTCAGTTTTAAAATAGATGTGAACTGGCTCCAATACAAGACCATGAAAAAGCGCCAATGGTCCGATAGTACTTTATCACTGCATTTATTTACTTGACAATCATCTTCATTGTTCACTTCACTCACAATGTTCTTGGCATAAAATACATACACTGTACATAAAATACATATTACAAAAACTGTAATAAATTATTGGTTTTGCAAGTAAACAAAATTACCACAATACAACTATGACAATAAAATAGAAAAAATGGTCTATGACTATCACTTTATTATTTGCAGCACCAAAGAGCAGCTTAAAAATAGTTTTGATGTCATACTGAATCATTGGGAAAATGGCACCTCTTTTATTCCAACTTCAAGAAAAAAACGACAAGCATTGCAAAGGACAAGTAGCTCCTAACTATGCTAAAGGTACTGAAATCATTTAGCCTTTTCTGGCCACAGCATGTAAACAGAAGAATGAATCAGACCTTCTCAAACTTGATTGAGATTACAAAAAAACAGAATATCAAAAACAAATGCTCACAAAAGGTCCTGCGACATTGTTTTGTTTACTTAATTACCAACTCTCTAGCTTAAAGGGGACACTCAGTAACTTTTTTACCTCAATAAATGCTTTTCGGAATCCCCGTGGGGCTAAACAAAGTGTTTAGCCCCCCCCCTCCCCCACCCGCCGGGGCCTCTGGCCTGCGAGCAGCTCTATGCAACTTTGCCTGCGCCGACCCGAGCAGAACTTGCGACAACAGAAACCACTGTACGGTACTCAGTTCCCCTATCTACCCAGCTGCTTCCAGCTCTGATTTGAACCAGACTACCAGCGCTAATTTGAAGAAAACATTTCTTTAGCTTCACACCACCTAAACACGGCTCCTGGCTCTCATAACCAACTCTTTGCTGGACCAGAGTGATTCACGTAGCTTGCGCTGCCTGGGCGCCGGGTGAAACATCACTGCTTCAGGCTCAATAATCACTTGTCACGTCTGCAAAAAGTAAATAAAAGTTCGTATTCTTACCTGCTATTCGCCAACACCAGAGAAAAATATAATCCACGGCATATTTACCCGCAAATCGCGGGTAAAACGTCCCGTTTCAGAAGATACAGGTCTTTGCTTTGCGCAGAGGGAGACGTGGTGCTGCTACCAACACAGCAAAGTAGCATCAACAAGCTAGTAAAAGCTTAGGAATATATCCAGGGATCAAAATAGAGGAAAGACAGGTAGAGAAGCCGTCTGTGTGCTGTGGGGGTGCAGGGGGGGTTGAGCTTTACGACAGTGAAAGGACGCCACTAGGGGGAGCCCCGAGCTGAAGTTACTGAGTTCTGCTTTAATGGATTGCTGCATCTCAACCCATGTCACTTGAGTAATATAGTGGTCTTGATTTTTTTTTTTTTTTTTAATCCATGATTATCCTAACTTTTCTCAGCAAATACACCTGCAACAGTTATGAATTCTTGTGTTTGCATTGGTAGCTTGCTCAGTCATGAGTGTAAGTATTCACATTCTTGCTTGTGTACTATGCTTCTTTAGAAAACTCCACATTTGGGCAGATAAGAGAATTCAGACTGGATAGTATTGCTTCCATACTTAAACACACCTGACTCAAATGAATGGCTCATTAACAGGCTTGCAAAGAACTTGATGAGCAGTTAGTTACTCTGAACCAGGTGCGCTGGCATTGGAAACATCTAAAACATGCAGGGCAGGGGTTCCCGAGGACCAAGATTGAGAAACATTGGATGCATTACTTGGGAACCATCCCAATGTAAAGCACAAATGGGAGTATGTGGGCAGTGATCATTACATTTGAAACAGATTTACCTGTTTTAGGCCCCAAAACAAGGGCACTTTTTAAAAACGTCATTACTGATTTTCCACCGATGACACTGACCTTACAGTACATCTGGTCCAATTGGTTTCTACTGCTCTCACAGATAATTCACATTCTGCAGCTTCCTTATTATTTCAGCAGACATGCACAAACAGCACTTCAAACAACCACAAAATACAGTACACAAAGCATACACATACAGTAATTAAAAGCAAGTGCTGTATATTCTTGGCCTTACTAGATGGGTAGATAGGCAGTTGTGTAGATAATCGGTTATGTAGGGAAACCTGGTTTGGTTGTTTACTTAATAAAGTCAAATACATTGCCAATAGTAGAGCCATATTCATTTTATCATTTTGCTTTGCAGATCACTTTGTCTTGTGTTGTTGTGCTATTGTAACTGAGCAGCAGAAGTTATGAAGAGTTGCTTTAAGCAAGAGGAAAGCAGTCAGGGGGATTTCATTTATTTTCTCTGACAACAGCACTGGTAATCATCTATGAAAATGCATAGATGCTTTCAAGTTGTAACAACAGCAGTGATGAAAAACTTCACCACTAGGTTCCAACATCTGTAAAATAAACTCAGTCTGTCTCCCTGAATAAACCTTTCATTAATAAGAACCTTTATACACGCAGCACTTTACACTTCATGGACGTAATTAGATACACCTGAATTTTATGCGTCTGCACCGCAGCACCTTTATGTGTTGTGTGTAGGCAGTGTAGTACATGATCTTGTGTTTATATGCCTTTAAATAATTCTCGAGCAGAGAAACTTAACTCCAGGAAATTTCATACTTTCTTCATGATGCTCAGCTGTTCAGTTCTTCAGTCAATCGCTTCCATTTCAAGTGTATACATGAGAGAGTTTGCATGCATGTCCATTCTTTTAGATTTGATTTAGTCAGGAATGTATTTTCATAATGTCACATTCAGGTTAGCTTCGACTTCAATGAGTTATGACAAGAAAAGCTCATAGTCTTGAATTTGTAAAAGAATCAAAGAACAAAAGGAGGAACAAGTATGCCTCTCATTTTTTTTTTCTTTCTGAAAAGCAGGAACACATGTCAGTTGGTCGTGTGTTCTTCCCGAGGTAAACTATTTTTTCTAGCAAAAGCACCAGTATGACAACTCCATCACTGAAAGTAGTTTGTCCTCTGCAGCACAGTGAAAATATTATGAGAAGCTGAAGAAGCAGAACTAAGGAGAAGGGGGCTGGGATGAGTGACGGACAGCTTTGACACACCGGAGTACTTAGACAATTACTAACAGTTTCTGCCAGTCACCACATCTGACACAACACAAACACGGCAAGGATAATTTTACATTACACTGGCGGGCACGGGTCAGTTTAAAGGAACACAGGGAAGCCCGTTTCAGCTTGCATTTCAAGGCCAATCATCTAAATTGGCCCCGCAACACAACTGGCTGCCTGAGTCTGGGTCTCTCTTTCACGTTCCGTCTCCACTGCTTCCAACAACAGACGATAACCATGAAAGTAGAGAGTGAGCAGATCTTTGAAGTGCAGCTGTCAGTCAGCATGTTTCCATAGAGGGAACTATGAGGATTAAATGGTGTACAGGTGTGGGAGCAGGCACAGCTGGACCCCACCAGGTCAAACTGATACAGAAGTGGTGGAAGGGGGGTTGGTGAGAACAAGTCTTGTATAGAGGAGAAGCTATAACATTATGCGAACACTGGTCTTGAGCCCAGAAAAGATAAAATACTTTAGAAGGTGAGAAAAGCAACCATACAGCACTTTTGGACACATGTTTGCGCTTACAGTTTTTGAGGATTGTTTTTAAACATGTGGAGTACAGGTGCACATCCACACTATCCACCCATACAGGCAATCTAAACCATATTTTTTAGACATATATCTATTTTTCAGTGTGTTGTGCAGTTTACTCCACTGGTAGTGCATTGGCTATGAGAGTTCCTATGCATTTTATGGCCCCGTAGCTTCATCATGTAGTGGTGCATAAGACCTGTTGCTACTCTTTTCACACTTTTACATACAAAACTGAGTTGACTTCACATCCAGGTATGTCCTTGTCTCTACAATAAGCTCTCTAATGAATAAATACAGGAAAAGTGCAACTTTGCAAAGGTACAAAAAAATTGCTATCTCAGTAGATGGGAAAAAACACTTAAAATGAGAAGATTATGACTATAATAAGGTAAAATAATCGGTCACGACAGTAAGACTCTCACACTTGGTAAAATTTCTTGAAATAAGAAAAAAAAAGACTTTAGACAAGGGAGAAACATCTTAACACAAGAAGTCATTACAAGTCCCTTATTAGGTGGAAAAAATTCTCACAACTGAACAAAATTGGGTGTAAAATATACAATATGTTCTCAATGTCTCAGTAAGATGATATAACTTGGTGTGCATGTAAAATCACCAGCTTAAAAATTTAGCAACTAAGTAAGAAATAAAACACATACACTCGCAGAATAGGAATATAATCCTACATATTCTGCACTTGCCTGGAATATCTTTGTAAAATCAAAACAAAAGACTTTTTTGCTATACATTAGATCATAAGACTTGGTTAGATAAATCCCTTTAGGAGTAGCACCAATATTAGATCAATTATCAGATTTCTATTGACATCAATAGAAATTATAATCTGTGGCTACTTTTCACTAGATTTGACTATCTTGGACAAATTATAGCAATGCAACCAAACTGACTGGGTTCACACAAGTGAATAGTTTGTTACAAAGCAACAAATTATGATGGGACACTAAGTATGCCTTTCAATGGCAGCTCCACTGCTTGATTGCTCCCCCAAAACTATGAATCTCACATAAACACGCAACAGTCTGCCAACTCTATGGTAACCCTGGGAATATCCTACTCAAAATTAGATGCTCTCTTACAGTGATATCCTGCAATATCTTGCATTTAAGCACAGTGTCATAATTAAAAAGAGACATTAACTCAGGTGTTTATTCCTTGAGGTTTAAAACAAAAGTGATATGCACTTTTGTTTGTAATTTGTAATTTTGTTGTTTTATTGTATTGTCTATCTTTTCTTCATCTGCCTAGGGACAACCGATGCTAATTAGCTTGCTAATGATAATCCAAAATGTTTACCTCTGTTGCTACATATGTTCATTAATACTGTACTGTCCCCATCAAATAAACAAAAAGTTTGAAGATGGAATAAATGTGCAGAATTTTAAGGCTTCTCATAAAAATAATGAATGCAAAAACGTTTTTAACACACAAATCATTCCTTTTTTGCAAAATGAAGGTAAAATATAGGCCTGCAAATACCTTAAATTAAGAGCCGTTTGGGAGTTAGAAGACCCGGCTCTTCTTTGGGAGCCACATCTGAAAAGAGCCGAACTTCCTATCACTATCATTTAGTCGAAAAAGAAATGACACAAGACTGTAAAGATTTACAGTGCTGCATTTGACTTTTTTATTTTTTTTTTTTGTTTTTTTTTTTTTTTTTGTTTTTTGTTTTTTTTTTTTTTTTTTCTTTATATTTTTTTATTTTTTTTTTTTTTCTTTTTTTTTTTTTTTCTTTTTTTTTTTTTTTTTTTTATTTTTTTCTTTTTCCATTTTTTTTTTTTTTTTTTTTTTTATTTTTTTTTTTTTTTTTTTTTTTTTTTTTTTTTTTTTATTTTTTTTTTTTTTTTTCTTTTTTTTCTTTTTGTCCCTTACCTATTTTCCGTTCCTGGTCTTTCTTTTATTTTGGATCTTTTCCTTTTTTTCTTTTTTTTTTTTCTTATGTTTTGTTTTCGTTTTTTTTGATGTTAGTCCAATTCTTTCTACTTTCGCCATTACTCTCCCCCCAGTTACCTTTTTATTTTTTTCATTTGTTTGTTTTATTATTATAGGTCAGGAAAGCTATACGCCTGGGTTTTTGGGATCTGCCTCCCGTTTTTTTTTGTTTCCTTATCACGGGCTAACCGGAGGCCGCGAGTCGTGCCCGCCGTCGGATGTGGGATGGGGGGAGGGCCCGCCGCCTGCTGCCGGGGGATCGCATAATCATTTTTTGGTGAGAGCAGCCCCATTCCTGCCCGCGCGACTCCTTTGTTAGTTGGGAAAGGAAGGACCACGAAGCCCCCCCGGCCCCCCTGATGTGGGTCTGAGTTCGGATTTATGTAAATTTGGGTTTGGTTGTCCGATGGGATTAATTATCCTGTGATTTCTAAGTTTCCAGATATCAGAATTTTTGTTAGTGTTTTTTGATTAATATATTTGTTTTATTTTTTTTATTTTAAATTTATTTTGTTTATTAATTATTATTTATAAATATATATTTAATTTGTTATTTTTGTAGTGTACACAAATATTATAATGAGCAAATATAACATAAGACTGCATGCTATTTGTCTGTCCTGTTAAGATTTTATGTTATATTTTAGTAATATACACTACTGTACACATATATTTATATTATCTTTGCATATAAAGTGGTTCCTTCCCCCATTTACCATCCTTATGCCAAGCTAATTAGCTGGTAGTCATGGTTAGAAAGCAAACAAGCTCATTTCACAACAGGCTTCAGCATTTCTTTCAGCTTCCATATGGCATCATGTACGGGGCTGAAAGTCCTTGTTGTAGTATAGGCCTGGGTTCAAGGTTCCATCAACATAACATCGGTAACAAGCTAATTTCATCTCAAAAACTTTGGCCTGATGAGCCAGTAATAATTGTAAAGCATAAGATACCCCAAGGGCAGTGTTAAGTCTTAATGAGGAGTTTGTACATACCTCTGAGCAAAAATAAGAAAAAAAGAACTGGTTTTCAACTAAAACAAACTTCCCCTAAAGAATTATTGTGTGTTATATTGATACATTTATCAAGTTAAATGTGATATATTCAGTTCCCTGTGTTAGCTCATACTTTTTGTCAAATATTTTTGACTGTCGCATGCTGCATTATGTTCATCAGCTAGTTTTTAACTGTAACTGATGTTAGGTAAACAAGCCGCATGTAGATGGTTTATTAAAGCCTTTTCTCACAGAACAGCCTTGGTTTGTATTTCAGCATCCACAAAAATGGTTACAAATAAATTATGTGCATAAAACGCATAAAAATGTGCTTTGTATTACTTCTGCACGAAATAGAAATACTGCAGTTGTAAAACCAAAATAAGTTTAGAGATGTTAAAATCCTTCACAAAGCTGAAGGAAACTTGCAGAATCTGGTATCAATTTACCTGTGTTCTCTTTTTCATTATGTGTAGACATTTAATCCCTTCTTACTTGAAAAGACATCTAAAGGTTTTCTGAAAGACTGGTGAAAACCTCTTAAAAAAGATTGTTTCTGCCCTCTTAAACAGATTTCAGTGTTTGGAAATGCACTCCACGCTAAACACACCACAGACTCAAAGACTGGTATGCAACAACTTGAGGTTCTGGCTGTAGAAAGACTTACAAAGCCCATACTGTAGGACTAACAAGGCCCTACATGAGATTGCAACGGAAATTTTGGTGAAGTAAAAGTAAGCAAACTTCAGGTGAGGTTGTCTATTTATCTGTATTTGTTTGTGTATTGCTTCTTTGGAAATCATATCAATGCTTTAGACCAGTTCCTTTATATCTAGCTTTGCTTTGAATCAGATTTCTCTCTCAGTTTTTCCATTGCACTTGGGCCATGAGCAAGAAAGGTTTGGGGTAAAATGTTGATGTTAATCAGCCAGTAATCACTCTTAAAACACTTCCCTTTTGTACTGATGCTTGTGTAGTGGTATTACCACCCACTGGTCTGATACTGAAATGTTTTTATATTTCCACATTAAAAGCAACACTACAGTAGAATTTGTTTGGCGCAGTGTAAACACCAACCCTACTCCGATGCAAACCAAAGAAGTGGACTCTGGACTGCTTGAAAGCTGGGGGTCTCAGTTCACTTGCAAACAAACTATCCAATGGACCAAAAATGAAGTGACATATGCATCAAGAAGAAGAGGGAAGAAGTGTCCCAGAGTATTGCTTAGTAGTGGTGAGCAGATGGATCCAAATATTGATAATGTCGATAACAATATTGGTAACGATATAAACTGATACACATGTGATAACATTGATACTCAGTTGTAATGCTTGAAAACAGTCAGAATCTCCATAAATAAAGAGGATATAACAATATATAATCATAACAAAGCTATAACAATAACAAAGTACCTCCAAATCAGCTTCTCTCTGCAAAATATTGTCAAGTTCAGATTTTAAAATAAAGACGTAACTTAGTTGTTCAGACATTTAAAAAAAGAATGCATTAATTCCACCAATTAAAGGTAGAGTCTGGAGTCTATGAAAGTATGAATATTAAAAATACTTTATTTATACCAGAAGGGAAATTCAATATTTAATAGTATATGCGTACCTTTAAGAGCAATTTGCAATTCATTTGGCAAAATGTCAATTCAATATTTAAAATGTCAATTTAATTTTTAAAATGGCAATTCAATGTTAAATTTTGTCATGTAATTTGAAAATGTATTTGGCAATTGACAATGTAATGTCCAAAGTGACAATGTAATCTTCAATATAGTTTTAATAATTTTAAAACTGAAGCATGTGTGCACTTTTAATGTTAAAATGGCAATTTATTTATTTAATATACTTTATTAATTAATCAGTGTGCCAACTAGGAAATTCATTCTCTGCATTTTCACCCATCTCAGGTTTAACCTGAAAGCAGTGGGCTGCTATTTAAGGCGGGTTAAGGACCTTGCTCAAGGGTCTACAGCGGTTCATGTGAGTGCCGTGTCAGGGACTTGAACCCGGGTCTGCCGCGCCAAAGCCTGTGACATTACCACGACGCTACCCACTCCCCAATTGTTAAAATGGCAATTTAATATTTTATTTTATCATACAATTTAAAGGTAGAGTCTGAAGTCCCTCTAGCGTTTCTGTTTGCAAACAGTAATGCTATCAAATCCATCTCCCCACAAGAGTTATCTGCTTCTCTCAGTTCTACTATTGCTTCATCCCCCCTCTTAACAACCGATGACCCTGAAAACCTTTTCAGTTTGTATAATAATCTCTACCTGCCTCAATAAGTTAGCTCCCATATAATCCAATACTGTCTCCTTCACTCATTCAGCCCCCTGGTTCTCCTCTGACCTTCACCATCTCAAATCCAAAAAACGCCAGCTCGAAAGACTATATAAGAAAACCAAACTCACTGTTCCTCTTCAAGCCTACATGGACCATCTTCAACTCTACAAAGCTGCCCTCAGCCATGCCAGATCCACCTATTACTCCAACCTCATCCACTCTGGCTCCAACAACCAAAAGGCTCTTTTTTTCCACCATCAACAAACTCCTCAATCCCAGTAACAACACTGCAAATTCATTCACCACTGACAAATGTAATTCCTTCCTCCTGTTCTTTCAGTCTAAAATTAATTCCATATATAATTCGTTACCAGCTTCTCCTGTCTTGCATGTCTCACCCTCCTGTCCCACTCCTCTTATGATTTCTCCTCTCACTAAATTTTCACCCATCTCCCCAGCTGATCTGATCAAAATCATTGCCTCTATGAAATTCTCTACCTGTAGTCTTGATCCCATCCCATCCTTTCTCATTAAGCACTGTCTCCCCACCATCTCCCCACTCATCCTACGCATTGTAAATTCCTCCCTTACGTCTTCCATTGTCCCCCATTCTCTAAAACTGGCTGCTGTCACCCCCATTCTCAAAAAACCTGGACTCAACCCCGAAGACATCAGTAACGTCCGGCCCATTTCCAACCTTCCATTCATTTCCAAAATACTTGAAAGAACTGTTGCCTCCCAAATTGAAGCACATCTCACCAATAATGACCTCTACGATAAATTCCAGTCTGGTTTCCGTATTCACCACAGCACCGAAACAGCCCTTCTCAAAGTTACCAATGACCTTCTGCTCTCCTCAGACGCTGGCTCTCTGTCCATCCTCATTCTCCTGGACCTCACTGCTGCATTTGACACTATCAACCACACCATCTTACTTTCCCGACTCCAATCCCTTTTCCATATAACTGGTAACGCCCTCTCTTGGCTAGCCTCATATCTTGCTGACCGGAAACAGTTCATCTCAATCAATAATTGCTCTTCCTCAATTGCCCCCCTGCCCCAAGGAGTCCCCCAGGGTTCAGTGCTTGGTCCTCTCCTCTTCATTCTTTACATCCTCCCCCTCGGTCAAATCATCCAACACCACGGTCTCCATTTTCATTGCTATGCCGATGACATTCAGCTTTACGTGTCCACCAAATCTGTCACTCCCCAAACCCACAGTACGCTATCAAACTGTCTTTCTGATATCAACTACTGGATGCAAAGCAACTTTCTCAAGCTTAGCTCTAGCAAGTCAGACGTTCTCCTTATCGGTCCCGATTCCCGCACCTCCACTCTCAAAGATTTCTGTCTTTCACTTGATAACTCCATCCTGTCACCTTCATCCCACTGCCGTAACCTCGGTGTTATCTTTGATTCAAAACTCACCTTCACCCATCTCATTAAATATGTCACTAAAACAGCTTTTCATCACCTCAAAAACATCGCCCGCATCCGCCCCTCCCTTACTTTCCCTACAGCCGAAATACTCGTCCATGCCTTCATTACATCCCGTATTGATTACTGCAACAGCATCCTTTATGGCATTCCAACCAATCTCCTCAATAAACTTCTGTATGTCCAAAATTCTGCAGCCCGCCTCCTTACCCACACTCGCTCCCGAGACCACATCACCCCTGTTCTCAAAAACCTTCACTGGCTCCCTGTTCCATACCGCATCAAATTCAAAATCCTCTTACTTACTCACAAAGCCCTCCATAACCAGGCCCCCTCTTATCTTAAAGACATGCTTCACCCGTACATCCCCGCCTGTCCCCTCCGTTCTGCTACTGCCAACCTCCTCACTATTCCCAGGACCAAGCACAGAACCTGGGGGGACAGGGCTTTTTCTGTCATTGCCCCTACCCTCTGGAAATCTCTCCCCCAGCACATCCACAGCACAACTGACCCCACCGCTTTTAAAACAGAACTTAAAACTCACCTATTTCATTCCGCTTTTATCACCTAATGTCTTTGGACTACTATGTTTTAACATTGAACTTTTAACTTTTGTTGATCATTATTATTGAACTGTATGCTATTTTTTCTTGTTTTGCTTTTGTTTTTAACTGTTCTTTCATCTTGTTGTTTTTTATCTTTTGACTTGTACAGCAGCTTTGAGTTTTATGAAAAGCGCTATACAAATAAAATGTATTATTATTATTATTATTAGTATTCAAACTTAGCGCTCCTCCCTCTCAGGCTAATGGCCGCCTCGTTCTAGCTAGCCTATTCAACTTCAAGCTTCTCCTTCAGAGCTCAGAAGCGGGTACAAGCCAAACTATTATTAACCCTGGTTTTCCAAAGTGCATTATCTGAAGCTCTTACCTTTTCTTCGGAGCATATACGGTGTTTTCTTTCTGTCTTTCTTTCTTTCTTTCTTTCTTTCTTTCTTTCTTTCTTTCTTTCTTTCTTTCTTTCTTTCTTTCTTTCTTTCTTTCTTTCTTTCTTTCTTTCTTTTTTCTTTCTTTCTTTCTTTCTTTCTTTCTTTGTCCTTCAAGTGTTTGAGTGACTGGTGTCTGCTCCAATCATGAGCTTATTTCGGATTCCTGTCCGTACTTGTCCTGTTAGACCTCAGTGCTGCATTCGACACCATTGATCACAACATTCTACTAGAGAGACTTGAACATGTTATTGGAATTAGAGGAACTGCATTAGATTGGTTCAAGTCATACTTATCTGATAGATTTCAGTTTGTCAATGTCAACAACGAGTCTTCATCACACACCAGAGTAACTCATGGAGTTCCCCAGGGTTCTGTTCTCGGACCAATTCTCTTCACATTATATATGCTTCCTTTGGGTAATATCATCAGACAACATGGCATAGATTTTCATTGTTATGCAGACGACACTCAGATATACTTATCTATGAAGCCTGATGAAACCAATCAGTTTGTTAGATTACAAAGATGTCTTAGTGACATAAAGACCTGGATGACCCTGAACTTTCTGCTTCAGAAATTCAAATTCAGACAAGACCGAGGTTATAGTTTTTGGACCCGAAAAACTCAGGACTAAATTATCTAGCTTTATAGTTGATCTAGATGGCATTAATTTGGCTTCCAGCACTACAGTGAAGAATCTTGGAGTCATTTTTGACCAGGATTTGTCTTTCAGCTCCCATATAAAACAGGTTTCTAGAACCGCCTTCTTTCACCTACGTAATATTGCTAAAATTAGGAACATCCTATCTCAGGACGATGCAGAAAAAACTAGTCCATGCTTTTGTTACTTCCAGATTGGATTACTGTAATTCCTTATTATTGGGCTGCCCCAAATATGCTTTGAAAAGTCTCCAGCTGATCCAGAATGCTGCAGCCAGGGTTCTAACCTAACTTCTCTTCATTGGCTCCCTGTTAAATCCAGGATAGAATTTAAAATTCTTCTTCTCACATATAAAGCTCTCCATGACCAAGCTCCATTATATATTAGAGATCTCATAGTTCCATATATTCCAAGCAGAGCACTTCGCTCTCAGACTGCAGGCCTTTTGGTAGTTCCAAGGATCTCAAAGAGTAGAATGGGAGGCGGAGCGTTTCGCTATCAAGCCCCCCTATTATGGAATCAGTTACCACTTCAGGATCGGGAGGCAGACACCCTCTCTACCTTTAAGATCAGGCTTAAAACCTTCCTTTTTGATAAGTCTTATAGTTAGGGATGGCTAGTCTTCCCTTAGTTAAGCTGCTATAGGTTTAGACTGCTGCGGGACGTTCATGATACACTGGGCTCTTTCTCTCCCACCATCTCTGTCTCTCCATGTAGAAACCTGTGACAGTATTGCATCATTAACTGTGTTCTCCTCTCTCAGCAGATCTGGCTGGAGAACGTTGCAGTGTTTGTTGGTCTCCCTTTCTGTCTTCTCCCGATGGCCGCCCTACCTGAGCTGGGTTCTGCCGGAGGTTTTTTCCTCCCTGTTAAAAGGGTGTTTTCCTTCCCACTGTCACCACCCCTCCGTGCTTGCTCAGGATGGGAAATTGGACCGGGTCAAGTCAAGATTCGATCCAATCTGTTGGTTTCCTTAACTAGGCTATTATGAATCTGACCTGAACCTTTCTGTCTGTTTAAGCGCCCTGAGGTGACACTGTCATGAATGGACGCTATACAAATAAAGTTGAATTGAATTAAATTAGATATAAATCCCAGCATGCACCTGCACACGCGCAGCCTCCTCTTATCTCTTCCGCCTCCAACAGCCAAACCTGAGTGATCATTTCCATTCTTCACTGTTCTCGGCCTTTTATCTGCAGCTCTTCCTCCCGCTTTTCTCTCACAGCTGTTTTTGATCATATAATTATGACCTGATTACCCGTTTGCATTAATGTGCTTATGCATTGTAAATAAATATAATGTACACGTTGGGGAAAAAAAAAAAAACTTCCATTAGTATAATTGTTTTTGGAGCAGTTATTTTAATTGTTTTTATTGGTTTCAGTACCATCACTACATCTCCACAGCAATCAATTACAAACAGCTGTAGAATAATACAATATTATTTTCATGTTGACAGGCCCTGCTCACTGCTGCACACCGTTGGTGGTGATGTCACAAGTTTGCGTTGTCTCAATCTGTCAAGTAGGCGGAGTCCATGCTTATGAACTCCACAAGTGCAGACTTGCAGTACGTACCCACAAGTCTGTACTCACAAGTATACGAGTATGCAGTATGTAAACTAGGAATTGAGAAACGGCCCTGGTCTAAAGATAGCAGCAGCAGCACGTTGTACGGCAGTCACATGATGCTGCAAAGGATGCTGGGACCTGGGGTTCTGTCTGAATAACGGACTTTTCTACACAAGTGTACTAAAGAAATGTTTGTCTTCACATTTATTCATGAAATTTAACAGCATGCCACCAGTTTATAACAAAAATCCAAGCTTGCGACCATCTCTGTGATGGCTAGAGCACCTTCTCTGAATGGTGTATTGTGTATCTGTTGGATGCGAATATTAAGAAAATCGACCTCAGTTCGAAAAAATGAACATTGCAAAATCGCAAGACGGGATTTTGTCACTGATATGAACGCACCCATTGACGTGACATTAATTTGATTAAAGCTATTGCCATGCGAATCTTTCGGACGAAATATCCGGAGTAGGTGTGTAAAGGCCTTTAGTAATCAGTTACTGTCATCACTGGTGGGAAGCCGTTCCCATCCTTTCACTGTGCACTGAGACTTAAATCTGGAGAACATCTCACTTCGGAGGAGAGGAGAAGCAGGAGTTTGGCATTTGAGCTCAGTACAATTTAGTATTATCTGAGTATCAGGGAAATCTTTGAAGTGAGCCTGGATGTCCTCTGCATCAATCCAGATACACAAAGCACCCAAAAGAGAGTACAAATAATTGGTCCATGAACAAATAATGGGGTTATTTGACCAGCAGCCAGGTACATTTGGAACAGGAACAGCTCGTCAATACAGTAGGTTGCAAGGAATGCCTCTGGTAAATGAAGAGAAAAAAGCAAAAGACACATTTAAAAAAATAAATAAATGCAAGCAACACATATTCTTGTATAACTAATCTAGAGTGAAAAGTTTCATCCATTTCTTCTTACGAAATAAGCAATGTGTATCTGGGGAGGCTGAAAATGCAATCCATGTGTGGTGCTTTGACAGCATTTACTGCTTCGTTCCTTCCCTCAGAAGCTCTGACGCTGGATGAGCGAATCATTTTGTCGACAGAAGGTTCGATGAACCCCAAAACATTAAGTGACAATAACTAGCAAATCTGTTGGTACAGAACACCGTAACATTGTAGATTATTTTCAGTAATTCACAAAAAAGTGGATCAAGTAACCAAAACTTTTACTCATTCAAGAATAGCACTACTTCAAATGGGAGAGAAAAAAAAACCACATGTAACAAAATTGTTTTTCTTATGATAAAATTTTTTTCAAACTAATGCGGTAGGTTGCATTATTTGTATTTTATGTTAGAAACAATGCAAAGTACTCCCAGTAACAAAAAATAAATATGACTTTATTTTCCCTTAATCAACTTTTGAACAGCTCTGCGACAGACTGGCGACCCGACCTGCAAAAGTCCAGGTGCACCTCCCTCTCGCCTGATTATAGCTGGGATAGGCTCCAGCAACCCTGAACTGGATGAGCGGTACAGAAAATGAATGAATACTTTTGAACAATGAATCTTGTGACGTATCAAGTGGGACTTTAACGTAAACTGTGTTTCTTTGCTTTTGGGTTAAAATACAATTGTTCTATATTCAGTGATGTAACCACTGGTAGGTTGTGTAACCAGAAATTGTACTCAAGTATAAGTATTTAGTTTTTCAAAGTAAATGTAACCAGTTATGACCCAACTCTCCACATTTCGGTGACTGTCTTGTGTCATGTCTCAAGCCAGTTAGAGGTGTATTAACTTACCTTGTGTAGAAGTGGATGTCTTCATTGGACCCTGCGAACAGTTGCAATCCAAACGTAAACTGGATTTTATGCTAACTCCATTAGGTTCATTTAGTCTTCAGTAGTTCAGACTTAGTTTTGTTTTTCTTTTGTTTATGCAAAAGGTGTTTTCGAGTTGTTTCATTTTCTTTGTACATTACCTTGTCAATTGCCAAATACAATTTCAAATTACACGAAAAAATTTAACATTGAATTGCCATTTTAACAATTAAATTGCCATTTTAAAGATGCCATGACATCAAATTTCACTTTTCTGGGGTTTTGGGGGTACAGTATGATCTGTTGTGCACTGATGAGGCCATGGGAATGTCCAGAGTGAGTATCAAAGTCCCTGTTCATAGTCTGTCAGCTTTGTTTATTCAAAAACGGTTGGATCAGACAGCAGCTTGTCATTCTACGTAGTTTTATTATTCTACGTGATTCAATTGCTCCAATCAGAGTCTGGGTTTTCAAACAAATGGATTTAAAAGAAAACTTCTGCAGCAATACTGAAAGAGGCCACCACAACCTTGTCATTACCTGTAAGTTTATTTATTTTCTAAATGCTGTCTTGTCTGATAAACATAGCTCACTGTCTGAAGTGCCCATGTTGCTAACAGATAGCCTTTAGCAAACTCATTTACTGTGGCAGGGAGGTCTGGCATTTCAAAACAATACCTGCTGTAAAAAGTGCCATTTTTTTTCTTTGGAGTATTTACATATGCAGTAATGTCAACTACATGAACTAGTTTTTAACTGCTATGTCATCACTCCTTTAAATATTGAATTGCCATTTTGACAAATGAATTGCATATTGCCCTTAAAGGTGCACATATGCTTCCATAGGAGTCCCCCCCACTGTTTCTGTTTGCACACAACACTATTCAAACTGAGCACCCCTCCCCCTCAGGCTAATGGCCGCCTCGTTCTTCAGCCTATTCAGCTTCATGTATCTTATTCAGAGCTCAGAAGTGGGTAAAAGCCAAACCAGTTTTAACCCTGGTTTTCCAACATGCACTATCTATAGCTCTTACCTTTTCTTTGGTGCATCCACCGTTTTTCTTTCTTGTCTTTTTTTTTTCTTTGAGAGTTCGAGTGACTGGCGTCTGCTCCAATCATGAGCTTATTCCCACACGGCGTCATGCCCTTAGTTCTGTCATTGGCTGGCGATATAAACAGAAATCTCCACCCAAAAACGTCCCGAACACAACAAAACAAAGCACCAACAGGGGGAGAGGGAGCTGCATTCAAACGCAACCCTCCACTAGAGTAGAGGCCCAAAGGCGCGGTTTGACATGGATTTCACTTGCACAAGTCTAACGTTTATTTTCAGGGGGAAACTTTGGGTTCTACCTTTAATCTCTGCAGTAAAGTACTATTAAAATGTATCAATGTCAGTATCGGTATTTGCAATAGTAGTCCTTTATTTGCTTGGTATCAGAAAGATACCACATCTTGCAGTACCATACACTCCTACTATCTGGGTATGAGGAAAGACAAAGACAACAGCGTGTGTTTCAAGAAGACAATATCAAAAGAATGATGGAAAATGTCTCAAGGAAACATATGGATCAATGTTGAGAGGTGGGAAAGATTTACACTTTTGCTCCTGGCCAATCAAGGAGCCCAGTTTCTTCTTCTTGCTTTTTTTTTTTTTTATTGATCAGTGGTTGTTTGGAGAGTATTGCCATCTAGCAGTTGTTTGAACCATGTGATGTCATCCAGGTGGTTTGATCCACTTCAGTTATGTGCAGTTCAAACTCCAACCAAACCAAAGAAAGGTGTAATTTTTCGGAAATCCCCATCCAACTGAACTGAGTCACCTGGGCTATCCCAGTGTGAACGTCCCCATTGGTCACTGTGACTAAATTCAGAATATGTCTGTTTGTGTCAGAAATATTATCCTGAAAGATGAATAAAGCAGCGGCATATGTTAACCCTGATAGTTTAAATTTTTGCATTTGCTTTAAAAAAAATGCTAACAGTTTTTCATTCATTCATTGCAACTTACATCCGCTAAAGAAGAACAGCATGCTGTGAAATAATTCTTCAAAGAGTGCTTGCTTTCCCTTCTCACAGATTCTCATTCAATTCAAGCCTGCATCAAACGTCCAGCTGAAAGACAGCCTTGTCATTTCGTCATTAGCAATTTATTAGTGTCCTACAGTGGCTGAGGGAGCTCAGTGTAGCTTAGAAAAGCATGTGCAAATGGACAAATTAAGAGAAAATTTTGTGCTCCAGAATTACAGCTTGTGCATGTGGATGACTGGGCTGTGAATAATAAAAATAACCACTTTGTTGTGACGTGTACTATTAAAATCTATGTTCTTTTTTTTTAGTTTATGAAGAAAAGAATGTTATTAAATCACTTTTGGGCTGCAGTACATATGCAGTTTGTACAGTATCACCTTATGATCAATATTACAGTTAAGAAACCCCTAATTCAAAAGATCTTACTGACCTCCGAGATCTGGGATTCTGTTCAAGTGGTACAGGTCTGTTGTCATTATACAGTATGGTCTGCAAATGTTCTATATAGAGCCTTGCCAATAAATTTAGTGAGAAAGCTACTGAGACAAAGCCTAGACTCAATCCAGCTGTGTCTACAAAAAGAGCAAATGCTGAGTTGGATAAGGCATTTTCTTTCTATCTGATCAAAAACATTAGCTGATATTAGTGGACACTGGAAAGCAGGATACTATGGATAAGTCATTGCATTAAAGTAATTTACACAATTGCTAGTGTAATTATACTTTTAAAGTGGCCAAACCCAGACACTAGCACTTTCATTTCATTTTCATTTCCAAATTCATATTTGTTACAATTCTTTTATGGGACTCCTGCGAAGCCACAGTGGTTCCCAAAGCAAAGTGACCTTTTTTCACTTCACATGTCTTTGACCTGATTTCACCCTCATGTAACTTCAATGGCTCTAAATTTGGAACAGCTCAAGTCACTTGTCAAATCTGACAGTGCTGTCACTTCCGCTCACGCCGGCTTGGCTGTGCATCCGGGCTAATCGCTCCCCAGATGTGAACATCCACAGCCATCTAATCACTCTCCATTGTGATGTGTGTGTCGGAGTCCAGGTTAATCTGAACTGAGCGAGGATTTCAAGAAAAATCAAAACATCCTGATTGGCTGACAGTCCTGGTTAGCTGTGCAATTTCAGAGTGAGTACGCCATCTCCAATGGACCTGGACCTCCTACTGATGAGTGCTCAATGGAAATTTATTTGAAAGACATTCCTCAGAGATCTTAGACACACAAACACACAACACTTCCCAAGACTATCAGAGAAAAAGAGTCCAAACTCATAACTGTCAATGATGGACAGGTTGATGCAGACACTTTTTGAAGTGACAGAATGGTCCAGATTTCTGTTGCAGATCCATTCGCTATTGTTTCCTTTTTGTTGTTGGTTTGTTTGCTCTTGACTAAGCTTGGATGTTTAATGGGAAATCACAATATTTCTATTGTTGGTATTTTTATTTAATGTCTGCACGGTTTGTCTAGGAAAATTAATCAGCCTAATGGTTGCAAAAATTAGGAAAACAATGTTTCCTTCCAACAAGCACTCTGCCAAACCACTAAAAGAATAGGTAAGAAGTAATTCCCTCTGAGTGCATACATGCCAACACATGAAAGTCATTTAGCTGCACTTAACTGTCGAAAAACAATTAGGGCAAAGCATAACAGCATCTGCATGCGCGACTTCTGTTACATGTTTTCTGTATCCTCCTTCTTGCTAGCAGAACAAGTATTGGCAATCCTCAAATGCTAGGTACACTTCATGAATTTTGCATTATGCCTGATCATTACCATAACGGCACTATCAAAGATATTAGGAGCCTTCAACGCTGTTTTCTCTTACACAGGGATCTCTCTCAGATCTCTTGTCATGAGGATGGGTATCATCTACCATCATCTAGTATATAGCATGCATGAGCCCCCTCTCCTAATGAGTGCGTATGCATGTCTGAGTGTACAATATGTAAATCCGTGGGTTGAGTTTTCAAGAGGGGGGTCGAAGCTGTCTGTGGGTATGAGCATGTGTGTAATAAATCCTTATAAAAGAGGCAGTATTGTCTCTGCTACCGTGTTGTTTTATTTATCTTGAAATCAATAACTGCTTTGCATGTGATTATCGCTTTTTTTTTCTATTGTTTTGTCACCTCAAAATGAGCCCATTGTTGATATTTTTCACAGTCATTTGGACAAACTATGTTATACTGGCTGTTTGGAGCAAGAACCCTTGCAGCATGAGATGCAATTTAACTGTGTGCACCTACATGTCATGTGTGCATTACGTGTGCAACATTTACATTTGCCATGGGAAGTGGGTGTTTTGACAGATGTTCAATATAAAGTGGAGTAATTAGCATTCTCATCTAATGATCTCATCTCTTGCTATTGTCTTTCTCTCTGTCACCCCTTTCCTCCTCTTTGTCTTGGGTTGATGTGACGTCCTGTGAAGCTGTAAAATGAGGCTGCTTTCTGTGTTGTCCTTCCTCTGCTCACAAACCTTCTGTAATTATTTTCTGCCAGGCACAGGATCAGTGTGGAGAACAAAGTGCACACAAAACACCCTTGTGACAGTCGGACTGGTTTGTGAAAAATGTGAGTTGCACATAGACACACACACACCGTCATCATCACAAGCAGACAAGCATGACACAGAGACGCATGCACACACGCAGAAACAAATTGTACATGAACACAGACACAAACCAAGTCCAACTTTCCCCTGGTTGCCTTGTTATGCTGTAATTCTTCCCAGAGAGAAATTGATTTGCTTATTAATGCAACCAACACTGTCCGTTTTCTGACAATTTAAAAAATGTTGTTTACATGGGTTGCATGCAATAACATGTTGTTTTGCTGTTATAAACAACCTCAGAACAAGACATGCACATTTGATGTCATACATACACACTGTATGCATGCACAGCAGCCAACCATCTAACAATCACTCAGCACACTGTGGGTTTCTTCCTTCTATCTGCTGGCAGCAAATTGGATGGTCTCCCATACATACAGTATTTTCATATGCTGATGGTCACATTACTGGTGCAGGCATCCCGCTGAAGTGATTTGTGGTGCTCATTTGAAAGTGATAGGACGCAAGCAGCCACTGAACTCCTACTCAGCGGTAGCTGGAATCAGGCTGTCTTTATTGCTTTACAGCTAGCGCGGTAACTTGGGTACATTGATAATGGGCTGTTGTGCTAATAGGCAGATAACACATCCAATCCATCACCAACTTGCCAGAATGTATGTGTTGTTTGCTTTTAAGTAACAAATATAGCCCCATAGCCACAGAAATGTACCTGGCTTTTTGTGAGGGGGGCATCCATAAACGAACAATGAATCTATTAGATTGTTCCAAGTCTGTTTTAACTATGTGTCACAGGCGTTCTAAAGCAAGAACACAGTTGTTAGTGACAAATGATGTAGCATATGTAGTCATAAGTACTATGAACAAAGTTGCTCATTATTCACTCTGAACTCTTTTTTTTCTTTTCAAACTGTCAGTTGGTTGTTACACAATGTGATTAGTTTCGTCTCTCGCCCTTACCCCACATCCCTAACTCTCCCTGTCCTGCTCTCCTCCATGATTACTGCACTGCCTGGAGCAAGTGAATTTGAATTGGGGCCGCCTATTATTTTCCCCCCATGTGATAGTAATTATTTACAAATTTGTGGGTGTTCATGTGAAATACAGGGTGTTCCATTAGGAGTCATGTGTAAAAGTGGGGGGAAGGTGGCAAGGTCTTGATTTTGAATATACAATTAGTGGAATTGGATTAAAATACAGCCACAGGTGGTTGAAAAGTCAAGCAGGAGCAGCCCCTGAGACACTGTTAACCCAATCAGATTAATATTACAGATTGTCATGACTACCTTTGTTTTCCATTTGGGAGAGGCTTGGACTCACAGGGTTGGAACGTGAATGTGATTATTCACAAGGAACAATGGTGTACAAAGAGAGCATTGCTTTCGGCGCTGCTGTATTCAATAACCAGGAAAACAGACCGGATTCTCATCCATTATATTTCTTAATTTGGCGAATCTTCACGCAAATTACTCAGGCTGGTCTCATTTGGGTGGAAGTACAGATTACAGAGGGAGGATGTAATTGCAGGAGACGTGGGGCCGCTCACTGGGAAAGTAGCGAGGCTGATTGCACAGGAAGTAGTCATACCGACTATGCATACGGCGCTGCTGTGATGTGGCACAACTGAAGGTTGTGCAGAAACCAAAATATGATTCTCCGATCAGATAATCGAGCTAAACATTTAAACTTAAAGTCACAGCTTTAAGCTGATAGGCAACGATTGAATTGAACATGTATCATTGTGATTATCACTGCAATAAATGTAATACACACCAAAATACAGCTCTATGGCACCCAGCAGTTTAACTAATGGCCTGAAGCACGCCACAAGGCGTAAACAAACACACCCTCAAAGCTAGGCCTTTCTTTCTGTCTGAAAAAACACAAGACATAAATACCCTGCAGAGACAACATTCGTAACAAAAAGCATTTTACAGTGTCTGACACTACAGAACAGAGCATTTGACACACAAAGCTTTGCAGTCTTAATACTACTTTTAACATGTTTTTTCTACTTCTTCTGATGTGGACACAGCAGTCTGTGGATGATAACCATGACTTGTGCTCAGTTAAGCGTTTTGTTGGCAAAGGAGAAAGCAAAAAATCCTGTACATAATCATACCACGTGTTCTGTAAAAATTCAAGAAAGAAAGAAAGAAAGAAATCATGTTTTCAGAGGAACATTGTGGATCATGTTTGGTTTGATATTTTAGGATTGTTTGATTTCCTCTCAGTAATCTCCAACAGATTTTGGTCCGCATTGCAGCAGAGGTTCTCATTTATGATTTTTATATTATATTTTATAAGCAGTTATAAGAAACAATTATTCTATTCCTTTTGGTTGGGTTGCTGGAACTGTGTCTCGTTTCATTGAGCACTAAAATCAACTTAATTATTTGCTGT
Organism: Atherinomorus stipes; assembly: GCA_023101725.1. Lineage (NCBI taxonomy): Eukaryota > Metazoa > Chordata > Actinopteri > Atheriniformes > Atherinidae > Atherinomorus > Atherinomorus stipes. Next base: position 325,403 of record JALJCO010011058.1, on the reverse strand, counting down.
GTCCCAAATCCAGTGTTGGGGTAGTTACTCAAAAAAAGTAATTTGTTACTAGTTACTCATTACTTCTGTAAATTGCAATGAGATTACTTTACTAGTAACTGCATTTGAAAAGTAATGTCACCACTTATGACTTTACCATTTCTTATATTTTGTGGACAAAAAAACATAGCGATATCATCGCAGTCACAAATCAAGACACAAACTATTAAACCTCATAATTATTTTGCATATGCAGAAAAAGTGCAACAGTAAAAATAAAGTGTAACAAGATGTTCATCTCACAAACTTCATCCCAGTGATTTTCTCTCTATTCTTCAAAATATCGATTGTATCGCATAAGTCAAAGTATTTCAAATCTTTTATCTGTCAGCCTGTTCCTCCTTGGGGTCAGAAAAATACTGCCCAGGCTGAACAGCCTTTCCACTGGTGCACTTGATGGTATTGACGTGTTGTATTGCCTTGCAGTTTCTTTAATCCTGGGGAAGCTGGAGAGAACCTGCCAGTCTGATCTGGGCAATTTTAAATACTCCATCACTTCATTCTCTGCTGTGTAGGAAAACTGAAAAAAGTCATTGTGACTTGAGGTAGCAGAGGTCTGAACGGCTGGTCTCATCAGTGGCTCTTCAGGAGTCCAGGGGCAGGACTCAGAAATCAACATGGTTTTAGCAGCATCTCTTCTCTTCTCATCCTTCAGCCAGCGGCGCTTGAATCTGGGCATCGTTGCAGCAGCCATCAGAGCATCTTTGCTGTCCAAGACAGATGCAAATCTGTCTTTGATTGCCTGTGATAACAAATAGTAGGTTACATTAGAAAAACATTGGTCAGTTTTTAAAACCTTTCTAAATTTTTCAAATTATTCAATATGCTTACCTGTGCAATTGCATCAGTCATGCCAGCTGTCATCTGGGAAAGACCATCCTTTAATGCAAGCAACTTTGACATTAGAATCTCCAAGGTTGACAGGAGGGTGCCATAGTAGCAGTCATCTTCTCCTTGAAGTATATCTAAAGCAGCAGCAAGAGGTTTTGACACTGCACAATATTCCTTCAAGAACTGATTCTCCTGCTCAGTGATGCCCATTCAGTCTCAAACAAATGGTGTTTAAATCTCTGATTGGGATTTCTGTGATGAGAGACAAGGCATCATGAGTCGAGTTCCAGCGTGTAGCATTGGGAATGACGAGCTTTCTTTTTAGTACATCCTCAACCTGGCCTGAGGCCACAGTAGAGCGACTAGTTTTTGTCCAGAGAGCTGTACACTTGGCGAGAGCACTTCTGTAAAGTGCTTTACAGTCATTGTTACTTGTTAGCCATTTCTCCAGGTCATTTTTATAGATGAAGTTTAGCGTATGTGAGGCACAGCGCAGATGGGGTGGCAATGAAAACGTCTCTGATCCTGCAGAGAGCGCTTCAGCAACATCAGTGAAAGTGAACTCATCCTCATCAACAGATGCAACGTCAGAGTCAGAGACATCATCAGGTTGGGATTCAAATGTTCTAAAGGCTTTTACAAAATTGCTGCCATTATCGGTGACACATGATGTTACCCTATGTGATAGTCCAAAGGCTGAATGAACTTGCTCTATTTCGCTAGCTATGACATCATAGGTGTGTCTTCCTCTCACCCTCTTGCAGGTAATGGTAGCCTTCTCATGTTTAAAAGTACTGTGCACTGGATAGACAAGTTGTCTATCCAGTGCACCATTGTTCCTAAGTAACTTTTGTTGTTGGCGGACCATATGTCCGCAGTGGTAGACACATAATCCAGGGACTCAAAAGTTCTTTCAGATTCGATTCCATGTCGGAGTAACAATGTTTTCCTGTCGGATGTTGGCTTGCGAGTTGGAGGTATTTCCTCTAGTATTTTTCTAAACTGGGGCAATTAGACAGGGGAAGTATGTCCTCTACAATGTATCCTGCTATTAGCTTGTTCAGTTCTGTCTGTGTTACCTGCTGCTGCCATCCAAGTCCACAACATGTCGATAGCTTTGCTTGTTTCGGCGGGGTCGGCTGCTGTGACGTGTGTTCAGACCAAGCGCGATTTGGGGCGTCAAAATCGCGCCTGATGCCCAAAGTTGGACGATTGGTCACTAAAAAGTCAGACGCTTGATTTCCAGCATCTTGACGCCCTGACGCGCAGCGAGAGATGTCCAGTCAAGCAGCGCTCACCGCACCGTGGGAGGAGCCTCTCCTTTCTCTTTTTCCTTTCACCGTCTGTCTGCACCATGGCAGGTGCAGGAGAGAGAGCGGCTCGGCTTTATGTGATAAATAAAGCAGGGAACGTCGTCGTCGGACATCTCTGCTCTGTGACCAGTTTACCAGATGATTCCAGGTGTTCTGACTGTGATGAGTTTCATCATTTTACCCCAGGAGCTGCTGGTGAGCGGCACTTTCAGCCGTCTGATCCGGCCCAGTTTAACGTCCCGCTGTCCCGATGCGGGGCAGCATTATCAGCCCAGTACATCCCATCAGGACAGCAGGTCATCAAACCACCGTTCAGAAACCGGGACCGGACACAGATCACAGTTTATCCTCCTCTGACTTCAGATAGAGAGGAGATTCCCCTGGTTTTTCTGGGTGTTTCCTCTCCTGTCAGAAAAAGTGTGTCTGGGTCATGAGTCGCTCTGATTGGTCGACGCCCCGCGTCAAGACGCCAAAGTTCAGATTTTCCAACTCCGGCGTCTGACGCCCTTGACGCTCAAAATCTCAAAACTTGACGCGTGAAACACGCGTAACGCGCCTCGACGCGCCCCAACACGTGAAACGCGCCGCAGGTTTCCCACTGTCTGAAGTGTACATGTTGCAAAACAGATAGCCTTTAGCAAACTTGACCTACTTTCTCTAAATAAGGTTATAGCCAAATAAGGTGTAGGCAATCAAAATGAAGTCAACTTGGTCTCTGGGTAAAGCTTCCTATCATTACTGCACCCAACTCTTTTACTGAGGATGGGAGGTGTGGCATGCCAAAATAATCCCCCGCTGTAAAAAGTGCAATTTTTTTTCTTTGGAGTATTTACATATGCAGTAATGTCAACTACATGAACTAGTTTTCACTGCTATGTCATCACTCCTTTCAAAAGATTAAGGGCTGAGGTCCAGTGAGGCACAGGTCAAGTCAAAAGGTAGGAAAAAAAAGTCTCAGAACTGTATGGGTCAGTATGAGGCATAAACGGGTAAAATGCATAAGGGTGTGGCAGGTAATCAGATGAACATGAGAAGGGGACATACAAGGGAGATCAGTCCCAACATAGAGCTTTGTAGTTCCATATTTCTACATCTTTTTAAATATTTTGTAAAAACCCATGAGTGACTATACAGTAAGTACAGCTGAATTTCCATCAACGCTGCTCTCATTCATATATTTATCTGTTTCCTCTGTTTGATGACTAAATATGTCAGACATAGTGAAAAGCAGCCCATAGGTGGGTTTCTGAGCAACGTCACAAATAAAATGTGCAGGCAACCAGGGGGCAAGAAAACACAGGAAAAGAATTATTCAACTATGAGAAGACGTGTTTACATGCAAGACTCGACTTTAAATGCAGATGAGTTCAAGATATGACGTGAAAGTGTTGGGGGAATATAATGTTTGAGTCCTGGCATTTGTACGGTTGCAAAATTCAAAATGTTAATGCATGTAAACAGTTGAAAATGGTGATAATAGGACAGTAGGAGTGACTGTTTTCTGAAAACCCTTTCAGATAACTTATGCAGGTTCAGACAACATGATTTATTTAGTATTTCACCATGGTCACCATGTTGGATTAAACCACCACGGTGGCAGAAATTATTCCCTAGTTGTAGTCGGGAGACTGGTACTGTCAGGCCTGGGATATACTTGCTGTGGACGCAAACGTTCACGCAAGCGGTCTGCGTCATCAGTGAATATACAGTACTTGCTGCAGCACGTCGCGGCCAAAACACTCAATACCAGAGACCACCACTAGGAGCAGTACACAGCAGTTGGACACTGACAATGTGAAAAGGTCAGTCTGCCGGTCAGATTGTATTCCGGGGGCATACGTGAACAACCCAGGTGTATGTGGAAAATGGACAGCGTTATTGCTCTCGAGAAAGAAGAAATATCATACAAATGCCAGTAGTTTCGGACCAGGTCCGAGAGACGCTCTTCAACTCGCTGACGCCATTGTGTTTACTTCTGACCTTGTGTTCATGCTTGTTGTACACATAGCAAGTATCTCTTGCTATTGAGAGAAGTGAGAAGGAGTGAGGGAACCAGGATTAATTGGTTTGGTTTAGTAAACTGATGGCGAATGGATAAAAACTGTCTATGAACCTGGATGTCCATACTCTGGCAGCTCTGTAAAGTCTGCCAGAGGGTAACAATTGACTGCAACACAACACAATAAACAACAACAAATTACAATTATCCACAACACAGTTATCCACAACACAATCAGCTGCAACACAACACAACACAATTATCTACAACCCACCACAATTAGCCACTTTGGAAATTTGTGTTGTGTTGCTGCAAGTTGTTTTGTGTTGCTACTGATTGCGCCATGTTACTGCTAATTGTGTTGTGGTGCAGCTTCTGTTTTGCTGTGACACTTCTGGGCTGCTGTAAAAAAGCTTATTTATTGGTTTTTCTTTTTTTCCCCCTCTTTTTTTCAGTTTAAGAAAAATTAAACCAGGACTCTTCCAGCATTTGTAATGAGCCTATTGTGTGTCTGTAACTACCAAAGAGGCCAAGCAAATAAGCCAGAAAGCTCATAGAGCTGAGAATTTACATTTACATAACCAGACCAGGAAAACACCATAGTCCTCAGAACATCACTCGAGTGCTATTAATTGTTTAGCAAGATATTTATATTAAATAACTGTCCTTGTCCCCCCCTTAATCTTATGTAAACAGTCAGATGATCCACCAGCTGCAGCCCTCCCTCTTTAACCCCCCACCCCCTTCCTGCCCCAGTGACCAAGGTGAGCAACGTTGTGGTGAGGGACATACCAGTAAGCATCATTACAGTCTGTGGGAATTTCAGTTTTTTTTTTAACATTCCAGAAAATAAGAATGAAACATCTTTTACAAAGATTAAAACACTTTCTTCTTTTTTTTTTACATAATGATCTATATAAAATAAAAATGCCCTGTAGTTGTAGTTGTTTGTACTGGAAACTGGACAGTTGAATGAAAACATTCAGTAGCCTCCAGCAGCCTGTATTAAAATCAAAGTCAATATTAAAATACAGTTCAGTTAGATCTTTACATTCAGAATGAATTACAGTCATTAAAAGACATCTGTAAATCTTGATCGTTCTTATGAAGGTTAATTTATTTGAGCAGTTTGAGCTGCACCATAAATGCATGGACCTGTTTGCAATCTAGCTGTGAAAGTGTACACTGAGCTGTTGATAATTTACAAATTAGATGATGTAATTTGTTGTTATATTATATAAATGTAACAATTGACCTATGACTAAGCCACGCCCCCTGCACTCACTCGGACAAACAAACATTCAGTGACAGGCGCTATGTGACATCTCGGGAGATGACAGCTGTCAACACGGACAACAGACGCGTGATCAGACAGAGAGATCGTGACAAGACAAATTAAAAAACATAAAAACAATACAAACAAACAAAAAGAAATTGTTCAGAAGTCTTAAACTGGGAGTATAAATCAGCCTGTGAATCTCTGAATGTGACTCGTGTCGCTCCCTCAGTTTCTTGCACAAACTGCTGCACGGCTGCTGTTGTTGTGCCAAAAAGTGATCATCTGACAAAAACTGATCAAACAGCCACGGAAGCGCAGTAGTCTGGCTGCAGCTTGGAAGCCAGAGGTGTGTAGTTATCGACGTTACTACACCACACCTGTACTACACGACAGCGTCTTATGTACCGTTACCACGTACCAAAACTAGCATGTTTAGCTAGCGTTAGCCAACTTAAACTAATGTTAGGGAAGGTAACTTCATATTTCTTTCAAGCAAAGTGACAACATGTTGCCTCGAATACGATGTTGCCTTACCTCAGAACAGATGTAGACATCCTTGTTCATTTTATCCACGTTCAGTTGATGTTGTGGTCTGCCGCATAACTTTGGCTTGATGTGACTTGGTAAAAGGCAAAAAAAATACGCCCTGTCACCCAGCCACTCAGGATACCTAGTATCGGAGTTGCATGTACCCCATGCACACGTTTGACCATTTTAAACTAAAAAGAACACATAAAAACGAACAAAAACGGACTAACTTCAATGCATTTCAATGGACGTTCAAGCAGAGAATGTCTGAGTGTATGGGATAGCTGTGCGCACTGTGATTGGCTCATCGCGTTTAGGGGCGTGGTTTAGCCATAGGTCAATTGTTACCTGCTTTGCTGGCATTCTTCAGAGCCAGGGCCCTCTCAGGTTTGGCCAGAAAGAAGTATAGAAATGGAGGAAGAAGGGAAAGACTGACAGCTCTAGAAATGAGAATGAATAAAAACAGAGTTGCATGGGCAGAAAAAGTGATGAAAGAGATGTTGAAGAAGTTTTTAATAAGTTGTCCTCAGTCAGATGACCAACTCTTTCGTATTAGGATAATTTTCCATTGTTGGAATTTTACAATACAAAATACATTGATACTATAAATAATAGTCTTTATATCAGTTAGAAATCTTGCATCAACTTTTTGGGGGTGAGGGCCCAATATCTATGGGGCCCTTAATTCCTGGCGGCGCTCCTGGCCACAATACAGCCGCACAGCTGAGCAGAAATTAGCCGCCTGCCTAACAAGTTAGAGGTTAAACAAAGTTAAAAAATAGATATGACCACTGGTAGTTTGTCATACGTTTACATGACTTAAACTTCAAGGGTAACTTTAGGGGTTTTAATTAAAGAGGCGAATAAGAGCATATTCGAGTTTTTGCCCGTGTCCACATGGCCGTGGGCGAACCAGGTTATTGCTAATATTCCGATTATGAAAGGAATATCGGCTGCATATAAACGGAGTGAGAGATGCAGCATGTGAATCTATCAGCAGCCTATACTTAAAGGAATAGTACACCCACAGAATAATGTAGCCTTATTTTCCACTTACTCTCATGCTGAGCAAGACTCTGGAGCACTTTTTTAATATCTCAAATGCAGCTGACGATTAGGAAGGCTTTTTGTTATCCATTGACTTTCATATGATGGAGTTCGCCGGGGCTCGAGCCAAAAAGGTCCATAAAAGTCCACAAAAACTTGTCAATATTCCTTCATACTGCTCGTCAAATGTAATCCAAGTGTCCTGAGTGGGTAGCATCCATAATTTACTCCAAACGACATCTTTTAGTATATTTTTAGAGCCTAAAAAGTGCTACATCCTTTTTTCCTGCAAGTGTGCCAAAGCGCATTCACAACACTTCGGAAGCCTCGGCGTTCAGAGCCTACTCTGCCGATAATGCAAGCGTAGAAGAAGAAATTTGCTGTATACATTGTGCTAAGAGCGCCAGAGCTGCAGACAAACCGGAAGAAACACAAGCAGGAATTGGATGTTGATTTAAAACAAGGAAGAAAGAAAAAGGGAACGCGCAATCTCGTCTGGCGCGGCTTCCGTAGTGTAGTGAACGCGCATCGGCGCGCTTTCAGGAGATGCGATGTTCTACTTTAGGCTCTAAAAATATACAAAATCACGTTGTTTCAAGTAAATTAAGGACGCTTCCCACTCAGGACACTTGGATTACATTGGACAAGCAGCATGGAGGAATATTGACTCGTTTTTGTGGAGTTTTGTGGATGTTTTTGGCTCGGGCGCCGGGGACTTCCATTCTTTGAATGTCGCCAGATAACAGTAAGCTTCCCAGATCTCCAGCTGCATTTGAGATATCAAAAAAGTGCTTCAGAGTGTTGTTCAGCATGGGGGTGAGTATGAAGGCCTATCATTCTTTAGGTGTACTATTCCTTTAAGCTGAGTATTTAGTAGGGTATTGTGTAGGTTTACATCAGGCTAAATGATTAATACTTGCAGTGATTTATTTGCTAAATGAGAAATAGGCAGTTGCCTGCAGGAAAAGTAGCCTTGTGCCTTGTCATGTACAGTAAGCAAGCAGTCTTATTCACACTGGTCTCTTTTATTTACCAATTACAGCATAATGTCTAGAAAGGAGAGGATTAAACTTTTAATCTTTAACAAAGAAAAAGAGAGAGCTGCAGCAGGCAGCCCAGGAGAGAAGCAAGGAGGGAGAGGATGATGAAGATGGAAGGTCAGAGTTATGTTAACTGTTTAGGGCCTTTAAAGCCCAGAAGTTGGACTGTTCCTCTAATCTTATTGAAATATCTTTAAACCTGGCCACATTTTAACATCAAAAACTGGTTTGGCTGAACTGAATCAGGCAGAAAGCTATTTTAGCTAATTATATGATGTTTTACCAACCATAAGATATTTCTATGTTATAAGAATTCAATCTTAGCCCGGATTTTAGATTTACTTAAACTATTTAATAAAAATGTACTAAAATAAATAAGTTTGAAGTCATTACTAAGAAATATGAGTGCACTCTACTAACTTGTAGAAAAAGTTAAACGTGTGAGTAATTTTAAGTTTGATAGACACAAATTTCTAAGTTTTGGTCATGTCTGTGCATACCACTGCCTCAGCCTGTAGAGTAGCACAACGGTGGTTTTTATCCAGGTAACAACCTTAGCTTTAGCCCGATTATCTCAGTTACCTCCCGTTAGTTCTGGGGTAGCTCGATTAGTTCTCAGCTCAGTTTGTTGGCTGTCAATCATTCGCCCACATGCTCACAGCCCCCCTCTATTTTCCAGCAGTGACAACTCATGCATTGTGGCCAAGATCAATGGTGGGAACCGCCCAATGACCTCCACTTCAGCTCTTCAGAAACCAGCAGGTCATGTAAACAGAAGGTTTGTCCAGTATATACAGTCTACAAAACCAAACCCAAGAAAGCAACACATATTTGTACCAGATCTGATGGAATTATTGTAATCCTACATTTCTAATTTTGTCCTTCCAAAACAAGGCAGTCCCAAACAATTGTAGCGCCGCTTTAATGGCGGAGACACACCAGACAGACTGTCGACCATCGTTAGCATCACCAGAAAATGGAGTCAGGCTGATTTTTCAGCATCTGTCCCCCCAACACAGTCAGGAAAAGGACTCAATAAAAACGACTCCAGACTAAGGCATCCTTTCTGCATGTATGCAAAACATAATGTTGCCACAACAGCAGGCGCTAATTTGTATTGTGGCCCCAAAAGACGAAAACCAGAAATGTCTCTCGAACTGCAAAAAGCGCGTGTACAGTTGGCTGAAAAGAACACAGACGGCATGGATAACACACTGAACTGATCCATGTCCTCAACTTAAAAAGACTATCAGCCTGGTGTGTCTGCCTTAAGATGTTAGATGTCAATCTTTGGCAGTGGTCACACCACATTTTTTAAAGCTCAATTTAGATTTTTTTTGCCGAGATCTTTCTCCATGGTTGATTTTATAACATTATAATTGAAATGGGACCAGCATCAGAGTCCAATGTGAATAGCTTTGAAGTGACAGGCAGGCGCATGGGTAGATGTGATTTCACACACAGCACATTGTGTTTGTGGGTTTTGCCACCTCTGGTGCAGAATTCACTTCAATGTAACGTCCAACATGACCATTTACACTGAGGTCGCTTTGAAAAACATGTATCTGATCCTGATTTGTGAGAGCAGCCTGATCTGATTTAGGACTACCTATAAAAGTGGCATGGGTCTGATCTGAAGAAATCAGATTTGTGCTGTTCAGACTCTCATAAAAAATATTGGATATGGGTCGCATGTAAGCAAACAAGTCAGGCTTGGACCACTTTTGCTTGTAAAATGAACGTAGCCTTTGTTTGCTAATACCCAGCTGATGATGATGTTGCTTAGGTTGAGTTTGACAGAGGAAGTGGAAGTGGCATTTAAAAACACATAGCTGAATCATTCTGATACATTTGTGTGTTTTTTTTTTTTATCTATTTATTTATTTATTTATTTCTATTTCCATCAATTTCTGTTTCTCTGGTGTATGTATAGAACAGCTACCATGGTATCCCCAACTCACTGAAATTGTAGGAAAGGTGCTCATTTGGAGCCAGTTCAATATCACACATCCTACACTTTAAAACAAAACCTAATAGCACAATATTATTTCCTGAAAAGATCCAATAATAGTCAATTAGATCATCAAAAACCTTATTCCCAACAATACACCCCTCTACAAATACACACAGGAAGGGATTCAAAAGGCGAAAAGACCCAAGAAAGGAACCCTAGGGCTGTTAAACTTTAAAGTTCAATGCTTGCTTCAAAAAACTTCATAAGATAAATAATCTGACTAAAACCATAACCCTGGGAGACCTCGCTCACTGCCTGATAATTGTCTTCTTTCCTTGCACCATTCATCCAGAACATTGGGCCTACAGTATGTTCTCAGGCCTGCTGGATACTATCTCATTGGGCAATCATTGGGAAGGTGGAGGGAGGGGTGGCGAGGGCTTCAGAAAGGCTGACTCCTCAGGGAACTCTACAGCCCCATGGTTATCGGACCGCAGGGATCTGGATAAACAATTTCAAAGACAAGGCAATATTATTGCACACAGACCAGTTACACTGCTGCAGCACATTAGGCACACAATGCCCTCAAATGCATGATTCATACACACATAAACAAAAGAGCAAGTGCATGAATACACACGCTAGTATTGGTGCTCACTCTTTGGTTTTTCAGTCAGTCTTTCTTTGAGGCAATTGCTGGTTTCAGATAGGATCTATAAAAGATGAAACAACCTTTGCACTCATCTCTCTCTGATGTTCTGAGACATACCTGCAGCCAGTGTTATTAGTTACTGCTTGTATTGATATGTACCGTGCCCAGTGCAGCATGTTGGCGGGTAAAACCACTATGTGTTCTCCCACGCCTCTTCCCTTTGGACAAACAGACGCACTCTGGCCTCAAACTGGAGCATTGTGTGGTATATGTACATCTAATTGGACCTCAAAAATACAGCAGAGAGGAGGAAGAGTTCATCAAGTTTCACATCCAAACTGCATAGGTTCAATCAAAGGATTCGTTGCAGGGTTATGGCAAAATACACATTTGATTGTACACATTAAATAAAAGGGTTTTTTGCTGTAGAGGGTGTTTGTGTTGCAAACAATTTCTGTATAAGCATTGGGTGATGGTGAATTTAGTGCAAATTGATATGCTGCTAAGCACTCATCATAATAAGTACAACTCAATTTAACACAAGCCAATTTTCTGCCTCTCCTTGAAAGTTATCTGGTGTGGGTTGCGCTTATCAAATCACAACTAAATTCACAGAATCCTGTCCAGTTCAATAACATCCTGTTAATTTTCTCATCGATACAGCATCAGAACACCTGTGGGGACAAAAACTTCTTCATATACAGTATTACAACGTCTACCTGGGTTTATCGTCTGTGCAGACAATAACACTTTTCAGTTATTTCAGTTTCAAATTGCTTTCTGAGGATGATGACAAAGTACAGTTGTTGTTCTGAGTGTGTTAATCTGCGTGTGTGTGACATCCCTGTGGGTTTGCAGGCGTCAATAACACTCTATAAATTGCTCCAGCACACCCATAATAACTCACGATGGGGTTATCTGCCCTCCACTTCAAAAGATGTATTTTTGCATGTATCTGATCAGCAAAGCAGTATTATCCACAAGACGTAGCTGGAGAAGTGAAAAAAAAATCCTAATGATCATGTTTATTTGGCAACTGAATCTGTCACAGCGCAATAATATGAAGCTTTACTCAGAAGAGTCCTGTAAATAAGGGTAATTAGGTGCTCTGTTCTCTTCAAAGCAAACAGCAAGCCTTGCTTGATTTACTGACGTCTCTTTCAGTGGTGGATAATCATCACTGCAGTGTGTGAAATGGAGTGTGCCTGTATAAATGTCTGCAAACTACACACAGTAGCTTTATAATTGATTTATTTGTACCAGTTTATAAAGGTATGACGCATCAATTAGAGCTTAGAAATTGTAGCAGTGTCTGTATAGTGCATGGTACACTACATGATAAATAAACAATTGATAAGAGCAGAAATATCAAAAATCAATCAGTTGATGCATAGAACAGATATCCTCCAAATCTTCCCTATATGGCAGTGAGATAATGCATTGTCCTTTGTTTAGTGTGAAAATACAGTATATTAAACGTGCCATGACATCAATTTTAACTTTTCTGGGGTTTTGGGGGTAAAATATGTTCTATTTTGTATAGACAAGTTTCACAGACATTTCCATTTTACTTCCGCGGTTGATCAATTTCTGCCAAGCGCTTCTGGTCAAGTAATATCTGCATTCATTTACATTGAATAGTGATGTCTCTAAAATGGTAACATTCTCATTTATTTCTTATAAAAGAACATGTTTTCCTACTTCCTCACCTGCTACGACACTGAACTAGGAGGATAATATGATGAAATGACCTGATGTTACAACTAACAATATATTTTTTCGTACTTTGTCGAGTCCTTTGTGGTGAACAGGAACGCCAAAGACTTACATAGTGACGCAGTCGGCTGTGTGTTGATAGCCGACAGAAACACGGCAGTTTAGTGTCCATGAAGACAAATCTTCAACCAAGCCAGTGTCTGAATGATTCCTGTCAGAAGGCTTGAGTAGTGGTTACGGAGAATTTTTTTGTTTGTTTTGTTTTTTTGGAGTTAGGGGGGGGGGGGGCTGCGCGCGTTGGTGGTGTCTGCTCGCCGCCGGTTGCTTCATTTTATTTTTCTCCCCCGCCCCACCCCCTCTTTTGTTTGTTCCACCCTTCTCATTTTGGGGTCTTTTTTTTTTTTTTGTCTTCATCTCCTGTCACCCCTTCCTCAGAACCACTCTTTTTTTTTGTGTTCTCTTTTCTCCCGTGTGTGGATCACTTTTTTTTTTTTTTTTTCTTCTCCACTTCTTTTTTTTTTTTTCTCCACTACCCTCTAATAATATGATAAAAAATCATTCTTATCACCCCTTTTTTCACCAATTCGTCCAGAAGTTCTTTGTTTTTTCTTTATATTATTGTTTCTTTTCAGTTTTTTTTTTCCTTCCCCAAAATAAAATTCTTCTCCCCCCTTCCTTCTTTTTCCTTTATTTTTTAAATATTTCTGTCCTACATCCCTTATTTTCCGTAAAGAAGGACAAAAAAGAGGTTGGTCTTTTCGGCTCCCACTAGGGCCCCCCTCCCCCTCTCTCTGCTACTTTTCTCCTCCCTCCTCCTTCTTTTTACTGGAGCTTCACACCAACTTTGAGTCTTCTAACACATGGAACTGCATTCATGTCTGCTGGAGTAGTCTGTCTCCACCATTGTTGCTTAACCAGATCGGTCTTACAGACAGCTACTGTATCCCATCCCATCCCTGTGTCCCATCAGCTCAGATGACCTGTTCAGACATCAGATGACCTGTTCAGACATCCTTTCCAGTCTTTCCTGGAGCAAGTGAATAAAGCAGAAAATTTCAGGAGGCATGTGGCACACTTGCTATCCCACCACAGGCAACATGACTTTGTGAGGCCGCTTGAAACAAAACAGCAAACAACTTTTTATACTTAAGGCAGATGGTGTGAGCAGCCTCTGAAAGGGCCTTAAACAATAAGCAAGCTTTACCTACGGTATCTAGGCAAGGAAATTTTAAATGACAATGACACCAGAAGTCTAAATATAATAGTAGCCTTATTAACAAAGCTTCAACGCCAGTCTCTTGGTTGAAATGCTGGCAAATGATTTATATTTCTGCCTTTTTCTCTACAATAGGACTTTTGTTATTATTTCTGCAATCACTCATTTTCATATTTTGAATGCAAAGCACAGGCATTGCTGTTCTCACAGATGTGTGACAACTAGACCACTTTTACCCTAACGCATCTTCTGCAACATCAAGGTACACAAGCCTCGGTAATGACAGGTAATGTGCTGCTAAATTTACCGCTTGACTCAAGTAAAGTCGTATCTGATCTAACTTCCATGTTTGAGGATCCAGACCTCATGCAGTCAGACAGAACATTGGGTTTGGCCATCTGTTGAAGACCTTGAAAAATGGCATTGGGTCCCATCAGATCCTTTGGGTCATAGCTATTGCAACCAAATTAAAGGAATCTGTGAGGAAAGTTAGTAAAAAAAAAAAAAAAAAAAAAGCATTACATTTCATTTGTTTACACCTGATGTAACACAGAAAACACTGAGCTATGAAAACATCAAGGAAATAAAATCAAAGTTAAGATTTAACTCACATTGGAAAAAAAAAACATAAGTATAGTCCAATGAGGATGCAGTTCTCAGTGCAACAGCATCCAGATGCATACAATTAATACATCAGTAGAAATTCACACCTCTTTAGTTTTCTGTGGATACTTTTCCTGGATATAGGGTTGACATGACATGAACACTATCCAAAGGATTTTTTTGTTTTGTTTTGTTTTGTTTATACATTATGACAATCAGACAAAAAATGCTAAAAGCTTATAACTGATTTGTAAATTGATAGTGAATTCCTTAAAGGAGTCATCACCCGGAAATCCCACTTTTTCACGTTAAAACATGTGTACTGGAATAGGACCTCAGTTATAACGTGCCAGAAACTCCGGAAAGTGAAAGTAACTTCGTCTTTGAGTGCGGGCTCTCTCTTCTCACCAGAATCGGCCACAAGCACGCGCTCTCCACAGTACGCGAATTGAATTTCTTTCTCCGAATGACGTGAACGAGAAAGGCTGCTAGCTGCTAAGCTAGCCTCTTAGCGCCACCTAAAAGCAGCTGATTACCTGCCGTGGAGTCGTTATGATCAGCTGTTATGACGTGAACTAGAGAGGCTGCAAGCGAGCTGCTAAGCTAGCCTCTTTAGCACCACCTGAAGGCAGCTGATTACCTGCCACGGAGTAGACCAGCTTTGTCAGAAAGGACGCCAGCAACAAGAAAGAGGAGGAGGGGGGAGATTGCCATGCTGAGTTGCCTCGGCAGAAATTCAGCAGTTTTCGGTGCTTTAACAGGAGGGACAGCTTTACCAGGGAGCAGTGGATTATATTTATCAGTGAGGATGTGCAGTCGGTAAGTGTTGCTGCTGTGTAACTTATTATATTTGGTGGTTGACAAATGGACAAGCTGCTAACGTAGCTACAGAAGCTAACACTGTTTGGTTAACTTCACGTCAGAAGTCCGCTCCTTATATTCATCAGAGTCCAGCCCTTTTACTCCTCAGATCCTCTCTATCAACCGTTACGTTTTTATCACGTTTTTGTCTGTTGGAACATCATTTCCTTCACCTGCTCTGTCCTGATAAAGCATTGTTTTGGCTTTGACGTTTGCCTCGTGAACACGCTTACAGACAGGTCTAACTCTCGTACGTATTCTTGCGACAAACAATAGTTGAAGATAAAAAGAGGTTAAAATGAGCTCATTAAATTTTCCACCCACCCAACTAGAATTAAAAAAATTCATTTGAAGAGAATTTAAGGATTGTATATGTAAAACAGCAGGTTATGACACCTTTAAAAATTGCCAATAAAACCATTATTAGTTAGGATTTGAAACATTTGTAACCCAGTGACAGCTTATTTCCAGTTTATCACTTACAAAAAAAAGAAAGAAAAAGTACATTTTAAACTGAGTCTTAAATAGCACAATTCTGCAGTATTCACAGTGCAATAGCCTTTTTGGGGGTAAAAAAGAAAAAACTTTTTGTGGACTGTGGCATTGCACAATTGACAGGGAACATATCCATCTGTCCACATGCAGCCCTGGTCTATTTATAAGGTTGCCATTGACTGACACCTACTCCTTAGGCATGTCAGTCCAGGCTGAGAGGCTGCATCTGTGGCTATTGATTACCAGTCAGAGGTGTGTAAAACATTTGGGAAACAGTGAGATGAGTAGTAATCAGGAAAGCTAGCTTTCCCTCAGGCAATTTATAGACCTATTTGCTTTTATTGTATGAAATATTTTCCCACTTTTCACCTTAAGGGAGAACTATAAGTGCAGAGAGTATGTGCTGGAAGTCTGCAGGCCCCCCTAAAGGCACTGATTTCTGCTTGTAAAAATCTTTGCAAGGTGAAAGGTCACTTGTGCGTGTATGACATTGTTATTTTACAAAGCTGGAGATAACCCCAGTGGGCCGTCATGGGAATTACATAGTTTTCTTGGATGCATATAGTTTTCTTGGATGCTGGCACGGATTCACCCAAGAGGTCATAATGTCACATAGCTACAAGTATGTTATGTACGTGTTTTGTGTTATATATAAAAAGAACTGTTAAATTGTATATTTATTTATTTTGAAAACCATACATTAGTTATTAACTTTTATTTTTAGATCATTGCAGCTTATTATGTTTAAAAATAAATGGAACAACTAAATTTGACCCTAATCAGGCTTATCTTGTTAGTTATGCAAACAAATAATTGTCTCTGATCAAACAAATGAGCTATCTTACATTAAATTGTGTTTGTTCTTAGCCTATCTGACAGTGAAGGCACCAAAATTTATTTTCTTTATCGCCACAACAAAGATGCGGAGTCATAGTGTCGCAGCATCATGTGATTGGAGAGGATTCCTGACTCGTCTGATCAATTGAGATCATTTTTCCTGTGTGTGCCCTGGGCCAAGCCTGATTAATTTGCTTTGTGTTGGCTTATTGCACATGACTGCATTACTCCAGAAATTTTCATGCTGATTGCCGGGAATTCCTACTGAGAATACTAAAAAGAGAAATGTTATTAAACCAAGAGTTATAAAATGGCACAGGCTCTATTTTTTTTTTTTTTTTAGCAATTACAATTTATGATACGGTATATGAGGGGCATCTAAGAGAACAATTTTCAGTCTTTAATTATTTTTTTCTGTCTTTCAGTCTTTCAGTCTTTATTTCCTTATTTATTCAATATCACCCATTTGAATGGTTATTCAAAGTAAAAGGTACAATGCAATATAAAAACCATATGCCATCCACGTATCCACTCCCCCTTCCCCCCCTAATAGTCTTATTTAACCAGGTAAAAGACAGACAGAAGTGGCATTTAGTTTTCTCACATTATAGTTAACTAAACCCTGTTCAAATTACCCACTTTATTAAAACCATAAATACAGTAATAGTGTTATATGACAACACTTCAGATAGATTTTCTGCAATATTTATTTCTTTAGCAAGACTCCAAAACTAAAATTTATTCAAATTTGTATCTGATTGCATTTGACCATCACAGTGTAAACAGTGATTGTTTTGACTTAAAAGCTCCTTGGTTCCAGGGGGATCGGAGTAAAATGCAGAGTTTCAATGAATGCTTAAACACAGATTTCAACTGTAGTCTCTCTGGTTTTCTCTTTCACTAATATTCACTCTTTCTTATTACCCCAAACTTGCAAGGCTCCCTTCTCCTCGTCAGCACTCTGCAGAGAACAGTCAGTATTGTTTTATAGCGCTAATTTGTTTTCCTAATTATACTGTTGTGAGGTAACAGATCATTTGGTTTATCGCCATTGGCAGGTCTTTCTTTTTTTCCTTTTCTTTTTACAATGAGTAAAATTATACAACTTAAGAGGGAGAGAGTAGATATTGAAGACCGTAGGAAACAATAAACTGATACCTAAAACCAAAGTTCAGATCCTAAATTATGCATGTGGTTCAGATAGTAAAAGCTTTCATTCTCCCATTCATTGGTGCTTTATTCCTATTCTTTTATATTGAAAGGGGGAAAATTGTGATTTTAGTAAATAATTTAATCTCCAGAAAAGCTGGGCAGTTTTCTGAAAGACAACAAATATATTAATCTGTACATCTGTTTTTTCTGAAATAACCTCAAATCACATCTACAGTATTTGAAAAAATGTCACCGTAGGATATAAGTCATCCACACCATGGACATTGGTGCACCCCCATACCATCACACACTATGTTTGTTTGTTATGCTTCCAACAACTTGGACAGCCTTTTCTCAACTTCTCAACACACACACACACACACACAAACTAAATTCCAAACGCGTTTCAAACATGGATGTTTGCACTGTTTTCCATCCATCTGAGCTCAGATCCAGAAAACTTTGTTGCATTTCTATTCTGAGTTATTATATGGCTTCTTTCTTGTGTATTGCAGTTTCACGCTACATTTTTGGGTACAGTTGAGGACTGGGGTTAGTAGAAATGTTTTTCAAAAGTATTTCTGAGCCAAAGCAACTATATTGATAAAGTGTGGTGTATTTGAATTGGCCTCTTGGTGTCAGACCTACAAGCTTTAAAGCAGTGATGGAAAGGAAACAGTCTTCTAGTCTAGAAGTTTTAACAAGGTCTAGAATGCTTTCTCTCTGAGAGATAATAAAATATGTCATTCAAAGGAGAGATTATCTCTTTGAACTTTGTTCAGGCATTAACAAGTTTGAGTGACTGACAGAGGCTAAAGTTACATAATATTTTTTTTGGGAATTAATTATTCTTTTATTTAGTTCCACTTTAGGTCTGAGGGTTTGGAACAGTTCTGATTGAACGGAGGCCAACGTGACCAAGTATACCCAACCGCAGACCCAGAGACATGTTGTGAAGTTGGGCATGGTTTGTACAGAAATTGGGCATGGTTTGTAGCGATGTGGGCGGTTTGTGGTTAGGGTTAGGGGAGGGGTCAAGGTTAAAGGCCCTCCATATCAAACGTGCAAAGCGCAGGCGGCCGGCGGGAAACCCATTCATTGTGCGTGTATTACCGCGGCGGCAGAGTGTGCCGCCGTGCCACCGAGCTCAGCGGCACGCGAGGAGGGCACATGCTGCCACGGTACCGCTGTGCCTGAATTGAAAAATTTTTAATGTGGGCAACAACTTGGCACATCCAATAGGAGAGAAGCCGGTTCTGGGAGGAAAAAAGTGCGCGGAAGTAGCTGCAGTCAGATGAAATATGTATGACAAACTGATTTATCTCGTTTCACTTCACCCAAGCTCTGGGACAGTGGGCTATAATGGCGTATGATGACCAAATATGAAAAATCATTTCACCTCAAACAAATGGCCAGACGTTCAGCTGGAGAGATGGACTGTCTGAAGTTTGTCCGCATTCTCCCAACGGTCTGGACAACAGGCTCCTTGGTCAGTCTGAAGTAGACTTCGAAACGGTCCGTAGGACAGTGGAGCTCCCGGACGAGCCGGTTCTCCCCCAAGTCCTGCCTTGCCATGAGGATCGAGTGGACCCACACCCTTTTATTTGCTGCTGATCTTCTTCGTCCTCATCCTCCTCTAGGAGAACTAGTGCAAGAGCTCTTTGCTGCGATAACAAGAGGTACATTTTTCACACTGCGTTCACAACGAAGTTTGCCGAGGAGAAAAGACATCCTGGTCTGTCGCTTGGCAACGCGCCGCCATGCTCTGCCGCTGTACTGCCCTGCTCTGCGCCCTATCCCACGGTGAGCTCAGCGAAAACCACGTTCAATGTGAAGGGCCCTTTAAAGTTAGGTTCCTCTCATCCGCATGGTGGGCGTGGTTTGTAGGGGCATAGTTTGTAGTGGCTCCAGCTGTAGCTACATAGGTGCTACTCAATGTGACGTGCCTCAAGTCCCTTTAATGAGTCTGAATTAAATAACTTGGAATCATGTCATTCTCTTTTGTGCTTAAATTGATACAAAAATTCTGAATTACGGTTTACATGGAAAACCTAAATTATTTAATTCCACTTTAGATCTGGGGGTTAGGAAGGGTTCTGATTGGACAGGAGGCGGATGTATTTACATTTACATCTACCTGGAAGTTAACAAACCCCGGTACCTGCTCTTTTTTGTTTTGGCTATGACATGGAAAACTACACAGATTTTCAGTTTGATTTTATTTCATTTTGTAGCAGTAGCTCAACACAAGCATAGACACGAGTCCAACGCTTGATTCATGTGTGCCTTAACAAGAACCATTACAACAGGACAAGGGGACAAATATGCACAGAACGATCAAAATGAACTCAAAGTGGAATTAAAGGTTTATATGACATAGGAATTATTTCATTCACAATAAAAAAGAAGAGGAAACACTTATTTTGGAAGTTTTATTCGGAATTATCGTTTTATTTGAAAGTAGGGGTTTACATGGTCTTCTTAAAGCAGAATTGACATTTATTTGGAATTTAAAAGGAATTAAAACTCATCAAAAAGGCACAAATACTGTAACAGTGGAGTGTTATTTACATGCTAAGTTTTTTGCAACTTTTACTAAAACAATCAAGTTTTTCCTCAAAAACTTGCTTTATGTTTATTTTAGAATCCACATTTTAATTTCTACAACATGCATTCGACTCCATCACAGTGACAAATGCCATTAAAACATCTCCCCTGTGATTTAACTACACTGAGAAGAGGAATGTAGATTCGAAACCTCCTGGCAGCCTGAGCTAACTGAGGCTAATAGCTCTGGAATTTACTCAGAGAGTCTGCTGGGATGCTTCACAAACGTTTACTGTTGAAATTTGTTTCAATTGCTCAACTTAATCATATTTGCTTTCCCATTTAGATTAATCTTTTGCAAATATGAATACAACCTAAACTGTTTGTGCTTACAAGAGGAACGGTATTGACTGAATCCTCCGCGTGGCAGGACAGGATTGTGTTGTCTGCAGTCAGATGCAGCTTAGATACAAGCAGCCTGGCTGGAAATCAAATTGCTGTTTGTTTGGGATTATTGATCATATTAAGATGCAATGATTATTTACTTAAGGTGAATTTGTTATCTAAAACAGTAGTTTGAAGTTTTGTAATTAGAAACAGCTTTGAAGGAGTCTCCAGCAAAGAGATTTGACATTTTAAAGTAGCACATTTTTTTAAAAATCACTTCTACTGAAGTGTTTGTTAGTCAGCACTTCAATGGATTATATTTCAGAATGAATTATGGTTTAAAATTGTTGCTGATTGTTTATTTGTACCACATCCACAATGTTTCAGATAAAAACAAAAGGAAAGGGAAACATTGATTCATCATTTATTCTTATTCTTCAAATAAGTTTAAAAAAGAAAAAAAAAAAAACAGTTGACAGGTTTGAAAGGTGCTTATGAACATGAACAACATGAGCCAAAACTCAAATGTCTAAAGTCATAACATTTAAAGTCTCAGTGATGTTAATTTAATTTGAACTGCTGTATGCACAACTAAATGAATTTGGTTCTGCTTTAATACTCACACATATGTAAATAGCCACTAAAGTACATAAAAAAAAAGGGGGGGGGGGGGGGTGACGAGGCTTTGATTGTACAGAGCCTGTGTGATTTTTAAATCTAATTAGCACTTACTAAATAAAATCATAAAAGCTGAATGATTTGATCATTTAACAAAACAACATACACCCCTAACCAAAGATAAAACCCTTTGTAGGTCACACCTCAGTGACTTCAGCATTTTCATCATTTCGTGCTCATATTGAAATTAATTTGTCCTTTCTGGACCATTTTGGCATAAAGTTGTTGTAACATTTTGTAAACTCAGGTCAAAAGATTAAAAAGGGTCGGGTCTTCCAGAAGAAAAGATTGGAAACCACATTTCTAATCATCCCTTAACTTTCTGCAAACATGACCCCATCTTAGCTCAGGGGATTCTCGTGGTGATCTACAGCATGCTTGATCATTTGATCTTTGTTGCATAGATACTCACCCTTCAACCTTTTTCTATAGTGCCAATATTATGATGTCCACAACTTGTTCTGGATTTTAATTTGATTTGTCATGGTCATTTTAGTGAACTCCATCAAAGACAAAGACAAGCCTTTATCTCTAAACTTTGAGCAAATGTCAATTAGATATCATTTTCAGGTGACACTTTTCTGTTTATTTTAATTTCCCAGCTATAAGTGATGTTAATTCTGAAACTTATGATGAACATCTTAGAAGCAGAGGGGCTAATCTCTACATGGTTTAGTCATGTCTTCACCAGTAAAAATAAATATTCTCCATGTACATCAAAACATGTGATGTTTGTAGCAAGAAAACTGCTTATTGCTTCTCAAACCAAGGGTCACTTTTTTCTGGTGGATTGTGACTCAAAACGGTTGAGAACTGTTGGCATTTTTTTTTTTTTTTTTTTTTGTGGCTTCAGTCCTTTTTCTGTGCTTGTGGTTTTCCTCCGGTGACATGTCAGAATGTTTCCTTACTGGGTAAATTGCCCTGAAATAACCTGTGTTGTGATTTGATGCTAACTGAATTGATTAATACCATACAGAGTTACATCGTATTGTATCAGATTGAATTTCAGTTTAATTGAATTGAGGCAGTCAGTCGCCTGACTGGAATAAGGCTCCCAGTTTGGATCTGGATCTGTGAGGAGTTTGCATGTTCTCGTTGTGCCTGCGTAGTTTCTCCAGCCACTGTAGCTTCATCTCACAGTGCAAAAGCACGTTTGGTTAATAAGTGATTTTAAATTGACCTTGAGCGTGAGTGTGCATAGTTGTTGTTTGCGTTGGCCCTGTGATGGACTGGTAATCTGTCCACCAGGGACCCCAATCCAGACAAAGCAGGTATTTAAGATCATTCAAATTAAATTGCCCAAAAAAAAAATTCCAGTTTCCATCTGAACATTTTTTAGGCAAATATGTCTTGAATTATGACTAAACTTACAACACAGTACTGAAAAAGAACTTGTTAAATAAATCCATTATACAGTCGTTTGGTTATTCTCTGCATGATTAAACAGAAAACAAACTTTAACTTGGCTTCCATTTGTTTGTGTCATTAATCTGATACTCTTCCTAACTTGTAAATGGATCCCTCAGGCAGAAAGAGGGTCAGAGCGGAGGAAATCTGAAAACGCTTTGGTCAGAAATACTTTGAGCCCACTGGATGGAGCTGCAAAGACATTCTGCATCACAGGAACTCAGTCAAAGCAGAGCTGAGGAGGGGATTAAAGCCAAAAACAAAAACCAAGCTAAACACAGCCACCTCATTATCTCTTACTGTATCTGTCTTTTAAGATATTGCCCTCGTAGCATGGATTGTACAGTATGCAATAAACGAATGAGAGGAATGTTGATGAAAGACAGTTTTAAAAGTATGGCTAACAATGTCAAAAAGTAAACATAAATCCACTCAGTTTAAAGTGTGTGTGCGCAAAGCCAAAGCGTTTAATTTTGGCTTCTTATCAACGCTGTAATAGGACAGAAAATGCAGTGTTTTTACTAGATTTGCTTGTATTACAACAGCATAAGCTGAATGCTTGAACTGGAAATGAATGGCTAATGAGTGTAACATAAACAGCTGAATGGAATGTGAACTAATGCCTCACTGTTTTTCCCTTCTATTTTCCAACTTTATATTCTTGACTCTTTCTACTTTCACTGAAGAAAAAAAAAAGACAAAGTGTTGACTCAGACCTAAAATGTTAGTTTTAATATAGCTTTGCACTGTTGATGACTCCAGATACATTTATGAGTATTAGCCAACAAAGCAAACCAAAGTCTAGCCCAAACAAACTGGGATGAAAGGCGGCCTTTGATCCATGGCCGACTGGAGTGACTTCAGCACTTCAGCTCGATTGTTTTCAGCTGAGGTTTCTCTGGGTGGCTTCACTTCAAGCTACAGCTGAAACTGTCGGAACAGGATTTACTTGGGATTTAAGAACCACAAAGTTGTTTCGCAAAAAACTCACAGTTAAACTGAGCAGACTGTTATTTTCAGAGTCATTGGAAGTAGCCCTGCGAGTTATTGTGATATAGCATGACAAAAGCTCCAACTTGGTGTCTTTGAGCTAAATATACACTGTCTTCTCGGCCTATGAGCTCTGTCATTTCACACCATTACCAGTGCCTCACGGAGATTTACGCTGAGGCTACGACAGCCCACATTCCATCTGATCATAGTTGTGTGTGACATTTCAAAGAGGATTATGAGAATGAAATGTGATAAAAAAAAGTATTTTCACGTGACCCCTGAGCACTTGACCTCTGATAGGCTAGCGCAGCGTAGCACCACAGCTCAGACTTCTTGCTTCCCAACTGAGAAATGGAAGAAAAAAGGGAAAGTATCAGATCAGCAGTGTGTTCTGGAGATCAAAACTCCTACTTGAGCGTGTGTTCATTTATGCCAAAACATGGCATCAACAAAGGGTCGGTAACGTTGAGACAGGACAGCATACAGTATTTGGAAACAAGAAAAAGCAAAAGTTCATCAGCTGTGAAACCAGATTTAGTCTTGATATCAAGCACAGACATCCGCATAAACTACACTTATTCTTTTACACACACACCCTCACTCCCTCCTTCTATTAATATATTATTGTGTGTTTGTTACTTGTGGCCAACATAAATAGCTTATGTGCTTGAGCATGTTGACAAAGCAGCCATGGCTCATTGGTGGTTGATGGATGGCTGTGTGTGCCTTGCTAATTATTAGTACACATAAAAGGATGCTGTTATTTCCAGACCAGGCCCCAGCCAGAAGGGTCACTGGGTAAATACGGAGCCATCAGTCTGCGACTATATCACTCAATCTTGATGTATGAGCAAAAAGGTACAAATTAAACGTGCAGTGACCTTCTTGGGGGTACTGCACTCAACAGGACGCCATTTGGGCTAATTTTGTGTATGGGCTTCAGACAATAAGCCACTATAGCACATGGTGTAATTACTTTGTACACACACACATCTGGAATTAGGCTCCCAAAGGAAGCAAATACACTTTACAAAAAGGACAACCATTTTGGATGTGTGGGTAGAGCAAGCGGAGGGAGCATGCAACTGTGCATGAACTTGAAATGCAGGTGAACAAACTCCTTCTCATATCAACTGCTCAAAGTTAATCACCGTCATTGAAACAAGAACAAAACCTCTTCTGTGAGCATCCCAGTCGGAGAAGATTGCATGTTCGGTATCCCTCAGATCTCTGGTTTTCCTTCTACTTTCCACCACACTTCAGTTTACAGCCATCTTGCTTCTATTTCACAACATTACAGCCCCACTTTCCATACCACTTCACTCTCTGTCTTTTTTTGACAAACAGCGTGGATCGGATTGCATCTGGAGGGTGAAGCAGCTCAATTTTCTCTGCTGGTGTGTGGCACAGATTGGATGCAATGATCCGGCCAGCTAACATAGAGTCTGTGTGAATGTCATGTCTAAATTGATGCCGATATCGATCCACAGGTTGAGACGGTTGCTGAGCATCAACCAGAGAATGGCGTGTGACATGGAAAAAGCATGAATGGACACATCACAAATACCCTGGACATGTTCGAAGAAGTTGCAGCTGAAAAATCTGCTTCTTTCTGCGTCTCCAAGTCATTTCCATAATTAATACGCTCAAGATGTTTTCATCTTTGTTACAAAATGTTTCCCGCGCAGCCATGCATTCCTGTATGTCTTTGTTTTGTGCTGTTTGTAAAAAGTATTTTAAAACTCAAGTACAAATATTTATAACTTTATTGATAGTTTACTTGTACAAGATGTACAATCATATTTTGTGAATCAAAAGGGGAAAAAAACAAACTGTACGATGGTTCATGTTTAGGCATGCTTGCATATGAAATGGTAATCATTTTAATGGGCACAACAAATTCCATGGAGTATAGTTTAATTCAACCATCCCTGAAAATGTTTGTAAACTCGGACACGCTACATTTTTTTAGGCAAACAATGCACTACTGCCACACCTCCTAATTCAAATTCAACACTTAAAAAAACATACAAAAATAAATGCAAAGCCATGTAAAAATGTACATTTGTAGTTCAACTATTTCATTTTTCATAAACTTTCAGACAAAATAATAAATAAAACACCCATATGTTTAATTTAAAATGGAGACATAGATAAACATTTCTAAATGGAGGTCTGTTAACGTACAAAATGATGTTTTGGAGACCGTTCGAGGTATGTAGACCCGAAACAGGTCTACACATTTAACGCAGCAGTGCTTGAAATGTCATCAGAATAATACTTAATTCTAATCTGAATTGAAATTACATTTTGAATTATCTGGAAATTAATAATTAAAAGTCACAAAAACTCATGCAAAATGAAGCTAATTGTGTTGCAGAAATAATAATAAAAAAAAAACTGTCACGTTTGGGCTGCAGTGCTGATTTGTTGATTTTATGTATAGTTTTCAAAATTCAAAAAATAAATAAGGTGTGTAATGTTAGTAGAGTTAAGATATTCTTTTTATTCACCCCTTAATTTTGCTTTTATCCAAAAATGTGCTCATGTTTTCCTCAACAGGTGACAGCTGTGCCTCATGTCTACAAACCTGTCTGAATACATGTGGGTAATGTGGGATATGGCACCTTGTTTTGAGTGACTTTTCTTAAAAAAGAAAACAACAAAAACAAAAAAAAAACACTGCTGTTGAGGGAGAAATGCAATTCTCCATCACTGCATGAAAAACAACTTAAGAGAAGTCATTGGGTCTTAATCGTTGTGGATTAACTGCTATCTGTTTTTATTTTTTTATTTTTTCTCTTTTTTTGTTGCTATTTACAGTATTGCACTTAAACTGCACACCATTGCATTTCAGTTTGACTGATGCTTTCTTCGCGTTTTCAAAATTACAAAAGAAGAAAAGGAAAAACAAATCCCCTTTATACCCTTTAATCCAAGATAATGTCCTTTTTGCTGATCACATGACGATATCAAATCCCACTCCCCCCCCCCCCCCCCCCTCCCCTTTTAATTAGTAAAGTAGTATCTGCTTGTAGTGCCATTTGTAAACACCCACATACAAGACCTGAAGTGCAAAGGCTATCTTCACTTCTTTACCCAAGATACAACACAACAAGAAAGAAATAAAGACAGAGAGAGAGAGGGAGAGGCACGCTGTGAGGAAAAATGCAAACCAAATCTCGCCGACACATGCCTGGCAACGCACAATAATGTCTCTGCCCTCCACAGCAAAGAAAGGAGGAATTTGTTGCTTTTGTTACAGCACGACTCCATAAGAAGGATATCAGACCGTGATGGAGACCTTTGACTTTTTGAAGGGGTTGTGGTCATGTCGGATGGCAGTGTTAAAAACCGTTGTTGAGCGATTATGTCAGGTGTGGATGGAGACCAGTCCCAGCGTGGTCCTCCATAAGAGCTCATGCACTTGGCAGCAGCAGGGAACACAGTGGTTGGAGACAAGTATGGCCTTTTTTTTTTTTTTTTTTAAAGAAAAAAAGATCAACGTTTTCATTTTTTTCGAGTGAAGGGTGGGGCGCGGACGGTGTGTGAAGGTGAGAGCCGTTCCAATGCCTCGGTGAGGTGGTGTGTGGGTCTGTTTCCCCCACGCTCAACCTTCTGCACTGTCAACATGGCGGCAGTCAGCGTCAGCGAGGCTCTGCTTTTGGCCCTGCTGCTGCCTGCCAGTTTGCTTTGTTCTAACGTCCTCAGGTCTGACGGGCCCCAGCCTGGCCCTCAGACAGACATCCACATGTGTTTGTACGGTCCTTGGGATGTGATCTGTGCCTGGAGTGGACTGAGCCACTGGCCCCGCAGAAGTCCTGCCTGTTGGGCGAAAAGTAAAAGGTGATTTCATTGGTATTTAATTACCCTTTCACTACAAGTGGTTTGTTTTGGCAGCTGGTTTTGTGACAATTTTCTCGCTCCCTCCTCCTTTTTTTTATTTTCTTCCTCCACTGTTCTCCCCCTCCTCTCTCACACACGCTCCCTCTCCCCCCTCTCTGTTATGTGTTCCTCTCTTTCATTCTCACTCAGTGTTTTTGTTTATTTTAGTTTTAGCTGTGAGTGTCACGGCCCTTTCACAGGCTCAGTCTTGTGTGAGAGGCGATTATGGGCATCAGGCGAGCGGAGGGGCAGCCCGGTGGGGTCAGAGTCCCAGAGCCTCGGTGTGTTTTCTTGCCTTGAGTCGCAGGTCGGCGATGCTCGAGTTCTTGCTGTTGCTTTTGGCAGCTGCCGCCACCGCTGCCGCTGCAGAGGCCGAGTCGGCCAGAGATGCGATTGGTAGTCCGAAAGGAGGGGGTGGGAACATCAGGTAGGGAGCGTGAGCAGCCAGGTGAGGGTGCAGGTGAGGGTGGGAGTGGGTGACCCCGTCCAGCTGGAGCTGTGCTTGGACCTGCAGAGCAGCAAAATTTAAAGTTAGACATCAGGAGCCCCGCAGGCTTTGTGTGTGTGTGTGTGTGTGTGTGTGTGTGTGTGTGTGAGGAGAACTGAGGATTTAGGTTTCACAGTCTGACACTATTAAATTCGCCCTCAAATTTTACCCCCTCAAAGCTGTTGCTTACAGTGTGTTTTCTAAGAAAATAGTTAAGGGCTGCACTCTACGTTTTAGCCCCTTTTTTCATGTCAGCTATTCTAAAAGTTAATGAATCATACATCGCACTCAGACACCACATCCAATTTAATCTCCCAGAATCAAAGTCTTTCCAGGACCCAGAACAGATTTCTTTAATTCAGACTGAGGACTCCGTTATGCCCTTGGAAATATGCAGTCTTGTTATCCTGATTATATATTCAATTGCATAAATAAACAATTTTGCACTAAAAAGACATTCACGTATTTGGAGTTATAAATATTTATTCAGACATATTCCTGAGTCAAGGGGAAAAAAAAGGGAACCATAAGGAGCATAGGATATCAGTTTTCACATTCTTGGCAATTATTTTATAAGAAGTAGGTGAAAATTAAGCATCAGCTTACTTCAGAGGGAGAGAGCTGAGCCTGTTGCCATTTCTCATGTGTTTCAAACACCACAGGAAGAAGTGGGAAAACGAAAGAATTTCATGCTTTCTTCTCCAAACAAAACACAACGATAAAAAGTTAAAAGTTTTAACTCCACTAAATATTATTTTTTCACGTTGCCTCTTTTCAAATTGGCATGAAATTAACGTAAAATGACTTAAGCTGAAGTTGTCAAATGAAAGGAAAACTACTTTGGACCGCAAATTTATAGTTGCTAAGCGCTGGAATGGCATCCAAACAAAGCCCTCTGTAAACAAGAAATTACAACATAATTCTCTAGAGCTAGCTAAACAGCAGGTAACAAACTGCAGCTGCGACTGATCATTTCCAACTGTTGGTGCACTGATGGTTCATTAAAATGCAGAAACAAATATGGAAAACCAATATGCAACTTGGTTTTTGTGGAGTGATTCCAGTTGGGGGGGTGTGGCAGAAATTTACTGCTGATAAAACATGTTATAAAGCTTCAATGTGTTTGCATGTTTTATATAAAGGGGCATGTGGACTTACAAGTACATGTTCCCAAAGTAAACCTCTGTCTATGCACAGGTTTTATATGCATATGCTGCATTGTGATAGCTGACTCTGTGCATGCCTACTGCCAGTTTCAGCCTCATCCAGCGTGCCTCTCTCAGTATGCAGGCCTCCACCCCTGCTAGTGCAGCTCAACGCCAATATCCATCAGAGCCCACTCCATTCCCCGCTTTCATCATCCCTTTTATGTGCTCACGCCTGCCGCACTGTTGGCTTAATTAGGCCGCTGCTTTTCACAAGGGTCAAGCAGACAACACAGCAGTCAGGACGCAAAAGTAGATTGCAGCAGATCAAATGTCTGTCCACCTTTCCTTTCCTGTACAGTCCAACCCCCTCCACCCAGCCAAGAGGTGAGGTCTGAGTTAGTCCTTCCCTATCCAAGACTTCCACACAGTCTCTCATCACTCATATAGAGTAGCCACATATACACGCGAATGCACATTCATAAAACGCTTCCTTTGATGCCTATTCCACCCAATGTGAATGCACATACACACGTAGTTTAATTACTTCCTTGACCTGTTTTTAAAGATGCTTCAGGTTTCACCCCTGCTTTACAAACTGCTGAGTGGGCAAATTTGCTTCTTAAGATTTTATATTTCAAGGTAAGCGCCTGTGAATATCAAAATAAGGCCTACCTGTTGGAAGGGCATTCGGAGGGCGCCCATATTGACATAGGGTGCTACTCTGCATGCATCAAGGTGACTTCCGCTACCCAGAATGACACCTGGGGAGAAGGGAAAGATGTCTGTCAGACAGCCAGACAGTTGTTGTTATGTGAGATGAGGAGGTCAGAGTTTTTCCACATGAAGTAAAAAAAAAAGGTTAAATACAAAAACTATTAAAATATTATGATTATTTTTAATAGAGGTAATAGAAATTAAACCATTTAATAAGAGAGAGGAGGTGACATTTACCTTTGTGCATCTGGTTTTCTTGTTTTCGACATTTTGCTCTTCTGTTTTGAAACCAAACCTGCATTTGAAAAAACAAACAAAATGATGTATAAGAAATGCCTGGGAAATGAGTAGAAAACTATTTTAAGTGACAAAAAGCAAATATTATTCAAATTTTTTAAATTATTATACTCAAAAAATAAGCTATGTACACCTGAGCAAAGACTATTCTGGTTCAGTATACATCAAATTCATCACAGGCGCAGCAAAACTATTTTTATTATCAAAATAAGGCTAAAAAATGTTAGAGATAAATTACGTTTGAATTTTTTATTTCCCAGATCTGTTAAAGATCAGACTCAAGTTAAAACTCTACATCACCGAAATTGTAACAGAACATAAGAGAAGTTAAGTCTGCATAAAGCCACAAAAACAGCAGAACAGTGCTGTAGTAATAAAATAATACTGTGATATGTCGTTTAAAAGAAAAAAAAAAGTCGTTAACCACCTTCCAATTTGCTGACTGTCTCTGAAGCTGCAGGCTACGGCCTATTGTTAATCACCATCAACTTAATTTGCCTCGCTGAATAACATTATCTCCCCTCCCCTTCGACCCCGCAATGATTATCATTTACAGATGCGAAATTAGCGCCTGGTAGGGACCACAAAGGGCGCAGACTGATGATGAGTCAGGGTGCCACGGAGCCGTTTTCAGCTGCGTGCGGAGCGACGTTCAGCGCCGCGTCGATAAACTGGCCCATTAGTGACGCAGAGGAAAATAGTGACGTGGAAACAAAAAAATAAAACTGTCGCTTTGTCCTCCCATAAGTTGCCGTAAATACGTTTTAGAAAAACACTTTTGAGATATCATTACATTAGTTATTATCCAAAATTCACCCTGTAGATTTACATTATTTTGCTTGTGATCAGCTCTGCAGCGGTAAACGACGGTAGAAAAAGGTGTTTATGAAAATCCCAGGTGATTTTTGCATAGACGCACAGTAATCCCTCAGATAAATCAAGGCTAATATTCGACGGGCTCGAGATCAATTCCAATTACGTGCCAGTATGTTAAGCAAAGTGAACTACACTGGTTCAGACAGTTATTTCTTCATTAAGGACCACTCAATGATGCGCTTCACAAATACCCTAATCTCATTTCCTTTTTGATTTTTTATTAGAGACAGTGAATAATGACATTTAATTTAGCAGCGCGCCAGAAACCCAAAGATATTAGTCCTAACTGAATTACTGCCTGCTCCTCACCAAGCTCTCATAACTTTCAATTAGATTCATTGACAGCTGCTCGGAGCGCAGGTTCACAGCCTGCAACAACCCTGCTGCAATGTGCTCGCGCACAGCTGGAAAAAAGTAAAGCATGTCCCCGAAAGGAAACCTGCAAAGACTCAAAAAATAAAAATAAAAAATAAAGTTTTATCTTCCAAGTTGAGCGGATCACAGGCGTTCAATGTCTGGTTGATCTCAGTCAGGTTAAGATTTTAAGAGCTGCATTTCTACACTATGAATTATTTTAATAAACACACTTTATTAGCTGTGATCGCGGCGTTGCCCCCGCTTATACAGTCAACCAAGTCCGACAATGCTCAGCTCAAAATGGTAGTGCTGCGTTCATAAAGCTCTATGATGGGGCTTATTCATCCGATTAGATAGATCTGAACAGCAGCAGAGTTGGCCCGCAATTGAATTATTTCTACTCTGTTTTTATGGGGACACTATATCAAGTCAGTGGCAGATATTACAAAGAAAATGAGGAGGGATACGAGTTGACATAATAGTGCGTCCCCTGAAGCAGCCATTCAGGCTCTTCATTCATTTTAATCATTGTTGTGTCTTTTTTTCCCCCTTCCCCTCCTTTCAAGGCTGCTGGGCTCGTAGGTTGCAGGCTCTCCAGGCCTACCGCTGCGAGTTCACAAGGTTGTAACATCCCAGATGACTTACAGCAGTTTATGACAGGGTGACATGAATGACTAGAAATTCACTGCTAAACAGATGTATTTTTATTAGTGTGTGTTCATTATAGGAGACCACAGAGTTCATAAACTAAAACTAAAAGAATTTATATTTGTCTCCAGTTAAATATTCTGACTAAATTTAATTTCACCTGCAGGATATCTTTAAATTACACAGTAATAGCAGATTTTCTATGCAAATCATGCCTGAATGCAGAAATACTAGCCTGCATCACAAAGACTTAAAATCAGAGATGGATAAAAAGAACTTCATGAACTCCCATTAGTATTAGGGAAACATTTTAGACATGTTCTTATTTATTTATTTTTTAAGTACAGAGGTTACATTATTTTAAAATCCATTTTAGGGTCAAACTGCCTCAAAACAAATTATCTCTTCCATTCTAACTTTCTTTCTAACTTAATGCTATTTTCAATTATCATTATTAACATTATTATTATTTCATTATCATATTGGGGTGGGTTATATGCTCTCTGATATTTTCTCATATTTATAAATAAACAATGATCAGCATGAATGAAACCTGGGGTTAGCCTTGAAGCAAAAGGAGAACATTTTTGTCCATATATTTTACATTTGTTAATTTTAAAAATTAATCTATAAGGTCTTCTTTTAAACATTTACAATATGTTTTTTTCTCATGTAGGATTTGGTTGTTTGTACCATAAATTTAGGAGTAGTCCAACTCCCAAAACGTTACTATATACGAAAATATTATCATATATAACGACATTAATGGGTCATAGTAACGTGTCATAACTCTAACAGTATTTTTACCGGCAAGTAAAGGCAGATGATCCAGATATATCGGTCTCTGATGGAATATCACGAAAAAGAGTTTGTTTTTGTTTGTTTTCAGGCAGCACCACCACCACAGTGGCCCTCGTTTTTAGATCACACAGATTGACATTTAATAAATAAATGAAATAATCTTCACCTGCACTCTGGCCTCGGACAGTCCCAGCCTCTGGCTCAGCTCCTCTCTCATGAACGCGTCTGGGTAGTGCGTCTCGTCGAAAAGCCGCTCCAGCTCGTTGAGCTGCTCCAGGGTGAAGTTGGTGCGACTCCGTCTCTGCTTCAGTTTGCCCTGCGCGTCCTCGTCCTCCGACTTCACATCCTCTTTTTTCTCTTTGCACTCATATATCCCTGTTAAATGGCCCGTGGAAGGGAAGAGTGGAAAGAGATGCGTTTAACATTTCATCTCGCAGAGGATACCAAAAACAAACGCGTTTGGTGCACAAATACATAATCATACATGAATAATTATGATGCCCCCCCACCCCCCAAAACATTTGGGCCCTGGTAGGGGCCTTGGGCCGAGCAGTCTGACAAGAACACATTGCACAGCCTGTCTCTTCAAGGAGAGGGGGCCTATGGCTGTATTTCCAGCCTCTATATGTCAGCGTTACATGTCAGTGCCGTTAGAGAAGTAAATCGGTCATTACATGGCATGCAAACCTTTCAAGGAAGACTAAGAGTGAGTTAAGTTTTGACTAAATAAAGTAGCCTTATTACTCACCTCGATAGACAGAGGTTATTTCAGTTCAGAAACAGTTAATATTGACATCTCTTTCTAATTTTTCCATTTAAGACGTTAACTGTCTGCAATTCACACCATCAACCCACAAAACTGCCTCAGTTAAAGCTTTTTTGTTTTTTATTAGGCTATAATGTAAAATTATTCTCATTACTATTATTAGAAACAAGGATGACAGCTGCTTTTGGTCTGTTCAGTCGCATTTTACCGTTTGTAGTTTTCTGACGTAAAATAGTTTTCTCTTAAATTGAAAGCCGTTTGATTTTACATTAATGTTTATAAGAATAATCCCTTGAAGACAAAACAAAATTTTGATCTCTGCTGGCTGCATTTTTATAGAGAAGAATGGGGCAGAGAAATAGAGCAGAATGGCGACCCTTAAATAAGTCAAAATTACACAGTAAATGTTTGGAAATCTAACCACTGCACTGTGCCTGACTGCTGAGTGAAAGGAGGCCTTTGCTGCTGTTTTGGCTCTACTTTGTGAACACCCAATTAACTAGATTAAGACGAATTTTATGAGTGTGCTCAGTGGTTAATTTTTCAGCTAACACATCATTTTAGACATGGGAAAACTATTTAAGTGTGGCCGCAATCTGAAGGAGCAAGGTAATCTTCCAGGCTATAGATTTGAAAGAAGACTGCACCACAAAAACATTGCTTTGAATAGTAACTGATTTGTTGCTAAGATTAGATTAAAGGAAAATTAAAATACAGAAGAAAGCTTTAGGACGTAATTACAGAAGGATAAATTATAGGATTAAAACAACGTTCAATTGTCCAAACGTTGTTGGCAAAAATGTTTTTTTATAAATAGCCCCTATACCTAATAATAAGTTAATGATTTGACAACTCAGCTAAGAAACATTTCTATTTTAAGAAATATATTTATTAAAGACGTAAAAACGCCGTTGTGTTTTTTTTTTTTTTTTGTTTGGCCAGCTGAATGTCTGAAGGCATCATTAAATAGTTAAAAACGAGGGGCCCGCCTCCTGATATGTGAATTAATCATTGTAATAACAGAATGATAGCTTAACTTTTAGTTACACACATTATAAAACCTGCCATTTTAATTCTTTTCTCGCACGGAATTGTTTTCGTCTGCAAAGGGGAAAAAATGTGTTGCTTCCTGTACAAGACAGCTGAACTTGAGACATTTTTTCCCGACATACCACGGAAGAATTTCGTAAAACTATAGCCTACAATGAAAACCTCACCCTCTGTCGCCCTTGAAACATTAAAGTCCTTCAGTTTCTCCTTCTCCAGCTCGACATGGTCCTTGAACAGATGCACCGGGCAGTGGTTGCTGTCCGTTATGTCCTGCAGGTTTGTCTCCGGGCTGCCCAGCTCCCTCGCCCTCGTCAAGCCGCTCTCCAAAACTTCCCTGTACGTGATACTCTCTTTGCTGCTCTCCTTGCTTTTCTGATCGAAAGATTTCGACACGAATGCCGTAAGTTCTTCCATGGTCGGCTCTGTGGCTCAGTAGTGGTCCTGGTCGGGGGGAAATCCACCGTGAACTCTCAGTGTGTGCCTCGCCGTCGTATACACCGCTCACGGATACGCTCTTTTTGGGAGGCTGGCAAGCAGCGATAGATAGAAGGGGTGGAGAGGAGGTGAGATCACTCCTGCTGTTGTGACTGTGTATTTGAGAGCACACTATTTATACACGGCCACCTCAGCCCAGCCCCCCACCCCCCACCACCCACTCTTCCCTCCGATCTCTGTGTCTTGAGCAATTACAGGCCGGCTCTACTTTGCAGAATTCAACTTTCACCAGCTTTTCTTTTTTTTTTTTTTTTTCTTTTTTTTTTCTTCATCCACAAATCAATGATGGAACTGATGGAGGCGGTTAATTGAATTATGGGGTCATTAAAATGCTCATGGTGGCTCACTCCTGCAGGAGGTTGTATTTATGTCTAATTAATTCGGCGGAAATTTAATTAACGTGATTGGGAGATACAAATAAATGCGTTTGCTGAATTTCCCCTTTGATTTTTCTTTTTATTTTGAGTTGGCACTTGTGTTTAAAAGTTTATATAACCTATAAAACCTGCCATGTGTCGAAGAACTGGACTTCCCAAAGGTGGGATTCTAAGCAAACGCACGTGAGAAAATGATGTCAAAGACCTCTTAAACTTTGTCTTTTAAACAAGAAAATTAGGCAACCGTTTTCAGCACAAACATCACAGAAAACCATAACTCTGGGAAATATTTCAATAGATGAAAGTTATCTAATTTTAGCGTCAAAAAGCAAATAATAATGCATAAAGTGGTTATTTTGAAGCGTTGGCTTTTAAGTAAATCCTTTATTTCAGGGCTTTGCATTCTTCAGACAAATATTCACATTAATTTAAATGCAGACTGAGAATCGCAGTAGCCAAAACTCGACAGCAACAGATGTATAATTATAGTACAATGTTATAATTAATATTTAGTGGATATAAATTCATGTCCCATTTGAGTATTCACTTGTAATCCTTTGCGGTTTCCGGTTACAATTACGGGGTAGAAATCAATAGATACCAGCAGTGAAAAAAAGAAAAAAAAATGTTGCTTCTATTTACAGGATTTTCATGGGAATAAGTGAGCCCATAATGGCTTAACGTTATCTAAGTCGTTCATCAGTCCAGCACGCAAACACAAAAGGCCGGGAGAGGAGTGTGATCCCCCTGGGTCTGTCGCCCTGAGCGGCCCGCCACTGTGAAAGTCTCATATCTCAGCTCTCTAATGACTCGGTTTGATGTCTCTCCATTTATCAGCGAGCCCGCTTCACATCACTGCGGCTGACGCACAAGTCGAGGTCTCTCCCCTGTGCCATGAACTGCGCCTTTTGTTGTTAATAGACCTAAATCCTCTTTAAGACGCAAATCTGCGCTCTCGGTCGTGTGCCTCGATATCATCCAACAATAAAGTGGCGCTTTACAGAGGAGCACGTGCTTGTAACGAAATAATCCACAATTAGCGACTTTTTACAATGAGATTAAAGGATATATTCAACTTTTGCGCATGACTTCTGCACGTGGAATCTAACTTTATGATCTTAAAAAAAACACATATTTTTGTTTTTATTTGTTTTAGGGGGAATTTTGATGATGTTTAAATTAAATTGTGTCTATGTTGGATTTTGGAGCATGGACATACAGAAGTTGAAGAAAATTGGCCCCTTTAGTCAAAGGGGTAACAGCCTATTGAGTCCATTTTTTTGTTTTTTGGTGTTTTTAACGTTTCTGTTACCAAGTATTACTTTGTACTTTCAGCAGTGCATCTAACACCATTTAATATTCCTCACTGCAACAAAACATTCTTCCAGAATAATAAAGGAAAACATATTGCCAGAAGGCCTATAGGCAGCGCCTGTTTAATATGAATGACGAACACAGTGCCCGATTAAAAAAAGATAACGCACGGCACGTTGCATCCATATTTCCATATTTTTGTTATAGCACATTTTATTTAATCTTATTTTTTCCTTGTTCATTACAAAGCTGCTGCAGTAAACACTGATTCTTCAGCAACACTTTCTCTAAATATTTATTGCAGAGAAATTATAATCCCACAGACACGAGGAATGAGTTGTCCAATCAGAAGCAGCCTGGGGGAAAATCAGAAGAGATCCAGGAGGGATGCTCTGCACGCACCGACGCTGGTGTCGCTACAATTTAGTGGCCAAAAACTCTTAAAGGGGCCTCAAACATGTTTCCACTTTGGCGTTGATTCGCCGCTGCTCCAGCACCCCCTCCTTCCCTGCTCCGCCAGCGGAAACATGACGTTTTCTTTTTAAATTATTTAGCAACTTAATTATTACCGATACTGTTGTGGTTAATTTTGCCGATGTGACGTTGTACATGACAAATAAGGGATACAAGCCGTAACAAAACACCACTGGCCTAACAGAAAATACTACAAAAACGATTCAAATTTCTTATTTTTACTCTCATCTTTCATTTTTCCCATTTATTTATCTGCTTAGATTAAACCTTTAATCCCAACTGATCACCATAAGCATGCAACATTACAAAGGATTTTTATCTCTACTTTTTCTTAAAGAAAAAAAAACACTTAAGTGAAAATTTTAATTAGCTGAACAGTTAAGATGCATGATAACTTAAATTTGACAGATTTCTACAAAAAATTATAGTTTATTATGAAAAAAAAAAAAAAAAACATGCTTAAATTCACATCTTTTTGTACTTCCATGTAAAACTGTCCCTATTCACCTGCAGGTGTGTTGTCCATAAACTTACCCCTGTCTCTTTCTGGCTAATTAAAGTGCTGTGAAATCTGTCAACCTGCTTGTGAAGGCTTTAAAATGTTATCAAGACATCAGCAGACTCAAATGAGTCAGTGTTGGTGGAGAGAAGAGAGAAAGGGGGCAGAGGTGCAGGGGGTGTACTATAAAGAAATGTGAAATTGGGGGCAGATAAAGTGGGGAGATATACTGTAGTAATGAAAAGCAATAACCAGGGTTGTGTAGCCCCTGCTGATTATATGTCAAATTTACACATGTGGACGGCGTTGTAAATGTTAGAACTGCACTGCTTCAAAGCTCTGGAGATTATCTGCGAAGGTTTGCATCCCTTCACAGAGAACTGACGGAGAATAGTGGGAAATAAAGAGAGCATCAAAGCAGCTGCCACATGGACACAAGTCTTCACCCCAGCAAACACCACAACGCTGCTTCAACCTGTCCTGGACGAATCCCTCATACTGTATGTGATGGGATGGATGAGCCTAAATGCGTATCTCAGCTCCTGGGAGCGTGCCAAGATTTTTTTTTTTTTCTTTTTTCCCCAGTCATGACAGGGATCTC
This sequence comes from Atherinomorus stipes, assembly GCA_023101725.1. Classification (NCBI taxonomy): domain Eukaryota; kingdom Metazoa; phylum Chordata; class Actinopteri; order Atheriniformes; family Atherinidae; genus Atherinomorus; species Atherinomorus stipes. The sequence goes on along the minus strand of JALJCO010011058.1, from coordinate 287,040 downwards.
ACCAAAAATCCTTTCTCCAACTAAAATTAAAACACTGTAAATTATTCCCAGGGTGAGTGGTTGTATGACCAGCTGTGTCCTTAACAAATCATTTTTGAAAGTCAAAGTTCGATGGATTAATCCTTTTTTTTTTTTCCTTGCTCCATTCTTCAGTACAATCATAATAAAAGACAGATGTTATTGTCCAAATGTTTTACTTGGCCCCAAGAGAGAAGAGTGACTTTTTTTTTCCAAGACGTAACTTAAAAAGCAACTACTGCACCTCTGGCTTCTAATACAATTTCCATGAACATAAACTCTATCTTAGAGCGGCGCTTATCTCCAAATATCATCAACTTGTTCTACGGGGACAGGGAAATGGCAAAAAATAAGAGGAAAAAAAAAAGCAATAAAGTGGTTTACTTGAATTTGATTCAGCAATGCAGAGATGCTGTACAGATGTGGTCCTGAGCAGAAGGAGAAAATTGGATTCTTCCCCTGGTACGAAAAATTCAAACCTTTCCCATGAGGACACAGAAGATTTGAACTCGCAGTTGTGTTAATGACAGTGATTGTGTGTGTGTTTATTAGAGTCCTCTGGCTTGTCTGCGGGTGCAGGGAACTCATGGTTGCTACATTGTCTGGTGCCTTCATTTAGGTCCTTTTGCAGAGCTGCAGCAGTCCACAGAGACTACAGGCTGTTCTGTGTTCAAAAGCCTTGTCTGCCATCTAAATGAGGCTTTCGGGGCAAAAAAAAAAAAAAGGGGGGGGATTCAACATGAAAATACCACAATATGCTGAACATTAGCTCACACTCAACTGGGATGTTTTGGGAATATGTTGGTTCTCCTTTTTCAGATTGTTATTTTTCCATGTGTATTCTCTAACTGCTATCTACCCACAGGGCATCGGGGCCTCTAGTTTGGGAAAGAAGAGGCATGAAATTGACATTATACCCTTAAACGCAGCGCAGATTTGAAAAGAAAACACAGTAATCCGCTGACAATGCTTGAAAATCAAACACATACACGTTTCTCTCTCTCCTGTCCTGCTCTAATGAGCCAGTTTGCTCTTGAATCTATCCAATGATTGTTTATATTTGCTTGAAAATGATTACTTTCATTTGCTTTTGAGTAAAAAAAAAAATGTCTTCCATAAGTCCCCATACAGATGCTGCTGTGCTTATGGTCAAAGTCTCAAGAGAAATGCAACAATTTTTACAAATCAATAGCATTCAAATAATTCATGAGTGATCACATGGTGTTTTAGCTCCTTATTTGCAGTAGAAAACCATGTTTTGTTTGGCTCCCAGAGGGCAACATGAAAGACCTGAGGAGAGGCGGGGAGAATTGGGAATGGAACTGGAGAGAGTGCATGAGGATAATAGGAGGACATTGATCATTTGGTGCACAAGGAGAAACTGAACCTGTGAGTCAAGACTAACAAGATGTATCATTTATACATTATTCAGACATGTCTGGCCTTTTTTTGTTACATCAGGTTTGCATCACCATCTTTGGAGGGGACACAGTTTGGTGACCTGAGACAACGAGAATCCAACTTTTGGAGATGTCTAATTTCTATTTCTCATCCAAGCAGCAGAGAAGAAAAAGAGCAGGAACAAAAGGAAAGAAAAGGAAGAAATAGAAAACAACGGTCAACAGACTGCAGCAGTCATTCTGCCTCTTGATTTCAGTCAGATCTTTCTCTGCTGTCCATTTCAAATTACTATCATGGGAGCAAATAAATCCCAATTTGGACAGCGTTAGTCAGTCGCAGCTTGTAATAAAAATTAATTTTGCAAATGTAGAGATGGATCAAGTTCCCTCTTGGCAGGGAAACCATCCCACAGACATGTTAACAATGTCTTCGGAGACCAATGAGGCCCATTTACAATAAGTGTCTGTTTTAAGTCACTTGCTTTGTGTGTGTATATGTGCGTGTCTCACCACAGCAGGCTATAAGGGGTCCCTCTGGTGTCGGCCTGAGAGCGGCCATTTGAGGCAGGCTGCCTTTAATGGAGTGATGCTACACTTTCTCAATCATATAATTAAAGCCCGGTCTGGAGACTTTTGCACTCAGTGCAGGGAGAAAAAGAGAAGGGGAGAGAGAAATAGCATCTTTTACACAGAGTGATTTATGTTGTGGTGTTGAGGAGAGAAGAGTCCTTGATAGACGACTTCATTAGAATTAATTAACAGAACTGAAGAGCCAACACAGACAGAAGAGGAAGAGAGGAGACTGAGGGGTAGATGGTGGATTTGAGGGGAGATTAAGAGATATAAAAAAAAAAAAAAAGGTGAGGAAAACACAGAGAAGAGGGCTGTCCAGGAAAACAGGGTTAGTGCAGAGGGAGAAAGGATAAATGGAGAACAGATGTCAGAGATTAGGATGAGAAAAGTGACACATGATGAAAAAGCTTGTTTTTATGTGTTTAAAGGTTAGTGTGTGATCAAACAGGGGTGCCCTTTGTAGCTGCCACTATAAAGAGAACCACTGGGCCGGAAAATTGTTCAGCTTCAGACGCATAGCTTCCTCTCTGAAATACAGATGTGTACTCATTCAGAAAAACATGAATCCCAAGTTAACAACCCAGAATCTAATAGTACAACTGCTTCATAACACCAAGTGGCCCATTTAAGAGAGGGGGCACGAGTGTATTCAGTGTTAGACTGATCCGGCATGTGCCGCAGGCTGTGTCTGTTGGCTGAAGGCAGGCTTTGATGGGCCAAATCACTGCCTCTCTTCTATCAGATGTGTCTATCATCTCATCTCTTTGAATCTCTCATCTCCCTTCCAAAGAGACAGAGGCCAGAACTCCAGTGACTACAAACAAACTCCAGCCTGCTTTTTGTAGATCTCAAACATTGTTTGACATGTTCGGATGACATTTAGACATTGAGTGCAGCTAAGACTGGCATGTAGTATTTTTGACTTCTCATGGTGTGCCTCGGGTTTGACATTTTGGACATCTGCTTTTACAGACAGACAAGCACTGTCACTGTTACATAGTTGGGAAGTGGGAATTTTTAGCATCGGTGGAAAGCGAACAGTCTGAGGCAAATACAGTGCAGGTGGATGCAGGTGGTCAAAGGGGACTGAGATGGGAAAAAAAATGGCATTTTTATACAGAAGATGCAGTCAAAATGTTATACGGCAATTTATACAGTCATGGAAAAAATTAAGAAACCACCCTTGTTTTCTTATATTTCTTGGTCATTTTAATGCCTAGTACTACTAAAAGTACATTTGTATGGACAAATATAATGATAACAACAAAAATAGCTCATAAGAGTTTAATTAAATTAAATTTCCATGCTTTTCTTGATAAGCCATTTTGGTTAAGTTCTTACATCAATAGCTATGGTGTACTGCCAAAAACAGTGCTTTTATGCATTCCATATTTTCTTTTCTGTCTCTTTTAGTCACATGATTCACACCACAGTTGGTAATCTTATCACTTCTAGAAGACATTTTGGATGGAAGGTGTCTCAGCAGGAATTCTGCATTTATCTTTTCTAGACTAGACTACTGAAACCCTGTCCTTACATGTCTCCCTTAAGTCCTTCAGATGGCAGCAGCTTAGTCCAGAATGCTGCTGATCCCGTCCTCACAGGCTGACTTCACAACTGTCTTAATGTGAAGCTGAAATTCAACTCTGAGTCCTGGACTACTCACAGATTTTTGGCTTGGCTTTAGCCTTTAAGTTGTAAAACAAAAGTTAATGTATTTTCTGCATATAGCAGAAATTAAAGGTTGAATAGAACATTTTTATTAAAAGCTTTTTTTTTTTTTTTTTTTTAAATAATACCTCCACAAGTCGTTTGGGGGTGTACAGAATGAAAGTACAACTTTTCCTAGAAAAATTATGTTTAGCCTAAAAATAATTATAAAATAAATTTTAATCGGTCTGAAAATGGCATTATATTTACGTCTATAAGCAATACACTCCGCCATTGCAGGTTGCCAAATAAGATCTCTGTGTGGCAACAATATTTTGGGCACAGTCAGGCTGCTACAGGAGGAAACTGGAGACGGTGAGTGAAGCAGCTGCTTCAGAGCCCTGGAGATATTATCTGTTTCTGAGGAGGAATGACCTGAGAAGAGCAAAACCTGGAGTAAATTTAGGTGAAGACTTCACTAAATGGACCCACATAAACGTTTTCCATGGCGTCAAAACACGGAAATGGCGACTTTTCTCCTGGATTAGCTAACTTGTTTGCTAACGTTAGCTGTCAGTTATAAACTCCTCTGTGTGACTTGTTGGACATGCTGCAGACTGTTGGTCACTTGCGTATCAGCAGTGAGCCTGGCACCCAAACGTCTGGAGCTGTTTTTCTGCCGTTGCAACTACAACCTAGACACACGTGATGTCGCTGTTCTGTCCGCATTCCATGTTCAACCTTTAATAAAAAAAAATCTCTTGTTTGGCAATAGGATTAATTTAGGACAAATTTTTTGACAGCCTTAATATATACAGTGTGTATATATATATATATATATATATATATATATATAGTGTATGTGTGTGTGTAATATAAATTAGGGATGTTTGATGTTGTCAGCCTACCGATATTATTGGCCAATTAAAATGTGACATCGAAAAATATGTTTTTTTAGACCAATATTTTCACAAGATCTCGTGAGATTTCATGACAGAACAACAAGATGTCCCGAGATCTTGTTCCATTAGCAGCAGTCGGCTACAGTGCAGCTGCTGCTACTACAGATTGACTTGCTTTGAAGCTTGTTGTGGCAGAAAAGAGGACAATTAGCCAGGGGAGTTGATATTTTCAAGCTGTTTTATTATCAAAATATATTTATCTATGCAGTACATAAATAATGAATTAATTCAAGAGGAGATGACAGAGAAAAGAAGTTGGTGCAGTTGTAGTTGAAAGTATACTACAACTGGAGAGTCCAGTTCAGAAGATCCATGGACGGGGTACAGCGTGAGGTTCTGGAAGGACTCTAAGAGTTTCACGTCAGAGCAGGTAGATTTTATTCTAAGGTCATTCCTGGAGGCTGACCTCTTGGCAGGCTGCACGTGGATCCGGGAAGATCTTTGTCTTCAGCTATGTGCTTGTTATCAGACCAGCCAGTGAGTGCTGGCACCATTTACCCAGATTATGAATGTCTGATGATATATTAAAGGTAGAGTCCAGAGGTTCCCCCCTGAAAATAAGCGCTAGACTTGCGCAAGTGAAATCACCAAACACCAAAGCAAACACCAGTCACTCGAACTGTCAAAGAAAAAAAAAGGAAACAAACGGTGGAGGCAGCAAGAAGAGGAAGTACTCTGAGGTAAGAGCTTTAGATAGTGCACGTTGGAAACAGGGTTAATATTGGTTTGATTTTCACCCGCTTCAGAGCTCTGAAGGAGAGGCTTGAAGCTGAATAGGCTGAGGAACGATCCGGACATTAGCCTGAGGGGAGGGTCGCTCAGTTTCAATAGTGTTGTTTACAAATAGAAATGGAGGGGGGACTCCGGACTCTACCTTTAAAGGTGCCATGACATCAAATTTCACTTTTCTGGGGTTTTGGGTGTATAATATGATCTATTGTGCACTGATGAGGCCATGTGAATGTCCAGAGTGAGAATCAAAGTTCCTGTTTATGGTCTGTCAGCTTTGTCTCTCTGCTCAGAAACAGTTGAATCAGACAGCAGGCTATCATTCTACGTAGTTCTATCATTCTACGTAATTTAATTGCTCCAATAAGAGCACACTATCAAGTAAACAGCGCCCCCCCCTCTCTCTCTCCTAACGGCCTATGCACCGTCCGCTCCCCCCTCCCCCTCCCCTGTCTGATTCAGCTTCGTGTATGGAGCTAGTAGTAACTTGTCTGCAGTCAGGTCTGGATTTTCACACAAATGGATTTAAAAGAAAACTTCTGCAGCAACACTGAGGGAGGGGGCCACAACCTTGTCATTACCTGTAAGTTTATTTATTTTCTAAATGCTGTCTTGTCTGATAAACGTAGCTCACTGTCTGGATTGTTGCTAGCAGTTAGCCTTTAGCAAACTCCGATCGCAGCTTGACCTAGATTCTCCAAATAAGGTCATAGCGAAATAAGGTGTAGCCAATCAAAATGAAGTCAACGTGGTCTCCGGGTAAAGCTCCATATCATCACCGGACCCAACTGTATTACTGAGGAAGTGAGGTCTGGCGTTTCAAAACAATACTCCGCTGTAAAAAATGCCGTTTTTTTCTTTGGAGTATTTACATATGCAGTAATGCCAACAACATAAACTAGTTTTTAACTGCTATGTCATCACTCCTTTAAGGATGTTGTTTATCATGAGAGCAGATCACAGAAACCTTTAGTGTATGTCAGAAAAAGGGTGACCAGTGCAATTGCCTCAACAAGCTTCTTTTAATATGTCTGGTTTTAAGTTGTTTGTTAAAGGTAGAGTCCGAAGTCCTCCCACCATTTGTGTTTGCAAACAGCAGTATTCAAACTGAGCGCCCCTCCCTTTCAGGCTAATGGCCGCCTCATTCTTCAGTCTATTCAGCTTCAAGCCTCTCCTTCAGCGCTCAGAAGCGGGTAAAAGCCAAACTAATATTAACCCTGGTTTTCCAACATGCACTATCTAAAGCTCTTACCTTTTCTTCGGTGCATCCGCCGTTTATCTTTCTTTTTTTTTCCTTTCTTCGAGAGTTTATGTGACTGGCGTCTGCTCCAATCATGAGCTTATCCCCACACAGCGTCACATAGCGTCATGCCCTTAGCTCTGTCATTGGCTGCCGATATAAACAGAAATCTCCACCCAGAAATGTCCCGACCAGACCAAAACAAAGCAAAAGAGCAAAGTACAGGCAGGGGGAGAGGGAGTTGCATTTAAGCTCATCACGGCATGCGAGTAAAGGCCCAAAGGTGCGCTTTGAGACGGATTTCACTTGCACAAGTCTAACGTTTATTTTCAGGGAGGAAACTTCAGACTCTACCTTTAAGTTACCAAGTTGTCAGAAACATTAGTTTGCCACATGTTGGCTAACATCTGCTAGAATCTGATATATGGCAGCCAGATTTCCGAAATGAACTCCTCCAGCTGAGTTAAGGCTATTTTTGGGATCTTTGCTTTCAGAGCAGAATATAGTTGTATCTCTCAAAATATGAAAAATACAACCTCAGAGTTGTCTACAAATATCGGTATTGGTTGATATTGGATATCAGAATTTAAGAGTTGGACAATAATCAGTACAAAATCTAATATCGAACATCCCCAATTAGGGATGTAACGATTACCGGTAAATGGTTAACTGTGATAACATTCCTAACGATGAGTTTCAAATTTTAATTATCATTAGAACCGTGACTGTGCACTTTGAAAAACTCCCAGAGATGCTGCTCATTGCTGGAAAAGCAGCAGCAGTCACAGTTTGCAATGTTTAATTAATGAAAACATGGTGACAACGAAGGCTCCCACATGGACAGTTCTCTTGAGATGTTTTCCCCTTTTAAAAAGGACAAAGTAGACGTTTTGACCCATTTTGGACGCTGGGGGGTATTTCTATAATACCGTGGTGAAAATGATAACCGTGATAATTTTGATCACAATAATCATGATATTCAATTTTCATACTATGTTACAGCCCTATCCCCAATATATATATATATATATATATATATATATATATATATATATATATATATATATATATATATGTATATATACACACATATAGATAGACAGACAGACAGACAGACAGACAGACAGACAGACAGACAGACAGACAGATAGATAGATAGATAGATAGATAGATAGATAGATAGATAGATAGATAGATAGATAGATAGATAGATAGATAGATAGATAGATAGATAGATAGATAGATAGATAGATAGATAGATAGATAGACATATACATGTATATACATATATATATATTAGGAGTGCAACGATACAAAAAAAAATACTTAAGTGATACTTAAGTGTCATGGGTTTTTTTTTTTTTTGTACAAAAAATGCATTTTTATGCTTTTTTTTCACCCACTGTGTGCTTCAGTCCACAACGGGTTATGATCAGGGTCATGCTTAACATGAAAACCAAAGTAGCTCCAAATACCAGAAAGAATGGTAAGAAAATTGAACACAGCCTATCAATATTAACTGAATGAACTGTCTTAGATCATTTATTACATTTTACATGTCATTCCATATGTAAGTAAAATGGTATATATCTCCTCTCTTTGCAGTCATTATAAGCTCCCAGTTGAAAGCTCAGTGAGCTGCTGTAGTCAGGGAGCACCTGTCACTTCGCATCTATCCATCTTGGTCTGCTTTAACTTAGAGCTGATGGAGGGAGACCCTCAGAAAACCACCGCAGCCTCACCAGCTGAGGGCAATAATTAATCTAATTCATCTCTCAATTCATTAGGTACACCTAATATAGAGGTTGCAAGCAGCTCTGATGCACAACTGAAAAGTGTCATTTCAAATCTAAAACATCTGAGTTTGATCTTTTTCTTCTAATTTCATCATATATTCCCTTCCCTCCTTCCATTCTTCCTATCACCTCATCTATCCACCTCAACTCATATAAATTCAAGCACCAAACCTGTGGTCACATGACATGATTAGGTAACCAGTAGGTATTAATGTGTGTTAATAACCCCTATGCTGAAAGAGGATTCCTTTCACGGTATAAAGGAGATAACATGGCAGAGGCGCACAAAGCGAATGGCCCCAAGCCTCCAGCTATGCTCCCCTCCAAAGTTGTTTTCCGGGAAAATTAGGCAGTTGACTAATGGCGTAAATGCTGTGTTAATTACCAGCACCAGTACCCCAAACAGTCGTCTCTGCCTGTAACTAATAAGAAATCAATTAGCTAATGAATTGGTCATTAAGTGAAAAGCTAATCTTGGCCGAGGTATTTTTTAATGATTATTTTTTGCCTATGATCCTGGCTAATTGCCGTTGTCATACGGCGCTCTCAGCTTTCAGCATGCCTAATGAAGCTTCATTAGATCATAACTGGCACTCTTGGAAGATTCCCGAGCAAACCTGCTTCCCAATTATTTTTAATTGCCAGACATTCTGCACAAACAAGTGCTGCTGCACCTTGCGGAACAAGGAGAGCTCAGGCTGGCTGCGCTGCGTTTCCTTCATGACTTCATTTGAGGCGATTAGAGCGTGGGGCAGGGTCGCCGCCAAGCTGCTGTTGTCTGTTGCGGATTTAAAGAGCCCATCAGCTCAAACTGCTGGGCTCATCACTCCGCTTCCTTCCTCAGTTTGATTTGGACTGTGGAGAAAAGCTGCTGCTTCCACCGTAGCTGGACTGGCTCTGTGTGACCCATGTGCACAGGCACTGACGATGATACACACAGACACGTCCACATAGACGATGAGAGATTAAGTGCCAAACTGCAAACAAAAACAAAGACAAACAAATATATATGTATCCACACTGCGCCATCATACCCGTACATGTGTCAGCTGACAGAAACAAAGGAGGGAGAGCATCCTTGTCTAGCATGAATAATTAAGAAAAGACAAAAGAGCCTTGATTTTTTTTGTTGTTGTTGTTGTTTTGTTTTTCTGTACTGTATCTCCTTCCTTTGTGTGTCTAGGCAACCCCAGCATTGTGTACTCTGAGCTTTCCTGTAATAAGATGGGGGATCATTCTCTCCACTGTGCTCACACAACACATGTTTCCAATTTGACCCTGGACAAGTATCTCTCTTCTGTGAGGAAGCTTGTGATGAAAACAGAAACTACTGATATTCTGTCAATCCTCTAAATGCATTGCGACAGTTTATCTAGAATATGTGTTTCCCCTCCAACATCAGGTCTTTTCCTCATGCAGCTAACACAAACAACGCCACTTCAGTTGAACTGGACTGAAATAATGCTTTGTTTTGTTACAGCGACAGAAGAAGCAAGTCCAAAATCAACAGCATGAAGCTTAGATGTCGTTCAGTCAGGCAGGGAGCTGCAGAATGCTATTACCACCTACACTTGCAGGGACTTTGTAATGGAGATTCTGCATTAATACAGCTGTCAAGCAGAGGCATATTCATGCAATCACAATAACAGTTAGCTGCCAAAACATTGTGCCTTTGAGACACCAGCCAATCTTCCTTTATTCCAGGGGCTTGATTTTGTGGCCAAGGCCATGCATTGCAATGATGCCAAGCACCTCGCCCCAGGTGCCCTCGTGCATGTGTACAAGTCTGCATGTGTGTGTGACACACTGAGGAGAGGGCTGGGCCTACTTCACTGGGACACTGAAGTTTGATAGTGGGTGAATGGCACTCCAGATGTCTATCAATATTTAGCAGTCAACATCCCAGGCAGGCGGGGAGGCGTTGCAGCTGAGAATATGAGGTGGTGCAGATATGAACTGCTGGCTTTTAGTTTAACTGGTTGAACTGGAAGGTAAAACCACTCCAAAGCTGACAGTGTCAGGTACAGATGGGATACCTTGCTGTTTTGCAGATTATTTATCTGTTTGTTTATTCATTCTGTTATTTTTTTTCCTACTGGGAAATTGTCTACATTTTCTACAAGTAAAATATTACAGCTTTATATAGTATATTATCATATCACCTCAATGTTTCATCTGGGCTTTGTTTTCACTGTCAAATGCTGTGTTTTCTAATAAATCACATACTTATTTGTTGCCTCAGGACAGCATAGACCTGGAGAAACAAAAATGAACTTCTCTGGTGATTCTTAACACAAATATGAACAAGGTTAGAAAACACAACCTGGACCTGTATAATTTAGGCCTGATTAATATTCTTGAAGCCCATTCTGCTCCATTCAAAGTGGCTTCATGCAACTTTGTCTTGTTTTAACCAGTACTTTATGGTTTTTTTTATAAAGGGATTTTCAATGTGAATGTTACTTATATTTCTGTAGTGAAAGCATAGGCTGGAAGAAATTTAGTATGTTTCAGTACATTCCCATAGTAAAATGACTATAACCAGAATCAAGTCATTTACAATATAGTGTTTGGGTGAGGAACTTGTGAACCCAGTCTCCCCTGTCTGACCATATTGCTAATTATTTTGCAACGTTGGACTTTATAAAGCAGATCTCAGTTCAAAGAATGGTTAAAGTTGGAAACATCTACATTTGTTCACCTATAAAGATATTTATTTTTTATTTATTTTTTGCAAGTTATTGAAGCTTTCTAACCCACTGAAGGACAAATCATCAAGGTGGTAGTTTTAGAGCGAAAATGTGCAATACAGAGCTGAGCTGGAAAGACTTTGTAGTTTGAAAAGCTTGTAAAGTAAAATCCAGTGGACCTTGTATTGAACCCTGGGGAATACCCTTTTTTATGATAATAATAATAGTAATAATAATAATAATAATTAGAGATGTCCGATATCATTGGCGTACCAATATTATCAGCCAATATCAGCATTAAAATGTGATATCAGACAATATCTGTATATTTTTTTTCATAAGGACATTTTTACTAATGAAATCTTGTGGGATTTCTTAACAAAACAATGAGTTGTTCCATTAGCATTTGTCCAGTATGTAGAAAAGTCCCTGTTATTTTGGAAGAACTTCATATCCCAGGATTCCTTTCAGAGTCATGTGACTACGATGCAGCTGCTGCTACAGACCGACTTGCTTTGAAGCTGTTTATATGTCTGGTTTTAAGTTGTTGGTTATGTTACCAAGTTGTCAGAAACATCATACTTAGCCACATGTTGGCTAATACTTATATGTATGGCAGCCAAATGCCCAAAATGAACTCATCTGTCTGAGTCAAGGCTATTTTGGGATCTCTGCTCTCAGAGCAGATTACTGTTGTATTGTCTGCATTGATTGGTATCAGTTATTGGAAATTATGAGTTGGACAATATCAGTATATTGGATATTGGAAAAAAAAAAGCCAATATCCAACATCCATAATAATAGTAATAATAATAATAATAATGTTATTTTTATCAGAGAAACCAAAGAGCAACAGAAAACTCTTCAACAAGTGGATTTTGGGCAATTATTCAAATGAAAAGCTTTTGATGGGCATACAGCAAGTACAGCATGGTGTTGCTTTAATAAAAGAAAAATCCCAGTGCGCAATGAGACGTTTAAATGACGTGCATTTGACGTGAAAGTTTTTATTACGTCTTTTTCAGACGACGCGTGGAGGTCCAATCCTGACGTCTTGCCGACCTCCAATCAGCATTCACATGACATGCAAATTCTGTCAAAATTGCACGTCCAAATCAGGTCTCCTGAAGGTGCATGTTTTGATAACGTCTAGATGTGGTCCTTGACAGACGCCCAAAGGAGGTGCTTATGTGAGTCAGATTAACGTCTAAAAGAGGTCTAGCAATGATGTCTGAATTTCAGATCTATTTTGCACGTTCTGATGACGTCTAAATGTGGTCCTTGACAGACGTCCAAAGGAGATACTTATTTGAACGTCAATTTAATGTGTAAAAGAGGTCCAATAATGACGTCTAAAACTTTACTTTAACGTCTAGATTTGGTCTTCAGATGGCATCCAAATTCTGAATGTAATTACGACATCTCAAAAAGGTCCAATTTAGACGTCATATTTCTAACCTATTTTGTACATCGCACTGACACCTATATGTGGTCTTTGACGGGCCGACCTAATACTGACATGATCTGCACGTCTCTCCTACGTCCGCTGTTTGGTGGGATACCTATGCCATGTTATTTCATGTTGGCATAACACAAAACGTGAAAACATATTCTAAGAAGTTCAATTTAAAACTTTGATAAACATACTATAGCTATATAAAGATATAAATATATAGATATAGATCAAGATATAAAGATAGTTTGCCTACACATGTGTACACAAACTTAAGCAGTGTCATAATAAAAGCAAAATAAGATATATCTGGACACGATAAACCTGACTTTTTTTTTTTTTTTTTGATATACTGTTTAGATCCCAGAGTGGAAATTAGAGCTCTGCATTTTACCCATCTCTGTACAGTAGTACCAGAGAGCAGTGGGCTGCTACTTAAAGCGCCCAGGGAGCAGTTGGTGGGGGATGAGGACCTTGCTCAAGGGTCCACAGTGGTTCACCTGAATGTCGTGTTGGGGACTCGAATCCCGGTCCTCCGCGCCAAAGCCCACAACATTACAACTAGGCTACCCACTCCCCAATATTATCATCATCATCATCATCATCATCATTATTTTCTGTACCGCTTATCCAGTTCAGGGTCGCGGGGGTTGCTGGAGCCTATCCCAGCTATTATCAGGCGAGAGGCGGGGTACACCCTGGACAGGTCGCCAGTCTGTTACAGGGCCAACACAGAGAGACAGACAATCATTCACACTCACATTCATTTCTAGGGGCAATTTAGACTGACCAATTAACCTAACATGCATGTTAGGTTATATTATATTATTATATTATATTGTATATTATTTATTATTATAAAATTATGTTGAACAAATCAGTAATAACATACATAGCAAACTGTACAGTAAAATACCATAAAGTTCACAGACACTCCTTTACTACCTGTGGGACTGTGTAGATAATGAAGTTTTGAATTTGCTTGTGAATGCAGACACTGTTTAAATGACCTGAGGCTAGCTAGCAGACGCTCTCGGTCCAGAGGGCAGAATGGCTGTAACTCAAATCACTCTGAGAAGACTTGGATCTAATTCTGGGAACAACTAAAAGGCAATCACCTGATGACCCTAAAGACCAGATCAGGTTATAGACAGCAAGAAAGTCAGATGTGTACTGAGGGGTTGAATCACTAAGTGCTTTATAGACTTGTAAGATTTTATGGAGGTGATTCTGTGCTAAACTCACAGAAATTTAAGTGTCATAAAAACTGTTAGGGACTGTTGCTGCTGCATTCTGCATGAGGTGAAGTCATCTGACTGATTGTTTGGATCTTCTGACAACCTGCTCAACATGAATGTATGAAACAGTTTCTCAGATTTATTCCAAGATGTGTTTTCTAATTTTCTGGTTGATTTTATACAGATGTGGGCATGAAAAAGTTCCTCCTTTTTCTGCCAGAAGTGGTGCACCATTACTGCACTATCACTGGCTGAACGATTTGTCCCGCAAATATGTCATCACGTACGGTGTCCAAACTTGGTGAGTGGAAACGTCCTTGTTCTGGGCTGGCAGTCGGCTGAAAGGGGAACTTTTTCATGCTCAGATCTGTATACGTATATAAATATATATATGTATATGCATATGTATATGCATATATATATATATATATATATATATATATATATATATATATGATATATATATATACACACACACAATGCAGAGGTTAGTGAGTATGTTCAATGAGTGTGTGTAGAAACAGTAACAAGTTTGAACAGACCATTTGCATATGACTGTCTGAGCTAACACGTACAGTATTTCCACTCTAAAAGGTTTCTGAGTTAATATACCCACCACCAACTACAGTTACAGCAGTAATTGTGGGGTGGTCTGTAGACTGGCTGCTGTGGATGAGGGACATGATCACCCTCTAAGACACCACATAGGTATTTGTAAGGATTTTGGACAAACAAGCCTGTAAACAAGCTGATGGCATTCATCATCTTTGTGAAGTTAAAGCAACATTTCAAACTGAAGCGATTATAAAGCCGTTTTAAAGCAAAGGTTGTCAAATGTGAACAAGTGATGACTTACGAATAAAAGCACTGACTTAAAGACCAATGAGGCAAATTGAGCTGTAGATCAAAGTTGTCTTCTGTTGGAAACATTCTTGTTGGTTTATTACATATTTAGGATTATCTCTCAACTGTTGTTGGAAGCATTATCAAACATGTCACACAATACAATGAAACGATCATTTAATGGTTCAACTAGGTCACTTTTTATTGTTGTTGGCATGCAGCAAAAATGTCATTAAACCAGCCAAGTGAAGTAAATAATGAATAATAGCTGCAAGCAGTGATGAGGTGGCAAGCAGTTCAGCAATGCACAGTCGTCATGGCAACTTGATCTGATAATATTGAAAGCATGGCTGTAAGCATTGATATTGCTTATTTTGGTCTATCTCAGGAGGGGGTCCCCATAAAGTTTAGTGCCAACATTAAACAAGAGGCCTGATCTCTCCCTGTTTGGTGGCTGTGTTGTCATCTATGATTAACAGCAATGGTTAAATTACTTTAAAATCATAAATTTATGTTCTAGTTTATTTTAGAATGGCATTGAAGATCTTTATACATTTAGGGGAAGGTTTGCAAAATTTCTAAATCTTCTTAAAGTATCGAATACGGTGGTAACATCAATTTACATCAATTTAGTGAAAAATCCAAAATACAGTAGGTGGACATGTGTGTCACATCATTGCTTTAATTTAATCCAAAATAATCTAATTGTATTTCTTTTTTTTTTTTAAAAAAAAGAAGGCATGTTATTCAAGACTTATGTTAATAAATCTACTTTCAGCTTCAAGCTGTTGATTGTGCTGCAGAGCCCAAGGCACAGATGTATGGTTTGGTGCAAAGAATCATGGAACCTGACCAAATTACTGTAGTTAGAAATTAATCTAATGGTTTAATCTCTTTCCACATTTGCAATTATATAAGGAAGTATAAAGCATTCACCTCAAAAAGGAAAAAGAGATAGAACTATTTTTCAGAATCAACAAGGCTTGATAAAAAAAAAAAATAATAATAATAATCTGTTCACCTTTCCCTGAACTGACTTTTTTCCTCTTAATTTCAATGAGGAACGTTGGGGGCATCTGCAGTACTGAAGGCTGCTGCATCAATACTGCAGTCTCAGAAACCTACAAATTATAAGAGTCACACTGACAAAGTGTTTACACGATGTACTTTGAGAGACTACCAATCCTGCTCTGTACTTCTACCCTAACACTAACTGTTCTGCTATGTTAGCAACCCGAAATTACACAGTGTAGCAAGACAATCATCCCGTAAGATACTAAATTACTTTCTTTTCACTTTTTTTTTTCATTCATTCATTCACTTATTTGGGAAAAACAGAGTGAATGGAACAGCTTTTGCATGTTATTATCACCACAAACTTCAAAGAAAAAGATGATTAGAAAGTGGCTGAAACTTACCTCAGATGGTTGGATGGAGTGTCATTGTCAGCATCACCATCACATGCAGATGCTCTCTCAACCACAAACCACTTTTTTTTTTTAAGTAACTGAGCTGTATCTGTCTGAATGCATATGCTATATGGTTATGTTTTGGGAAGACAGTCTGCAAATGTGACGAAAAAAAAATTCTCTTTTTCATTCTTTTCTTTTTTTTCAACTTCTGAGTTCTGTTAATATGACAATATTCTAACAAATTACATTTGCTACTTTTCAATTCGGTCTAAGCAATAGTAGCTTTTCTTTGATGAAAATTATATTTAAAAAATGATTTGAGCTAAAATACATTTGGTTTACAACATGGCATTTAATGGGTGCATTTTGCTGATTGCTTTGATGAGACATCAGCACAACAAAACATTTTATCACTTGGCAGTAGGCACTCGTTAAGAGTTAGAAATTAAAGCCATTTAGTTGAGAAATGAACATCATTAAGACTGAAATACTGTTACATCATCACCAATGTGACATTCATTTGCTCTCACAGCTACTAGAGTTTACATTTTAAGGTAATTATAGCTGATTATTGCATGCATCTACAAACAACTAATGGTGCTATTCTGGGAGGAAGTGCATGCAGATCAGCATTTATGAATTAAAATGCAGTAATTTTTAGTTTATCAGCCTGGTCAAGTAATCCAATTGACATATTGATTTTGGCTTCTTTTCAATTTATTTCAGATTGGAATCATTTACAGGCTAAACAAGTAAACGAGTCTGCTTCACTCTCACCCTGAACCCACACACTGAGACAGACACACACAGACACTCAAATCACATTACAACACATCTAATTGAAGTTTATGATGCAGTGGAGAGCATATGCTCATTGAGCCAATTGAATCATTAGAAAAGCACACAGTAGGCTGAAGACCTGCCAGAACTGCAGCTGAGGAAAATATGTGAAGGCCTGGATTCCCTGCCTAAGACCTTTACAGAGATTAAACATGCAAGCATGTCGACACAGACACTAAAACACACCTTTCACATGCGGTGTGACATTCTTTCATTATGCAAATCTGGGATTACATTGTGCGGTTGTGGCTAGCTCTGAACCTTGATATCTCCTCACACCCCACTCTCCATCTTCCCTGTGAGCCGGCAGAGCGCCGACATCCGCACATGTCCACATGCTCTGTCTGACGTCGGGCCCTGTGGTGAGATGCTCTTTGACCGGCCTTGATCCACAGAAGAGCGAGTAAGTGGAAGGGAAGTCAGATAGACAGGAGCAAAGACAGCCCATCAGAGTTAAAGGCAAACAGACATTAGGCTTTCCAGAGCTGCAGTTGCTCTCTCTGACTCTCCTCTGCTACACACTTTATAAAATTTACATGACGCATCAGAAAGGCCACAAGAGCCTCTTTGATTGTGGAACTATGTCTGAAAAATACATCAGTCGCCATCTTTTCTAGTGGAGAGGCTGGGAGACAGAATGAAAGTACACTTGGCGCGTTCACACAGCCTTTCACGCTCTCATTCGCAAACAACATGGCACACACAAAAGCCGAAGACAGAGAAAGAGTCATACATTTACTTGTTTGCAGCTTCACCCCGTGCATCTGGGAAACAGTGGGATGCAGCTCCTCCGTGTCATCTCTAATTGCTGTGATCTAAATGTATAAGAATTGATGGTGCCTTCCACCAAATGCTGTTATGGGGGACCTGCTTGGTTTATTTAATGAAACCAGTGTCACAGTGGATCTGTGTCCTTGCCTTTGGAAATGGTGGCAGGTGTTGGTGGCAGATTTCCCTCAAACAGGGCTTCTGAATTAACAAATCAAATTAACATAACACTGGCGTCAGATCTGGGGGCCTGTTTCTCTGGCACGGCTGTCCCTGTAGTTTGCCTGTGTGGACGCTCCCCTCTTGTGTCCAGATGTCCCCACAGTGCCAGCTTCCTCTGCCCAGAAACCTCTGAACGAGGCCCAGACTGGAAACAAAACATGGGCAACATGAGCATTTTGTCTTACCACTTCAGCTGAAGTTTTTCTATGTTCTGTTGTTTGTCACAGCAGCAAATCCTGTTACTAAACCCTTTCCTTGTTGAGATTTCCCATGTGTTTTTTCTGAATGAGTGTTTTTCAAACCACTGCACAACATATTGTCTGTTGGGCAGTATTTTGCAAAGAATAATAATAAAGTATTTTCAGATGTGGTGATTTTGCATCATGACTGAAACATGAAAGTTTTTTTCCAGCCTGCGCTTTTTTGCAAAGTTTTTGCTACCTTGAAGTAGCCGCTGTGCTTTCTACTTAATGAACATATTCATCAATTCATTATTCAAAATATGCCTTTGCATTTTTACATTTATCAAAATGGACCAACAAAACAAACAAAGGCCCGAGCACAGTTCATCAGTGCTAAAAGCCTGGTGATTGAGCTTACCTTTTAATTAACAAATTAACATAAAAAACATCAGTCTTTTTGCTTATTATCAGGTTTGTATTGCAATCATTAGATTACTTTTTTTTATAAAGACATAAATCAACAATAAAATCTTCTGCTGAAAAACATGCACTTTTTTCCCACCCATCCACTAAAAAAAAAAATTCTTCCAGTGAGCACCAAGCAGTCTTTTTCCAAGACCACTTCATCCTATTCAGAGACACGGTGGCACTGGAGCCTATCCCAGCTGTCATCAGGTGAAAGCCAAGGTACATCCTAGACAGCTCGCCAATCCATCACAGGACAGCTTCTAACCAGGTTGCCTATTTTGCAGCTTTATTGCAACCACTTTTAAACAGAGACACAGTATCTGTCTCAAGTTGTTTGGATGCTGGGGATGTCTACAATGCAGTAGGAAAAGGTCGATTACATTAAAAATGAATCAATTAACAAAAAAAAAAAGGCAGAAATTGGAACAAAAATGGATAAGAAAATAAATAAACAGTCTAAAGTGATTAAATTCCTCAGGACATGATGGATTGCTTTGTTGGACATAAAATAATGCTCATAAACCCATTGATTCAACATAATATAATTCTCATATTCTTGTGCAAAGGCCAGTTGAAGTAACAACTCAGTCCTTTACAGTACTGCATGTACGTAGTTAAGCATAACATTTGTCTCGTTTGTTTTTTGAGATGTTTCTATGCTCGTGCCAAAATGATTTTTTTTATTAATGGGAAGTTAGGGTGAGTGTAATACTTAATTTTTATTTTTTTTATTTTTATTTTTTTTTCTACTTGTCCTGTCCAGCATCGAAGCAAGCAGAATGGAAATCTGATTGCTTTATTCTGTTGAACAGTTTTGCTTTATCAAGCGGAGCTTTATGAATATAAGGCTCCACTTGATATCATGTTTATTCATTTTATTTCTTTATTTAAACATTTGTCTATTACACCATTCCATTTCATACTGCTGGGCCTGACAAAGGAAAAATGAAAGTTAACAGAGATAATGATAGAAAGTGAAACAGAGAGAGAGGAGTAAGGAAGAGGAAGAGAGAGAGGAGAGAAAACATGAATCCACTTACACAGTTCACTGGTACATCTGTACCGCGATCCCTAAACAACCAAGGTCTCTGTTGGAAAACAAAACAAGCAATCCCCTACAGGAGGACCTGCAGGTGGCTTAAATATCCTCAGATCATACAAACACACACAAACACACGCAGAACTACGCAGAGAAGAGGTACAACCTAGTCATCGCAATGGGAAGCAGAGAAGAGGTACAACCTAGTCAGCGCAATGGGAAGTAGAGAAGAGGTACAACCTAGTCAGCGCAATGGGAAGTAGAGAAGAGGTACAACCTAGTCATCGCAATGGGAAGCAGTGTCACAGTGTCAACATGCATAATAAAGGGTGCTCCGTGGTGATACAGTCATGCAGATGCAGCCTCGTCTCTGCAAGGAGGAGGAAGCCCGCAAGGCTCACGACCCAGGCCCCCAGCAGCCACTCAGAGGCCCAGATCCCAGCTACACCCCCCCAAAGAGCGGACATGCATCCCCCCGAAGGGCGGCAAAAGGCGGCCCCAGCCGGAGCCCCCTGCAGTCTGGAGGCCCAGGCCCCAGCGGACCAAGACCAGCAGCTGCCGACCCCACCGGGCGCCGGGCGTCCCCCGGAGCGGAGACAGCGCCGGGCCCAGGGCCCAAGCGCCCAGGAGCAGCCACCCCCCCCCCCGGACCCGGGCGGCCCAACCGAAACCCAGGAGGACCGGACCCCCCAGACGACGCCCCCCCAGGGCAGGCCAGCCCCCACCCCAACGTCCCTGCCCCATACACCTGACACCAGGGCGCCACCACCTCTACCACCCCCTACCCTGCCACCACGCTCACACACACACTCCCCACACACCTACCCCAACACTAGGGCTGAAAGATATACCGTCACCGCCCCCACATCGAGACATGGGCACCCAAGACATCAATACCGCAAGAGCAACCACATACAAGATACAGATCCCCCCTGCGCCCGCCCCGCACAAAAAGCCCCGGAAGCCACAAACAAAACCGCACCCCCCACCAAAGCGCCCGGCCCCCAACCAACCCGCAGCCACACCGCACCACACCGACACCAAGATGCCCGGCACGAATACCGAGATACGAACCTCCGCCCACACCGCCCAGCCCTACCCAACACCTCCGTGTACCCCCCCCACACACACATACACCCACCCACTCCGCTCTCCGACCTTACATACCCACACTCACTCCTCTCTCCACCCCCAACACTCTCCTCCCTCTACCGTCCACACCTACCCCCACCTCCCTCATACCCTCTAACACACACATGCACTCCCCCCACATAACTGCACCAACCCCTCCCCACCCCCCCACACACACGCCCCCACCTCCCCTATACCCCCAATACCCCATACAGTCCCCCCTTACATGTCCAGCCCCGCCCATCCCTCTGACCTATCACACTCCCGCCCTTCCTTCCTTCAGCCCCTCATGACCATCCCTACTAGACACTCATGAGCATGCCACTCCTTCCTCCATCCCCCCTTTCCTCCAACCACTTACCCACATCTCCTCCCTCTTCCAGCCCAAGTTCCTCCCCTCCCACATTTCCTCTTTCACACTCTCATTCATTATTCTCACATACCCACCTCTCTCTTGCCCATGCCCTCGTGCCTCCCTGAGTGTTAGCTCGGGCCGGGGAAGGAGCCGCGAGCTCCAAGCCCCCAACACGTCCCCCCCCCACCACCACCCCCATCCCCCACCCCCGGACGCAGCAGGCCAGGCATCCCCCCAGGTCAGCAGATCCCCCGCAATGCAGCCAGCCTTAACCACTGGCGCGTGAAGTAGCCACTGTCCCCCCCCTCCCCCCAGCAGCGCCCGGGAGACCGGGGTATGAAAGGACCCTGTCCCCCCCCCCCACCCCCCGCTCATGACTGTGTGTGAAGATGTGTGTTGTAATACTTATAAGTATTAATTGTCTGTATAGTGCGGTCAGAATGCACTCACGGAGGACACTGATAGGTTAGCGATAAGTTGGGAGCTAAAACGTGGGGGGTAGAAGCACTAAGGGACCTGAGGAGCAAATTTCCTTACCATCTACATATATCAACTCACACCTCAGATGTTTTGTTGTATGGGGAGCAAACTGCTTTTGCATCAGACTGACTCTCACCTTGAAGCATTGGGATCAAATCCCACCTGGGCCTTCCTTGCATACCTTGACGTATGTTCTTATTAAGTAAATGATTTTAATATTGCCATTAACATTAGAAAGCAATATAAAGCAAAAAAAAAATCTTTAAATTAAATTAAAATATCTTGCATCTGCTCACTGCTTATTACATGATTTTTTTTTTTTCAATCACACAGAAGAGAAACATATAAATTAGTTTCTCTTGTTCTGCTTGGGAATTGAGAGGTGTCTTGCATGTCACTGTTTGTTAGGTCTAAATCCAGGCTAAGTAGGTTTAGCTTTAGCTTTGTGAAAAAGTTTGCTGAATTAAACTTCACCCTAAAAAATCCCAACTTTTCAATTAACTCCACTAGTCTGAACTTTCCAATTAGTTGGGTTGCACATTTATGTCAAATGCTGGGTCAAGTTGATTGTAACACATGTTTGTCTTATCTTTTTATTTTTATTTTTACTATCTTAATCCAAAGAGGAAAATTTGGTTGCTGCATCTAATCCATCTCGACCTTAGAAGAGAGCATATTCACTTAAAGTGCTGGTGACACATTTTTGACATTTTTTGCCATGTTTTATGGACCAAAACGTTCTTCATGATGATCTATGTAACAGACACAAGCGCAGCTGCATAGAGGAGTTATTATAAAAACATTGCTGTATTTCAGCACATCTGACCAGACAGTGGCGCTGTTTGCCGGACGTGACGTCTGCCAGAAAGCGTTCTCAGCTCATTTAACATTTAACAATGGCTTCATTGTGGATTTTAAGTTCCTTTTCCAGTTTTACAGACAAACAGTTATGACTCAGCCTTCAAATTGTATTGCCGTTAATGGTTAAAAGCTCGTTAATAAAGTGGTAGTTTATTTAGGTTTCCTACAGATCCAGAATTTTATTATGAAGAGGATAAAGAAGCAGGTCAGACTTACCGGTCACCAGGGGGACCTCTCTGCACATCTCTCCTGTCTACAGCTTCTGTTCAAACTTCTAACACATGTAACTGCGATCACGTCCTTTGGAATATTCTTTTTCAACCATTGTTGATTCAACAGACCGGTCATACAGCTGCTGTATAAACAGACATTTGTGGCTTGGTTATATGACGATGTCTCCAGCCATCAGATCTCCTCACGCTGCTTCCAAAGATGCACCCTTCCCTCCATCCTCATCTTTATAAACGGGAACTATTTAAAACTCGACTGGAACCATGTAAGTTGTTATCTTCTCATTTTTTAAAGGCCAATTATTTACCGCGACTTGCTTGCAGCTGATGATCCCACCACACAAGCCAGTTCCAATGTAGCTGTTCTGGAGCCATCTTTCATGTTTTCCAGGGCTTAGATTATACATGTAAATTAATGAGTGGACCGCAAGTCCGTACAGATGCTGGCATGAAAAAGTTCCCCTTTCTGCCGACTGCCAGCCACTAACCAGCGACTTGTCTGCTAATTCAATCCCACAGAGAAACACCTGTGTGCCCAGGGTAAATGATTTCAGAGCATAAATGAATGCCCGAAACAAGGACGTTTCTACACGCCAAGTTTGGACTCCGTGCGTGATGACATATTCGCGGGACAAATCGTTCAGCCAGTGATAGTGCAGTAATGTTGCACGATTACTGCACCACTTCTGGAAGAAAAAGGAGGAACTTTTTCATGCCCAGATCTGTATCTCGCCGACGTCACATCAAGAGAGCTAGGTTCGCCAGTGAAAAGCTATTAGCGCTTAGTCATGCCTCTTTAACATTGGATATTTACATAAATACACGTCTGATTAACTTCTAACTGCACAGAACTACTTATTTTGTCTTGGTGTGTTGTTGTATGGCAAAGTTACTTGAAGTTAAGGTCATATCATCAGCACTTTAAATAAAGTATGCAATGAAGATGCAGAATCAAAGACAGGACAATAGTTTGAGTAGCCAGTGACCATTATTAATTTAGTCTCTGACAGATGCTACAACATTGTCGACGGTGGTAAGTTTATCTTCTTGTACTGTCTTTCACACTCATTGTGCAAACTTTAACATTCAAGCTGAACAGAATTTTTCAACAACTTTGTCAACATGTTAACATAACTAAAGCAAGTAAAACACAACTCAAATTTAGGATTGCAATCGTAGGGTGAGCCTTTGTGATCCAGATAGGTTGGGTTTTGAAAATAGCCTTACCTATCTCAGTGGTTGAGTTAAAAAAAAAAAGCAACTCAACATTTTTCAGTGTATTGCTCAATTGCACCCCAAAATGGATTGCACATTTCATAACCTAGCAGTTGGGTTGATGAAATAACTCAGCATTTTTTCGGTGTGTAAACATGTCTGGTATTACACTAACATGGAGAAATAATCCAAATGGAACTGATTAGAGCATGCTCAAACTCTGGTTCTCAAGGGACACTCCTGCAGGTTTTAGATACTTCCACCTTCAACACACCTAACTCAAATAAATGGGTCATTGTGCAGAACTTGACAACAAGTTGTCTGATCCATTTAATTTGATTCAGGTGTGCTGTTGAGCAGGAAATATCTAAAACCTGCAGGGCAGTGACTCTTGAGGATCTGAGATTTAGATTCCTGGATTAGGACAAAATGAACAGAAGCAGATGCGCAGAAGTTATCTGTATCTAGAATCAATCCCTTACTTACCCACTTCTTCATATAAAAGACATTTCTCAATTTACTGCTCATTACTAACTAAACTACACAGTTCAGTTAAAGGTTGAATATGGAACATTTTTATTAAAAGCCTATACCTCCACAGGTCGTTTGGGGGTGTACAGAATGAAAGTACATTTCCCAGAAAAATTATATTTAGCCTAAAAATAATTATAGAATAAATTTTTACGGGTTCGATAATGGCATTTTATTTAAGCCTATAAGCCAATACACGCCGCCATTGCAGGTTGCCAAATATGATCTCTGTGTGGTAAAACAATATTTTGGTCATAGTCAGGCTTGTACAGGGGAAAACCTTAGAGATGACGAGTGAAGCAGCAGCTTCAGAGCCCTGGAGATATTATCTGTTTCTGAGGCGAAGTGACCTGAGAAGAGCAAAACCTGGAGTAAATTTAGGTGAAGACTTCACTAAATGGACCCACATAAACGTTTTCCAAGGAGTCAAAACACGGAAATGGCGACTTTCCTCCTGGATCGGTAAGCTAGCTTGTTTGCTAACATGGCTAACATTAGCTGTCAGTTATAAACTCCTCTGTGTTACTTGTTGGACATGCTGCAGACTGTTGGTTACTTGCGTATCGGCAGTGAGCCTGGCATCCCAGCGGCTGGAGTTGTTTTTCTGCCATTGCAACTACAACCTAGATACTACAACCGTATTACATATTCAACCTTTAATAATGAGCAGCAAACTAAGATTTTAAGGTAATCACCAACACTTTGAACACTCTCAAACAAGCTAGAGAATAGTTAATGTGGAGTTAATGGACTGATTATGAATGCAGCTTTGGTCTCATCTGTGATGTCACATAATACCTTTGGATGGACTTCAGCTGACAACTTCTACTAACAGCACAAACATGTAAAAGTGAACCATCCAATCTCCAAATAAAACTTTTCTTAAGACTACCCAGGTTTTTCGCCACCTGGAGAACTTTAAAGCAGTAAACTTACACACACCGGCCACTTTATTAGGTACACCTGTCCAACTGCTCATTAACGCAAATTTCTAATCAGCCAATCACATGGCAGCAACTCAATGCATTTAGGCATGTAGACATGGTCAAGACGATCTGCTGCAGTTCAAACTGAGCATCAGAATGAGGAAGAAAGGTGATTTAAGTGACTTTGAACGTAGCATGGTTGTTGGTGCCAGACAGGCTGATCTACTGGGATTTTCACGCACAACCATCTCTAGGGTTTACAGAGAATGGTCCGAAAAAGAGAAGATATCCAGTGAGCAGCAGTTCTGTGGACACAAATGCCTTGTTGATGTTAGAGGACAGAGGAGAATGGCCAGACTGGTTCAAGCTGATAGAATGGCAACAGTAATGCAAATAATCACTCATTACAACCGAAGTATGCAGAAGAGTGCCACTCCTGTCAGCTATGAACAGGAAACTGAGGCTACAATTCTCACAGACTTACCAACATTGGACAATAGAAGATGGAGAAATGTTGCCTTGTCTGATGAGTCTCCATTTCTTCGGATGGTAGGCTCAGAATTTGGCGTCAATAACATGAAAACATGGATCCATCCTGCCTTGTATTGACGGTTTAGGTTGGTGGTGGTGGGTAATGGTGTGGGAGAGATTTTCTTGGCACACTTTGGGCCCCTTAGTAACAACATAGCATGGTTTAACCACCACAGCCTACCTGAGGATTGTTGCTGACCATGTCCATCCCTTTATGAACACAGCGTAGCATCCTCTGATTGGCTACTCCAGCAGGATAACGCACCATGTCATAAAGCGGGAATCATCTCAGACTGGTTTTTTGAACATGACAATGAGTTCATTGTTCTCACATGGCCTCCACAGTCACCAGATTTCAATCCAACAGAGCAGCTTTGGGATGTGGTGGAATGGGAGATTCACATCACGGATGTTCAGCCGACAAATCTGCAGCAACTGCGTGATGCTGTCATGTCAATATGGAGCAAAATCTGTGAGGAATGTTTCCAGTACCTTGTTGAATCTATGCCACACAGGATTAAGGTAGTTCTGAAGGAAAAAGGGGGTCATTTTGCCTTCAGAACTGCAAGTTTCATGAAACTGAACATGTTGATGGATTGTTGACTACAGTGTAAAAAAAAAAAAAAGTCTGTAAAAAAAATAACAAAAGTTGAGTAGCAACAGTGAAAAACTGTAAATTTCCAAATTGTATATCACCATAGAAAGTACGTCAAATTTCTGTAGATAAACTTACAGTATCCAACTTTAATTTTTTACTGGTAAAACTATGGAAAATACACAGCATTTTACTGTGTGGTAAAATTAATGGGGAAAAAAGCATAAAGTCAAAAGTGGGTAATTACTGTAAAATTTACTGTATCATTCCATACAAATTACAGATGTTGTTAATGTGGACATTTAAATTTACAGCCTAAAACAATTTTCCACTAATCAAAAACATACAGTAATAACTTTTACAGAGACTGAGCACATATAGAGCAGTAATGATTTTTCTATGGTTATGAAGAACTGAGACCAAAAATATATTTCCTGTTGAAATAAATTAGTAATTTACATAAACAACACCAAAACAATAACCTGACACAGGCTGCACTTGTGACACTGTAACACTCTTTTTTAAATTATTTAAATGTAGAGTCTGAAATTTCCCCCCTGAAAATAAATGTTAGACCTGGCAAGTGAAATCTGTCTCAAACCGCGCCTTTGGGCCTCTACTCACGTGCAGTCATGAGTTTGAATGCAACTCCTTTTCCCCCTGTCTGTAATTCGCTCTTTTGTATTGTTTTGGTCGGGACGTTTCTGGGTGGAGATTTCTGTTTATATCGGCAGCCAATGACAGAGCTAAGGGCATGATGCTGTGTGGGAATGAGCTCATGATTGGAGCAGACGCCAGTCAGTTGAACTCTCGAAGGAAAAAAAAAAGAAAGAAAGAAAGAAAGAAAGAAAGAAAGAAAGAAAGAAAGAAAAAAAAAAAAAAAAAAAAAAAAAAAAAAAAAAAAAAAAAAAAAAAAAAAAAAAAAAAAAAAAAAAAAAAAAAAAGAAAGAAAGAAAAGAAAAAAAAAAAAAAAAAAAAAAAAAAAAAAAAAAAAAAAAAAAAAAAAAAAAAAAAAAAAAAAAAAAAAAAATGGTGGATGCTCTGAAGAAAAGGTAAGAGCTTTAGATAGTACATGTTGGAAAACCATGGTTAATATTGGTTTGGCTTTTACCTGCTTCTGAGCTCTGAAGGAGAGGCTTGAAGCTGAATAGGCTGAAGAACGAGGCGGCCATTAGCCTGAGAGGGAGGGGCGCTCAGTTTGAATACTGTTGTTTGCAAACAGAAATGGTGGGGGGACTCCGGACTCGACCTTTAACCTTTATTTAACCAGGTGAGTCCCATTGAGATTAGCATCTCTATTACAAGGGAGCTCTGTCCAAGAAGGCAGCAACAAAATATAAAACAATACAACAAGCACAAAAATATATAATATAAAAACACAACAAAGTATAAATACATGACATCCAGTGCACACAACTCAATTATAACAGCTACAGACTTATGAGATGGTATTATACTGTACAATGAATTGCTGCGCATTTTCTAACGAAATTGCATCAGTATTAGTAGCAACTGTGACAGTGTTAATCAAAGTACTTATGAGAAATGGCCACTTTCAAGATGTCTTCAAGGTTTGTCATATATCAGGATTTAAATATGATTTTTATCTAAAATCTTAATCTATCTCCCTTGGCTGAACTGAACGGGAGTGTTAAGTTGGGTAAATCTGCACACTGTTTGCAGAATCAATAAAGCTCTACATAAAAATAAAAACATCTAAATTGACTGTAAACCGGCTGTCACAGTCATTTATGGGCTCCCTATCCATCGACTTGATGTTGTGGATGTGCTGGCAGCACAAACAGAGGCAGCCCAGAGACTGTCTCCTAGTGTTAAAAACTGTTAGCTGCATTTAAATGTATTAAACAGAATATTAATGGATTTGGAATGAGACTACTGAGCACCATTTAGACCTCAAAGTGAGTTGATATCCACCTATAAATTTCATTACCTCCATTTACCTTGCCTTTTATTCACAGGTTGACAGTAGTAAACAAAAAGCAAAGAGTTTAAAATGAGCGATTCTTTCTCCGTGCACGATTTATGGAGTGATGTTGCGGCAGTGCTGCTGCTTTTCCTGAAAAAAAAGGCATTCAAAGTGAAGGCACACATCAAAATAGCTCAGTGTTACATGTGCCATCACAAAATGAAGCTGGACACCGCAGCTCAAGTCAGCTAAATGACAGGAGTTCTGATAGAATGCAGAAAGAGGAGTTTTCATTCATAATTATTTGTTTCAGCCTCTATGTGTCTCTACAGCGTGTGGATAAACAGCAACGGCTTGGAGAGTTATGCTAATGGATGTGTGCAGTGACAGCCGATGGCTCAGTCAATCATAAACACCTCTCATCTCATAATCACAAGCCAGAAGCAGGCCAGGGATGCCTGCTGGATACACCAGAGAGCAACACTGACAAGTATAATGATCAACAGCACAGAAACACACACATGCAAGCTCACATCCACAACTCTGACAGAAGATTCCAATTTTGCAGCTGTGCCCGCTTTGAAATCTGGGAGTAAGTAAATTGAGCCAATTGCCTGAGTTTAATGACAAAGGAAAGCCGAAATTTGGTGCAAAATGAAAGTTTGCAGACATCTTTCTGAAAGAAGTACCAAAATTTGTCTGAGTACTCCCCAACTGCCCACTGCAGGGGGAAAACGTAGCAGCAGCCACCCTGCCTCCCTGAGCTCCATCTATTTCCATAAGTGCTGCTGGCTGTCTCACCTACATCAGGAAGACTGGGAGGCTAAATACCCTGGCATATCATTTCCCTCCTCACCCTCACCAACTCTCAACCAAAAGTTCATTACCATGCAGTCTGCCTCGGAGAAAAAGAAGGAGAAAACGATGAAGAGTACAGAGCTGAGATCATTGACAGCTTGATGTGACGAAGGTCAATTGAAATAACAGGTTTTTGTGTGTTTATATTCTAAATGGGCCACTTGTGTCGGCTGTTCTTGGCTTTCTGCAGAAGGAGAAACTGGGGAGCTCTGTGGCTACAGGGCCAACACACACACATATATTCACACACACACACACACGCTCACTGTAATGAGCAGGTTATGCTCAGGCACAGGCTGCTAAAATCTGTAATTATAATCAACCTCTCCCCCTCATCTCCATCTCTCTTCCTCTCTCCTTCTCCTTTTCTGTCTACATCAGTGAGCGGGCATCAGGGAATCCTTCACTAAGCACCGGAGGTAATGGGTTTATTGATTAACATGCAGAGATGAAGCAGCTCTCTCAAATTAGTGTTGTTTTACATTATTGGATGGACTCAGGGCACTTCATAGTGCTACAAGACCATTACCTCATTGCAGTCCCAAAACTCAGATATACATTGATACTATTATTTAACACTGAGTACAGAAAAATCTTCACCAAAACTGTATGCACGGTGTTTAGACTTGGATTTCCCAGCCTCCTTTGTTCGCAGTCAAATAGTTTCCAGTAAAGCATAATTCAGGGGTGAGTTTTGATGAATGCCACTCGTTTTTTAATGCATTTGGTTTTGTATGCAGGTAGGGTGCGTGCTCTGTCAGACAACTGACAGCTCTGCATCTGGCAAACCATCTGGATGAGGAAGATCATATGTGACCCACATAACTGTCAGCATGTGACCCCACTCTTAGACGCATCTCAGAGTCATACGATAACAGAAGTTGCATGAATCAGTAGATACTTTTACCAACATGTGATAAAAAAATACAGAAATTATTAGAAAAGTATTGGCCCAAAGAGCAAAACGTATAAATATCGTTGTAGCATGATGCCCCAAAACGTCTTCTGCTATAAATTGTTTTGGTGCTTCAGCAAAATCCCAGGTGCTCTTTCAGGCTTTAACTGACACTGTTCTGCTGTTACCATTTTGCATTTAAAGAGCTTTGGATCAACTGGATTGACAGTTGCGACCAGAGGATTGCTGATTCTAGGCTAGTAGTTTAAATTTACGGGGGGGGGGGGGGGGGGGGTAGTGATAGTGAAGCAACACTTGCCCAGGTAAGAGCTGCCTGGCCTCCAGCACCATTGCTAACCAGTATGGTTTAAGATGTAGAAAACCGTGCTACATACATAGCGTAATTAGGTTAATTTTGTCTTCTCTATAATTAAAGTATCAAGGTTCTTTTTTCATGACAAGAGATTTTTTTAGAAGGAGTTGTAGTTTACCTTGACATGATTCAAATGTCACGTCAGTCTTCCTCAGAAGCATCATCTGACGTCAGTCGTAACGTGTCCTTATCAGCTGATGGAATCCCAATTGACAAAATGAAACCATTATTTTGCTGTTGTCAAATAAAGAAAGCATCTGTTTTTAAATATAGACCGGTTTCTTGCCATCACCTTTTTTTAATGTTGGGTGTGTGTTTGCTTTCAATTGAGAACACCAGCATGGTGGTAATGCTAGTTTCACTGAGCTCAATAAAAAAATAAAATAAAATAAAAATCTTTTTTACAACCTGCCAGATTTAGTAGAAGTTACACCTGCAAACATGCTGAATAAGACACAAGGAAACGCTAACTTAGTCTGAGACAGTGGCCAGAACAGATTACAGCGTAAGCTTGGAATATTATTCTTTACAATGAATGGTTTCAAAGTGAAAAACTGCATGACCTGATTCAGATATGTCCCTGAGAAGCATGTTTTCACAAAAGAATATCTGTGTACAAAAATCCTACTGTAAGATGGTATAATTATGTTTATTGAAAAAAAGTCTTATGACAGGGGTCAGAGCCTTTACATTTTGAGAAACAGTCTGCAGAGTCTTTTGCTGCATTTGGAACTTGTGGGATGACAGCTGGCCCATTTTACTGGCCGAAATCCACAGTCTTCTGCTCCTGGCAAAGGGCTGTGATCCTCTCAGAATATTGAACGACTTCCATTCATCTATTTTTGCGGTTGGTTCAGTTTACAGCTTTGTCATCTCTGTTTAGCTGTGTCACTCTGCCAAGCTACAGTAACCCCGATCAACAATGATTTCTGCTCCCTTGTTGCACATGCATCTGTGTTATGATGTTACACTTATTACTTTCTACAGACATGCAAATTAGTGATGTTGCACATATGCATTAGAATTCAGGGTGAACATTTAATATATTATAACATCTCTTTTAAAATCACCTCTTTCACAGCAGAACCCATGTACCGGTAGAGAAAAGACAAGCTGGTTTACAAGCCCCTCCCTTTTCAAAACAGCTCCCTCCCATCAACAACAGAAACACATAAACACAAATCCTTTTAAACAGCCTGTCATGTACTCCTGATGTATCATACACTCATCCTTCAGGAATGTTACCCACATTCACCACTCAGTTAGAGGGGAGTCCCTCAACTCTGGTTTCCCCCCATTACCAAGTGGATACTTCCTCTGAAGGTTCCTGGTGCGCAGCATGTCAGAGGCACTATGAAGATACCAGCGAAAATGGCAGAGCAAAGAAGTGGCGTCAATCGCTCACCGCCGGTGCCTCTCTCCCGCCACTTTGATGTGATGGCTTTGTGATGTGCAGGAGCTGTCAGATTAGTGGGCCTGTCATGGCTCTGTCTGCTTGTCTGTTGGGCTTGACAGAGCTTGTGATGGAGCTCAGACTAAACAAAAGGGCTATCACCTTCCCCGTGCTCAACCACACTTCTCTTTCATATATGGGGAGAGGGGAGGAGAAGGCATCCATCCTGCAGGCAGGGAGAGGTGGAGGAGGAGAGCATGTCACCCCTTCAACCATCATCAAAAAAGGTGCAAGTGGGAAGAAAAAGGATGCAATTACTAAACCTATCTGTGTCTATCTGCATGTCTCTATCAACATCTGTGTTTATGTTCCCTTCATGCAAAGACACATAGCTACATTGAATTCTAAGGCAGGAAAGTAAAAGTATGTGTATTTGCACAGCGGCCCCACACATCCGTTGACAGGAAGTCCAAACTACATGGACTTTCTCTTAACTACAAATGTTATGTGAAATGAAGCATTAAGGAAGCAATCCATTCTCCGTACACCTGGCCAACTCTGCCTACAGGTGCATGGAGTGTGTAAATGTTTCAATGAGGTGAAATAACACACTAATGAAGAGAGAGCGATCGCTGCTGACAAAACCGGGCTCGCACAGTAATATGAACTTCCTGTTTCGAGTTATCCTTATTTCCTTTTTCACTTGTACTGTAATTAAGAGGCCAAGAGGTTCAGCTTCAGTTATTGCTGCCTGGATTGCTGTAAGCCTCCGCAGACTCCCTGTTACAAAAATGCAGACTTTACATATCACCATATGTAAATCTAAATTATTTGAGAGATTGCCTGAAGCAACAGATAAATTGGAGGCCATATGAGTAGTTGTGAAGCACAGCTGACTCGATAGAGATGCTTTAATTTTTCATTAGTAATTATTTGTAATGGAAAGTTATTAACTCTTGCCCTTCAATGCTGCACTGAGACGGACAGCCAAATATTCTACTAATACTGAAGGAATTGCAGCATTGATTTATGGATTTGCTTTCTGACTTCTGAAACACAGCAAACTTGAGTAATTTTCTGCGTTTGCTGGAAACTGAAAGACAAAATGCTTTGTGGCAGCTGAGAGACTGATGAAGAGTATATAAAATCGCATATTGCTGAGGTCCTCCTCAACTGACAAATTATGAAAAGATTTGTTTGTCAGAATGTGAACTTTGTGTCCTCATCTGCTGCCAGATGAGACATCCGTGATTTAAATGATGCTTTCAAATAAAAAATTAAGAATTTGTCACTGTCTCAGCAACTGATGACAGAGTGAGTCAAGTGACAGAAAGACAAACAAAGTGAGATTGAGAGGGCATATTGAGTTGGCTAATAATAATAATAATAAAAAAAGAACAGTCTGAATACCAATGACAGGGTTGGAGATAATGAGGAGTTTTGATGTGACTTGGATGACAGAGGGATCTTACAGAGGAAATCAGCTAAAGCTGAATGGCTGCTCCACAGGTCACCTCACACACAAATACACACTGAATTCAAATGCACAAACACACATCATGCCAAACTCTGCTCTCATCTGTCATATCAGTCTTTAGACACATTCTGACACACACAAAGGAAAGTATCATATATGAAAGCTGTAGAGTATGAAATCTCATTTAGATTTATCAGTTTGTATGTTAATATACTGATTGGATCTTAACTCCGTCTTGAGGACAGTAACATATAATCACTATATCATGAAAAAGCATTAAAAAGGAAAATAAGATCCTCTATTGAAGCAAATATCAACTAAAATAACTGAGAGCTGAGAAAAAAAAAACTCACCCCTATGACTCATTTCAAACCAAATAGATCAGAAAATTTCTCGTTCAGTCAGCACCTCCTCCTCCCCCCTGCTCCAAGAACTTTCCCCATTATTCCCCCCCCCCCCCCTTTTCCTCCTTCAATCCACAGTGTGTTTGCAGTTCCTCAGAAGTAGAATAATAACTTTTTTTATATTTTTTTTTTTTTTTTTTTTTTTTTTTTTTTTTTTTTTTAAAAATTTTCACCATTTCCTTTTCATTATTTTTTTTTTCCCCCTTTTCCTTCTCCCCTCTTTTTTGCAGAAAAAACTCCCCTCTTTTTTTTTTTTAAACTATAATTTTTTGAAAATAAACCTGACAGAGCCATCTTTACCTCTGTTTAGGTATGTAAGCCTATAAAGCAAAAGTGGGTTTATTTTATGACAATATTTAGTGACTTTTATAAATACACAAAAATGAATTACATCTAAACAGTTTGCTTTAAAAAAGACTTGTCATTAGCCCAAGAAATTAGACAAAGAAAATGCGAAGAAACTGTTTTTCTCTTGTTTTATCTTGTCATTTATTTCCTCAAAGTGGATATTCGGAAGAATAATTAACTGACACAGCACCATTCTGTGATCATACCATATTTTCACCCTTTAAGAGACTATTACAGATACAGCTGTAAATGGCCTGCAGCTTCATGCATGGACTTTTTACCTCCCACCTGATTATCTTTCGGATCCTCAGCTGTGACACCACTCCCACTGACTGAAAACTGGCTGGAAACTGAATAGCCTTTGGCTGAGAGAGACAGTATGTTAGTACAGTGCTTTTCAGTCCTGGTCCTCGGAGACCCCTGGCTTGTGTGTTTTCCAGGTTTCTAACTCCATCACATCTGATTCAGATCAACTGAACTGCTCATCAAGTTCTCTGCAGGCCCGCTAATAAGCCATTCATCTGAGTCAGGTGTATTAAAGTATGAACATCTTGAAGACATGCAGAGCAGGTGTCCCCGAGGACCAGGATTGAAAAATTGTGCTCGTGTGTGCTCGTGTGAACTCCCAGGTTTACTGTGTACTCTGATGCAGTAATTATGTTCTTGGAGAGTTACTGAATATAATTTGTGTCAAAATTTCCCATTTGTATGGTGGTGGAAAGCAATTTCAAAATAGGCACATTTTGCAAAAAAGGAGTGGAATCAAGTAGGTCACTTCACACTCTTAAAGTTCACAGTTACAATAGAATTTCATTTTATTTATATTAATATTTTGACCAAGTCATGTCAGACATATTTTGGTAACACCTGATTGTGAAAAATGGGCATGTTTATTTCCAAAGCAATGTAACTCAGAACTGCAAATGTTATCTCACATTTAACGCGTGCTCTACAAAAGTTGTAACACCTGACTTGTTTACATTATTATTCTAGTATGTAATTTCCTGCTCTGCCACAGGCAACCCATGCACAGTACAGTAAACGCTTATATTTCGCATTGCTGCAGCTCCAAATTAGATTCATGCCCAGTGACCTTGTACCCCCTCTCTCTTCCCACTTACCTGTCTGTCCATTTCCGTACAAAGGCCCAAAAAAGGGCCTAGTATTTATGTGTAAAATGGGTTGGCTCCTACTGGACCAAATGTGTTGGTGTGGACCAAATTTGCATTAAATTAAGTACTTTCTGAAAATTCAGTACAGTTGATGCTGAAGGAAGTGCAATAGCTGCTGAGTTGAATGGGGCAGACCAATATGACCCAGATAGCCTAGTTTTGAGGTGGTGGGTGTATTTAGCTTCTATTTTCACAATAAGTAAATAGCACTGGATGATTCAGAGGATTTTTTTTTTTCTTTTTTTGTCTGATGCTATTTTCAAAATCCTTATACTGTTAGTTAGTACTTTCTAAGGAAAATGTGGAAAGAAATGTAGATTTCAGGAGTCAAATAGAGAGATTATTCGCAGTTAAATATAAGTCTAACGTGCAGGCACGCTAGAGTTTTGGCAGTTGGGCATTTTAGGAGCATCAGGTCCCAAATTAAGTGAGGCAAAAGAAATAGTCTCATTGGACTGAAAACATGTCTGAAACAGACAAGGGAAAGGTTGCATGAAGAATGACAGACCACCAATGTTATCTCAAGGACTGAGACTATGGTTCTTATTAGTTAAATCAAAGTGGGCAAATACTGTATATATATATATATATATATATATATATATATATATATATATATATATATATTTTTTTTTTATATATATATATATATATATATATATATATATATATGCATATATATATATATATGTATATATATATATACCCATTCCTGGTCCTCAAGAACCCCTGCCCTGCACATTTTGGAGGTTTTCATACTTGACTCAATGAATGGCTCATCAGCAAGCTTGCAAAGAACTTGCCGAGCAGTTCAACTAATCTGCATCAGGTTTGCTGGAGTTGGACAGAACTAAAATGTGCAGGGCAGGGGTACTTGAGGACCAGGACTGGGAAACACTGGCATAGAGGATGCAGTTACTCAGCATGGAAAAGCAGATGTGAAAAAAAAGAACGGACCAGCAGGAATGTCCCAGCATCATCATACTGGGGTAGAAGCAGAGCATACTTTATTGTGAAGAAGTCACTCCTACATTGATTCTACAAGCAACAATGTTTATACAGACCATTTTAGGTAATAAAAGAAAAAAACCTTTAAAAAATAGTTTTAAAAGGATATAATCCAAAAGAAGAAAAGTTTAGAATCCACTGTGTGTAGACAACACTGGTAGAAACCGTGCTAACACTTGGCTTTTGAATGCAATCTAAAAGTTTCCAATCGCATTCAGTGAAATGACAATGCAGCAGCTGTGGGGTTTTAATTTGATCCACTCCGCATCAGTGGGAACAAGACCTGGGTGTAAACACTGTCATTTAAAAAAAAGATGTTATGACGAAGGCAACAGAGGCACAACTAATATTTCTTATCTCAAAAACAGCTACTGATGGTAATTCACCTATCTTTCAGTATTTTCTTTTTTTACTTATCTGAGACGAAACAAGTCTGAGGTACTTTCTGAGGTGTATGCTTCACTAAAAAGAATAAACTAGCTTGATCATTGTAGAAGATTTGATCGTCACGAACAGCCTGTAAATCCGTTATAATGCTATCACTTCATGTTGTCATAGTGACACGAGTCCTCTGGGAAGTAGTGGTAAACCATTCATAAACCTTATTGCAGTTCCACAGCCAGCTGTACCTTTATCAGGAGGTAGGCAGCATGCCGGCCGGAAAGCAATAGATTCATCTGCTCTGTCATAGCATGACATCATAGCAGTACAATGCCTGCATTGGATTATAATAAAGAAGAATGCAATACAGAAACAAAGGATAAAGACCCATTTATGCTCCCTTGCATATGTAAATGGGGATGTCCAACACTGACCCCACAGTGGTATGGCTCCTTCTTCTGCCTCAACTGATGGATCCACAAGATCTCAGAAAAGAACCAAATTCCGTGCGCAACTGAAGCAGAAGTGGGACAAAACTCGGCATGTGGCTGTAAAGGGGAACTCAGTAACTTTTTTACCTCAATAAATGCTTTTCGGAATCCCCGTGGGGCTAAACAAAGTGTTTACGGAGCGATTCAAGGTTCTGCTTTAAAGGTAGCGTCCAGAGTTCCTCCCCGTTTCTGTTTGTAAGCAACACTATTCAACAGGTACGAGCCAGCTGTCATGATCTGCCGGCTGACACGTCAGGCACTGTAAGTGGAACAACTTCTGATGAAGACGACAGCTGTTTGCTGAAACTGTCAGGGTAAAATCAAACCTTGTGTTTTTCACTATTGATATCTGAATAGAGAACACCAAACTACCAAAAGTAATATTAACCCTGGTTTTTTGCACTATTTAAAGCTTTTTCCGCAGAGTATTTCCTTTTCTTGCTGCTGCCGCTGTTTTGGTTTTTTTTGTTGTTTTTTTTTTTTTTCTTTTTTGTAGAGAGAGTGACTGGCGTCTCCTCCAATCATGAGCTTATTCCTACAGTGTCATGCCCTTAGCTATGTCATTGGCTGGTGATATACACAGAAATCTTCGCCCAGAAGTGTCCCGGATACACCAAAACAAAGGAAAAAGGCAAATTACAGGCAGGGGGAGAGGGAGTTGCAAACAAACTCCCCACTCCATGAGAGTAGAGGCCCAAAGGCTCGGATTGAGACAGATTTCACTTGCACAAGTCTCGCGTTTATTTTCAGGGGGGAACTCAGGAGTTTACCTTTAAACAACAATAGATATACTGCATATTTAAACATGGCGCTGTTGCTACTTTATTTTTAGTGCAGTCGCACAGGAAATGATGACTTTTTGGACCAATCAGTGGATTGCAGTGTCGGGCCCTGCACTGGAGCCCCAAGCCTGCTGGCCCCGATGGAAGCCCGGGCTCTGGGCCAATGGCTATATCATTACTTTGGGCTCTTCTTTTTTTAAAACCCGCTAATTAGAGAGATGTGTGCGGGGTTTGTGTTAAACCAATTTAAAAGGCAACACTTGAACGCAGCAGCCGCTTTTTCCTTCTCCCGTCACTCACATCCTAACTGTGCAGATAAGACAAGCTGCTTGTTATTAGATTTATAGTTCGACTGCTCCTAGTTGTTGTCTTTATTAAGATAAAGAAGAAAATATTTCTGATAAGCTTTTGCTACGTTTATCATAATAATAAACACTGAAATACGGTTTAAGCGCGTCAGCTATTGTATCTTATGGCTGCAAAATAGGTTAAATGTGCAAATGTGCTGTTGCAGTTGCATCGCTGGGTCATTTAAAAAAACAAAATCATGAATTAAACACCAGCCAAACTGCTTCATACACTTTGCAAACTAATGTTAATATTGAACTGAAACTAAATATACCCACTTATGCCATAAAAGTTCTCGGATAAGATCTGAGGTGTACCTAAAACTGCACCAACTGTCATTAAATAAAATAATGCAGTCATTAAGTTAAATCAATTCATTAACTTCATTTTAATCAAAAATATAATGAATATAGCGCAATATCATGCCAAGATCCCCAATTAAAGCTATTTTAGTGTAAACATCTTAAAAGCCTGGTTTAAGGAGAAAAAAAAAAGTCAGGTTAATTCGGGTTCGGGTCTGAGAACATTGAAAATCTGTCAGGCCAAGCTGAGCTGGGGCTTCACCCCTTTCGGGCCAGGGCCGGACTCGTGCTCAGATATTAGGCCCATGCAGGGCACTATTGCAGTGTGTCAAGGTCTGCCCTTTTGAGTCAGATCGGTACCTCAACAGAAGGGGCCCAAAAAAGTGAGAAAGTTCTGGTTGTATACTCTGGTACCTTTCCCAGTTTTTGGCTGTGGAAACTTAAAAAAAAAAAAAAAATACCATTCTGTCCCGTACCAAACTCGACCCATTGGTGGAAAAGGGGCTTTACATGCAGTGGGAAAGGGTTTCATCAGCTCACTTCAAGATGAACCTGTATTTAAAACATGTTTAAACATGCAACTTTTGGTTAAAAAAATAAACAAATAAATAAATAAAATAAAGAGACAGTCACCAGTAACAGTGGAAGGTTGCAATGTTAACAGTTCATCATGGTTCCAGCTGCCAATGGCCCCGGTTAATTCAGAATTAATTTTTCCGTATCAAATAATTCGGAATTAAATTATCCTCATTCATGTTTACATGGAAATAATAATTCCAAATTCAAGTTTACATGAAAAGACGTTTATCTAATTCTGCTTTTGAGCCAGGGGTGGAGAAGGGTTCTGATTGGACAGGGGGCAGATATGAGGTATTTACGTCCATGTACATCTACCTGGAAGTAAACAAGATGCCAGTTCCTGCTCCTTTTCACTTCAACTATGA
This sequence comes from Atherinomorus stipes, assembly GCA_023101725.1. Classification (NCBI taxonomy): domain Eukaryota; kingdom Metazoa; phylum Chordata; class Actinopteri; order Atheriniformes; family Atherinidae; genus Atherinomorus; species Atherinomorus stipes. The sequence continues at coordinate 247,559 of JALJCO010011058.1, read as the reverse complement.
CATGAAAAACACACAATAACACAGATTTTCAATGTATTTTGACTGTAGTTTTGTAGCTGCGGCTCAACACGAGCATGTTTCTTCTTTTCCTTCGGCTGGCATGAATCCAACGCTTGTTTCACGTGCGCTTTGACAGGCGCCATTATAACAAAACAAGGGAGGGAGCACGTGCAGAGCGATAGGAATTAAGTTAAAGTTGAATCAACGTTTACATGTGTGGGGAATTATATAATTTAGAATTAAAAGACAAATAAACCAACCACTAAGTTCGGAATTTTTACTTGGAATTATTGTTTTCATTCGGAATTAAGAGTTTACATGGTCTTCCTAAAGCGGAATTAACTTTTATTCTGCATTTAAGAGGAATTAAAACTCTCATGTAAATGGGGTCATTGAGATAATTAAATCTACATGAAACAAGTTCAAGTCAATGAAAGCAGCTCCAACGTGATGTAATGTGTGTGTGCATGTGTGAGTGGTGGAAAGGGGGTAAATTAGGCCTGTCTTTACATTCAAATACATTTACATTCAGTGATGTCTATGTCTATCACTGCAGACTGCCTAGTGTGTCTGACATAAACAGACAAATCATACATAGTATGTGTGTTTGCATGTGTGTGCCCATGCATCTACATCTGCAGCATTTCCATTTGAAGGCAACCACCTCAGCAGAGATAATAAGGCGGGGTGTGTGAGCACCTCCCCAGAGGAGTGAGTGACAGTCTGAGGAAGCCTGGTGATACACTTATTCACACTGATGGAGAGATCAGAGTGAAACATGGCAGACATTGTCATTGCAGCCTTACACCAGTGAAAGGAACGCTTCCTAACATTGATTCTGCAGTCCTGTCTAGCAGACGGTGATGCTCTGAAGATGAACAATCATACAGGACAGCTTGAAAGTGGCAAGAGAGAGGAGGAGGAGGATAGATGGGCAGGAAGAGAAGACGAGAGGAGAATGTTGGATTGCTTAAAGCTCCTACATTTTTGTAATTTTATCTATTCTCTTTTCTATCACTCAACATTCAGATCTGCAAAATTTATTATGCCATGGGACAGGCACTTGAACAATCATAGCTGGACCGAAAGGAAATTCATCTGGTTTGTAAATTTGACAGTTTTCCCTGGTTAGACAAAAACACCTTTGGGATTTATCCACTGCTACATGATGTTTGAACAAGAACCATGTTTAAATGTTCCCTATGTGACCTATGACATTGACTATTTAACCAAAGTTATTGTGATTCCCAGTGATTTTCCCTAGCTATATGATGCCCCAGTTAATGTCTAGAGATCCTGATAATACTTTGTATGATGTGTCATGTGGTGTCAAACCCTCCAAGTGTTTTAAAGAGAGAGTTTTGATTGCATCAGAAAAAGTGCCCTGGGCTAATATAGCCAAAGCCAATAGGATGTCAATGCGAAAGATGTTATAGCTCTGCCAGGTAGCGAGTGAGCTGGTTTTCCCATTGATCAAATTTTGACTTGTGCCAATGCAGGGATACAGTACAACCTACCATTGATTATCGCTGGTGTGTCACTTTAATGAGGATGGTCTAACTTAGCACCACTAAAGTCATGCCACTGACCTTGCTAAAGAGATAGCAAGTTAAGTAATTGTAGCAGGAATCCAAGGAGGGTCCAGGTGGGATTCCATCCCCAGATTTCTGATGAGAGTCATGAAGTCTATAACCAAAGGGATATCCCTGTGGCTCAGTAGCCAGGTCACATGGTCAATTGGAGGCATAAGGACCCCACACTGTCACATAAGGAAATCTATTGGACATGCTTCCTAATCTGCAAAGGTTCCGTTCTTAATTTCTGCAAAAGTTCAACATAATGTCTGAGCCTGACCTGAAATCCTTCAAAAATATTCGTTTAGTGAACCACAATAGAAAATGATTGGCTGCTCTCCAGTAAAGATTGAAGGCATCATGGTATTGGGCCTTTGTCTAAAAATCTGGAATTCAGAGGCATATGCACATTTCTTTATTCCATAGTTTCAAGGCACAACTTTTACTTATATTTGAGTGTTTCTAATTATCAGTGTTGATACTTTTTGAAACTAGCTTGCAGCAATCATCAGTGTAAGCATCAGCAGGTGTTTTTTATTTTATTTTTTAAAAGTGCACTGATGTTCTTGCTTCATCTATTTTATATGAGGTAATATGAAGCTTGCGGGTTATGAAACATCAAGGTAAGGCAGTCTTCCTTGATCCCTCAGACAGCACCTCTTCCAGACTTGATGGAGCTTCACTAGAATACATGAGGTTTAAGTTGAGGAACAAAAGTTTGTGTGTGCGTGTGGGTGAGGGGGGGGGGGCACACACACACACACACACCTTCAAATTAAGTCTGTAACATGATTAACTGCTACCTCCCTCTGCATGATATAAACAGATACATTTCTGCAACTTGATTAGATAAATTTGTGTAGATAGATATTTATCAGGGCATGGCAATTATAACATGGAAAGTAGTGTTTGACATCCAGCAAATACCAAGTTTGAATCAAAAGAGTGTTTTTCATTGTATTTGTTGTTGTTTGTTTGGGGGTTTTTTGTACTGGTCTGGATTTGTGTACAAAGTAAATAAGTGAAATGATACGAGAAAATAATTAAAAGGGAGGGTAAATAAGATCTGAGTGCCTATTTTTCCAACACGAAGAGGGGAGCTGAAAAATAGCCTCATCACTACTCCCCTCTTCTGTTCCCCCTCTATCTTTGCTTTGACCATGTGTTTAGAGTTGGCATGTTTCACCAAAGGATATTGAACTGGTACCATGACTGGCTTCAGATGGGATCTAATAGGGGTCTAATGGGCTCAAGCTTTAAATCAATAGTCTATTCATGGGAATCGATAAATACACCATGCTGTAGAGGCAGAGGACAATGAGGTGCACACATGAACTGAAACCTGTTAGGTAAAAGAAGGAAAGTGAAAAGGACAGCAGTGAGAGGAAGGAAGGAAAGCTGAAGACTGAGACTTCAGGGGATGTAGGGCCTTGGCATGGTAACAAAGGCACCAGCACGTCTCATCTGTCATAGTGTTGGACTTTTGTTAAGTTAGCAGTTTTAACGCTGTTAGCACTTCTGTCAGATGTTTGATCTCTATGGTTTGTAGAGCTACTTAAGATATTAAGTGTAAAATACTAAAACTGGATAAGCAATCATTTTTCTGACAACAAGCTTCATAATTTCTGTAAATTTCATGTATATCTCTGTGCAGGTGTGTGTTTGTCAGAAGGGAACATGTTTGCCTCAATTCCTGGCTGCTGCGGGACAGCGAAATAAATCAAGCCCACCTGATGTGTGTTTACCCTCTCAAAGCCCCAAGAGGCTTCGGGTAATTGAGCATGAACAGATCAGCAATATAAAACCAATTCTGCACCAAGGAGCATGCACACACACACACACACACACACACACACACACACACGCACAACCACAAGCTGACACATTCTTTGTGCTCATCAACACTCACAGAGCCCTTCAAGCTAAAGACATAAATTATGTGTTGTTTTTGATAACGTGAACCCTGTGAAACTATGTGGACATGCCCAACTAAATGCAACCAAGATTCTTTATGTTTACTATTTTTTGTTAAACATCAAGAGAAAATTGATATCACAAGTTTAAAACATTTTTCAACTAAGGTTTTTTTTTTTTCTATACAGTAGTAGCAGCCTCCTCCCTGTGGGTCAGCGATTAGCCTCTCAAAAACTCTTTTGGTAGATCCCAAATATACAGCAGCAGCCCCTTTCCCACCAAGGAGTGTAAGTTCAGGATGGGATGGTTTGGCTTGGTAAAACCTGATTAATATTGCGTTTCCAACCAACAGAGATCAGCCACCGAGACATTTACCCGGTAGGCGGGGTGTAAGTCACATAGTGATAGATGTGTCAGCTACAGTGTGTAGTAGTGCAGCATGACGCCTTCCATAAATTATAATAATGATAATAACACATTTTATTTGATAGCGTCTTTCAAAGCACCCAAGGTGACTTTACAGCAGAACAATAAAACAAAGAAAATACAACAAAGAAGCCGAAAAACAAAGTTAAGGACAGGCCCTGCGACAGACAGGCGATCTGTCCAGGTGTACCTGCCTCTTGCCTGATAACAGCTGGGATAGGCTCCAGCAACCCCCACAACCCTGAACTGGACTAAGCAGTACGGAAAATGAATGAGTGAATGAATGAGTGAATGAGCTAAAGGTAGAGTCCAAAGTTTCCCCCCTGAAAATAAAAGTAAGACTTGTGCAAGTGAAAACCATCTCAAACCGTACCTTTGGGCCTTTATTCGCGTGCAGTGGTGAGATTGAATGCAACTCCCTCTCCTCCTGTCTGTAATTCGGTCTTTCGCTTTGTTATGGTCTGGTCGGGATGTTTCTAGGTAGTGATTTCTGTTTATATCACCAGCCAACGACAGAACTAGGGACATGACGCTGTGTGGGAACAAGCTCACAATTGGAGCAGACGCCAGTCACTCAAACTCTCGAAGGAAAAAAAAAAAAAAAGAAAAATGGCGGATGCATTGAAGAAAAGGTAAGAGCTTTAGATAGTTCACGTTGGAAAACCAGGGTTAATACTGGTTTGACTTTTACCGACTTCTGAGCTCTGAAGGAGAGGCTTGAAGCTGAATAGGCTGAAGAACGAGGCGGCCATTAGCCTGAGAGCAAGGGACACTCAGTTTGAACACTGTTGTATGCAAACAGAAATTGTGGGGGTACTCGGACTCTACCTTTAAGGACAATAGGAATTTGAAAAATTATTCTATAATTATATGCAGTTGCAGTCATCTGGATGAGGTCTGTCAGATGAAGGGGAGAGAGGTTGTGGATGGCTTTGAAGGTATGGAGAAGGACCTTGAAGGTGGATCTGAATTTAAAGGAATACAACACCCAAAGAATGATATGCCTTCATTTTGTACTCACCCTCATGCTGAGCAAGACTCTGGAGCACTTTTTTAATATCTCAAATGCAGCCAAGAGATCTGAGACGTTTTAGTTTTTTTCCCCAACTGTCATATACGTAATGGAGTTCAAATGTACTTAAAACAAAAAGGTCCATAAAAGTCCACAAAAACTTGGCAATATTCCTCCATACTGCTCGTCCAATGTAATCCAAGTGTTCTGAGTGGGTAGCCAGGGGCGCCGCCAGGAATTTTGGGCCCCATGAAAGACATTCATGTTGGGCCCTCCTCCCTCAAAAAATTGATGCAAGACTTAAAAATGTTATAAAAAGAGTATTATTTACAGTTTCAATGTACTTTTTGTATGGCTGCCAAAAAATTCATCCTGATTAATCGCGTTTATCACTTCTAGAACACATTTAGGATTAAAGGTGTCTCAGCAGGAATTCAGCATTTGTCTTTAGTAGACTAAACTTCTGAAACCCCGTCCTTACATGTCTCCCTAAAGTCCTTCAGATGGCGGCAGTTTAGTCCAGAATGCTGCTGATCCTCACAGGCTGACTTAACAACTGTCTTAATACCGTACCGTACCGTCTTCTTCCGCTTATCCGAGATCGGGTCGCGGGGGCAGCTGCCTAAGCAGGGAAGCCCAGACTTCCCTCACCCCGGCCACAGCCGCCAGCTCTTCCGGGGGGATCCCGAGGCGTTCCCAGGCCAGCCGGGAGACGTAGTCCCTCCAGCGTGTCCTGGGTCTCCCCCGGGGTCTGGTCCCGGTGGGACGTGCCTGGAACACCTCACCAGGGAGGCGTCCAGGCGGCATCCTGACCAGATGCCCGAGCCACCTCATCTGGCTCCTCTCTATACGGAGGAGCAGCAGCTCTACTTTGAGTCCCTCCCGAATGACCGAGCTCCTCACCCTATCTCTAAGGGAGAGCCCGGCCACCCTGCGGAGGAAACTCATTTCGGCCGCTTGTACCCGCGATCTCGTTCTTCCGGTCATGACCCACAGCTCATGGCCATAGGTGAGGGTAGGAACGTAGATGGACCGGTAAATCGAGAGCTTTGCCTTCTGGCTCAGCTCCCTCTTCACCACGACGGACCGATGCAGAGTCCGCATCACTGCAGACGCCGCACCGATCCGTCTGTCCATCTCCCGCTCCATTTTTCCCTCACTCGTGAACAAGACCCCGAGATACTTAAACTCCTCCACCTGGGGCAGGACCTCACTCCCGACCCGGAGAGGACATTCCACCCTTTTCCGGGCGAGGACCATGGTCTCGGATTTGGAGGTGCTGATTCTCATCCCGGCCGCGTCACACTCGGCTGCAAATCACCCCAGCGAGAGCTGGAGATCACGGCCCGATGACGCCAACAGAACCACGTCATCTGCAAACAGCAGAGACCCGATCCTGAGGCCACCAAACCGGATACCCTCAACACCTCGGCTGCGCCTAGAAATCCTGTCCATAAAGGTTATGAACAGGATCGGCGATAAAGGGCAGCCTTGGCGGAGTCCAACTCTCACCGGGAATCTGGGAGTAGTCCAGGACTAAGACCTGAATTTCAACTGTCTTAATGTGAAGCTGAAATTCAGGTCTTAGTCCTGGACTACTCCCAGATTTCTGGCTTGGTTTTATCCTTTAAGTTATAAAACAAAAGTTTATGTGTTGTCTACATGTAGCAGTACTAATTAATAAAAAAATGTCTTGTTTGACGATAGGATAAATTTTTTGACAGCCCTAATTTTTTTGTTGTTCCTCCATTTCTATACTTTCTGGCCAAACCTGAGAGGGCCCTGAGAAATGTAAGCCAAGAATGTAACAGTTGTTACATTTATATAATGTACCAACAAATTATATCATCTAATAACATCAATTATCAGCAGCTCAGTGTGACCTCACAGCTAGATTGCAAACAGGTACAGGTATTTATAGTGCAGCTCAAATAAATTAACCGTCTTGAGAAAGATCAAGATTTATAGATGTCTTTTGATGGCTGTAATTCAATCTGAATGTAAAAATCTAACTGAACTATTTAAATTGTGACTTTGATTTTAATACAGGCTGCTGGTGGCTACTCAGTGTTTTCATTTAACTGTCCACTATCCTTTACAAACAACTACAACTACAGGACATTTTTATTTTATAGAGATCATTATGTTTTTTTGTTGTTGTTTGTTTGTTTTTTAAGTGTTTCAATTTTTATTTTAAAAATGCTTCATTCTTATTTTTGGAATGGTAAAATGAGACAAAAATTACACAGTAGACTCTGTAATGATGCTAACTTGTCCCAATGTTGCTTACCTTCTTCACTGGGAATGGAAAGGGGGTGGGGGTGAAGAGATGGGGCTGCTGCTGGCGGATCATCTGTTTACATATGATTACGGAGGGACAAGGACGATTATTTAATATAAGTATCTTGCTTAACAATTAATAGCACTCAAGTGATGTTGTGAGAACCATGTTTTGCCTGGTCTGTTATGTAAATGTAAATTCTTAGCTCTGTGAGTTTTCTGACTTATTTCTTCTGTGTTAGTTACAGACACATAATAACTCATTACAAATGCTGGAGAGTCCTGCTTTAACCTATCTTAGAAAGAAAATGAGGGAAAATCACTTTCTGTTTCAGACACAGCACTACCCAACATCATCAATCATGTGATCCCACTTTCACCTTAAGGAGGGTTAACTAAGTTGTAATAGTCTGCAGATAGCTAGGTCATTTCACTCAACAGGTTCATTTGAACAACTCAGGCAACAAACCTTTCTTTAAAAACTGGCTCACGCTTCGTTCGTCTCTTCTCTTTCTCTTTTCTTTCTGTTCTCATTTGAAAATCGTACTTTATTTGTTGGGGCGCTGTGTTCTTCGTCCATGAATGGATTTTTTTCATACTGCTGCTTATTTACACATTTTCTTAGTCAGTCGTTTTATTCGCTGTCACTCTGTCAAATGAAGCGCATGCAGCAATAAAGGCCCGATACCAGCAAACCGCGGTATTGACAGGCAAGGAGCTGATGCGTTGAGGGAGTTCCTGAGGACCAAACCATTTCTTGCACTTTCACGGGGGTGGATTGGTCAATATATTCATGCTTTGTTTTGCCGTTTACTGCTGAAAAACCAGTGAGAACCCGAAGGCAATGTATTCTACTGCTGTATTTTCTTGTTCTATTTAAATGTTTTTAAACATATTATTTAAATGAAGGTTTGATAATTTCCACATCTTTTGGGGCCCCCCACAGTCATGGGCCCTTGAATCTTCCTAACTTTTCCCCCATACGGCGCCCCTTGGGTAGCATCCATAATTTACTCGAAACGACATTATTTAATATATTTTTATAGCTTAAACAGTACTACATGATGCTTCCGCGAAGCGCACCCCTGCGAGTTCACGACACTACAGAAGCTGCGGCAGATGAGATTGCGTGTTCTTTTTTTCTTTCTTTCTTTCTTTTAAATCAGTAGCCAACCTCTCTTGTGTTTGTCTCAGTTTGTCCGCAGCTTGTTCACTCTTAGCACAATGTAAACAGCAAATTTCTACTATGCATGCATTATCAGCAGAGTAGGCACTGAACGCTGCAGCTTCCATAGTGTCATGAACTCGCACAAGCGCACAGATAGGAAGTACAATGTTCTACTGTTTAGGCTATGAAAATATACTAAATGATGTTTCAAGTAAATTTTGATGAGCAGTATGGAGGAATATTGCCAAGTTTTTGTGGACTTTTATGGACCTCTTTTTTTAGTACCATCGAACTCCATTATATGAAAGTTGGGGAAAAACTAAAACGTCTCAGATCACTGGCTGCATTTGAGATATTAAAAAGTGTTCCACAGTCTTGCTCAGCATGAAGGTGGGTACAAAATGAAGGGACATCATTCTGTGGGTGTTGTATTCCTTTAACTGGGAGCCAATGGAGCTGCTCTAGAACAGGGGTGATGTGGTGGAAGGAGGGGGTTCTGGTGATGATGCGGGCCGCTGAGTTCTGGACCAGTTGAAGTTTATAGAGGAGTTTTTGGGGGACACCAAAGAGAAGTAAATTGTAGTTGTCAAAACGGGAGGTGAGGAGATTGTGGACCAGGATAGCAGCAGCATAGGGGTTGAGAGAGGGGCAGATGCGATTAATTGAACAAAGATGGAGGTGAGCAGACTGAGTTATGTTATTGATATGAGATTTAAATAAGACTACAACACAGAAACAAAGGATGAGAATGGTTGATGTCCAACAGTTTGTTTCAAAAGACAACAAAAAATTATATTTAAACATGACGCCATTCCTATTTTGTTCTTATTGCCAAGTCTCACTAGAAATTACTTTTCTTGCAATTAGTCAGTAGATACAGTGTGCCAAACTCCACCCTTTAGGGTCAGATCAGAAAGAGTGGGACCTCAACAGAAGGGACAAGCTGGACCTGATGATGAAGGACTAATTAGTCTGGTGTTCATCTGGCCAGCAAACTCGTTGAATACATATAGTTTGATGGGATCTGATGTCAATTGTAGAATGCACACTCAATCTAGAAGCCCCCCCCCCCCCCCCCAAAGGCCCCAGGGAAACCTTTTTTCCCCTAATAATTTCCCCAAAACCCCAATCACACACCCCCCCACATATCCCCGCTGCTCTGAGCTACTTTTTTATGAAAAAAAAAAAACTTTTTTTTTGGCTCTTCTCAGTGAAATGTTTTAATTGTAAAATATCTTCTTCCTTTTAAAACTTTTATTTTTCCATTTAATTCTCCCATCCCTACAATCTTATCATTCATAAATTTATATGTGACTCATTCATTTATTTATATCTTTTGATAGATCCAATGTATAACTCATTTTTACACCTTTACAGGGATGGATGAATTTAGGTGGAAGAGCAGTCATCTTTACACAGACAGTCGTGGTATCAGGGCCAGGCTTCCCCAGACAAGTATAAGTAAAATCAAGTGTTGCTTTAATAAATATGTATTTTGCTGAATTCTTGTATTCTCGTTGCTAAGAATGAGTTATGTCTCAACTAAGACATAATTGAGATCGGGGCAGACAATTATTAGATCTCTCCTGTTTATCCCACTTCTCAAGTATGGCTCAAATAGTTATCTCAACTTAACCCCCTTTGTCTCAGTGATGTCTTTTCTCTTTTTTTAGCTCACCTCTTGCTCGTAAGGAACCTTCAGGAGAAGTAATTGAAAAATAAATGATCACAGACTGATACCATTATGAGAAGCTCAAACTGATCTCAAGAGATAAGACTGAGCCCCAAATGAACAGCACATTTTTCCTATGGGCTACTGTATACCACGGTATATTTACCATCTAAATGCAGGTAAAACAACCTGCTGCAGGAGACAGGACTCTGCTTTGAGCAGTTAGAGAGGGAGACGACAGCAGCTGGTTACCAACATGACAAAGTAGCATCAACAAAGTAATGAGTAAAAAGCCTACAAAGATAATCAGGGATCTGCTTAGGGAACACAGAAATGAGGATGCTGTAACGTGATACGGTAATGGGATGCAGTAACAGGATGCAGCGCAACCCCTTGAAAAAATAAATAAAAAGCTATCGATGTAGTGGCACAATAATGCACAACAAACTTGGCTCAGTCTGTGAAAGACAGAACTGGTTCTTTGGAAGCACCATAGTTGAACCAGTCAAGTGCTGGCTCTAGCACCAGCACCGAACCATCGCGTACACCAGCTCCTGTTTGGTGAGAAAGAGTCCAGAGATCCCCCATTGTTTAAAAGATCTATGTTTAACAGCCTGGTTACTGATGTCACAGGACAGTAAGATAGACAGAGTCCCCAATGTTTTGTTTCTACAAGAGGAGCCACATTTTGTGTCATTTCAGTGTTGTGGCCAATCAATTTACTGCACATCACACAGAGATGAGTAATACAACATCTTTTGGTATGTATTTGTGCATCTGAATTAATGCATGGGTTTCATGTGTGTCTGCAACTTGCGTGTTTCTGTCTGCATGCATGTTGATGGCATCCCAGCAACCGCTGCTCGCCTACTCTTGTAATGCACCCATGTAATGGTGTAATGAAAATTCATGATGAGAGCATGTTAACTGCATTAGCCAGTCTCCCGAGTTCCAGCACATGAATAAAGCGAACAAGGAAAGAAAAGAAAAGGGAAAAAAAAACAGGAAAACTCATTTTGATGCCTAATTATTTTTGGACTTGACAGCCTGGCAGCAGCCTGGTCTGTGTATGTATGTGCATGCATGCATATTTGTGTGTGTGCAGGTCCTCAGCATTGCTGAGTAGAGGCACAGCGGTAAGCAGGGCCCTTCATTATGGGCCATAATGAGTACATCCACCCTCGACACAACACCTTGGGAACCTTTGTTGCATTGTTTTGTTCCATCACCTTGAGCAACAAATCAACACATTATACATGGCTCAACATGGCTTATAGTACCGGCATTTTTTTCTCTCTAAAAATGTAACACAGGCAGATCTTGCCTTAGTGTATGTTTTTTCTGAACACTTTCATTATGTTTGTGTAGACATTTGTGGGGAACAAATCATTACCAGCAGAATACAGTGCAGGAAAAGCATTAATTTACTGCATGTTTTATAATAATTGTGTTATTAAGTAGCAAGATTCCATCTGACTTTCGCGAGCAGTGTTATCTTAAAAGTACATATCCCCAGAATACAAGAAGAAAACAATTTGCTGAGCTTGTTGGATGCTAATTTACAACTTTTAAACATGTTAGGGCTTCAACACTTATGCTTTTGTCACTCTACAGATTTTTTCTTCCACTTGAAGGCATAAGTGTAAAACTGTTGACTTAAGGGTGAGCTGTATTCTACCACAGAGTGTGTTATTTGTGGTTAGCAACATGGATTTCTGTAATCTGCATGCAGTCATTGTTAGCACGGTGCTGGAGTCACAAGCTCTCAACTTGTTTCACTGAGAACAAGAATAGATTCTCATGGAAACTGTGGTTTGTTTGATTTTGAGGGCAACGTCTCAGGGAGAGAACTAAAAGGCAAACTGCTGAATATAATCACTGCGAGGATTGGGAAAAATTCTTTTTTTTTTTCCGAGAAATATCTTGTCTTTCTAAGTCTGCTTTCTGAGAGGTAAGTGCCCTTAATAGAGCTGATATTCAGCTGACTGATGATTTCCTACCTTAGATAATCAGATACACCTGTGTGACACAAATGACTGTGTGTGTAATCAACCCCAGGGGACTGACAGAATCCTTCCTGCCCATGATGGAGACACGCTCCAGTGCAGCGGATGTAACACAGGATTCCCAAAATCACAATCTTCCAGGATTAGACCTGCAGAGAAAGAAAGCGGGGCATCCGGATGGCTTTTATTGGTTAATAATTGCCCTTATCCTAACCACATTAAGCTTCTGATTGCTTAAAAAGACCTTATTAGATGCTTCCATTGGAACAAAAAGGAACAAGGAGCAAATAGGGGCTACCAGGCAATCATGCCTACCAGCCAATGTAAGGAATTTAAGGCCAAGGACACAAAGGGAGAGACAGTGCAACAGCCACGAAAAGGAGGAGAGTGGGAGAAAGAGGTGAGGAGGTGGGGGAGGAGGGAGCGGCGCGGGTGTTCGATCGTCGATTAAAGTGCAATTGTGCAATTTCATTCCTGTTCCAGCACAATGAGGAATGAGATTAAGCTCAATTTGGACCTGTTCAGGAGATCTCCTCACCTCTGTCTGAGGTGCACAGTGCAACACACACACCCAAGCAGGCACAACCGCATACACACACACCTACACACCCCTGGAGCCTCTCACCATGTCAGCACCCCTCCAGGGAAATCAGGCGTCTGGAGACAGGTCAGCCCTGGCCCATGTATATATTCATGGGCTTAATCTGGCATCATTTCTCTCTGCTGCCGGAAAAAGAAATGTATTTAATTTACACAATCCCCATTTGGCCTGCTCACCAAGGAGAAATACATAGGGAAAGTAGGCCCATAGTCAGGGCTTCACCCCTTCAGCATACACTAGTTTGCAGGAGTGTGTGCACATACAGGTTTGTGCATGTCCACACATGTCTATATAGTTCATGTCAGCATGCATAGTGGTATTCTGTCTGTGTACTGCAGGGAAGGAAAAAAAAAACATCTTATCATATTCCAGACCTGTACAGTACACCCAAACAGTGGCAGCTGTGCTCGTCAGTTTGAATGGGAGGATGGGAGTTGTACCCAGCAGATGCTGTGTGTGTATTAAACAGATTAATTATTAAAAGATGCTTGACAGATGAAAAGTGGGTCCTCAGGCTATAAAGGAAAATGTTTATTCTTCTGCCATAGACTGTAGTACACTTAGCTTCTGCTCTCAACTTATCCTGCGCCTCAATGAAGAGAGTAAACACTTTCTGTGCTCTGTGGTTGGAATCACATACATAATAATTTGAAATAGCCGCCTGGGATAAACCTTCAAATATGAATGTGTGTTCAGTGATTGGGGTGAAATATGATTATCGTTCAGTACCAACGTTTGCATACGTGTGTGTTTGCATGGGGTTGAGTAGCCTGAGGACAGACCCAATAACTTTTCCCCAGCTGGACATCTATTCAACTATCCCTGCTTTCAGAGCCATGTTAACTTTCTTTCACTCCATCTTCTCCTTTTCACTGAACCACTACCACAGCTGTAGTATATCGAATTTAAGAGTTAAGAAGAGTGTCTATTTTGCTTTTTATTTATATTTGCCAGATTTTCTTAATGCCAGTAAAAAAAAAGTTATAAAAAAATGACATTTTTACATGAAAAGAGGAGTTTGGAAAGTTGAAATCATGAGTTTCATTACTGTTTAAGAAGAATGTCCTCAAAAATCTGAATGAAACTAGAAATCAGGATTCAGATATTGCTCATTGTTCTTTGTAATAGATATTTTGTAACAAAGAAAAGCTTTGACTTTATGGAGAAAAAAAAGCAAATCATTCCAAAAACTTTATTTCAGAGTGCTCATCTCATCATCTGGCAATTCTACATTGTTTATGTAAAGTTAGCATTCACCATTTCAAACATAAAAGTTGCTGGTAAATAAATGTTAAATGTGAAAAATGTACCACTCTCTTGAACTTAAGCTGATTTAATTAAAGCAGACCAGGCAAAATTGATACTTTGTGACTCAGTAAAGGAAATTTATGAAAAAACCTTTTCAGTTTTCTTGAGAGCATATAATGGAGTATCTAAAACATAACCAACTCAAACACCTAAGGAAAACTTTACTCAGGCACTTTGCATGGGGCCCTCTAAGTCTACTATCCCATTCAGTCATCCATAATCCAGTTTCCCCATCTTTGGTCCAATTCCCACTCTCACCACTGGCCCATTCTGGTCCTCCTGGACTGCTTTGCTGCAGGTTTTAGATGTTTCCCTGCCTCAACACACTTGACTGAAATTAATAGGCCTTTGTGCAAAACATGACAACAAGCTGTTGGAGCCATTTGATTTGAATTTGGTGTAAGAGGGAAGCAACTAAAACCTGAAGGACAGCAGCCCTCGAGGACAGGAGTTTGACATCCCTGCTGTGGAGGAAATCTGACTTTTAAACAGCATTTTTAAAATTTTCCTTAATTTCTAGTTTTGACATTAAATACAGAGCCCTCCACCAATATATAAATGCATGTACACTTTGGTGAAAAGTAAGCCATATAAGCTTCAACTCAACTTCAACTTTATTTTGGACACATGATCTATATAAAAGAATAAAATAAATAAAAAATAGGGGCAGGACAAATAATACAGACAATCAAACAGGCATTATCGAAGGTAATTGTACGAATGCCTCCATAAGTCAGACTGCTACCATGTCACACATAAAACACAAAAATGGAGCTGCAGTAAAACCAATATGTGATGTGGGAATGACTTCTGAATGGTATAGCAATGTGCTGGCTATGTGACCTTAGCCTGTCTGTGCTGCTATACCAACCTGTGTCAGCCCAACACATGGTATGCAACAAGTTTGTGAGGAATCAGTACCAACTGCCCATGGCCCTTTTACTGTTAGGAAAAAGTACAGTAAGTATTTCACAGTAACACTGTCATGAAAGGATTTTTCTGTCAGTTTGAAAAAGAATGGGTTTGCTATGTGCTACTACTGTAGCAGTATGCTCTCCTCTACTGGACTTAAAAGATTGAGTGTAATTTGGGTCCAAATTTATGTTTGCTTGATACATTAAAGCTGTAGGACATCAATTATGACACACCCCACAGAGGACAGGGTTGGAGTGGAGATGCTGATTTCAGACCCTTTAATTGTTACAAAAAGAGTTGTAAATTCAATGTTTAATGGGACCGTGTAGAAGTCTGTGGTATGTTGATAGATAATCTATGAACACTTTTAAAGATCATGCAAACTTGTTTGTTTTTTGTTTGTTTTTTTTTTCTATCTTTTTTTTTTTCTTTACAAAAGAGGGGGGGGGGGGGGGGTATTCCCTTTAAATCAGGCCCTTCAGCCCTCATGAGTTTAGCAGGCCCAGTATTGTGCAGAGATATGCAACTCTGATCCATCCTCAAGCACAACCATTTTGCTGGTGTATCCGATCTCACCAACATGTTAGCTGCTTTTGTTGCCAGTTTTTTAGGCTCCTATATAGAGCAAAAACACCTAGCCAAATTGTCTAATTAGATCAGTCTACCATGTTGATGCTGTCCATGCTATCCAGTTTTTTTTTTTTTTTGTTATTTTCTATAATTTTAAATTGGTCAGTGATAGAAATTACTTACTGTATTTAAGAAAATAATCAACAGATTTAACTATGAGGATGGTCCTAAGAAGTCCTGATTTGCCTTTCTTATTTCAGACAACCAGAGTGCAACGCATTGAATGAGAGCCCCAAGAGAGAACAAGAAGATGGGGGATGTTTGCAGTCAGACACATCTGTCTATGGCACGAGGAGGAGGGAGACTGAAATGCCACCTGCTCGTGCCATTTCTCCAGTTCTTGACTCCATGTAAATAGCTGACAAATTATTCAGTCTAGGATCTGAGCATCCAAGCTCACTCTGAAGGTTGGAGCCAACAAAAATGGACCAGTTAACCTCCAAAATTCCCTTTCCTGTGCTTAAATATATACACGATCATTCACTAAACTATTTTTTTTCCATCCCCCATACTACACACACACACACACATAGATACACACACAGACACGGGTTGCTGAGCCCCCTGTTGCCTCATCTGTCAGCCCCTGCAACCAAATGCACGCACACAAAACAGCATCATGTGCACACAAACGTACATTCCCAGGGGAGAGGGTCTCAGATGCAGATCATCAGTATTAGCATGTGGCTGAGGGATTAGCATCCCCCTGCAGTGACCTACAGGTGTAGCCTTGGGTTAGAGCAGACACTTATCTTCCTGAGCATCGCCGGGCCCTGACCCCTGGCCCTCACCAGAAACACCTCGCAGGAGAAATTGTTGAAAGAGACAGATGGGGGAAGGTGTTGCAGTACAATGGATAGGGAGGTAGAGGGAGTGCAGCAAAATATAGTTAGCAAGCTAATGAGAAGATATTTAGAGGATGTGGTTGAAGGTTGACAACAACAGATGTTTATCTTTATTGTTCAGTAAATACTAGTTAGATATGTTGACAGCCACAGACTGAAGCTGTTTCTCACGTTTTAATCCAGTAGCCACATTAAGAAGTTTTATTCATCAAGAGTATAGATGACAATGAAAGCTGTAAGGAAAAGAGAAAGAAAATAATCCCTAGCCTTTTTTCGAGAAATAAGTTAAATAAAAACATTCACTGTTATCACAAAAATGTTTTTCAATCAGACGTCAAATTATCACAACGAGTGAATATCCATTTGAAAGTAAGCGTAAATGTGTTTGCCTCTGCCAGGCTCAGATTGGTATCACAGGTTTACATGTTATTCTTAGTGTACAAGGGTTATTACATTTTATGGTAAAGTCTTGATGGAGGAAGTCTTTCTTCAACAGGTTATGTGTGAGTGAGAAGCCACTGCCTTTGAATGGGTGGATGGGAATAGAAATCATAGGTTTTAAGACATATTGCATCAGTTTTGCCACTGTTCAAACTGTCAGCAGCGAAATGTCAAGACACACTTCACAATACTTTTATAGACTAAACCATAAGTCTGAGACAAGTTGTGGTGGAGAATGTTAAAACTCTTGTCTAAAGACTCAAGATTTTGACAGGGCTGACTTATACCAATCAAAGAGTTTATACTCTCACGTCAATATGGTACCTTTTCTTTTGGGGACACAGCAGTTATCATCTAGACATTTAGATGCTAATTAGGAGGACATAAAAATGTTTTTTTTTTTTTTTTTTTTAATAAAGAATAACCAGAGCTAAACAGTAAAATTAATGAAAAGCAATTCAACAAAGTCTTTACAGAAAACTGTTTGTAAGAACAAGATGGTAGGTGGCTTACTGGGTTTGTATGAATATATGTATGTAGAAAATTATAATTAGGATTTGGGACCAATCCAGGCTGGAAGTGATGATTGTTTATTGATGGTGGGAAAGATGTACGGTAAGAGAAGATGAGCTTGTGCTTCCTTCTACTCTTTTTTGAGCATGTCTATGACAACTTTTATCTTATTTTTGCTTTTCCTTGTTTTGTTCTTCCTTATTTTTGATTTCACCTATTATTTATTTATCTAGTTGCCTCAATATGTTCACTAAAGCATTCATTCATTCAATCTGTACTGGAAGAGAGTTACCATATACCGTATAAAACTATGCAGACTAATAGACATGAATACTGCAAATAGAAAAAGCATGAAATGAATAAACTGCATGTAATGAAATTCTTTAATAGTGATGATAACCAATGTTGCAGGTATTGTTTAAAATGTTAAACATTTATAAAAGGTTAGAAAATAGTACTTTATCCCCATTTACAATAAAGATAATAGGTTGCATATTATTGCTATTTGCATCATGGTAATCAATTGCTATTGGCTATAATTTTTCTTCTGAAAGTTAGTATAAGTGAAAGGATCAATATAAACTCTACATGTGAGTAAATATTCACATAATACAACAGCTGCACACAAATCCTCATTCCAGTTAGTACTGACAACTTTAGTGTGGGTGATTTGGCCACTGCTGTGTAAAAATGGCAATTTTGGGGGGATGACAAATACACTTTTAGTCTTTTAACAAATTAACAGCAGCCATTATTGAGTTCTTACCACTTTTTATCCCCTTTTTGTTTTCTTTTCATACTTCTGTAAGTTATCATATTCTTCATTTATGCAAGAGAAAAAAAACGGTTTGATAAACTGACAAAGTCAAAGACAATGCTGAGATTGAGGTAGACAAGCAAAGGGCCTTTGGTGGTTGACGCTCATGTTTTGTTTGCTGTAATATCATTTGAACCTGGCTTGTGTTGTTGCCTCCCGTCGGACTCACCTCGTTCTGTTGACATTTTGCTGTTATTTGTACACTGCAAAGCGGTCCATTTTCCCTGCATCAAAAGTGCTTTTACGCACATGTGTCATGATGTCTTTGGTGCTTACCTTCAGCTCCTGTCAGAGAGCGAGAGCAGGGCCTGTGCTCCGGAGCAAGGGGGGGGGAAGGATGCTTTGTGCCCTAAGCGTTTTTAGTGAAGGCGAGAAATGGCTCAAAGGCTGTCAACGCACATGCAAACACACGTCAGTACACACACACCAACAAGCGCTTTCACTCTCAGCTGCACTCCCAGTCAGAAATAAGGCCTCGGATTTATGATACATACGTACACACAAGCCCGCTCATTACACAGGTTCCTTGCCTGTGTTTGTCTTTCTTGAAGGCTATAGAAACTTGAGGGCGGTGAACGTAGCTTTGATCAAAGCGTGTAGAGTTAGGACGTAGGTCCTGACAAAAGAAGTCAATCCACAGTGTGAAGCAATTCATCTGCAGCCAGAGGTGATTTGGAAATGATGTCTTTAAGATACAACAATTTTGAAAAGACGTTCACAGGTTTTCTGAGGCTGCACAAAAAAAACCTCCAGATGGAAAATGCACCGTCGTCCACAAAATGGCACTTTTAGTTTTTAGCTGCGTCTGTGAAGAGGAAAACATTCAAACTGCCCCACTGAAATTCATGAACACTAAAACTTTTTTAATTTGGGGCCTCTGAAAGCTTATAGCCTCCCACTCATGATAATAAGCCAAATCTTGATGATATCTTGAAGAGCAAGACGCATTAACTATTAGTTCCTCTACGTAAATACATAGAAGCAAACAATTTTAGTTTGAAAAAGTTCTTCCACATCAGAACATCCAGTCTTCAGGTTTTAGACTAACTACCTACTGAAAATAAAGTTCAGGTAGGCTTTTTCAGATCAGTCAAACAGTGGAATTGTTCATTTATAAAACCTGAATGCCATTTCATTTAAGTTTTTTTCATCAAAAATTTGCTCAGGTGACTGAATATATTGTTTGATCATAATAGAACCTGACAACTATGTTCCATCAACTTTTACAACCAATTCTCCAAGATGTTTATATGTTTACTTTGCAGAGAAAAGCCCATAATGCCATTCCACTTTGGTTCTGGTTAAACAGGTGAGAACATGGGCCAGCACCAAGGTTCTCAAATCCATGTACCATGTTGACGAAGACAGAACTGGGCAAGAGTCAGAACCAGAACGATGTTTGTCCGTAAGTGCTAACATTGGACCTTGTGACCAAAGAGTTTTGGTCACACGGGTGATCAATTCAGAGGGGACAATGACTCGAATGACAAGCAGACAAGTCAGGTGACTCTGTGACACCATGTGACCTTCATAGCCCTTAATGTGGAAAAACTCCCCACCAGCTTGTTAGAAATGAAGAACCGTTTTAAAAGAAAAATGAAATATCTTCAAGAAGCAAGTCCGAGAAGTCAAGCTGCCTTCATTCAGGCTCTCACGATTACATTCTTACATTGCTTTTGTAATTCAACTTGCAGTCAATTTGCAATCTAAGAAGCCTCAAATCCAAATGTCTCACATTCAAGAAAAACATCAGTGCTCGAGGAATCTACATAACAAAAACAGCTGTATTACTGTAGTATGTTCATTGTGAGTTAACCTATATTTAGACTGTTCACAGAATAGAGGTGCTGTGAAATGTGCTTTTTTTCTTTCTTTTTTCTTTCATTTAAACGGACTTGAGGCAAGATTAAGAAACGAAACGCGCGACTGGCGCTTCAGGTAACTGCAGCCACGAGCCAAGCCGTCACAGGAGCGTGCACAAACTAAAGCTATAATGTTGTTTACTCACCTTTTTCTCCGTAGTTCCACTTTTTGGTGGTCTACAGTTGATCTGGATTGTTTGCTGACGGCAGAATAATCCATAACTATCGCTTACAGTGTTTGAATTTACCGCGACCGGCTTCTCCCTATATCAAAACTGCGGATGTAGCGTCATTTGACGTCACGTCCGCATGGCAGAGCTGAAAAGCTGTAATGTTGTTTACTAAGTTTTTTCTTCGTAGTTACACTTTTTTGTGGTCTTTCAGTTGATCTAGATCGTTTTCTGATGGCAGAAGAATCCATAACTATCGCTTACAGTGTTTGAATTTAACGCAACCGTCTTTTCCTGCATCAAAACTGCGGATGTAGCGTCATTTGACGTCACGTCCGCAGGGCAGCGCGGGAAATTCGGACACAGAATTGCAGCGCATTTTGCAGCACACAGCCTGTTCAAGGCAACGGAGAGAAATTTGGGTGGAAACGTTATTTTTGGTATTTAGCGCTTCATCACCCATTAGTATGAAATAAAGGGACATTTATGTTTGTTTGTGTTTTTAATTCCTGCCTCAAGTCCCTTTAAATCTATATGAACACTGAACAGTGCATACGTTTCTCATCAAATGCAAGTGTTAGGGGTTAGACTTATGGCTGAATGAACAATAAGTTTTAAATCAAAATCCCAATTTAAAATGTCGCATTTATCAAAATGAAAGAGGATGATTAATTTTTGTGTTACATGGCGCACTTCATGCAGGTTTAAAACCTGCAGCGTTCACGATTTTACAAATCCACTCACTTTAGTACAAATTCTTAGAATTTTTCTTCATTCGTCATTTAAACGTGTGACAGTGACACTTGTGGTGTTGCCTGTGAGGTCCCACAATGTTCAGTCTTCATCACAGACTAGTTTTCCATAAATGACTTAAATGCTGTGAGAAAGACATTTAGAAAGGAAAGAAGTATAACTTAAAATGTCCTGAAAAAGTGAATAAAGACTGTTTACTTAGTGGAGTTACTGAACTTTAATTAAATTCTGATTACAAACAATGTGTTGATGTAGATTAAATCTACAAAGAACACTGGGTCCTTTATAAGCTATAATATGACTCCGAAATTACTTCAATGTCGGTCGATTCAGCTTGTTCAGTAGCATCTCTCTGGTAGACATGAAGTCCTCGGCATACTAAAAGTGTTTCCATTTTCACCTCCCAGGGAGAGTTTATAAATGCTGATTTCTGACTGATTTTCAGGTGCCTGAAGCCACATGTTATCTGACAAGTGCTGTCTGCTGGTTGGAGCGTGCCTACTAGTGTGTTTGCTTTGGGGTGAAACTCAACATTTGCAATACAGAAAGCATATAGAGAGAAATTACAAGCTGTGATGTAAATAAGATAAATAACATCCAGACTTTGGGCAAAGTATAAACCTTGTCCTAGAGGAAATGTAACCTCCAGGCTTCAGTGTTTTGGCCACAGGTTGCATCTTGCAATTGGTAAGTGAAGTTGTTCATACTCAACTTCACGTCTTTGTGCTACAGAATATACTAAGCAGTTTGCATTTTGAAGTCATTTAACCTTGTACTGTAACCCTCTATTCAATGTAAAATCATAGTTTTGCATGAAAATTGAACAGAAGCTGGAATTAATAAGGTTAACTTGCAAACCAAATTACAAATGTAACAGACTACTGCAGATTGTGAGCCGGATCTACTAAGATCCAAATTTGCTTTTAGTAATTTGCCAATCTAGAATTTCATGCGAGGGGCTGAACAACAGTTTGCGGGTGATTGAAAAAGAATGATCCTGTTCCCTCCTTGGGCTTTGTCCAGTGAGTAAAATTCATTCTGATGTTACTTCCAGATAATGTCCTCTTGCATTTTTTTTTTTTTTTCTGAGTCAGTCATCGGGCACATTCAAAACAGCCTGCTTGTTGATATCCAGTTTCTGGCATTTGAAAAAAGCAGAACAAACCTGTAATGTGATGCTCCAGGATGGGAAAAAAAAGTTGCAAATTGTGGTTTCTTTGCTTTAGGACAGTCCAGGGGGAGGACAGCTCCAGGAATGTGCACGATAAATGTAGGGCTGCCACATTAATCGACTAATCATCAACTATGAAAATAGTCTGTGACTAATTTCATAATCGACTAATCATTTATTGTTTATATGCTTTGTTTTTCCTCTCAAAATTTCCATTTGCCACTGTACCTTCCGCTGCCTTATCTAACTTTCTGTCAGGTCAGCTTTTCTTGAATTTTCTTGAACTGTATATTAACTGTACATAAATGAACACACACACTACCAGTCAAAAGTTTGAAACGTTTTTTGATTAGATTCAATGAGAAAGTGGCCAAACTTTTGCCTATTGCTGTAAATATACTTCAATTCTCTTGTGATCTGATAAGTCGACTAATCGCCAAAATAACTGGTGACTATTCAATTATCAAAATAATTGTTTGTGGCAGCCCTAGATAAATGTCAGAATGCCATCAAAACAAGACTGAAGCAGAGTTTTAAGGTTGTAAAGTCTGCATTGTTTTAACACCTACCAGATGATAATATCAAAATATATGCTAATGCAGGAGTCACTTTTTGTTAAGCTGTTGTTTAAATATTGTTTCTATGGTTTCCATATATTACAAACCGATTTATCTGCCACTCTTGTTTTCAGGTGTTTTTGGATGGAGGCTGTAGTGTTTCTAAAACACACAACAAACTACTTCTTAATGAACCACCTTTCAACACTTGCAGGTGAA
The DNA here is from genome assembly GCA_023101725.1 of Atherinomorus stipes. Lineage (NCBI taxonomy): Eukaryota > Metazoa > Chordata > Actinopteri > Atheriniformes > Atherinidae > Atherinomorus > Atherinomorus stipes. The sequence goes on along the minus strand of JALJCO010011058.1, from coordinate 224,705 downwards.
GTGATTCTAATAAAAATATGCAGATTTGTCAGAGTAAGTGCTCCCACCTGCTCACAGTAAGGCTAAACCAACCCCAGGATGTGTAAATTTTAAATACACTTTGAGATTTAAGTCACTAAGCAAGGACATGCAGACTATCATCATCCAAGCCCAACATTACATATGCTAACTAAGGGAGTGATTTAACCTCCTTATTCCAAGTAGCATGTGCCCTGTCTGTGGAATTTGGGATCTCAACCATTTCTTCCCTGCGAATGACAGCAGTGTACCCCTGGTGTGTTGGAGGCTGCCAACCACTAAGCAGTCCTGGCATTCTGCAGACAGGCCAGACTTATGGTTGTTGTTTTGCTCAGTCTTTGGCTGCAGGCTATATGCAGAACACAGACAGCTAGCCTGTTCCCACACAAGGGTTCAGCGCTGAAAGTGCTCGACCCAATACTCTACTCTGGGCACATTAGCAGGGAAAGATCTGGTGGGTAATGTGAGGAAGAGAAAAATAAATAATCTGCTCGCTAAAACACAAAAGGAATCTGAAGAGTAAAAGGAAAACTCAAAATCTCAGCATCAGGATAACTCCTAAATCCCTTTCTTTCTCTCAGCATTTTCTTTTCCTGTGCTTCATTTACTGCTTTGGTTTCTGCAGTCAAGAGCTGCTTACCACAAACTCACATTGTCTCATGTCATTCTCCACAAAAAGGAACATTCTAGGCTATGTTTGGGTTCCTTGGTGAGCCACGGGCAATCGTGACTCAACCAAACCATCCCCTGTCATATTTTTGCAATTAGAAATGACAGAGAAGCTGGAGCATTGTCTGCGATGAAGTATTTCTCAGTAGCGTCCCACTGATTTTCTGCACAACAGCTAGATTTAATCTTATCCTGGTATTTAAGAGTGACAGTGGGGGAAAAAAACAACCTCAAATTTCATTCCAGTTGTGTCATTTGATGCAATTTAAAGATGCAAAAGCATCTTTGGTGATGTTGCAAAGTAACCTTTAATCTCCTTCTAATGAGGTTATTATTTATCACAACTCCAGCTGATACATTTGTCTCTCCCGCTGATTAGTTAGTGTACTATAAGCTCCTATTCATCCAGATCAGTCGTGTTTGCACGTCCCACTGTGGCCCAACTCCCTGCCGGCTTGACTATTTGGTCACCAAACTCAGGCTGACTGAGGCCTCTCCAGCCCAGATCAGTTCATATATGCAGTTTTAATTGAGTGATAATGAAGAGAGCTTGTCTAAGATGAGGTTAACAGGAGTGTATTAATTTGAATAGGACCCTCTGGATTATCCCTGGCTCTGGAGTCTCTTTGAAAATGGCCTGCTGTGCTGTCCACGCAGGCAACAAGAGTGCTTGGCATTTTTTTTAATGGACCACAGGGCAACATAAGGGCCATTAGCATTAGATTCAGACCTACAGTTTATGCGTGTATATGTCAAAGATCCAGCACAGTTTATCCACCTTGATACAAACTTCATCAGACAAAAGTGTAAGACGTAACAACTGAGGAGGAGAACTAATAACCAGAGGGCAAAGACAAAAATCTATAGCACTCAATCATGATATAGATTTCTATCTTTCTTTCTATTTCTTACCCCGTCTGTCCATCTCCCATTCTCTCTCTATCCTCCACCATTGTTGTTATCAAATGATACAGTTGCTCAAGCGCAGCGTTTGAATCCTAAGGACCTCTGGGAGCGGATTTGTCTCCACCAAGCTCCTTCTAACGGGGATTAAGAGGATTAAAAACCATAAAATGACCCCAGCTCCAAGTCCCCAGAGCCGGGCCCAGCTTGTCTCAGCCAAGCCCAGCCAGGAAAGGAGCCCTGGCCGCAGGCCTTCTTTACCAACGGCCCCTTAAAGCTCCCTGTTAGCATGACAAAGGGGAGCGCAGTCCCCTTATTCGCCAAGGAGGCAGTACAATGGGGTGGCTGCTTTCTCTCCTGCTCATTTTCATGAAGACAAACAGCATTACACTTGGCAGTGACATTGTTCTAAACTCCAACATGGAGCCCCGCTTTCTCTGCGGAGCTCAAGGTGTCATATTAATTATTTAAATCTGATGTGGATTTTCAGCGAGGGATCCCTCCAAGGCCTCACCCGCAGCCAGAAGGTCTGGGATCTGCATTCGTTTGGTTAATTAGACCTGAAACCAAGCTTTGATCTTGACCAAAATCGGAAAAAAGGGAAACTTCCAGAGTAAATTATCTCAGCCCCAGCCTATTTTTTCCTTATAGATCTTTCCTACTTATTTTCATCCCCTTTATAATGTTGTGGACACAAATGTGTATTTGTCACCCTGTGTGTTAGACCGAATTAGAGTGCACAATGGCTGAGTTTGAGGTTAAGGATTTTGCAGTTAACCAGCTTCATGAGGTCAATGATGAAGGTAATTGAAGGCCACTTTAATCCACTCAGGAGGCATGACAGAACCATTTACTCCTGTCATCTCACAGAGAAGGTACAGTTGGACTCAGATGAAAGGGGAAAATACAGGGGAAGGTAAAGGAGAACGGGACAGAAGAGGCTCGGGTGGTCTTTCTCTCACAATCCTTTTTTAAATATGCAAATAAAGGAGTTAAAGTATAAAAGATGAAAATGTAATAAAGCTTGGACCCAAACATATTGATTTAAGCACAATAACCATACAACCATAAAGCTCTGAAAGTTGCTCAGCAAGAGGTTTAGCTTTAGAGAATGTTGATTTCAACAGGCTGGAGGAAATCTGAGGTCAAGGAAAGTCCTGCAGGCAGTTTCATTCAAGCTCAGCTAAAGATGAAACCAAGCAGCAGCAGCAAGCTGGCAGATGGAAGATAATATGTCACAGGGGTGTATACAGCATGGCATCTCAGTTGTTGGCTGGGTTTAAGTTTTATCAGCTATATTTAATAATATGATCTTGCGGATGGGTCACATGGGGAGAGGGTGTAAGAGACAGGACAGTCACTAGGACATGCATTAAGCTTCCCGCTGTCAATGTCAGAGATATTTCTTCAGACAGCCCTCTCCACTGGATTCCATGTCATTCCTCTTTGAACGGGCAAATTGACAAGTTTATGCATAATTGAGGCTTGTATTACGAAAAGGAGAATGATGGGAATGTTTTTTTTATCTCTGACTGTGGAAAGAGGATGAGTGGGGGATGAAGGAAGCTGGGAAGGAGGCTGGGGAGGAGGGCAGCTGCTGCCTCAGTCCACAGAGATGGATATAAGGTGAGCTGGGGGTGTCAGACAAAGACACACTGATGTTTGATGCATAGAGGTGGAGACCAAGACAGGTAGGATCACCAGCTGGAATGAACTTGGCAGCATCTTCTCATTCAGCCCAACTGGCACACTAAGTCCCACTGCCAATGCCACTGGGGCTGGTCGGCAGTGGGCTCTGGGGATTGCAAGTGAATTAAGCTCTCTGGTCTACATGGATAATTAATTTATTCTCTCAGTAGAGCTCTGAGCCTGACATGCCAGAGTTTTACATGACTGGTGAGGGGTGGAACGGAGATAGGAAAGGCAGCTCTATTCAAACTGATGAGTTCAGGCTAAAAATTCTCAAACAAGGTGGCACTATGTGCAAGATCACACTGCACAGAATCAATGTCTTGTAAGATGGTAGTTGCACCTGTTTGCACAGCTGCATCATGCATGTTTCCATAAACTTTTTTTTTTTTCCCCCTTTTTTTTGGTTTTAAACAACTGGTTTTAAACATAAGCTAAGTATACAGTGTTGTCAGAAGAAGGGATTGTAATAAGCAGACCATTCATCACGTACTACCAAAAACAGAATTGAGGAAGAAGACACAAGCAAACATCATCTTGACCACATGTGAAAGACTAGTTTTGATTTTGGCAAGCAATCGGCACCTTGATAATAAGAAACAGATCTGCTTTATGAATAAGGTCAGCTACTATTTGCATATGGCATTTCCTTTAGTCTTTATTTGCATCAACTTTTTTTTTTATCAAAGGAAAAAAAAAAACTCCACCATGTGCTTACCTATAATTATATTTGTCATTTCAAACTTCTCCATACATTCTTGTGGACAGGTCTGGACTGCAAGCAAGTTTGTCCAGTACTATCCACTTCCACAGCCACACCTTTGTAAAGTGTGCAGAACATGGTGTTGTGGTGTGTAGTTAAAAAAAAAGCCATGCACAGATATCCCAGAAAACAATGTTGCTCTAAAATCTCAGTGTACTATTCTGCATTAAAGACGGCATCACATAAGCGCAAATGAGCTTTGCCAAGGACAATAATACAACCCCATGCCATCACAGAGCCTGGCTTTTGGACTTCATGCTGATAAGAGTCTGGATGGTGCTTTTCTTCCTTGGATAGAAATTTGCTTCATCTATCTCTTCCAAAAAATAAATAAATCTTGAATACTAATTAGTCTGACCACATTACAGGTCTTTCAGCATGCAACAGTCCATTCCAGATCCCTCTGAGACTAAAAATGTCACAACCACCTCTTAACAAAGTCAGCATGAGTCAGCTTTTTTGCACACCAAAGTTTCAAGTGGCATTTGTGATCAAAATTACTCCCAAAGTAATCCCTTGCCAATTTGGTCATGTCAGCTTCATTGAATGACTGTTCTTGATGCAGTGCCATCCTAATGATCAGGGAACTCAAGCGTCCAGCTCAGGCTTGCAGCCTCCTTTGCCCATTAAAATGAATCCAAATTCCTCAAATTATTTAATAATATAATGAACTATGGGGGATATATACAAATATCTCCCAATCTTAAAGTTGTAGTGTCAAAACACCCAAGAATGTGACGTTAGTATGAGACAAACCAACAGGACTGCAACACTGAAGTTTCTGGAAATGGGAAATAAATTATACTGCTATCAAAGTATTTGTCTCCAATATATTAGCATTTCCCCATGAATATTATGAAGCACCTTGGTGAACTGAGGTTGTTTTAAATGTGCTATATAAAAACATTTTGAATTGAATTCAATTGAATTGAATTGGGCTGCATGGCAACATGCTGGTTAGCACCGCAGCCTCACAGTAAGAAGGTCACTAGTTCAATTCCCAGCTGGGGAGGGGGTTCGAACGATTCCAACAGCGGCCTTCCTGTGTGGAGTTTGCATGTTCTCCCCGTGGTTGTGTGGGTTCTCTCCAGGTACTCCAGCTTCCTCCCACCATCTAAAGACATCATGTTAGGTTAATTGATCACTCTAAATTGCCCCTAGGAGTGAATGTGAGTGTGCGTGGTTGTCTGTCTCTCTGTGTCGGCCCTGCGACAGACTGGTGACCTGTCCAGGGTGTACCCCGCCTCTCGCCTGATAATAGCTGGGATAGGCTCCAGCAACCCCCGCGACCCTGAACTGGATAAACAGTACAGAAAATGACTGACTGAATTGAATAATGGAAGATTTCTGAACATGAAATTTCAAGTCATGCCGCTGCAGCCGTAGTAACAGTGAAAACTTTCAAGGATCATTAAATCAGTATGACAGCTGAACATGTGTTTTGTGTTTATGCCTTCAAATGGTCCAGATAATGTGACTCAATTGCACCATTATAGCACAGGCCTGTTTTAGTCTAAATCCCCGCTATGTAAAAGAATGATGTGATCCACTAAATGAGACAATTGCCATTTTTAAAGCTCTTTTCTCAGGTTCACTTCTGATGATGTTAAGGATTGGACTGACATTGAGCAAACTGATTCCAATTCAACTCAACATAACTTCCTGAAATGTCTGTTAAATATCTCGTTAGATAACCCAGAGGGGCTTCCAGTCAAATACAATAAAATATACTAGATGTATAAAATCTTTTAAAAACATCATAAAATTTAAATTGAAAGGTCCAGACTTGGTGACTGTGTAGCTCGTTTCATCCCTTCTTGTAGATGGCCAATTTAGTTTGCTTCTCTTTGCAGTGTTTCTCAGATGTAGATCAAACTCACAACAAATGTGTCCCACTCTAATCTCCAATCATTTACAAAGGATAGCCCCTAACCCAAAAATGTGCACATGGACACACACAGAAAACACATTTGGGTCCCCGCACACACTCATACAAACGAAGACTTAATGACAGTGAGTGAAATAATCACCCGCCTCGCCTGTAGCACTGTGGGCTTGAAGTTGACCCCCTGCCCTCAAACACACACACACACCCATTTGCGCCCACAAGTACACACAAGCAGCAGGGCCCTCTCCTCAGGCCCATACGACCAGCCCTCAATGAATACAAAGGATTGTGGGGATTAGCCAGACATTTGGTCGGGCATTGTTCTGGCCTACTAAATGAGGTTTGGCTGGTGGCAGCCGGCACGGGGGCCGGGTCCTGCGTGAAGCTGAAACGGAGACAGTGGCCGCCCCTCAGAGGAAGAGTGATAATTACCTCTTCCTGAGAGAGAGATGACAGCTTTGGCCTCTGCATCCCTGGATCTTGGACATTAGCAACTGAATAGAGAGCTTTCATACTGTATATCATTTTAATCTTTCATGTTCAGATCCAGCAGATGGCTTATTACCGGCCCGGGTGAGGAGGCAGCTAGGGAGACAAATGGCCCATGTCTCTTTTAAGGAGGGATGTCGGGGAAATGGCATTCATATAGGGCAAGAGCAGCGGATAATTGTATATCTGGCTGTTTGGAGGTGCGGCACTGCTCACACGCTGCCAGCCTATAAATCATAAAACTATTAATCTTGGACAAATCCCACTCGGAAGCTTGACGGAGGGCAGTGTGTTTGGAAAAATGAGATCCATCCAAAATATGAGGAATTCCTATATGACATGCATGTTAAGTCATCAGACATCCTCATGTAGCTTAATGCATTTTCATTTGTTTACATTTAACATAAAAAAGAGATATGAAAGAGAAGGTATTCTACAAGAGTCTGATTAAAGACTTGTGAAGTTGCCTCACTATTCACATTATATATAAATGAACCACTTTTTTGAGTTAATCTTGCAGCTTTTTGTTCAGTCTTTCATGTATTCAGATCTGACTATTGACTTATTTATGCTGCTTGAGTTATTCATTATCTGATAATAAATATTAAGTGCAGATTTCTGCAGGAGGCTGCACTGCAGAACACAACTTTTTTAAAGGATCACTAGAAGAAGTCAGCAGTATAAATCATCTGATAGTGGTCAGAGAAAATGCATAGAATCTGAAAAGTAATAAGAGTCTTGAACTGCCCAGTTTTCTATTATTTGAAGAGGTGTGCTTGAAAAGGATTTTGAACATCTGACTTTTATTACATTTCAATATACTTTGCATTTAGAGAGCGCACTACATCTCCCTCACTCTCTTCCATCCTTCCATCCATTCCCCCTTCCTTCTCGGCCTCTCTCCAGCTTGCTGTCCTTCTATTGATGTCACCCATCCAAAAAGAAACAATACAGTTTCATCTCCTGCTCTGACAATGATGCATGAGCCTGATGGAAAACACTTTTCAGGTGTTGTCATTATAAAGCCATTTTTGTGTGTGTACGTGTATGTGTGTTTTCTTTTTTTTTTCAGAGGCCCCATGTGAAAGAAATACAAAGATAGGGCCCAAAGTGCAATACTCTAATATCTCTGAAGCTTTTCATTGGCATCGGTGGAGCCTTGGCTGCTGGATTGTCTCCTTTTCAATTACCTGATCTTTTCAACTCGGTGGGAAATGAAAAATGTGAAGCGCAGTTGGAGCTCCTGACCAAAAAGCCTTCACTACACTACACTATTCTCTCCCTCTCCAATCATCTCCCACACATGTTAGGCATGTTTCATTGAGTGTGTTTGGGTACAGTCTGCTTAAAATTAACATTTGACTGCAATCAATTAAACACCACCCTAACGCCAGAGCAATTTAATGTTGACACTAAGCACAGATCACAGACACTGCTAATACACGGACATCCAAAGATTTTGATTAATGATTTCATTCATTTGCTGTGACTCCTTCTGGTTTAGGCATCAGCTGGGGCACCTCCAATTTCTGACTTCACTCATCTGTCCAGCTGCATTGCTAAAGACATTGAGCAGCTCTGTATTTATTAAGACAATCTGTTCTAATATTTTTCAGTGCCACAGAACTGGAAAAGAGGAGGAGGGGTAGGTTATTAGTAGAGATGTTTGATATTGACTCTTTTTTTTTAGGGATACCGATATTGTCCAACTCTTAATTTCCAATATCCAATATAAACTAATACTGATCTATGCAACCAACAACTTAAAACCATATTGCAGCTTCAAAGTCAGTCAGCCTGTAGCAACAGTAGTTGCACTGCTGTCACATGACTCTAAAAGGAATGCTGGGATATAAAGTTCTCCCAGAATGAGCGACTTTTCTTCATGCTGGACTAATGGAACAACAAGCTTTCGCAAGGTTCCATGACTGAACAAGATTTCACAAAATTTTCGTGAGTAAAAATTTTGATACAGTGCTTTTTAATGTCGACACAATATCACAGCACAAAATATTGTGATGTTTCAGTGTATATATATATTTTTCTACACAGCGAGTGATGCGTGGCCACAACGTTGTTTTTTTCTTTCGGCCCCCCTCCCGTTTTATTTTTTCTCTCTTTTCGTCTAATATCTTATTTTTCTTTTCTTTTTTTCTTAGATGTTTACCCTCTCTCCCTTTTTTTTTTAGATTTTTTTTTGCCTGCCCTTTTTTCCTTTCTCCCCCCCCTTTTTGTTTCCCTCTCCATTCTTTCATTTCTTTTTTTTTTTTTTTTTTCTTTTTTTGGTTTTTTTTTTAGAAGTATGGTTTTTCTTTTCATTTTTTTATTATTCAATCTTTTTTCCTTAATATTATTTTCTTTTTCTTTCACACCTTTTTTCTTTTTTGAATGAAATTTTATTTTGGGAAATTTCCTTTTTTTTATAAATAAAAAGAAAATATTATTTTTTTTTTCTCTCTATTTTTTAGATGGCCTTTAATTTATTTGCTTTATCCCTATTTAATAGTATTGAGAAATCTTTTGTGACTTTTTTTTTTTTTTTTATATGCAATAATTAATTCTTTTTTCAAATCTTTCTTTCTTTTTAACTTTTTGTAAAAAAAAAAATATTTTCCCTATTATTATAATAGAGGTTTTTTATTTTTTTTTCTTTCCTCTTCTTTATTTTTTTCTTTTTTTTTTTGATCAATCTTTTTTTTCCTTTTTCAATTTTCTACATCTCCCTTCTCTCTTTCTAGAAAACTAACACTTCACTCCTTTCTCCTCTTCTCTTCTCTTCCCTATTTTTTAATTTAATTTTATTTTATTTTTTTTTTTTTAATTTTAAATTCTACACCCCCACCCCCCTTTTTTTTTTTTTTTTTCCCACCCCCCCTCCCCCTCCCCTCCCTCCACATCACAACTCCTCCTCCTCTTCCTTTTCCAGACCAAAATTAAAAGGAAGGACATCTTTTTTTTTCCCCTCTTTTTTTCTTTCTTCTTTTTTTTTTATTATTCCTAGTTTTTTTTTTTTTTTTCTTTTCTTATTCACTTTTTTCTTTTTCTTCCCCCTCCCCCCACCTCTTTTTTTTTTTTTTTTTTTTTTTTTTTTTTTTTTTTTTTTCTTTTTTTTTTTTTTTTTTTTTTTTCTTTTTTTTTTTTTTTTTTTTTTCCTTTTTTTTTTTTTTTTTTTTTTTTTTTTTTTTTTTTTTTTCACTTTTTTTTCATTTGAGTTTTTTTTAATTTTGCTTTATAAATAAATTTACTTTATTTATTATTTGTTGTGTCATTAAAAATTCAAAAAGTAAAAACTGATACTGAGATTCCAAGACCGAACAAGATTTCACGAGATTTTGTAAGTAAAAATTTTGATACAGCACTTTTTAATATCAACACGATATTGCAACACAAAATACAGTGATATTTCCGTGTATAGATATTTTCTTACATAAGTAGTGATGCGTGGCCACGAGTTTTTCTTGTGTCATTAAAAATGCGAAACGTAAAAACTGGTACCGATATTGTCTGATATCACATTTTAATGCCAATGTCGGCTGGTAGTATCAGTAGACTAATATTGGACCTCTAGTTATTAGTAAAACTTTTTGTCAAATGAACCATAGTTTGAAGAAGGATGAAACAATGCAAGCTTTAAGTAAATCCTGATATACTGATTACATCAGCTGCATCAAGGGGGAGATAAAAAAAAAATTGGTTTGACATGTATTCAGTAAATTGATCAAATAAATCAAACACATCCCTTAACTTTTGCTTCAATATTTTGTAGATAGGATCTGAGAGATTTAGCACAAAAGGTGCATTATGTTGGTGTATCAAGCGCATAAAGCCACATCACAGCACAGCAAATGAGTAACAAATATCTTGCATCAGATAAAAACACATATAGGTTTGTGAGAATAAACTGTGGTCTTTTTTCAAGGCATGTTGTCTCCCCTCCTTTTTTTTGTCTTGTTGAAAGCAGCAGACTACAAAATCATAGCCTTTTGTGAAAGACGTACAATGCCATACAGAAAATGAGCACCGTTTACACCTCTGCAATCCACCACCAAAGCAGCTGCATGCTGATTAGGGCCAAATAAAGTGAGCAGTGTCTTTTGATTTTTAACAGAAAAACAAAACTGCGAAACAGAGAGCCCCGCTCTCTGTCATGTCAGTGTTCCCTTCAGAAACAGCAAAAGATTAGAGTTTTCAAAGTCGCATGCAACCGCAACTGTATTGTCTTTTAACTGTGGTTGGAGTTCAAAACCTTGCCGCTCCTTCGATCGCGGCAAAGTGAATACACTACACAGGGTGCACGCAGGCAGATGTGAGAGGAGAGCAGCTCGGCCTAGTCTCCGTGGAACTGCCAGAGTGTGATGAAAAAACAAAAAAATGCAGCTTGTTCGCAATAAATAGCAACATCTGATAAATATGGTACAATCATTACTTTGTTTATGAATTTCTAATGACTATCCCAATAGCCTTGTTGTAAAGGAAAAAAATAAAAATAAAAATAAATAAACACACATGCAATGAGTTCTACTTTATACAAAACAAAACAGGGCTAGAATAAACAAATCAGCCAGTTTTGCATATTGACAACAGCTTTTTGCTTTTGTTCTTTTCCTGCTGATGCTCCTGCCTTCACATGCTATTGTTCAAGTTAATTCAATTCAAAACAAGTCAATTCATTTTTACTAAGAGCCATCCCTTGTGACTAATTAGTATTCAGCTCCAGCAAGTGGTGTTACACCCCTAGACAATAAAGAGGGACACACAGCTTCCTTACAATGAACCAATAGATTTTCCCTGTATCCAAAGATGTTCTTCTTGGAGTAATTTGACCGACAAATCAGCCAGCATGTGAGCTAGTTATTCAGATCACAGTGTGTGAAGGTTACCTCCTACCGTGCTGCTTTGAGGAGATCTAAGGGACACAAAAGCATTGTGCAGGCTGGATGTTGGCCTGCTTGCTGGCCGAGCTACAGGCTTGAGTTTGCAGTCTCCCGTGTGTAAATCATTAGAAAGCAGCAACAACGGGAGCTGCAGGATGTCTTCGGTGTACAGTGATTTGGTGACGACGTTGAACCAGTGCAGGACTGTGGAAGTGCAGCAGATGGAAACAGACAGAATAAGAGAGCAAGGCGCGCATGACTCATTAGTGCCGTCCCAAAGGTGAGGGGAAGGGGCAGAGTAGGTTTCCCACTGGCCTCTCTGTGACTGGTGACATCAGCAAACTGTTCCCATCTGTGACTGCAACTGGGCAGGGATTGAAGGGGAACAGCTGGAGCAGGGTTTGAGCCTGTGACCCTCTAATCATGAGTCTGCAGGCCTACCACCTAAAGGTCACAGAGAGCTGCTCAATTACAGTCAAACAGGGAGAACACAGAACAATCATACCTTTAAAGTATAGCAGGATCTGTAGCATGCAGCCTCATACAAATCCCTAATCACACAATCACACTTGCTCTTCCATCACACATCTGCCAATCAAGCCACAGTGTGAACACAAAAATGCTGAGGCTGGAGGGCTGGCATATGTCACAGTGGAAACCATGTCAGGGATTTTAACTGACTCACGGTCAATAAAGTTAAAAAAAAAGAAATATTATATGAACCAAGTTGGTGATCAAGAGACAGAAAAGGGACCACATGTTGCCAAAAGCACTGAGCAGGTGTCATAATAATTGTCCTCAGATCAGCTGACAACTGTTGCCTTTAAAGCATGGCAGCCTGTGAAATAAATGCTGTGTCCTTTTAAGCATTTCAGTCATCATGGTCTCCTCTACCTCACTGCCTCTACAGCTGACAGTCGCCATTGATAGAATACTGTGAGTAACATAATAACGGCCCACTAAAAACGCAACACTTGGCACTACCCCTCTCACAGGTGAAGAGCGATGAGGGTCAGAGCAGCTACATATTTGAAGGCTGCCACTCGCCGACAAGCGCCAACTCCTCCATTATTCACAGCACTTGCCACCACTCATGGCCCCACTTCATGCACTGACAGTGTTAGACACAGCTGCCGTAATTGCATCTGATTGAGTCGTGCCAACTGTCCCATTTGATACAGACCCAGACTGAGACCTCTCACTCAGCTCCCTGGAGGTCAAGGGGTCGACTGATGCAGACAGACACACACAAACCGTCCCCAGAGCATGACCGGGTGACGGAGAGATGATACCAGATGAGAAAATGGACGCAGGCAGTCAGTCTGATGGAGGGGAGAGGAGAGACGATGGATCATAGGGTCAGAGAGGGTGAGAGTGATTGATTGGATACATCACCAGGTACCTATTTTAGGTTTTAATCAACCCTCTAAACACCTCACACATACACACGCGCACGCAACCAGATATATGCACAGACAAGTTGTGAGTAGTGAGGTGTGAATGGCGCAGCGGAGGACGAGGAATTGCTTTCAGCTATATTTGGGTTGGTTTACCACAGTATGATAAAAAAGAATAAGTCAGGCCATAAGCAACTCAGGGTGGAAAAAGATGGATATAACTTATGAAAAAAGAGGAATTTTGTTTATTCATTCATTCATTCATTCATTCATTCATTCATTCATTCATTCATTCATTCATTTATATGAAAATAGGGACCAGGCATATTAATATACACTTCCGTGCAAATATGCAAGATTATAGCCAGTGGCTAATTTCCATCCTCAGTCCCTTGGCACGTAGATGGAACTAAAATAACTACATAAAACAACAGTACTATACCCAACATTTCAAGCAATTTAAAAACAAGATAACATGATACAAAACAATTAGTTAATAAATAATAACATAAGATGACAATACTATACCCAACATAATCACACAATATAAAGACAAAAAAACATGATACAAAAACAATAATTACAGATTGAAAAGCACCTACTTAAAAATCTGCTTAAAAATGTCAGATATAAAACAGCTATCAGGGTTAAACATGGTGGATACACTGCTGGTGGGTCTTTAACCATTGCTTAAGTCTGATTTTAAATTATGTATAATTATCTGTTTCCCTGACAGTTACTGGTTGTGTATTCCAAGAATGTGTGCCTCTAAATGACGGGACCATTTCAGAGAATTTTGTTTTTCGTTTGGGGATATCACAATCTCCCCTAATTGATGCCCTGGTAATTTGAGTATTATTCTTTTAGTAAATGTATGTGTTTAACGGTGGAGGTGCAAGTCCATTTAGTACTTTGTATATAAGACATGCATCCAGAAAAATTTGATAACTGTCAAAACTGAGGATCTTGTGTATTTTAATAATATCACAGTGATGGAAATGAAACGGTTTTCTATCCATGATTTTTAGTGTTTTTTTAAAGAGAGACCTGATGAGTTTTAATGTACTAACAGTTGTATGTGACCAAGTTGTATAACAGTAGGTTAGATGAGAAAAAATCATAGCATGCATGTACACCTTGGCTGCTTCTAGGGTAAGGGACGGTCGTATGTGATGGAAGTTTGATGAGTTATACTTAATTGTGCTTGTGACTTTCTTTACATGTTCTTTGAATGTTAGGCAAGAGTCAAAAACCACACTAAGGTATTTAAAATGTCCCACCACTTCAATTGTTTATAACAATTCATATCACTTTAGGAGTTAATACTGTATGTTTCAGGCTTCTTCATCCTGCACACTTCATTTAAATCTAAACCTGAGGGTCACTCTTAGAACAAGCTTTCTGTGCCGTTTCAACAGAAGATACGGGTATGCATATTTGAACCAAAAATGATGCAGCTTTGGTAATCTATGCTCATCTTTTTCATAAAGTTATCTGATATTTGCTCTGCTGAGTACATAGAAAGAGAAAGAAACAAACATTACTCACAGAGGAATGAGCGACAAATATTATTTTGATCATGTAGTTCTCTTTTGTAAGGTCAAGTGGGGCTTTGACCTGCAAACATTAGCATGCTTACAGTGGAAATGCTACCATGCTACTGTTTAAAAAGTATGGTAATTACTGTAATTCTATTCCACAATGGCTTTATGATAATATGTACAATAAATGGCAGTAAATTAACTGGCTAAATACATTTAGTCTTGAAACCACTGCAGATAAAAATAAATTGTTAATCCTAAAACTGCATCAAATTTGACAGCAAACCATCCAGTAGAATCTTAATATCGCAGCAATACTGCAGTGAAAACTGGGGAATGACCAAAAAGCAACATTCAAAGCTGACCTCTGCACATCACTGAATAATTGCACTTACTGCATTGCAATATCATTCAAACAAGCTTCCTTTGCATCATTTTGCGATGCAATGACAGCTTAATTCTCAGACTTACAGTCTACTTCAATATGCATGCATGGAGGTTTGTGTATATATAAGAATGAGAACTGCACATGTAGGCATATGTAGGAACATACCTTTGCATTTTTTATTTTTTTATTTTGGTTTTTCTTTTCTTATTTTTGTGCCCGAGTCACAGATATTTTCAGTTAACACACAGAAAGATACAAATCTTAAGAGAGAAGGAACCAAACCCTCGGCAGACATGGTGAGGAGATCTGGAGGTTGTTTTACAATGACTCATAGTTTGGGATTTTTCTCTTCCAAGGAAAGCGAAAAAGCAGTCATGTGTCTTCTAGGGGGACAATACTCACAACTATGAACAATAAACCTTTTAATGGTTCACAAAGGATGTTTAAATGGTTTGTTTGGTATGAAAAGAGTGTTAATCATAAAGCAAGGCTTTTGCACATAAGAACACCTCAGCATCAATCCATATTTTAGACTAATGTATTAATCCATAGAACTCTAGCATTTTCATTCTTTATATGCAGTCTTTTATGCACTCTGTGGTTCGATGGTCTGATCAGTGCTGAAATGGGGAGACATGCAGGGCAGCATGTATCAAGTGTACACACAAAAACATGCATGTACCTTTTCGAACGCACAAACTGTTATTTTCAATAATGTACTGTGAATGTGCACATCCCATACATTCTTCAGACCATGCATACACACATATTTTTAAGCCTGAACAGAAGGAGAGGTGTCATCATCTACTGTAGCATAAAATAAAACTGTTTCACTGAGAGTGTTTTGTATTATAGTCATTTCATTCATCAGGGTGGCTGCTCTGACATTAAAGTCTATGAGATACCACGAAAAGAAGAATATTTTTATTTAGAAATCACACTGATTTTCTTATACAAGATGATAAAATGATTTGTGTGTTGATATAGGTTGAATCAAGCTCTTCTTGAGGTGTGTGAGAAAATGGCGCTGTTGTGTCTTTGTGTGAGTGATGCCTATTTTTGCATCTCATTTGAAATCTGAACATTTTTAATTTACCTCTTTAGGATTCTTTGCTCTGAACTTGCACACTTACACAGTCACCTGGCCTAGTTGTGGTTTCACTTAAGACCTCAAATTAAAAGAGATGAGTTTGCGGTCTCAGTGAAGTGTCTCGTTTCATATTCAGTCAAAACTGTGAAGACAAAAAAAACTTTTTTTTTTACTGTTGCTTTCAGTTTCATGATTATTCAGTTGTGGTGCAAGCACTGTTTTTACATGCAAAGTATTAATTAGGAAGATGTTGACACCCATTGCATGGAAGAAGATGGGAGTGGAAATGAGGTTCTTGCATGCATGCATAACTTCGTAATGAATATTTGTTTAAGAAAGTCATATGTACAGTACATGACTTTACAAATCTGAAAAGAGGATGTACAGTATGAACAAAGCAAATCAGCATAGGTTCATTTTGGATGTGTTTGTGGTATTAATGTGAAGAAACTGATCAGCAGATAAATCACAGTTATTATCCAAAAGAAGACCATAAACAAGTTTTATTCACACCTAAAGCACTAACTTATAATTGATGATAGTATGATACAAGTCATCCCAGTGGAAGTCAAAGAAGGAATATTAATTTAAAGAGTAACATGGGGTCATCATGTTAGCCTTCATTTAAATAACTTCCTTCGGGACTTTATGAGAGCAAATGTCTCATTTTATACAGTCTAAATGGAGCTTAAGCTTTAAAGCTTTGACTGTCATCCAATTAAGGCCCACATGTGTTTGTTTTATAGATATAAGATGTAAATATAATAAGGAGCATATGTGTCCTTTATAAATCAATGAAGTAAATGAGCAGAAAGCAGACTTTTGTTGAAGTTCTTTTGCACTAAGAAATCATCATACGGAAACACATACTTCATCCACTGATACATCAGGAGGCAGGTTGGACACATCTTAGTATATATCTTTATCAAAACTGAGTTGTATTAACATAATTGTCAGCTTATACTGTATCTTGTCTCTTAAACATTGTTTTGGTTGTATTTTTAGATCTGCAGCCTGCTTGAGATTCAACACCGCTAATTAAATGGACAGAGACGTTCTTCCATGCCAAATAAACTGATGCATTTTCCCAGGAACTCTGGGAAAAGACTGTCAGACGGACCAAAACACTCACACAATTACACACACACGGCGACTGAAAGCAAATGATCCTGCCAGGAGGAGATGTAGAATCCGTCCTGATTACTGCAGTTGTCACAGACTGACCAGTGAAGTTGTGAGGAAGCTTAAAAGGGTGATTACTGAAACGATAAAAAAGTTTACCTGTCTGCTAAATAAAGACATAGGGAGAAAGCAAGAGGAATGGAACGTGTTTGTAATTGAGTGTGTTCATGTGTGTGCTTGTATGCAAGTGTGTGTGAGACCGAGAGAGTCAGTGAGATAATGACCTGGATGATTGATAATCAATGGCCTTCTTCTCCTCTTGTCTTGTGTTTCTGTTCTAGGGTTGTGTTTTAATGTCGCTCCTCTGCTCACTGACCTCATTAAAGGATCTGGTTACCCTCAAACAGCTTTTTAATTTAGCCTAATGATTTTTTGCATAATAGATCAGATACTCAGTAAGCCCCAGGGACTAGCCCTCTTCTTCAAGGTGCCTTTATAGTGAGATGTGCTGAGGTTTGGGACATTGTAATTGTGCTATATGGGTTTTTATTTTATGCTGGATTTCTGTAGCTGGTTATCCTTTCATTAAACTTCTTTGTTGGGAGTTTACGCATACATAAAATTAAATAGGCTTTCCTTCCTCATACTTTCTTACAACCACGATAGATAGATAGATAGATAGATAGATAGATAGATAGATAGATAGATAGATAGATAGATAGATAGATAGATAGATAGATAGATAGATAGATAGATAGATAGATAGATAGATAGATAGATAGATAGATAGATAGATAGATAGATAGATAGATAGATAGATAGATAGATAGATAGATAGATATACAGTAGGTATAGATATACAGAGATATAGATATTGATAAATAGATATCAGCATTCTGTAAAATGTCATTCGAAGCATCAAATGCTCCCAGGCCATGAGACTGCCCAAGCGGGCTGAACTGAAACTGCTGGCAGTGGCCGCAAACCCATCACACAAAGTGCAGTTACATCTTAAAAGAAAACTCCCAAAAGCTACGGTTGGGGGAGTTCAAAGAGCACCACAGTCTCAGCAAAATGTCTTTTAAAACCCTCATTTAAACAGAAATGGTAGAGCATTGCTCACCCTGTTGTAACTTTGATAGTTCAGAGCCATTTGTGATCCATTTTAACCAAATAAAAAAGATGTCCTCTACCTAAATGCAAGTACATTCTGTAGGTTAATAGAGCAGTGTTCCCACACTCCCACACTGCTGTTTTCATAACAGGTCTAACACATCCACCAAACAATAATGAGCACAGTTAACATATTTGCACATATTTGCCAGAAGTTTCGGAATGATACTGTAGGTGCTACCCCCTTTAATTACAACAACTGGTGTTACATTATATACATGTACATTACTGGAAAGCCTAATTAACCACTTTAACAACAAGGTGTAACATGTAAGCAAAATGAGTAACATAGCAAAACACCCTTGTAGTGTCGCCCAAAAATGTGCCAAAATCCCCTGATTTGGGGACAACCAATATTGTTGTTCATTCTTGTTTTGAGTTGCTAGGCAGATTGGATGTTTGCACTCTCCAACAGTCAGTTGGAAAAAAAACCAGCACATGTTGTCCATTTTTACACTTTAGTCATTTTACACTGTCAGAAACCTCAGTAGCATGTCAAAACTGTTATGGACTGAAAGCAGAAGACAAGGTGGAACTTAGGACCCAAATGCAAACTTCAGATGGATGGCTTAGCGAAGAATGTTTAATGAAACTGAACACTGTAGAAGGAGGAGGACTGGGAACTGAAGTAACAAGACTCAGCCTATGAAAACCAGAACACAAAGACTATGAAACAGACAGGACAAATGACTAACACACAAACACAATAAACTGGCACTGAATAAAGGAAAAACCTAAAGTACAGGGACTGATAACAACACAAGAAGCAGGTTTAACACGAAGGAGCCAGAATAAGCAAACAGGAAGTGAAGCACACAATATACAAGAGGAAACAGCTCTCCAAAATAAAACCGGAAACCAGACATAATTAAAAAAAAAGAAGAAAAAAAAAGAGAGGCCTAGACTAAAAACTAGATGTGGAACAAAACCCCACAAAGATGACAATAGATCCATACAGCCATGGCAAATTTTCCCGTCAAATGACATCCCATTTCTCAACAAGCATTTGTTGCATGTCAGCCAATGTAATGGTGTTGGTCACTCTAGCACAGAGCTACTTTTTTTAGTTTCATGAGAGCTGCAGGTTTTCATTGTGTCCTTGCTCCAACACACCTGACCAGAATTTAATGGATCAAACAACCTTTGAAGTTCTGCACAATGACTCATTAGTTGAGCCAGGTGTGTTGGAGCAGGGACAGGATTGTACCCCTCTTAGGACTGAACTGGGAAGCCCTATAACACATTCAGCTCACCCAAGCTGATCCTACAAGTTTTTAATTGGAGTTGAGATCTGGACTCACAACAGGCTTTTCTATCCTCTCCCCTCCAACATTCTGGAGGTATGATCCTCACTCTTTGGAGGAAAGCATTGTCATCTGGGAGGATGGAGTTGACTCCCAGATTCAGAAGATATAGGAGCACCACTGGTTCCAGAATCTCATTTCAATATTTGTCAATCAGGTCCCAGGTCCCAATCAGTAGTGGCTGGTGCACTCCTGGCAGCACTTGAATCTTAAAAAAATGAATGAATACAAACCAGAGAATAATGCAGAGGATTTTTTCACATTTTGGGGGGGCACTACCCACACATTTAACTATGTTGCTCATTTCACAGAAGCACAACCCTTTCAAGTTAAACATAATTGTAGCTAAAGGTGACTAATCAGGATATCAAGGGGGGAAATAATCAACCAAACACATATTTCCCTATCTCTTGTATTAGGTTTACAAAAATGCAACAGTTTTTTATTGATAGCAAATCTTTTTAATTGACAACATAAAACTTGGTGTAACGTTGCCGCTTTAGAACAAGAGACTCCAATATATAGTGAAAACCAACCTGAACTGAGTTCATATTCCTCTCTTTGTGGGGTGGCTTTTGCTTTTTGTTTTTTAAGCTAAAACTGGAAAATTTGGTTGACCAAAGGGCTAGGCGATTTAACAATATAAATCGTTTGGGCGATACAAAATCTCTATTATTTCATATGAAGCTCTATCGTTTATACGGCGATAGGCCTTTACTGCAGTGTTTAATCAAGATGCGTTGCATGCACATGCACGCTGCAAACAAACACGGAGGGAGACGTGGCGGACCATTCAGACGGGTGTAATTAGGCTAATTCTTAACAAGATGACCAGCCCACCCAAACTGAGAGGTTTTACCCTAAAAGAGAGACAACTTCTGTCGCATGGATGTGGCTTGGATATAAAAAGACCAACGACAGTCCCAAAAGCCGGGATACCTTCTGTTGTCTGGTCCAAGACAGTGTCGGTCTTTTTTATATATATTCAAACCACATCCATGCGACAGAAGTCGTCCCTCTTTTAACTACAAGCGCCTCGGTTTGGTTCAACCGGTCATCTAGTTGAAAACGAATTATCCTGGTCTGAAACGCGTCTGCCACCGTCTCCCGCCATGTTTCTATAGGTCAAGATGCATATGTGTCCGCATGTCCATGCACACACGCATCGGCACGTGTCACGCCAGGCATCTTGACAAATGAAACACTGCAGTAAAGCCCTAATCGCGGATACTGTCAGATGTTAAGATGACCAACACATCCCGCTGAGAAAAAATGAAGTAGAAGAAACATTTAGTACCTACTACCTTTATTTGTTCAGTAGATGATTTGAAACAATCGAAGCAATTTAAATACAAATTATATATTAATTGAATTATTGAATTGACCCCCCCCCCCTATTGTTTGTATATCGTTATCATTCTATAAAATCATGATATAAAATTTGTTATACCGTGATATGGGATTTTAGTCATATCGCCCAGTCCTAGTTGACCATAATAATAATGATATTTACAATAAAAACCAATCAATGGTCTTTTTAGCTGTAGCTGTAATTATCATGCATTTGGTGATGCACCGGAGAAAAAAACCTCTTTCATAAACAACTACACTACATCATCAGAAACCAAATTATGCAGAGTAGTCAATCTCAGCTTCATATGAATTTTCCAGTGAAGTGTCTTGGGAACTTAAAGTATGCAGAGTTCATAGCTTCCTTGTATGCACAATGAATGAACTGTCATACACAAAACCCAAGTGATGAATGAAACTCACAATCAATTTTCTACAACTGTCTTGAGAGGGATCCATCCACTCCATATATATATATATTTTTTTTTAAAAAAGCACACACAGGGAATGGCAATCTGGGCTGGCACCAACACCAATATATTTCCTTCCCACACCCACAACTTAGCCAAATCCACAACCACAAACACACAGTAGCAGTGAGTGTGAGGGGATGCGGCAGGCTCTGTCCCTGATCAGCCGTCACCCAGGCCTCTTCGTCTCGACATGATCACTGCCTGTCATTAGTCAGTTCCGCTGTAAATTATTTAACCATGCACATGTTTGGAACTGTCTAAACACAGCAGACACAACGCCATGCAAAGTGCTTTCATGCACCGAGCGACGCTCTGACACACTCCCAGAAAAATCGGACTCTTGGAATGAATGAATAAGTAAGGCGGGAAATAAATAAATAAGCGAAACAAACAAAAAACAAGCTCGAGTGGGGTGGGGTGGGGAGGGGGAGCCTGAGCAGGGGGATGATGGTGTAATTTAGCACTCGACTTCAATCCCAGTCAAATTAAAAGGGAATGTTAATGCACGTGTCTCTCAGCATTGATGTGCTCTCTCACTCTCTTTCTCTGTGATATAGAGCTGAGATGGTAGACGCAATATGCCTGACAATCTATTCCCACACTGGGCTCACTGCCACTCAAAGTACAGCTACTGTAACTATTATACAGGCATTTTTGGGTAGCTGATGGCTTTCCAGTGGAGATAAACTAGAAGAACTCTTCATTGTGTTCCTGCTTTTGTGGGAATTACACATAAAAAAAAAATACCTATGCTTATATAAAATTCTGGGATTGTTTGTGTTTTTCTGTGTGAATCTGTGTATTAACATGCTCCTCCATGTGTTTATGAGTGTCTATGCATAGTGTATGCATGTTCAGTGAGTGTCAGAACTCCAGGGTCTTGTAATGAGCTCTGAGCGAGTGCTCTACAAGGCCATTCCCCACCGCTGAGCATTGTGAGGCCTCGGCAGCCAGAACTTAAGACAACATCGCGCACAAAGTGGGTAAACAGTGTTTGACATGTTTTCAATATGGTTACATTAGAACAAGCTGCGTTTGATTGAAAAGCTAATATTCAAGCCATGCAAATCATCAATCATGGGAAAAGGCCTATTAATTATTCAATAAAACAGTCTAATTCAAGAATCAATGTAGAGAAGTGGAGA
Source organism: Atherinomorus stipes (assembly GCA_023101725.1). Taxonomy (NCBI): domain Eukaryota; kingdom Metazoa; phylum Chordata; class Actinopteri; order Atheriniformes; family Atherinidae; genus Atherinomorus; species Atherinomorus stipes. Next base: position 202,429 of record JALJCO010011058.1, on the reverse strand, counting down.
GAGGGATGAGCAGGCTCCCAGCAGAGAGACGGAGAGTGAGAGAGCGGGTAATATAAAGGAATAGGGAATTACCCCTCTCTCTGTGAGCTGTGGCCCATCTCGTCCCGAGCTGTCAAAAACAACTGCCGCTCTCGCGTTTCATCTCACCAAGTTTAAAGACGACTTTGGAAACACTTTATTTTCCTCGCGAAACTCGTTAGGTCTTTGTTCCTCATTAGTTCAGCTTCTTTTCTCCATCTCTGTCTCTGTTACTCCTCCTCTGTTACCCCCCCCCCCCCCCCCTTTCCATATCACCCCTTTCTTTCTCTTTTTTTTTTTTTTTTTTCGAAGTCATCGTTATGGCTCTTACGACCGCCTGGCTCGGGCGTTTTGAAGTTTGGCATTGTGGACTCTGATCTCTGGCAATTACAACTGGGCCAAATCTCTTCCTTGGGAATTCATTATTTACGTTCAATTAAACAAATTCATCAGCAGTCTCCTCAGTAGAATTCGGGGCGTGTATGTGCTCGGCTGTAACGAAGCCAGGGCGCAGACCAGCTCAATCAGCTCTAATACAAAGACTTGTAGTGTCTCCTCTAGCCAAGCCCCCCGGCCCCCAGTACCTCAAAGGTGTTTCCACGGGCTTCATTACCCAGTGGGGACTTCTAAAGTCCAACAGTACACCACTTCAAAGATCATTAGTATCTATTATTAATGAATTAATACCCAATATCTTTGACAGTCCTCGGCTATCGTTAAAAGTTCTGGACCAAGAGTTAACTTCATTCAAAGCTAATTTGGGTGGCAGCGTCTGAACTTCCATTCGAGTGACTTTTTGCAGATAATTTGGACAAAACTGAATCTTAGCGGCGCTCGCAGTTGCAGAACTGTGAACTCTAATCCTTTAATGCTCATAAAGTTCACGAGGTGTCTATGAGGCGTTAAAAGCCCTTCAACCACACAGCCACAGCTGACCTATCTGATAACAACTGTGTGGTTCAGGGACAGAAGAAAAGTCAATAGTGAGTGGTTGTGGGGGACACTGGAGGAACAGCAAGTTGATAAAGATTTCTGTGTAACCACACAAGTGTTTTAATAACAGATAAGAACTAGAAAACAGGGTTTGTGATACTGATGTATGAAAATTTCTGCTTGTGGAAACACATTCCAGGAAAAGTCACATTGATGAATTCGCTTACTTTACTGCCAAGTATTACCTGAAGGCAGAGTCTGATCTGACAATTGTGTGTGTGTAAAGCATTTTCATTATTGTCCAAAACTAGTTAAATCATAGCCCTATAGAAAACTGTAAACATTTAATTTTCTTTCTTTTTAAAAGACTTTGTGGATCAAATAATCTGTGGCTCAAAATAATATCCAGCTGGTGCAATTTCTAACACTGTCGGAGTAACTCTGGCAAAACATTCAAGCACCAAGTGATTGTGTGAAATTTTCAAAAACCTATATATTTGTGGCACTCAGAAAGTTCATTTACTTATATAACAGAAGTAAATGAACAGTGTTATAACAAAAGAGGGTAGAATTGACCTATGGCTAAGCCACACCCCCTCCACTCACTCGGACAAACAATTAACATTCGGTGATCGGCGCTATGTGACATCTCGGGAGATGACAGCTGTCAACACGGACAGCAAACGCAGGATCATACAGAGAGACCATGACAAGATAAATAAAAAAACATTTAAAAAAAAACATTGCTCACAAGTCTGAAGCTGCGAGTCAAAATCAAGCCTGTGAAGTCTCTGGAATGCGACTAGAGTGCGCTCCCTCAATTTCTTGCACAAACTACTGCACGCCTGCCATTGTCGTGCCAAAAAGTGACCATCTGCCAAAAACTGATTAAACAGCCACAGGAGTGGAGTAGAGTCTGACTGCAGCTTGGAAGCCCGAGGCGTGTTGTTACCAACGTTACTACATGACACCTATAGCTGACCTCTCATGTACCATTACCAAAGTACAAAAACTAGCACGTTTTGCTAGCATTAGCTTACTTAAACTAACGTCAGGGATGTTAAAGATAACTTTATATTTCTTTCCAGCAAAGTGACAATATGTTGCCTCAAATATGATGTTGCCTTACCTTATAACAGATGTGAACATCCTTGTTAATTTTATCCACATATCCAGTTGATGTTGTGGTCTGCTGCATGACTTTATCCAAAGCAGACACTTTTCACGTTTGAGATGTGGCTTGGGAAAGGGCAAAAAATGTACCCCTTTGCCCAGCCTCTCAGGATACCTAGTGTGTCGGAGTTGCATGTAACCTATGCACACCATTTGACCATTTTTAACTAAATAAAACACATAAAGACACAAAAATACAAATAAAAACGGACTAACTTCAATGTATTTCAATGGACATTCAAGCAGAGAGTGTCCAAGTGCATTGGGTTAGCTGTGTGCACTGTGATTGGCTCATCGCGTTTGGGGGTGTGGTTTAGCCATAGGTCAATTGTCATGGGCATTGTAGTGGGGGAATAGTGGACCTGACTACCCGAGTATGGAGAGGGGCCCATGAAAATACCGATTTTTGTGTGATGTTTTATTTTGTATTAACTGGGCCCTCCAGTTAAATGGTGTCATTATTTATTTCAAACATATAGATGCCATCAACTGAGAGAATTGATGTTATATCACAGTCTTCCCAAAATTTTAAACATTGTAGTGTCGTGCCAAATGTTTCTCCACTCCACAGGGGTAAAATTATCCCCCAAATCAGTTTCCCATTGTGACTCTGTTTTAGAGTTTGGATTAGAGTTTGGCAACAATCTGTATAAGCCTGAGACTGCTCCTCTATTTAATGATAAAAAAAATATATATATATATATTTTTGTCAGTCTCAAAATTATGATCAAAATAATCTTTAGAGAGTTTAATAATACAGATTATTGAAAAAGTTCCCCTTTCTGCCGACTGCTAGCCACTTACCAGCCACTTACCAACCACTTACCAGCGACTTGTCTGCTAATTCAATTGCACAGAGAAGCGCCTGTGTACCCAGGGGAAATGATTTCAGACCATAAATGAATGCCTGGAACAAGGACGTTTCCACACGGCAAGCTTGGACACCGTGCGTGATGACGTATTTGCATGACAAATCATTCAGCCAGTGATAGTGCAGTAATAGTGCACTATAACTGCACCACTTCTGGCAGAAAAAGGCAGAACTTTTTCATGCCTGCATCTGTAACTGACCTCTGGTTCAACCTGCCTCTCCGGTTCAATTTGTTCCTGTTAGTCCCACCTCTTGTCTCAAGTTGGAAATCAGTCTCCAATGGAGGGAGCCCAGACTGACTTGCCATGTATCTCATATATAGCATTAGTCAGGCTAGTGTACCAGGCTAAGAAATTGTGAATTTACAGGGATAAAGACATACATTTTGTTTGTTTTAGGGATTTCTTGGACTCAAGTACCAACACATACCCCTTTCCCACTGACCAAAAAACCTGTTTAAATCCGCAAATAATTGGTTTTTAATGGCAGTGGGAATGGCTCATCGACCCACATCAAACAACTCGGCAAGCGACATGGGTTAAAATTGCCTTCAAACGGCTCGGCTCTGATCAGCATGCAAAGGGAACACCAGACCCTGGTCAACTCGATGACGTTCAGCGCAACGCACGTATGTCACAACATTGCGCCAGTTGCGTGTGATATAACAAGCCAAAACAACTCTGCTTGCATTCGATAAGCATAGCACAGCACTGGCAGGATAGGGAGATTCGTGAGCTTCTCATCATCCGTGAAGAAGAGGATATTCAGTACCAGATTTCAGGCACCGTTCGAGACACCACTATTTATAAAAACATTACGGATATGTTGAGACAGCGAGGCTATGACTGCACGTGGCTTGGCTCGTGCAGTTACCTGAAGCACCAGTCGCGGCAGTCACGAGTTTCATTTCTTAATCTTGCCTCAAGTCCCTTTAAGGACAACAACAATAGAGGTGGAATGGGTCATCTGGACTGGCCATTTTACAAACTCTGCAATAGCATCTATGGAAACTCAGCTCTAGCAAACTCTCTGAGGCTATCCAGCACCATGGCTGGGCCTTCTGTGGCCTCCCCATCGTCCCCAGCTTTATCTCACCCAGCGGAAGACGAGGACCGCGACCCAAGTGAAACAGAGGTGACAACGACACCAGAACCAGAAAGTCTGGAAACAGATGAGACAGACAGCCATGTTGGGCTGGAGGAGGAAAGACCTGAGGCCTCCAGGCAGTAAACAAGTGGTGAGTTTTTTGTGTGCTTTCTCTGCTTACAGAAATTGCGCCAAAATGTACATTCATAATACAGAAATTGTGCCAAAATGTATCTCCATACTGATGTCACATGTAGTAGCAGATAGTAGGGATGTAGAGATTCACCAATCTGAATCGGTGGTCCGGCACAGATGTGTAAGATGCGACTGCACTGGCAGCTTTAGTGTGCATCGGATACAACTGGATACAACTAATTGCGCAACGTATCTTTCTTGGTGTGTCTGAATCGGTATAAACCCATGGTTACACCGATTATTACATAGTTTGTCTCCATCACACATATTTCCGAGGCTCCTTGAACGTACCATCACTATTTTTTAAGTTTTGTTTTTAAAACACGGGAGCAGCTGCAACAAATAAACAGCAAACACAGAGGGAGGAGGCAGCAGGTGAGGAGGACATGTTTAGCATCTCTGAGGACACAAATCTAAAGTTTGGCGACACTTGAAAAAAACTTGACAAGAAATCCATGGATTGGAAACAATGTCGCGCTGCTACTGTATAACCGACTGTAAAAAAGACGTCAGCAGCATGGCGAACATGCGGTGGGCAGCATGGTGTGTGGATACGCCCCCCTTCCACATCATCCTCAGATGAACATAAATATGAGGTGAGCAGAAGCAGAACTGGTGAGAAAATGATCTTGTTTTATTCTTTAACTAAACTAAGACTTCCTGACAGCATCTCTGTCTGTACCAGAGTGAACTGCATCAGTTTCAGATGATTTATTAGTTTGATATATAAAAAACATTAAAAAACATAAGTATTAAACACATCCTTCACAGGGAAAGGGAGAAGGTAAAATAATTGTGATGATTCTTAGAAACCAGATGGAGACTTGGAAATGATTTGTTTTGTGTCGAATGCCCGTATTTTCCGGACTATAAGTCACACTTTTTTTCATAGTTTGGCGGCTTGTGCGGCTTGTTACTCCAATGCAACTTATATATGGCAAAAATCCCAAAACAGCCTCATCTCAGTGAAAGGAGTTCATTTTGGACATCTGTCTATGCGGTGGAACAAAAAACAAAAAAAACATGTTTAACCCTCTTAATTATGTTTATGATCATTTACAGGCATTAACTTTGGAATTGGACTGATTGGGTAATCTTTAGCAGTAACAAGTAGGACATGAAAAATCCGTATATCACCCTATTTTAAATAAATAAATACGACTTATAGTCCAGTGAAACTTATACATGTTTTTTTCCTGTTCAGGATGCATTTTTTGACTGATGCGACTTATACTCAGGAGCAACTTATAGTCCAGAAAATACGGTAGTTTTGAATCGCAGAATCGAATCGAATTGTATAAAGTCAAATCGTTGTCAAATCATTAGTGAATCGTATCGCATCGGCCGGAGGCTTCACTGTATTGTGAATGTATCGTATCGCTGGTAGCGTATCGAGATGCGTATCGAATAGGCCTCCTTGGTGGGGATTCACATCCCTAGCAGATAGCACAAACTAATTTAAATGACTGGCTGGTATATTCTGTGAGTCTGTACAGCCTTTTTTTTCCTAATTAAAACCAAACCTTATCTTTATAGCACTTTTCATACAAAGAATGCAACATACAGTGCTTAACAAAAATAATGACAAAAAAAACATTTAATTTAAACCTAGAAAGGCTTAAACTAAAATGGACTCTTTAATGCTGCTAAATGTGTCCCTCCAATATGTCTGTTAACTATTGTTTCTCTAATTGCTAGGCTTTCGTTGTCTGGCAAGAAAGAGGAAGAGGACAAGACTGGACAAGACATCCTCCATTATATCTAAAGCGATGTCGGATCTCAGAGAGATCGACAATGCTGCAGCTGCACGGGAGGAGGCTCGCCATCCGATGTTCATGGAAGAGCAGAGGAGGATGTGGGACAAAAAGGCGAGATTGCTTAGAGAAGACAAGGAAACTCACAGGATGCTCTTTGAAATGCTGCTTTCAAGGCTTCCAATTCCTGCATCACAGACTCCTCAGCCACAGCAGCACCATTCATATGGTTTTTCAGACTTCATTCCACCAGAGTGGGCCTGCATACTCCACAGCACCCCAGCAAAGCATGGAGAGACCAGCTACAGACACCTTTAATTGGTGCTTTGATAGTGCCTCACTTTTTTTTTAACACTTTTTCTGTGTTGCACTGCGTCCTTTACACAAGATTTCAGCACATGCCACTTTTGCATTTATTTTTGTCTTTGATTGGTTTGATAATAAAGCTTTAATTCTGTACACAATGTTGTTTGTCCTTTCTATGTTAATCAGGTTTGTTTCAATGTTCAAAAATAGTTTGCACTCTACATATATATTGCACACTAGTGCATAATTTTCATATTTTTTTCTGCACGCATACTGACAACCAAAATCAGATCCTTTTACTTTTTTATATGTTTCAACTCAAGAATATCAACATTATGCTATCATTGTGAATGAAAATACTTAAAGGGACTAGAGGCAGGAATTAAAAAAAAACAAAAAAACATGCATATCCATTTTTCGTAATACTAATGGGTGATGAAGCGCTAAATACCAAAAATAATGTTTCAGTCTGAAGAGTCTGAAGAAGGGCGTGAGGCCAAAACGTTACTCTGCTCTTCTAATAAATATTCATGGGAGCTACATCCAGTTTGTGCGGATCCGTTTTTTTTCCTTTTTATTCAAAAGTGAGACTTCCATTGCTCATCGTCGAAATGCTCAATTGTTGACCAAAATCCCTGATCTACATACAGCGAACAGTGGGTGTAGCAGCTTTAGCAATTGCCACCATGGAGGCCTTCCAAGTTGCTCTCTATTGTTTACTATCCTGATTTCTGTTGCACTGATGACATCATCAGCGCTAACCCAGCGTGATGGTGTCACCAGACACGCAGCGGTAGGGAAAGAGGCCACGCAGCCTGCCATTGGGTGATCAGACCCAGCTTTTTTTGCTAATGGGAAAGGAGCCAAATGCCGATTGTTAGTGGGTCAACCTGCATTTGAAAAACCTGCGTAAAAGTGATTGCCCCCTAAACCTAATAACTGGTTGGGGCACCCTTAGCAGCAACAACTGCAATCAAGCATTTGTGATAACTGGCAATGAGTTTCTTCCAGCGCTGTGGAGGAATTTTTGCCTACTCATCTTTGCAGAGTTGTTGTGATTCAGCCACATTGGAGGGATTTCCAGCATGAACCACCTTTTTAAGGTCATGCCACAGCATCTTAATTGGATTCAGGTTGGGACTTTGACTAGGTCATTCCAAAGTCTTTGTTTTTCTTAAGCCATTCAGAGGTGGACTTGCTGATGTGTTTTGGATTATTGTCCTGCTGCAGAACCCAAGTGTGCTTCGGCTTGAGGTCATGAACAGATGGCCGGACAATCTCCTTGAGGATTTTTTGGTAGACAGCAGAATTCATGGTTCCATTTACCACAGCAAGTCTTCCAGGTCCTGAAGCAGCAAAACAGCCCCAGACCATCACACTACCACCACCATATTTTACTGTTGGTATGATGTTCCTTTTCTGAAATGCTGTGTTACTTTTGTGCCAGATGTAATGGAACCTACACCTTCCAATAAGTTCAACTTTTGTCTCGTCAGCCCACAGAGTATTTTCCCAAAAGTCTTGAAGATCATCAAGATGCTTTCTGGCTAAACTGAGACGAGCCTTTATGTTCTTTTTGCTCAGCAATGGTTTTGGTCTTAGAACTCTGCCATGCAGGCCATTTTTGCCCAGCCTCTTTCTTATGGTGGAGTCATGAACACTGACCTTAATTGAAGCAAGTGAGGCCTGCAGTTTTTTGGATGTTGTTCTGGGGTCTTTTGTGACTTCTTGGATGAGTTGTCGCTGTGCTGTTGGAGTAATTTTGGTCCACCGGCCACTCCTGGGAAGGTTCACCACTGTTCCATTATCCATTTGTGGATAATGGCTCTCACTGTGGTTTGCTGGAGTCCCAAAGCTTTAGAAATGGCTTTGCAACCTTTTCCAGACTGATAGATCTCAATTCCTTTGTTTCTCATTTGTTCCTGAATTTCTTTGGAGCGCAGCATGATGTCTAGCTTTTGAGGATCTTTTGGATCTTTTGGGGTGGGGGGGGGGGTCACTTTTTCATACAGGGCCCTGGAGGTTTGGATTTTTTTTTTTTCCCTTACTAGTGAAAATCTTTAATTAAAAACTTCATTTTGTGTTTATTTGTGTTATCTTTGTCACATATTTAAATTTGCTTGATGATCTGAAACATATGTGTGACAAACATGCAAAAAAATAAGAAATCAGGAAGCGGGCAAACTTTTTCACACAACTGTAAGATACTGCCATAAACAGTATTTTCTGGTTATCTTCACACAAATAAGATTATGTCTGGGGAAAGTAAGCTGCCCAACGTTGCTGATCTTAGACTGTAAAGGTGTGTGCACCTCATATCCATCGAAATGAAGAGTTTTCACCACATGATGAGACACACACTTCTGCTTTAAAATGTGTGTTTGAGGTCCCTAGTCAACAGGTTCATTGTTGGCTGTTTTTGGCTTGTTTTCATAAATTGAGCTGCTTGTTTTTGTCACACAGCAACACAGATTTTAATGAAAAACAGAAAAGCTGAAGGAAAAAAAAATAAAGATGCAGTTTTGAGGTGAAGGAGAAACTCGAGGAGGCTAATGATATGTGTGTAGATGTAATTAGGACTTTAGAGATCTACACACATCGACATTGAACAGACACTGAATACACGATGGGCTTGGGTCATCTGTGGGACTATGTAGCATGTTAGAGGAAATACAAGTGGGATGTCCTTTTTCTGAAACTCATGTTCCAAAGTTGGTTTATTTAAATCAAGGGCATTAATGGAGATATTGCTGTGCACTGTATGTAAATAATGACAGTCAGCAAACTCTCTCGCAATATTCAAAAATGAACACTGTAAGGGGAATAAACTATTTCTAAGGGGGGGTTCTAGAAACCTTAGTAAGTAAGTCCACAGTGACAGCATTTATTTTCATTAGCAAGAGACAAAAGTTTATGTTCTTTTCATTGTATGTAGCTGTTGGTGTGGACAGGAAAACTGATTTAGATTTGACAACAAAAGGATCCATTTGACTAAGGAAAATATTGTGGTTTCTGTCCACATGCTTGAAATAAGTGTCACTACTATATACTTATTTTCACTTACATCAGAGATTTTCAGGAGAAAGTCTGGACATTTTGGTCCAAACTTTTTCCGTGGTTGTTGTTACACATAAGCCTCACGGTGAAGTTTTCTGCTGAAGCTGTATCTCCTGCATGGAAATGCAGGGAAGAGGTTTTGGTAAACAGACAGGAGGTAGCTTGTGAAACAAAAATTAGCCTGTAGAAATTATATTTTCTTTATAGCACACTAATAAGCCCCCTCATTGTGTTGATATGAGAACTTAAACAACTTTTTTGTATGGTGTATGAGGGATAAGATAAAAAACAACCACCATAATAAAAATAATATATTTTTTCCTTTATATTTTTAAAAAAATCACCAAACTCCTTAGTGGTGTGCATCTCTCTGTTTGACATCCCCCGCCCCCCCCTCCCATCTTTTCTTCCCCTTTGTGGGGAGAAGGAGGGAAGGGGGGGTGTGTCTTAGAAGTGAGGGGGGATTGTTTTTATTCAAATATTCTTCTGTTCTTTCTGAAATGCACGATCGGTAAAGGTTGCTTTAACAATTGGAAAACAGCTCAGAAGAGGAAAAACTTTTACCAGCATACACACACCCTCACCACACAACCCCAGCATATGCTGACACCTTCATATACAGTCTCATACACTGATATTCCAGAGATTTCACTAAGGGGACAAACTGGAAACTCCAAACAAAGTCTAGCTGAAATGTTGCAGATATTTGCAGACATGATAACACTCACCACCCACTTTGTGGTGAGAACAACAGCATTCACAGCTAATTCAGAAATCGTACAATTATGTATAAATGTAGAGTGCAGAAATATAAGTTCATAAAGTAAATCCAAATTCAGCCAAATTCCTGCTCATCACACTTCATAATACTGCACAGCATCTTATAACATTTATTCTTGGTGGGCTTGATCATAATGTACAAAAGAAATCATCACGACTATTTACTGCAGTTAAATCCAAGTAAAGTTAAATGCAACTTTAAACCCAAAAGCAAGTGTGAGCCCTCAAACAGCACTTTGAAGGTAAAAGCTTGTTAGTAACCCGACTTTTCTTTTAACGAATGATACAACTCAAGCCAGCCTTCACAAGCTTAGTAGAAAAAAAGGCACAAACACCATCAATCTACACAAACAACTCTCAGAACAAAGCAGCTTTTTTCTGTTTCTGAATGACAAAAGTTTATCAGTGCGAAGCAAGTATCGACTCAGGTAAGACGTATGCACTTCAGACAGAATCCCTCTAACTGCAAGGAACCAACAGTCACAGACAAGAGAGGATAATCACAGAAAACATGAATGCACAGCACAAAATTGTCCCCTTTCCCTCGCTACCTCACACTTACACGCACACACACACGCATACAAGGATCATGAAACGTAACACCAAGGGCCCTCTCTGTGCATGTTAAACAATACTCTGACTGTCAACAATCAGGCATAAATTAGCAGCCATGGCCTCTACTGTATTTATTCTGGTAATTACCTCCCAGGAGGGCACACACGTACACACGAGCAGACACCACAGCGTGGCACGACACACTCGTAGTGCAGCAGCTCGTCGTCTCAGTGTGTGCGGGAGGGAGTGAGGTGTCTTTAGACATCCCATCAACACTGCATGCATGTGTGAGAGCGTGCACGAGAACATATGCAAGCAAAAAGAGGACTTATTTGTCTCTTTGATTGCATGTGAAAGCTTTAAGCCATAAAAATCAGCGAGCTGATAAAAGCTAATCATTTGCTTCCATTAGGGGACAGCAACCTCTGAGACAGAAAGTGACTGATTGATTGACAGTTCTGAAAAGATTACAGATTCAGATATCAGAGTTCAATAAAAACTGACAAAGAAGAGTGAAACAGTGAGACAGTAAAAGAGGCAGAGAGAGACAGGAAGGAGGAGGAAAAGAGACATGAGTGTACGGGAGGGAGACAGAGAGAGACGGGGACACAGGCAATGACAGCCACATGAAATCTCATCTCCATTTTTGACAATGGGGGAACCATCTGAAGAGCAGAGAACAGAGGGAGGAATTTAACTGCTTTCATCTTGTCATAATTATCTCCAAGAAGCCACATGAAAGGAAAAATCTGTGTTTTTTGTTTATAAATTAGAGAACAAGGACATTTTCTGTGACAACTTTGATGGCATTTTTCCTCTGTGCATGGTTGAATAGTCCTGAGCTAATGATCCCTTCTCTTCTTAAAGGGGAGGGAAAAAAGCACTGATGAAAATTGCAATAAAAACTACACTAAATACAATTTAGCAAATGAATGGAGAGCTGAAGTGTCATCATTCAGGCAGCGTCATTATCAAAATTACAACAACTGCTGTACATCTGTGGATACATAAGCTTTTCTCCGACTCATTTGCAAAACTGTCCAGCAGCACCTACCAAAGCTAACAAAAACAAATAACTTAAGTCCATCTGGAGAGGGGTTGGCCCAACTGTAAGTATAGCAGGGTTTTTTGTTTTCTTTCTAAGGTCCAAACATCATTAAAAAAGAGCTGGGTCATTTCTATGATCCATGCAGTTGAGCTTTCATGGGCAGATCAACAAATGGAGGCTGAAACCAATGGCAACAGCGATCAATAGTTCCCTTCAAGACATGCAGGAGCACTCTGGGTATCCATCAATCTCCATCCTCAGACAGGAAGTTAACCACAAACTAGAAATAACTGCATGGTTGAGTTGTTGCCACAACAGCTCTTTATTCACATCAACTGTCTCAAGTGTGTATTTATTTTCCTGTGCGATCATTGTTTACACATACAATAAACAATATGTTATAGGATCAATTACTTTCCACCGATGAGTCGTTCTATATTCAAGCTTTTCAACTTTGTTTCTAAGCAGATCATTTTAAGATATTGTTTTATTCTTTTCTTTTTTACAGTCAATTAAATTCTTTGTATCATCTTTAAACTGCTTCCAACTTTAAACTAAAGACTCGCATGTTTAGACTGTGTGCATGTAAAAAAGAAATTAAAAAAATGGTGGACTCTGGTGTCTTTTATCCAGCTTCCAAATAAGGGCATGCGAGAAAAAAATCTAAAAAGCATTGTTCTATTTTTAATTTTTCCTTAATTAAATCCTACATTGTTTACATTCTGTTTACTTGCTAGAAGTTTTCATTTTCCCTGCTTTTGTCTGGGATCTCTTATTATGCATTGACGAAAACTCTAGCATACCTCTTATTTGTGGTTCAATCGTCAACCGTTTCTTTTATTTCCAGATGTTTAATCCATCCATCCATCCACCCCATCCACCCATCCAACACATTACCTCCAATTCACAGTCACAGAGGCCAACCAGAGCGCTATCCAGCTTCTAAGGCATCAGCCTGGTTACACCCTGATGGTCACCAAAGCATCACAAGGCCACCAAAGAGAGACAAACAAAAAGAAATGTCTCTAAATACTCCCTATTTAAATTTGAAATATTTGAAATATATTATTTTAGGCACTTTTACTTATTAATTTGAAAAGAGTAGGTCTGTTAAATGTATAGTTTCTAATGTATGTTTTTCATCATATGCATCTAGTCAAAAAGAAAATATGTATAAAAAAGAAAAGATAGATAGATAGATAGATAGATAGATAGATAGATAGATAGATAGATAGATAGATAGATAGATAGATAGATAGATAGATAGATAGATAGATAGATAGATAGATAGATAGATAGATAGATAGATAGATAGATAGATAGATAGATAGATAGATAGATAGATATTTATATCGTCAGTCATGCCAGTAACGGATTACTTTGTAATCTGTAATGTGATCACAGTGATTACTTTTTTTAAGTAAAAATTATTCAAAGTACTGTTTTTTTCCTGTAAATAGATTACAGTTACTTCTATAATTACATATGTTACTAACACGTTACTCCCAGTTTTTACTCCGAGTGTGGTAGGACGACCCCTCCCACAACAGCAAGAGTGACGTTGATCATTGCATGTTTTATCTTAGGCATTTTCCTGCAGGACATGGTATTATTAGATTGAACACGCCTTTTCAACAGTCTCCCTGTTTCCTTATGAACATAAACACTGTTTTATATTTTGTAAAACCAAACACTGCTTTAATGCTGAGAGAACTTTTAGTCAAGCATTGGGCCCAATAAAATGTCATTTTTGTCATTTTCACTCAATAAGGTAATTGGTAATCTATCTTAGTTACTTTGAAACTTAAGTAATCAGTAAAGTAACTAAATTACTTTTTAAAGAAGTAACTAGTAATCAGATTACTTTTTAAAGTACTCAGTGGTAACTCTGCTTGTAGGACTGGATGGTGGTGTAATTAGCTGAGCAGATTTCTGGTTCAAATCTCAGATATGGACTTTCTGTGTGGACTTTTCATGTTCTCCCCTTGCATGTATAAGTACCCTGGTTTCCTCCCACAGTCCAAAAACATGCATGTTATGTACTCCTCATTTTATTCATTTTCATTTGGATAAGCAGCAACCAACAGCAGTTGCTATTCTTCCTGAGATCCTTTTGTTAAATACAATCAAATATCTGTACGCATATTAACATACATGCAGACAAATACTTTCACATACCTGTATGCACATGAACACATCATATCAATTCATACAACCTTTATAAACTTTTTTTTTTTTTTTAAGATATGTATGTGGTTAGCTGGTGTTTTCCAAATCCTCCCTGGACACAAGTATAAGTGGTTGCCTCCCTGTGTTGGCCCTGTGATGATGTGGCAACCTCTCCAGGGTGTAAACTGCCTCTCTGCGATACTAGCAGCTGGGATAGGCTATAGGACATGGATGATAATTGCTTTCTTCTAAAGATTAATTGTTTTTGTTTTTTTTTTATCACTAAACAGGATAAGTGACAAGCCATTTGGTGATTAGAGAAGTAAACAAAACAAATTTTGAATAAAATAATACAATAGAAATTGTATTCATATGAAAGTAAAGAATTAGTTGTACAATTTTGTCTTGATTAGCTAAAAATATGACTTAAACTTTTCCTTTTTTCAGATCTAAATGCATCTTCAGTCTTCACTGAAAATCCTTCTTCTGTTAAGTACACAATATTGGATTTAACAACTATCTGCAAAGTTATTCTCTCACCGTAAACTGAGAAATGTGGTAAAAAAGAATAGGCCGACACTGACCAATAAGAGCCAGCGTTTAACTCCAAACATGCCCAGTCTACTTCCCCAGTTTGCCTCCTCCAGCCTGCCAACTCTGAGCCATAGCTAAAGCTTCCAAAGAAACACTTCATAAAAAGTCTTGTTGTCCATCATTCAAATCCCACATAAACATTCCGTTTTTTTGACTGATTTCCAGCATTTATGCTGAGAAGTGAAGTTATTTTGCTCTCTTAGAGCTGAAGCATTGTGAAAGCAGCAATCATCATCCGCAAGCACAGCCTAATGTGGCCAAAGAGGACGTGAAGCAGAGCCAAAACAAACACAAGCAGACCGGATCTAATTAATGATTGTTAAAGTTAAAGCTGTAAAATCGGTTAGGTTCATTTCTCCTTCTGTGATGACCAGCACAAAACCAAGCTGGTATTCTTTCTGAGGCAGAGTGTGCAGTGTCATAATATTTTTTAAAAAAAGACCTCACAAGGAGGGGCCAAACTGAGCCATATGTCCTCACTCTCTGCACATTAGGCAGCAAAATCTTTGGTCATCCATCAATGCCTTGTTACAGAGGGAAGAGTTGGGAGGAAGGCAGCATATTGCAGCAACATATTGTAGGAATACCACAACACAGATGGATGGAAAACATATTTTGTGAATGTATGTTGCAGTCTCATGTGAAACATGATTTTTATTCTAGGTTTGATTGATAAACATCTGCATCTTGTCCCTCCTTGCCCTGATTAGCCATCTCCAGCCATCTGTGGCCTCCTCACCTTTGACCTTTAGCAGAGGCCAAAGCAGGTCAGCCGTCTCAGGTTTTTCTATTGTTTCAGATAAGCAAAGAACGTCTGTCTTATTCTCTAGAGCGCAGATGCATGCATATGCAAAAGTATGAGTAGCTTCATCCTAAACTGCACGACATGTTTAGAATTCTGGAAATTCATACTAAATGAACTAAAGTTGCTCTATCCTGGCCGAGGCTTGCAGAGTGCAGAGGAAACTATCTGGAGACATCATGCAATATGTAAATCACTCTACAAAAGGGAGGGCGAGAGAGCATTAAATCTGTGGGTGTTAGAGAGCCAAAACAACTCAGAAAAACACCACTGAAAAGTTTTTGATGGAAATTACACAAACAAGTAGCTACAAAACCATCAAGGGAAGATGTTCAAGGTTTTCCTCTTCACTTGGTCGTCATACGCATTTTGTTTCTTCATCACCCCTTTGCCGCCTTTCTTTTTTACCCTTATTTGCAGTTTACAGAGAAAGGGTAATGATTTGTGAAACAGGGCGTGTTTTTCTCTTGCCCAGAATGTGAATCCTAAGCAGGCCAATCGCCAGCTCTATTGCTCCATCTCTCTGCAGGCTGAATCTTAATGGCTGGATGGAGAGAAGGAGCGAGGGGGAAGAGAGAGGCTGACAGCGGGGCTTGACATGGGCATTAAATCATGCCCCGAGGAATCCTCCATCCACAGGCTCCTGACAGCCGCGCTGTCATCACGGCCAGGCCACTTCCTATGCCTCTTGACAACACTGGAGCAGAATTAGTCAGAGCATCAGATGTAAATTGGTGCTGTTCAAGGATGATAATGAGCACCAAGATACATGTCGGTGTCACTGACGGGACGCCATCATGATTGGCTGTCCCTCACACCGCGCTCCATTAGGTCTAATGGTATTCAGGCCAGGTATGGGCGTAAGGCGGGAGCAGGGGGAACAGGGATGGACAGGGAGAAAGTTTTCTACTGTGATCAGTTTCCTCCATTTGTGCGTGTTGGTTTCTCGGAGACCCTGTGGGCTGGAAAGAGGACGTTCACACTGGGTCCATGCAGCCACCACATTCATCTGCCCACTTTCTTACATTTTGTGCCAAGCAAGCCCAGCATTTTCTGTCAAACTTACTTTGAGATCACATTTTTTAACAAAGTTTAAACATAAAAGAGAATTGCACTGCAGCATGCATACTGCTTGTATTTATGCATCATGTTGCCAGTTCTCCAAGAACAATATCAGTCTCATCCCAGTCTGAACTCAATCCACTCACACACCGAGTCAGTTCAATATTTTTCAGGCTTCTTGGTTAAACTCTTGGCTCCCAGTGCACTATATGCATGCAGTGTGTACAGCTTGCTAACATAATACAGTAATAGTTGCCAGTGTGCCATTTTTCCTGCCCATGCTGAGGATGAGCCAGCCAAACCTGCCCCAGATGCATACATTTCCCATAATGAGGCAGGTGGCCTCGACAGACGGCTCGGTCGTGTGGGTGACATCGTGCACACCGCAGCTCTGGGCATCTGACTGACAGATAGTGCCAGTCTCTTCCCTCCTCTGCTTTCTCTCTCTTTTCTCTCTCTTCGTCTCTTCCTTGCCTTTCCTTGGCTTACACACACTCTCTCTCTCTCTCTCTCTCTCTCTCTCTCTCTCTCTCTCACTTTCCTTGTTCAGTTTCTGAGTTTGTGCGAGTTTGTGTGCACGTGCATGTATGCTTGTTTCTCCTGCTTTGTTTCACAATGGGGTTTGGTAAATTCCTCTGCTCCACTGCAATTTCAAATGAAGATAGCTGAAGGTCATTAATTGAACTGCCGCTGCTGTAACAGGGTAAAACTCACTGTAATTAAGAGTGAATAAATAATTGATTATGTATATTTTCTTGTAATTGGCTCCTCGTTACCCTTCTACATGCTGAATGCTAATTGATGCTGGGAGTTAATTATCATTTCACTATGAAGTTAGCAGTACATCCAGAGAGATGCTGAAGATGAATCACCAAGGTCCCATCATGGCTATTTCTATAATCGCCAAGGTCACCCCCTCCTTTCCACCCATTTCCAAAACATTACTATTTTTTTTTTTTTTTTTTTTTTTAAAGAGGAGTGGTCAGAACATGGAGTGATACAAAATGCCCTGCAAGCCACCTAATTGAGCGTATTTAGAAAACTAGCAAAGGAAGTGGTAAATGGCAAGGATTAAGCCAGAGGCCCTAAGCAAGAAGATCTATTAACAAGGATTCCCCAAGGCCTAACTAAAGACTCAAGATTAAGACTGCAATCTGAATGTAAGTCTAGCAGCAGAAGCTGCTGGCTGATTAAATAAAATCACATCTTCATCTTCAGATAAAATACTTGAAGCAAGACACAATTAGTAATATTAATCTAATGTAAAAGTGAAGAGTTTCCAAAGCAGTTGGGAGCGTTTCAGTCCATCAGCGCAGAAATAAAGATGTGGTGTGAGATGTTTTATGATGTTTGCGCAAATTGAAACTAAATGTAAAATAAATTATTTTAGACATATTTTTTTTTTCCTTGTGGAAACAGTCTCTTTATTTCAGATTTGGGTGGAGTTAAGTGATTGTCTCATTATTTTGCAATGTCCTGGCAGGAATCATTGAGTCCTGGCATTTATATGGACTTCGATTTGACGTAGAGCAGCCACTTTAACACTGTTGCAGACCAAGCACAGGCTTACGTAAGGGCGCATTCACAAAGCTTTTTTGATTCGAAACAGAGTCCATTTGCTCGGAAAGTCCGCTTCGTTAGGGGAGTTGTGAATGTGCAATCCGACTCTGATCCGGAACAAACAACCGGACTCGGTCCGCCTACAATCACAGGTCTCGGTCTAATTCAAGTGAACCAAAGACAGGAAGTGGACTACAGATTGCATTGGCATTATGGGTCAAACGTTGGACAACGTGGGTAAACACCACGACAACAAACACACGTGTGGGACTGCAGTACTTATAAAGATGGCTCATGGTCAGACGTGGAGTTACGAGGAAGTAAAAGCTTTAATCGATATTTGATCTGATGAAAGCATATCCAGCTCCTCGTACAAAAATAATATCGCTTTGTGGAGGAAACAGAAGTTGTGAGAACCTTCTTGTACGTGCGTCTTGTCCTCCCCAACAGTGAATACGAAAGCAGCACCACCTGAGATTCTCATTTATGGCCCGCTTGGCCCGTTTGGCCCGTTTGGCAATAGTGTAACGTGAATGCGATCTCGGTCCGGAAGACCACCCCCACCCCGGCGTAAACGAACCGAGACTTGCGGACTATGCTTTCTGAATGCGCCCTAAGTGACATTCTTTGATAGCAGATGCTCAGGAATAACTTTGGAGGAGACCATGGAAAACAAGAGGCCCTGTACCTACCTTCCAGATTTCCCATAGAATTTGATCATTTGCCAGCTGAATGTACAAATAGACCCATGTTGCAGCCCGCAAGACCAAACGGATCAATAGTAAACATTCCAGGACCAGATGCTGCGGGTCATATGCTCATGTACTAACTCATGAGAACATAGCATTCTTACAATGGAGGTTTTGTTATTGCAGTAAAACATGTATGTAAAGTTGAGTATACAATAAAAATATCAGATTTATCTGTAAACCTGTAAAAAAGAAAGCATTTACATCAAAAGCAATTTTTAAAAGTAAGCACAAATCAGTTCTATCAGCTTCAGTGTTTTTAGTTGGAATTCAAGTCAAGTCAAGTCAACTTTATTTGTATAGCGCTTTAAACACAGCAGCTACCGATAACAAAGCGCTGAACAGAAGTATAACAGAAATTGAATCTCACAGTGAGAACATTAAAACAAATATTAGACATAAAAACAAATCAACACAATGAACAATAAAATCAGTATAAATATCAGAAAAAATAAGACTTTAAACAGCAGACAAAATTAGAAAAAATGGCTCATAAAGGGTGGAACGCCAGGGCAAACAGATGAGTTTAAGAAGGGATTTAAAAACTGCCAGACACCAAATAATTTCTCACTTTTACTACTACACTTTTATTACTGTCAGCGACTGACATCTACTCTTTTGCAATACTGAGAAGTTTTACTTTACTCAGAAGCTTCCTTGTTCCTGCTTGGAAGGCTGCTCACTTACTTTTCCTTTACCAGCTCCTGCACAGCCAGTGTTGTGTTTGCCATGACAGTGTAGGTCTAGCTAGCATTGACTGCCTCTGTTTTACGGATTCCTACAGATGCTACAAGTATAGAATAATACTGTAACATTATATTGCATTTCATTCTATTGTTCCGACCGATTCGCAGAGGCTAAGTTTTACAATAATGATTTATGCAAATTGACTTGCAGCAAAAACTGTTTAAGTTCCAAATTCACAGCAAATCTTTATTTATTTTTTTATCTATTTATTTTTTTTTGTTATACTGTTAAGATCCCGAAAGGGAAATTAGGGCTCTGCATTTTACCCATCTCTGTACAGAAGTATCAGAGATGGTACTACTGTAGTACAGCCCACTACTGTGCTACAGTGCAGTGGTGGGCTGCTGCTTGCGGCGCCCAGGGGGGTTGGGGACCTTGCTCAGGGGTCCACAGTGGTTCACCTGGGTGTCATGTCGGGGACTCCAGCCCGGGTCCTCCGCACCAAGGCCCATGACACTACCACTAGGCTACCCACTCCCCCAGAGTTATAAAGGGTGAGATATTGCTCACTGGAAAGTTCATTAAATAACAATCCAGTCAAATGCTTTTGAAAGTGCTATTATTGATTCATTTTGTTAAATGGGTGAGAAAACAGGCTTGTTTTGTTTGTTTGTTTTGTTTTTTTGAGTTTCTTTTTGGGGGGGAGGGGGCTTACCTTTTTGGATTTGTTACATAAACGTCTGCAAGCTGCAAAATCTATAAACAAGGTTGGGCAATATGCAGGAAACTAAGGAGATGTTGTGCATCAGATTAGCAATCCCAGCTAATGTTTTGTTTGTTTGTTTGTTTGTTTTTCAATTTAGCTGATATCTGAATAATATGGATTTTTTTTTTTCTGTTTGATTCCCACTCACAATCACTTTTTTTTCCTTTGAATAATTTTGATCAATATTTTAGCCAAACTAAGCCCAAGTTAAATAGGCAGCAGCAGTGCAGATGAAAACAGACTGTATCAAGATTACACCACCACCCAACATGACTGTAAACATTAGATAGATATAGCCATCATCATATAATCCACCTTTTTAATAACTCTCATATTGAGTTGGCCATTACCTCCTGGGTCTTTTTGAAGCCAGAATTGGCCACATTTGAACAAGTGCTGGAGAGCCAAGTCAAATTACACTATGGGATCATCTTCAGAGGGACCACCAGCACACTAATCACTAATGAATTCAGCTAATGACATCATAATAGCTTGCAAGAAAAATGTTTTGAATTACAGTTTCAAGAGAGACTTTAAACACTTTTAAATGGAAGTGCACTAGAGCTTCACACGTTTTGCTGCCTGAGCAAAGAGCCAGTCAGTAGCATTGAACTTTGAAGGCGTTATAGGGGATGTTTCTTTCAACAATTTTTGCAATATTCGGTAAAATTGGGTTCAATGTGATTAATTAAAAGCTTTAAATATATAAATATTGTTATACATCAGCTGTGAAAGTAATAGGGCTGAAAAAACATTTGCCAATCATCTCTGCATTCCTTAACTTTTTTTCATTTGTCTACTGGCTCGTCAATCACTTTTACTACCGTAGTAAAAGTGATTGGTGGCAAATTCAATGGGTAATAGGCCAGACTGATCAATGAGAGTCATTGATTGGCGAGACCAATACTGCATCCCAGAAGCTGCTAGTCTGATGTTTCCAGCAGGTAGCTAACAATCATTTTGCTAGCAGTTAGCAACGTTCGGACAACAACATCTGTTTTACTTGCGTATGTGACATGATGGGAGAATCTGTCCCTGCTGTCTGCTAAACAGACTCGTGCACGTTATTCTGTGGCCGGGGGAGGGAGCTGTGAATCTAGGAGGTTGGTCTTGCGCATGCGCATTATTCAAAAACTTGCTAACAGTCTCTGCTTTCTGAAATGCCGAAAACATCTTCTTTTATGCCTTCAACGTATTTCCTGTTTTTTTTTTTCCTTTATGTTTTATCGCAGATACTCTATGTTTGTTCATTTGCTTTGCACAGCCTATGGTGTAGAGCAAGATTTAAAATCAGTATATAACTTGTAACATAAAAACCACACAACAGTTATGTTTGGGTCTGTCACTAAAATGAATAAAGGATTTTTTGATTTGTGATTACAAATTTGACCAAAAGGCAAAAGAAAACTAATATTAGGGTTTTGAGCTTACAAAGGATTTTTTTCTAGTTTGCCTTTAAATACCAGTAGGCTACTCTTGAGTACTTCAGAGTGGAAGAGTAAGACAGTAAAAAAGCTGAAGCTCCAGTCATCTAATCAGTTGCCTGCTCAGTCGGGTACACAGACAGCCATCACCCCATGTGTCAAGCTTCCAGTCTACATGTAAGTGTCCAACAGTGAACTAAGAAGACCAGAGACTCTACTTCTCTTCACTCCGTTGCTTCACTTGGTCTTATCTTTTTGTCCATCTCGCAACTGAGGTGTCCTCTGAGTTGCCTGAATTACTTTTCTACACAAGGCCAGGCCTCAGGCAGCTGTGTTGGCATTTTATAAGCATGGCAAAATCTGCCAATTTTAGTATGTTTGGTCTGAAGGCCTGTGTGTGCTCTGACAGTCCTGTCAGGAAACCAGAAGGCAGAGATGCTCCTCCGCTTCTTTTACAAAAGCCCGTATGATCAGCGGCCTCTCCGGAATAGCTTTCAGAGCACTGAAAAGCAAAGAAATGCTCACTTTTGCATGGCTGGGAATTTACGGAGATACAAAAATAGATTCCTGTGGTAGCTGGATAAATGATAGATAATATCTAGGGCTTCATACAGCTAAATGAGTATGCTTGTCTTACTTATTTTTGTGCAGTGTGATCGGGTGTTCCTCGAAAGATTATGATTCAGTGCTCATGCTAGTTTCCAGCACCAGACAAATACACTGCATCGTAATGTAACAAGCAATATATTCCTTTTTTTTTGTTTGTTTTTGTTTTTTTTATTTTTACTGCGTTGTTTTTTTTGTCTTTGAACAGTCCTTCCCTAGTGTCCCCCTGCTGTTTTCTGCATGTTTAATGTATCAGTCATTCAGGTGGGGAGTGACTGGTATGGCATTGTCTTTTAGAAGCGAAGAACTCTGTTTTCCAACTGCTGCGCCAGGTGTAACTGAAATTGACACGTCTTTCAATACATGGAGGAAATATGTTATTGGAAGAGACATCTCTTATTCTCCAGAACTTTACATCACACACCGTCTTGGCCGAGTGCTCTGATCTGTATCCCTCTGTGGGTAAAGGGGAGGGGAGGGCTACGCATATATGTGCGTTGTTGAGTATTATTAAATAAATAAGTATAAAGCAAATCGATTAGCCCGCTTAAGCAGAAGTTTATAAAGGAAATACAAAAGAAAAACTTGTGTGGAGGTTCTACAACAGAAATGCTGTGTGGGACTGCAGTTGCTCTCTATATCCTGATGTTTTATGCTTCAAACTGACTGAATTCAAAAGTCAAATTCTGAAAAACAGTAATAATTTAGTATATAATTGGATTTTTTGAAGAAATTTGAAGCGTGGTCAGAATGAAGGTCACTTATTGTCATACATTTGTCAAATTATAACCACAGGCTGAGTAACTACAAGCAAAGCAACTGTATTTGTTTTATGAAATCCCATAGATATGTAGCAGCCCAGCAGCCTCCCTTGGTTGGGCATCAGTAGCCTTATAGCCCTGGACTCTGGACGTAGTGTGGTCTACACCTGGACCACAGCCTAAGCTGTTGTCGGCCAGGCAGGTGAAGCAGGCACCAAATGAGAGGACAACAGCCCTGGAAGTGAGGCACTGTTTGGATCTACACACAGCGGGTTTCGGCCCAGGTTGTTTGAACATAATGTCATTCAGTCAAATCACACAGGCTGACATTACAAGTGCGTCTCTGCAGGAATATATCACAGCTCTCATGGATGTTTTCTGGCCCAGATCATTTGCTTAGATGTGCTCTCTCTGGCCTGGTAAGTGTGAATTTATCTTGGATTGGCTTGATACATGTCAACACCATCCAGGGTGTTTGAACTTGAGTTTGGCTCCATCTAAGGCCTTAGCTCACCATCCCTCTTTCACACACACGTACAGCATTTTTTATTCTCACTCCTGGTCTCTTTGGCTCCCATGTGGCTCTTCATCCCTTTGTTGGAGAATGTACGACCATTGAGGGAGAGCCAAACTGGGCTGAGTATGAGATGCTGATACAGTAGAAACCTGAGCTATTCCTTTAATGAGTACACACACACACACATTAACACGCACTTTCCACTGCTTGGCTATTAGGCACCAAGAACAGGGGGAAAACTATTTGAAAGTGAATTTTAGATTTCCGGTCGTGGAGCTCTGCCTGGGAGTGGCAGCCGAGCCGAGGCGCAAGCAGAGCACACACACACCTCATGCACCTCGCTGTTTCAGCTCCAGTTGCTCTCGCACACAGCATGGATGATCAAAAGAGGCCAACGGCTGCCGACCATTATGCCAATGACACTTTGAGTAAGAGTCCAGAGAGCACAGCGACATGACAGCCATTAGGGATTGAAAGTGGGACTTTAAAGGAGGGCTGAAGGATAACTGTCAGAGCAGAATCAAAGGCAGAAAGTGAAATCTTCATAATGTATTGCAGTGGAAAATTCCTGCTAGAGCTGTCTCTCTAAACTACTCACTCAAAAGTATCCCATACACAGATGCACCATTCAACTCCCCAAAAAGACATGAAACAGCAGAACAAAGGGCTGATGAGGGGAGTTCAGAGACTGGCACGCTGGTAAATGAAAGCGAACAGCGGTGTGGGCCATTGTGCGGGTGGTAGACAGATAGATCATTAAGGACCGGACTGGGTTACACTCAGAGCAAAGGACTACGAACAAGCAACTCCAGCACTGCACCTCTGCTTCCCCCAGCTTAGATCCAGCTGACAAACGTGATTGAGTCAGTATGGCAGCACAATTAAAGCTAATGGATAACACTCTACGATGGTTAGATA
This sequence comes from Atherinomorus stipes, assembly GCA_023101725.1. Lineage (NCBI taxonomy): Eukaryota > Metazoa > Chordata > Actinopteri > Atheriniformes > Atherinidae > Atherinomorus > Atherinomorus stipes. The sequence continues at coordinate 178,038 of JALJCO010011058.1, read as the reverse complement.
GAGGACTCAAACTTTTTTTCAAAAGTGCCAGCGGATGCTTTGTCACCATGTGTCAAAAATAAAGCTTATTGTGCTCAACTTTGATAAACTGTTTCAAAATCAATTATCTGGCAATGGTGAAACTCCCTGTCCTCCAACTTTGATTTGTCCACTCATTGTAGAAATTGACAAAACAGAGGGCAGCCTGTGTGTGTTGCTTTTGTGTGTTTCATAGCGGAAATCAAGGTCTGCTGCTGGCACTGACCAAACACTCTGCTGCTCGCTCAGCTTGGCAGAAAACAGCCTCTAATGTGTCTCTCTGTCGCATAATCAGGGATTTCACACTCTAAATCTTTGATCTGGGAGAACCCTCTCTGATGGGAGAACCCTCCTCCACCACCACCACCACACACATACACACAAGCGCGCACACATAGTACACACCCCTTTGGATCTCTGATCTCCCTCCAATTAATGATGTCAAATGAGTGTGTTTACAGGCTCATTAGATTACTGCTGCAGAAGTAGAGCACCGCCCTGCATCATCCGACACACTCGCACCCACACACCCACACATGCATCCAGACCAAGATGCGCTCTGTCTTGACACGGTCCTTGGAGGAAAGCCGGATGGCAAAGCACCAAAGTACTAGTGCCACCACAATCATAGCTGTGGATCTGTGTAGTATCTGAGCCATGATGGCACAAGTCCACACACACACACACACACAGTTACACTTACAACACAGAGACTAGATCTGCAACCCAGCTGGACCACTTTGGAGGTTGTTCAGGGTTGGGCAGGTCACAACCAAGCAAAGTCCCTGAAGAGCCTAAAAGCTCATTGAAACAGGTTTAGGCTAAAACCTGAAGAAACACAGACAGGTGTCTGAATCTCTGAAGGAAACAAAGAAAAGGAAGCTTATTTATGCAGACGTTAATGATGGAAGGGACACAAAAATGTGAGTAAAAGCAGCAGAACATCTCCAGCTGGCAAATTTTCATGTTTCATTTATCCACCTATTAGTTTTCCCTTTACAAGCGCATGTTACCGTACAAAGCAGCATGCAGCCTTTAAAAAGATCTCATATGCGGAGCTATGGACACCATGCAGCTTGGGTTCAGAACTTCTCCACTGCCCCCTACTGGGATGGAGGTCAGCCTCCACCACCCCCCCAACTGAGAGCACCACGGGTCTGGACTCTCACCTTATCTCTCAGTAAGGCGCTCGCTCAGGCCCTCACTCTTCAACCAGAGGTAATTATGACACTAATGAGAAGAGTGCAAATCACAGGGTAACGTGGACAGGAAGACGACTTTGACATGCTGCTTCAATTACAGAGCAGTCTGTCTTTGTAGAGCCCAAAGACGAAAGGGTTTGCGAGGAGTTAAGATGATGAGAGAGCGCAGAGGGAGGAGGAGGCATATACGGCCGATCTAATTCATATTTCATATCTGCATCTATGTTTCACAGCACCTAGCAGGCCACCAGTCATGTTATAATCAACTTTATCATGTAGTTATGACTGCTAATGCATGAATCAGCGACGTTTCTCATTTCCAAATTTTAAAAAAAACAAAAAATGCACCAAACAGGTGATAGGACCATAAGTTTAGGGGTACTCAGCATCCAGACAGCTGCCCAGCCAGGCAAGATACATTTCCATTTCATTGTTTTGTACACCTTAAAATTTTTTTTTTTTCTTTAATCTTTATATACTGTTTTGTACAATTTCATTCCCACATTCCCCGCATTTGTGAAAGATAAGCAAAACACTATTTGGGAAAGTCTGTGACTAATTATCACGAGAGAAGCTGTGACAGAAGCTGATTCCCAGAATATTGGTGCCTTCTTCCAGTGGTGAACCAGATCCACCAAAACCCACTTTTTCCTCCTTATTTACAAAGTTTCTGATAATTTTCAAGACTTAGACTTAGGTTTTTATTAGCGTCCAGAAACAAAGTTATTACTGCTGCTATTTAAAAGTCCCAATTCAGCTTTATCTGGATGAGAGACGCTTATTTTGGGCATGTAGGTGTTGTGTCTAAGCAGTGAACCAGATCCATCAAAACCCCATTTATCTGCCTTATTTATGGAGATTCTGACATTTTTTCAAACTTACATTTAGAATATTTATCATAAAAACAAAGCAAGGCTATTGCTGCTATTTGGAAATATGCCAGGTGGGCGGGATCAAACCATTTTTGAGGGGTGGGGGTTACTGTATTGTTGTTGTGAAAATATTACATCTCAACAAAGTACATTATGTATTTTTTTTTACTATTATTTTTCAAGTTTGTAAAAAAAAAAAAAAAAAGAACACATACAGTTCAAATATACAATAAAAAAATCTCAGATTTTATGGGTGCTGGGATTTAATTTAGGGGTGCTTCAGCACCTCCAAAAATGGGCTAAAATCATTTATGGCGTCAAATACACAAAAAAAGGCAAGAAAAGGCACATGTTTTAGGGCAAGAAGTAAACTGTTCTTTACGAATAATTTTAAGAGTGGTTCAAGGTTGCTCTGGACACATTCACCTAAAACCTGTCTGAGTAGTTCTCCCCTTGGGGAATTCAACTAAAGACAGCAATTCCTGACAGTCTGTGTGACATGGCGACCGCAGCCAGAGTGACATAACCTGTGGAAGAGAGTGCTGGCTCAGCAACCACGGCTGTAAACAGTCACTCAAAACATCACAACACTCACACGCCTCGAGGAAAACACACAAACACACACATGCATGCACTAAGAAGTGACAGTGACAGTGACAAATGCCTCTTTCAGATATCACATTCAGCCGGTCTAGAGCTGCACACACTTTAGGAGAGGCATACAAACAGGGGGTGACTGGCACGCACACACACATACCCACATACACATGTTCAAGCTCTGGCTGTTACATTACTATTCTATTGAGGTTTAGTAGCACCTCCTTCTCCTCCCACTGGGAATTCGATAAACAGGAAAATCACTGCATTTTTCACACACATACACATTCACACACACACCAACATATTTTCCCCTTCTTCTGCCTTTCATTTGCCAGTCATCTCCGCCAAATTTCCCCATCCTGTTTAGAAAAAAACCCTCTACTGGTCTACTGGCTTGATCATATTAGAGCCATTATATATGAGGCTTTTTTTGCCTGTATGTTTAAGCCCAGGCATCTTTTTTCTATCCTCTGGTCCTCTCTTATCTCGTTACACACTCTTCAGGCTTTGTGGTTAAATTATGTATTAAGGTCAATGTCAAAACACGGAAGATGTGTAATCTGCAGGGAGTTTCCTTTTATTCATTATTACAGTGAAGGCTGAGCACAACTGTCAGCCAGCCAGGGTTGTGCTCAGCATGGAAGCTTATGAGCTCAGCGGGACCCCACCAAGCCTCTCTCCCTCACTTCTCCAGCTCGCCCTCGGCTTCTCCCCCACACACCACCCTCTTCATCCTCTTCCTCCTCCTTCTCCTCCTGGACAGACCCCTGATAGATTTGCCCAGCTCACCCGTCTCACTTTGGGATCTCCCTCCTCTGCAGCGCCAGTCCCAGAGCTGTCAAATGCACCTATATGCCAGTGTCATAAATCTGAAGCAGAAAAATGTGCATGCCAAGGAGGAAAAGGAGGATAAGAAGCTGGCATCTGATCCCCTTATAGATAAGATAATTTGTTTAATTTGAAATCATGTTAGGATGGAGTGAGGCTAAGCAAGGGTATGCCCTCTTCCTCTACTTATTTTATATCCACACTTGTGCAAGTATGAGGGGGAAAGAAGAAAAACAAGACAATGAGAAACAAAAAGTGAAGCAGAGACATTTTTGTTTTGATACAGGATAAACTGACATTATTTGTTGACAGTATATGCTATCATCCTGCATTCTGCTGTCCTCCGCAGGGATCTGGGTATAGGGAGCTCCCACCTTCCTCTCACAAAAGCTGAACACTTGACCCCTTGTTTTCTCAATTGCTGTCAGTCAATGTCAAAGCAGTGTCAGATGTGTACTGACAGCTGTGGCATGACCAGCTTAGAGCGCTGTGGATGCCTTTGACCTAACTGGGTTTGTGATCTCTTCCTTTAATGGCTCACAGGGGCAGGAAACAGTTTGATGAATCAGTCCAGCTTTGTTCCAGCCAGTGTAATTATCTTCCGATTAGATTAATTCAGTTAGGCCTTGGTCGCATTTACAATACTAACAGCATTCCTGGGAGGAGGCCACTCTGTCATGTTAACAATTACACAATTATGTCTGTAAGTGATAATAACTGCTGCTATTATCAACCGCATGACACGCAGCGACCCATAAATAAACATATGCCACAAAAGGCGGATATATTACAAAATAAACAAGAAAATATATGCATATTTTATTTGAAATGGAGAGAGAAGAGCTGAGAGGAGGTACATGAAAAGAAAAAAGCTCCAAAAAGAAGTGTAAGCTCAAGACAAACAAAACATAACCGAGGTTGTAGCTCTTTTTTCCACTGGTGTAGTGAGTGATGGAGAAAGGTTATCACCTGGACAGTGTAGCAAGGAGTCCAAGGTTTGCTTACTTTTGAAAGAATACACACTCTTCCTTAAACTCCCTGTTATTTTTCTCTCTCCCTGCAGCCTCTCTCCTGGTGGTTGCATGGTCTCACTCTAAGCTCACGCGTTGTACGTAAGAAAATGTGTCTTGACTGGTGGGCCTAATTACTGGCTCCTCACTGACCCGTGCCAGGCCGAGGCCTCGTCAGAACACTGATTCAACATGAGCCCCGCACCGGCCAGCACCTCACACTAATGAATACTAATGAATAATTATCACTTGCTGGCTGGCGTGTTCCCACTGCAGGGACACACGCTAGCAGAGCCGCTTGTAGAGCTGTACAAGAAGTGTACAGGCCCTTACCCAGAGAAGAGGCTAACCAGAGCACGAGGCTATGCAGGAATATGAAAGTCTCCCTAAAGGGATGCAGAGGAAGCGTACAAACCCTCAAGGTTAACCAAAAGTAACATTGAGCCGGATGGAGTGCACTGACCCCTGCACAGACTGTTTTGATTGTCATGACCTGTGCACAACTCATGGAGCAAGCTGCAGCAGTTGATACTGGTTCTCCAGACACTCAGGCTGTGAGCAGCTTGTTTGGTGATGATGAAACATGTCAGCTCAAATGTTGCATCAACCATTAGAGATGTAAACCTCTCCTCTTCTTCCTGCTGCTGCGCTATAGGAAATCTATACTTCAATATGACTGTAAGAGGCTGATTATTGAATTTCAACCAGTGACAAAGTGGCATGTAAACAGGTTTGCAACCTATGACCTTAAGTCAACATTTATAAAACATTACAACTACTTGTGTTATCATATAGCCCATTGACATTCTTTACAGTGCTGAGAGGATAGGAGCATTAAAGTAAATGACAAATGTGGAGAAAAAATGTCAATAACTGTTAGTATAAATATTTTATGTGCAAAACGGGATTTTCTTTTCAGTAGATCAGAGCACATCCTTTAAAGGTGCTATAGAAGATGTTTCGGCATTTCAGAAAGCAGAAACTGTTAGCAAATTTTTGAAGAATGCACATGCGCAAGACCAACCTGCTAGATTCACAGCTCCTTCCCCCGGCCACAGAATAACGTGCATGAGTCTGTTAAGCAGACAGCAGGTACAGATTCTCCCTTCATGTCACAAACGCAAGTAAATGGAATGTCTTCATCTAAACGTCGCTAACTGCTAGCAGAATGATGCTAGCAGATGCTACCTGCTGTAAATATCAGACAAGTGGGCGCAGCCTCCGGGATGCAGTGTTGCTCTTGCCAGTCGATCACTCGCATTGATCAGTCTCGCCTATTACACGTTTTTACTACGGTAGTAAAAGTGATTGACGAGCCAGTAGACAAATGAAAAAGTTAAGGAATGCGGATTGGCAGATGTTTTTTCAGCCCCATTACTTTCACAGCTGATGTACAATAATATTTATATATTCAAAGCTTTTAATTAATCATAGCGTATGGGGTAGTGAACCCAATTTTACCAAATATTGCAAAAATTGTTGAAAGAAACATCTTCTATAATGCTTTTAATGTTCCTGATGTAGAATTACTTTGATACTGTGTACAGTGTATGGCAGTGAAGTTTATGGAGTTTTAATGTTTTTTGCTATTCTATTGAGATTATTATTATGCAAACTTTGGCCTTTGAAACAGAATCCCCAGCTTCCTAAATTAAGCTAATCAGCATTCCTGCCCACCTACATCGTGTGCAAGTGTACAAACTGTACTTCACCGACACCTCTGTTGAAGCCAACACAGCCACAAGTTGGGCTCTTTTATATAGTATGATTATGTACAAGGAGGTTTTATTGAGCTCCAATTGGTTTATACTGTAGCTGTTCTACTGTACAGTAGGGATGGGCGATATGGACTAAAAAATGTATCACGATACTTTCTCTTATTTACGTAACGGTAACGTCACGGTAACGATAAATGACGATAAAAGCTATCAGCAAAATATTTTGTATTATAAATCTGTCACTAAAGTCTATCTTGAAAGCCCTACAAAATACCAGAAGCCACTATATCAATTAAGTTCAAGTAGTACACCTGTATTGCAAAACTGTAGTGACACCAATCAAACAAGTCTGAATATGAGAGTCCAAATGCCACATTTATTCAAACGATGCAAACAGCAAAACTTTGCTTTTTAAAAAAAAACAAAGTAAAACACAACTTGATAAATTGTCATCTCACGATAAAACGATAAATTCAAATTGTTATTGTGGGGAATTTCTTTGACGATATATCGCACACGATAAAATATCGCCCATCCTTACTGTACAGTATGTCTCCATTGGCTGCCAGAGCTTCAACAGTATGATTGGCAGTGCTGGAAGCCAGAGATGAAGCTTACAAAGATAAAAACTGTAGATTATAAGTCTTGTTTTCTAATTTGATAGTTTCTGTTTCGTGTCTCTTCTGATTTCCCTTCCTTTTCACAGTGAGATTTCCTTGGCATAACATTGCTTTGTGTTATACTGCATGTGACAATTTTTTTTTTTTTAAGCCTTCCAGCAGGCCCCTGAACATTAGTTTCTTTTTCTGGTCCTGTTCAATCCCCAAATGATGACCTCTTTTTCATTCTAATTTGCTAACTATACTGTGAGAACAATGTTGGCAATTGTTAGCCAAAATCAGCACACTGGCTCAGTCACACCGTAAAGTTCTTTCCATGCGGCAACCTCCGGTGGCCAACTATGAAGCTGCCCGGAAGAAGTATATTTGTAGTTCTCCCTTCATCCACTACGGGCTGGCTGCAAAATATAGCAAATCCCCATAGACTCCCATATTGAAAAAACCAACTTCACAGCAGAAATAAATGTGTTTACAGCCTGGTTCAAAAATATCATTTTAGGTTTTAATAGGTCAAGTTTAACCTCATGTCAACTGTGAGGGGGGTGAAATTTTTTTAATAACTCATCCGTTTAGATGTTATTTAATCTTGAAATGAAATGTAATTAAGGGTGTGTCCTTTTGATTGACGGGCAGCAGAGTGGATGCTGGCCTTAGGGTTGCCACCTTTCAGAAAAAAAAATAAGGGACACCTACCACAGCTCATCGGGGCCACGACCACCACGGGCCGATACTCGTATGGTGGGCTCCTCACAGCAGTGGTATGCTTTATTTTGCACCAGTGTTTTTAGAAAAGGAGTGATCAATAAAACAATTGGTGGCACTTAAAGCTTGAAATGCTGCAATGAACACATTGTTTAAGCAACACTGTTGCATAGAAAGTGCTATTATTTAGTCTACATATGCTGTAATTACATCCATCCCTATTTGAAATAAAATGAGGAAAAAATATATAACAATGTGCCATAAGCACAAAACTTAGTTATTGCATTATCAATAAAACCTAATTAATGAGAAGCTGTCATGCACATATCACATGGCAGCACCAGCAGCCAAAGGAGATCTGTTTGTGTGGAGTGTGCAACAATTAACTTAAAATATAAGCCTAGTAAATACATGAAGAACTGAATGTAACTGTTAAAGTGATCTGTTGTAGACAGCTCTGATGTGTCCGAGTCTGTGGTTCACCTGTGTCACCTCAACTGTAACCTAGAGTGGAATGACAGATTAATTAAACTTATTTCTTTTGCTGCCTCTTATGACTTGAAAGAAAGTCCGGTCATCCAGACAGATAAACCACACCAAGAAAAGAATTTGTGTTGTGAAAACTGAACACTGTGTTCCTCAAAATCAACATTTTGACACAGAATACACAGAAAGTTGTACAAGTTTTGTTTATATAGGAAATATATTGAATGCATATAGGCTATACATAAACACACACACACACACACACACACACACACACACACATATATATATATATATATATATATATATATATATATATGAATGAAACAATATTAATTTAATTTATATTAATTTATCTATCAAATGTTAATCCATTACTGTGATTTATTGTTTAAATAACCGTATAACATTTATATTGGCTGCTACTAATAATGGTTTCTGTATAAATGATCATTCATTCAAATTTAAAAAGTCAACATCCTAAACAATTAATAAACTAACCAAACCAGCAGTCTCCTAAACTTTCCTCTGACATCTTCTGGCAAAAACACAACCAGATAAAAACTGATCCTGTTCTGAACGTGATGTCATGACTGATTCAGTCTCAGGAGATGAGGAGATGAAGATGGGACACTCACGTTTAGGTCGTCTTCGCGGTTCTCACGTGTCTGTGTTGCTTTTCTGATGCGTGATGATGTCTGATGTCAGACAGTCCACCGCGCGCCACTGAAAACACTCACCCACATACGTATTTAACAGTTTCTCTCATCATCTCCACTGACGCTGTCCACCCAAGGACGGGCCTGTTCCCACTCAGGTGTTTTCTTTAGTAAGCGTTTTTGCTTTTGAGAGCATGCTGGAGTATCAGGGGTGGACATTTTAAAAGGCGCGGGTGCCGAGAGCGCGCGTGACAGCAGCACACGCAAGCGCGCAGGCAGCCAGGCAGAGATGCAGGACTGGAGGAACCTGCGATGATCCCGCTGGTTTTGGCTGGCTTTAAAATTTCCGGTGTTTTATTTAGCTCATTATTACTAAATTTAATGTTTATATATGTGTGACAGACATGTGTATTTGACAATTATGGAAATACGGAACAAATAACCAATACGGGACGCAACGTTTTATTGTCAATTAAAGAACGATTCCGTATTTTACGAGACGGGTGGCAACCCTAGCTGGCCTGCCAACTGGTGGCTCCTTGTTTGCTCTCGGTAAGGTCTCAGTCTGTAGAAGAGTAGTACAACGGCGGTTTTTAGTCAGCTAATAGCAAGTCTAAGTGTGTCTTACCTTTACCCCCACCACTTAGCGGGCTAATCTTCGTTAGCTTCTGTGAGATTCAAGTTAGCGCGGTTAGTGTTTAGCCCAGAGTATGTCAGCTGTTCATTGCCCATTTTAGTATTTTCCGGGAGTGACAACACACGCGACACGGCAAGATGGCGACAGTCAGAAACGCCCAACTGGCTTCACTTTCCCCGATTCAGACATGACAAGATACTACGTCCATATTTTTTACAGTCTTTGGTTCTTTCTGATTGGCAAAATTTTTCAAAACCCTTGTCCATTCCTGGTTTATGCCTGTACAGCTCATAATTCCAGGGCTGTGGCCTGTTATACTTTTGTTCATTTATAATTTTGGTCTTTTGATATTGAAACTCCTGTGTTGATCCATATTTCTTACTGTTAAACTTGTCGTAGCATACACCCAGATTCCACATACTCCGCTCCGTTCCGTTCCGCACGACGCAGCAAACGTGTTGCTATGTTATTTAATGAGCTGCAGTCCACATGCTCCATGCGCCTCCGTTGACGTACGGCATCTGCTTTGCGCTGCGCCCAAATTTCAGAGCCAGTCCAATTTTCTGCTCCATCGGCGCAGGCCGGATCAATCCCCACGGCTCAGATCGCACCAAACAGGAGCATAAACATGGATCACATCCGGACTGTCAAAGTAAACACACTGCGAATCCAAAAGTACAATACATGAAAAAGCACACAGTTTGATTAAAAATCACCTCCAGAATTAGAGTTTTTTGTACCGTATGCGTTTAACATCAACCTACATACATTATAGGTTACAGATCAGGACATTGGACAACAAAAGTGGAAAACATGAAATTCCCCAAGGTAAAACACTTATTTCTATCGAGCGTGACAATAAAAAAATTTTTTTTAAAGAACTCTGTATTGTCTGCGTTCTCATGTGGTTCATGTGTGTTGGGTTTGCTATTCACCCAAATTGTACACGTTGATCATTGTGAAAGGCCATTTGATTCATGCCGCCAGAACCTGCCTCACGCATGCTCTCCCCGGGCTCCAAGACCTGGCGGAGCGCAGCTGGACAGAGCTGGGTGCATGTAGTGGGCGTTGCACCTCCCAACGTGTTTGCTGCGCCGTGCGGAACGGAATGGAGCAATGGGGACCAGAGTATGTGGAATCTGGGGGTTAGCTGCTCTCCCTCAGGCTACATCACTCCCAAACTACCGTTACTGGGTTTTTCCTTCGTTTTCCTTTGCAAGTGACCGGTGTTGCAAACTTGTAAGTTTAACTTTAAGTTTTTTCTTGTGAGATGTAGTACTGTTTAGGCTATAGGACACTTGGATTACATTGGATGAGCAGTATGGACGAATATTGCCAAGTTTTTGTGGACTTTTATGGACCATTTTGTGTTGAGTGCCTGTGACCTCCATTATATGAAAGTTGGGGGATAACAAAAAGCCTCCTGATCTCCGGCTGCATTTGCTATATTAAAAAAGTGCTCCAGAGTCTTGCTCAGCACGAGAGTGAGTAGAAAATGAAGGCACATCATTCTGTGGGTGTACTATTCCTTTAATGTCATCTCCCCACACTGTTTTGAGAATGGGCTCTATGCACAGCTCCACAACTGGACGAACTGATTAATCCAGGTGTGCCTGACCTCACTAGCTGGCCAGACACACCTGGATTAATCAGTTCATTCAGTAATGAAAGACAGGAAACAAAGGAGCTACCTTAAATCCAGGATGTAGTGGAGCTGTGCATAGAGCCCATTGAGTGAGCCAGATATGTTTTCTTGAAACTTTTTAGTGAGGTTTTCTTGGAGCTTTTCAGTGAGGTTTTCCATCCTTCCAATGTAATGTTTTCCATAAAATTATTGAGAACATGCCTCACCGGAAGTGCTAAGCCAATGCGGAAATGCCTCTGTTGAAAAAGTAGGCAGGACTGAATAAGGTGAATATAAACCAAAACTCTTGTCCATGAAGCCCACAATGCATTGCGAAATGTCACGTGCCCTTTCGAGCCCTATACAAACTCCACAAGAGGCTCTGCAACCAGGCTCATGGGGGGGGGGGGAACTTCACCAAGTGATTATACATTTATAACAAACTTTGTGCCAAGATGGGGTGTCTGTGTATTTAAATGCCTCGTGTGTTGTTCACATTTTTGCGTCTCTGTTAACCCTGCCCGCCTCATGGGCAAAGTCTGCAAGAGCCCAAACTGCAGAGAGAGAGAGAGAGAGAGAGAGAGAGAGAGAGAGAGAGAGAGAGAGAGAGAGAGAGAGAGAGAGAGAGATAGATAGATAGATAGATAGATAGATAGATAGATAGATAGATAGATAGATAGATAGATAGATAGATAGATAGATAGATAGATAGATAGATAGATAGATAGATAGATAGATAGAGAGATATGTGTGTGTGTGTGTGTGTGTGTGTGTGTGTGTGTGTGTGTGTGTGTGTAAGTGTGTTGTGGGAACCATGTTCCGGATTTTTACCATCACCTTGGGGACGTCTTGCCCTCGTGGGTACATTTTCCCGGTCCCCACGGGTACAAACCCTGTTTTGAGGGTCAAGATTATGTTTTAGAGATTGAGTTACAATTAGGTTTTGGTTTGGGTTAGGACAAGGGTTAGGTTTAGGCAATCAGTTATGGACGTTAGGTTTAGGGGCTAGGGAATGCATTATGTCAATGGATATACCCCATGGGGATATAAAAACAAACGTGTGTGTGTGTGTGTGTGGGGGGGGGGGGGGGGGGGGGGGGTTAGGGGGGGTGCGTGTGTGTGTGTGTGCGCGCGCAGTTTAGCATGTAGTTTATTAGGTTCAAATTGATTTAAGAAGCTTAGATATCTAATGGCTGTCCAATAAGACAATTCTTATGTTGCTGGCTGCTAAACCTCTGATAAAAAATATTTGATTTATTTCTTATTTTCATTATTTATTATAATTGATATTTTTTTCCACCTTATTGTGGTCAGGAGGTTTGTGTGCTTCAGTGACCCCAAGAGCTATACCAACAAAAGTTTTGGTTCCAGATGGGATATCCAAGCTGGACAGGTCTAAGGCCTGGGATATACTTGTTTTACTGTTGGGACGTACGCGATTATTGAGCCTAAGCAGTACGCATCATGGCGCCCACGCGCTCCCTGCGTGAATCACTACGGTCCAGCAAAGCGTTGCGTTGACGCGAGGTAACGTGCCGCATGCGCGTGGTGCAATATTGACTTGAACTCTAGAGGTGCTCGTGCGTACAAAAAGCGTGAACACGAGGTCAGAGGTAAACACAATGGCGAACACAATGGCGTCGGCGAGTAGTTTTGAAGAGCGTCTCTCGGACCTGGTCCGAAACTACAGACACTTATATGATATTTCCTCCCCGTTGCTGGCGACGAGACCTCTTTTTCTTTCGCAGTAGCAAAAGTAAAATGATCGTTTCTTCTTCGAGAGCAATAACATTGTCTATTTTCCACATACACCTGGGTCGTTCACGTATGCCCCGGAAAAACAATCTGACCGGCAGACTGACCTTTTTACATTATCATGAAGTGCTGTGTACTCCTCCTAGCGGTGGCCTCCGGTATTGAGCGTTTCGGCCGCGAAGTGCTGCAGCAAGTATATTCACAGACGACGCAGACCGCTTGCGTGAACGTTTGCGTCCACAGCAAGTATATCCCAGGCCTTAGTGGAGAGGTCTGACACACTGTAATCCATTTCTTGAATTCTGTTAGCAACCCAGTCCCATTAAGAAAACACTTAGTTATCAATAACAACAACAAAAAAAAGGGCTAAAGCATGACGTGTACACACGATGCCCCCTTCATTTCTGCATGTCCCTCATGTACACATTCCAGGAGCCGGCCCTGCACTGAACTGTATTTTACTCTTCTGGAAATCTCCTACACCTCCATCTGCATAACAATGGCTCAACACTGGGAGAATATTTTTGAGGGTAGAAAGTGAGTACCTCAAATCTTACATTCTTAGGATAATGAAAGTAACATAAAATAATGTAAAATATGTAATATAAGTCACAAAAAAAGTAATGTAAAATATACTTATTCCTATCAATAATTCTTTAATTAAACTTCAAAGAGGGGGCTTTTTTTAATTTAATTAATTTTTTTATTATTATTATTTTGTCTTTTTCTCATGTTATGTTCCTATGGCATTTTACATGTTTAAAATAAGTCGGATAAGTTGTGTAAGTCATGCAAATTGTATATAATGTGAACAACTTTGTATTATCTCTTCATAAAAAAAGAAAGGAAAAACGTTTTGCTCTCATAAAGTTAGTTTTCTTATAACATGTCATTTCGTAGTATCATACCAACAACCACGATGCCTGTTCTTCATGAAAATAAAAAAGATGACATGAATAAAAGCTGTAGAAAATTTTGCTTTGTTTAATCAGAGAGCAATTAATTTATTATAAAACACTTTTTCATAGAAGTACACTAAATGTGATTGAATTTTGGACTGATAATGATGTTAAAAAATAAATCATTGCTTTTTTTCGTTTATAACTTATTTACTGGGTTTGAATAAGAACAAACTTATATATACATGAAAGATCTTTTGCTCCGAAAGACCTTGTAACCTTTTAATCTTACCAACTCAAGGACCTTGTTTCTGCCTTCGTAGCCCAAAAGAATTATTGTGTGCCCAGTAAATTTAGGGTAAATTCAATAAGACACAACCACGAAATACTGGTCACTGCCATCAGGTAATCTTTTCCTATTTGCACACATCAAGATGAATATCAGCCTATATTGATACATATCCCCACTTTTTTTTCACATCTATTGGGCTCAGATGTTCTTAAAAACAACTGAAGCTAATTATCTTAAAGTTGTACTTCCATGTTCATTTCATTAATATTTCTGTGTTCTCCATTATTATTGAATGCATTCTGCATCGTTTCTGTTTAAAAAAACCTTCTGGTTGCTTAGTATCCAGCTGTATTTGTATACTAGAAGAGAGGCTTGTGGTCCAACAGCAGGCTTTTCCGGGTCCTTCTCATGAATTTCCGTCTGATTGGCTGGCTCCCATCAGTGTATGAAGGAAGCTCCGCCCTCTGCTCTTATTTCGCTACAGACAGGAAATAGAGCCGACAAACAAGTTTGTTCCACCATGCTAACAAACAGTTAGCTAATTAGCTTCTCAACTCCGAAGCTACAGCCGTGCCGTCTTTACTTCTAGTGTGTAGTGGAGGGTTACCTGCCTTCCAATGGACAGATAGAAACCCCACGTGGGATACGCTATTTGAAATGTTACGTAGAAGTGCAAGGCTGTTCCCGATTTGCTCTTTTCTTCGTATTGTTTCTCTGATGAGAAAGCACAGCCGACTGGGGGGAACGCAACGCTAGCAAGTCAGCATGTGTAAGTAAACAAGGGGAAACCCTCCGTATTTCAGAAGGAGCAAGTTAAATGGGTTTTCAGTGGAAGGAGGCCTTTAAGAAAAATCATAGGAAAGGAATGTAAGGACAGTAGTGTTATTTGTGTTTTTAATGCAACACATAGCTACTGTTTATGTCCAACACTGTTCCTGCTGCAATTCAAACCTTAAAGTAGCGGTTTAAATCAGCGTTAAAACTAAGTCACAGAAGTGCAACTTTGTTATGTAAAGATTATGTAAAATATTGCAGAAAAGCACCAGGTGGCTCATTCATGTCACCGACACATTAGTTGTTATCTGACTAATGGAATACAGTGTGTATCTGGGGAAAAAAAAAAAACTATTTTAATGTGTAATATATCATATTAGCTTACAAATGGACTCTTTTATCTAATTAGGAAACAAATGGTCACAACTGAGCAACAGCTACTGGAGCCAAAACAAAAACCATGTAAAGCTTATCCTTCTGATGAACTCCGATCTTATCTTTCTCTCAGTGGTTTCACTTAAAGACTTCGGTGAAGGAAAACATACATACATACATACATGACCGGACTAGCTTATCTCATCATCAGTAGCAACATGGCAAACAGCTGCCACTGCACTGAGGTTTTAAACTTTGTACATTTCAAGTTCAAGAATTTCTCTTTGACTTTCTTCAACACAGCCCAAGATGGTTCAGTATGGCTTCTTTAGAAATTTGAGAGGTGTAACCGGCAGACCTTTAAGGACATTTTTCAGTGGAAGTATTAAAAATAAATAATCTAGGTTTAGTTTAGTTAAAGAAACAAGTGAGCACTTAAATATATTCTTAATTGTTACTTCTTTTTTTAAAAAAAAAAAAAAAAAAAACCTAAGTGGGTCTTCCCTCACTGGTGTTCAGGTTTAGCGTACAGAATGGAAACGCAAAATAAAAGTTATAAAAGTTGAGTTTATCTCATCAGTCCACCGAATAGATGTGTTTTGATAACTTACTGTATATAACAAAAAAAAATTTTGGTGCTATTGTTTCAATTTTCAATTCTTATCTGTATTTAATATCAATCCCATGATCCTTTTGCACAAACTAAAACATCATTTACAATCAACTCCAAGATTAGAAGTGTATGAGCCCAATGTTATAAATTTCTATCAGAAGCAGCAATAAGTTTAACCATCATAATATTCCTCATGCTAACTCATAGTCATAGCAGTGGAGTGTGTATGTGGCAGCTGACTACACCCTAATACTGAGTGTGGGTGTGTATGTGGGTGCAGGCGTGTGCACAACATGCTGGTTTTCCCCCTTGTGAGGAAATGTAAAACTTCTTGGTGTGTTATTTTTCTCCCCACCGTTTGTTCTTTTGATCTGTGTGTACATTATCTCCAGCTCTTTGAATTTCAATTTCACTGTCATGTAAGCTCTTTTCATCACAGCCGACGGTTGCAGCTCTAATAATATTCAACTTTTAGGTCACAGTGGAATGCTAATTAGATTGCTATTTTAATTAATATGTCCCTGCAGGTTTCCATATCAATTCAGTTTTAACACTGTATCGTGCACTTTGAGCCAATAAATTAAAATGAATCCCCAAAATAAAAACACTTCAAAAAAAGGGGAAGAATTTTAAGGTGTACAGGAGCAGCGCTCGTTTGAACTGTGTTTACATAAATTGCTTATTGTTGCCTAATAATATTAAGCGTACTTGGGTGAATTTAAACTTGCTTCAATAAGTCATTGTAGACGTGTCTATTTTCTGCTAATAAATCTATACATGGATCTGCTCATGAGATAAAAGGCTCAACTTAGCTGGTTATTTTCAAGGGCAGTAGAGTGTTAAATGTGCCTTAAAAAGAGGGAGATAAGTGCAGGTGCTGCAATACTACAGACCGTGTGTGTTCGTGCTGTGGGTGGCATTTAAGGACTTAAAAGTGCTTCACTTTCCATCAGAGTGTCATTTGTCTGTCAGCATTTCTGTGTGCGTGCACGTGCATGCACATGTATATGCTCGTGTGTGTGTCGCCGTGGATTCTCGAATGGTCGTTCTGTCCTGCAGCTCAGAGAGTCCCATTCATCATGTTGAGAGGGAACGGAGAGGCCTGGGATATGAGCACGGCTGTATTCCTCTCATAATCAAAGGTCATACTGGAGACCAATGTTCAAATTGCTTTACTTCACTGCGAAGAACCCCCCCCCCCCCACACACACACACACACACACACAAATCAGACGTCATGCCAAAATGATGCCATACAAAATATGTTGCATATTTCATTAAAAGAATGTGTTGTAACACCTGCACAAAAATGAGCAATCAAATCTGTGACTTACTGTAATTTCATCCATAATGCTTTATCTTTATTTGTATTGTTCAAATGTTGCTCTTACATTGGGCTCTTACTAAGAAAGAAAGAAAGAAAGAGTCTTTCTGGACAAAATTCACTAATGCATACTATCAATACAGCCTCCTTAGGAAACAGGAAACGCATTGCCTTTGCACGCTAACCAAAATTTATATTCATAGATGAGGAGGGTGGGGGCTATTTGGATGTTTATTATACTTTAAAATGAAGTGATCCGCATTTCGCTGCCTGCGAGGTAATTAATGTGGGGAAATCTTGAATTAAAGATGTAAATCCTGACACTTTGGCAGGGGGGCCGGTAAGGGACAGTGGTCTCCAAGGTCTGGATTATTCTTAGCGTATACCAATTAACACCATGTATCTTCTTTTATGTTCACTTCAATTAAGAGCCTTTACAATTTTTAAGTTCTTTTCTTCTCAGTAGTTAGAGAATGTCAGAGAGACTGATCAAAGGCATTAGCTGCCGTCCGTGCACCATAGGTAAAGCTGTTTTGCATAAAGAAATCTGCATATTGCTAAGAAGGTTTTCATTTCATTTTGCATGAATTATAGAGCCAGAGATGCTGTTGTAGATGGAGGTGGTGAGGTATGATCTTACACCTTTACACAAACACACCTCATAAAGCATATTAACACTGAAACATCAAACTTGGTCAAATCTTTGAGGATCTTTATGTCATGGTGACAATCTCAAGATGAAACAGACCAACACCAGTTGAATGCATCAGATGTGTTTAGCTTCCTGAAGAATGGGGTTATGCATAGCTTCTATGCAAGGCTTCTTTAAAACTAAAATTCATGATTAAGAATGTTAATAATAAAGTTCGGGCACGGCAACGTTAGCACCAACTAACTGTCTCTTGAAGTAATCATACCCTGATTTATATGTGTGATTTTGTCACCTCTGTCTCCCATAACCTTCTTTTATTAGGCCCGCACATCAGACTTGCTACTAATGGCCTTCACCTCAGCTCAGCTGCCTTCCCCCATTGTTTTTACTGTTCTTTCCCCTTTTCTTTGTGTTACTTACCTTTTAGCCTCGAGATCCTCTATCCTCAGAATTCAATACAAACTGATGTTTGTGTATCTACAGTATGCACATTGTTCACCTAAATAGATCCAGTATTGCAACCATTTGTACCGCTGTGGACAAACGCTGAAAATAAGAAAAAAAACAACCTGTTCAGTTGTGATAATCACTTCCATTTAATTCAATTACATTGTCAGCTACCAATAAATCAATGAGCAAATGAACTGACCGGCTATGAAGAATAACCATCCAGTGCTTGTCTGTATTATTCTATTGATGTTCCTCCAACGGTCGTCCTGGAGATATTGAATGCTCTTTAAGCGAAGTGCTGACATCATAATAAAAGGCCACCACAAACTGGCCGGCTGTGCGGTTTGGGAGCTTCAGGCTAAAGAGACGGACGGCCTCTGAAGAAGGAAGAAGAAAAGCAATCTTCAAAGTCAATACAACCAAGTGCTCTATGTGGTTGCATTTACTGCACATAATGAAACTACAAATAGCCTCTTATACAAAGCCCACACAGTGGATACACAAATGGCACTGCAGTCAGAACAATTATGCAAAAACTGGAATGATAAATAATGTGTTCAATGGTATCTTTTGACATTAATATCACCCCTGACTTGTTTTGAAATCTGTCAGTTTACTTGAAGTCTTTCCTGAGCCACACAAAAAAATCTAGATGTGCAGAATATATATTTAAATTGACATAACATAGAGTTTATTTTTAAACATACTCAAATGCACTTTCACCTCAGTGTGTGCATTTGTTCCTGACTTTTCTGATGACTGTATTTACTCCATCGTTCAAGTCTCCATGAAAATAAAAATAAAGAAACGTTGGTGATTTCAAACATAAAAACATAAAGGTGGGCGATGTGTCTTTGTAGCTGTGTGTATTCATAACCCAAGTGTCTCAAAGCATTATTAACAAAAATCTTTTGCTCAGCTTTGCATTTCTGAGACCAATAAAAGCAGCTTGAGAAGGCTGCACCAGAGCAGCACATCGCACACACAGCACAGACAGCCATCTAGTGTTGGAAATGAGAAGGTGCATGAATCCAGGAAGGGGAAAGGCACTTTATTGCACCCTATATAGACTGTGTTTATGTCTCTATTTAGTTTTAAGGGCTATGAATAAGGGATATTTTAGTAGGAGCAGATAAAGAGACAAGTCGAAGAATGAACTAACAAAGCCTAGATTAAGCATCAAGATGTTTGTTGTCTGACATCATTACACCCACAAACCGGGGAAAAAAAAGCCGCTCATGCTCTTTTGTACTCTGAAAACAAGCGCATGAGGTACATTAATGGTCAGAACTTGTCTTTTCAGCCCACACAGAACACAGCGCACCCTGGTTTAGCCTAATAGCTAGCCTGCTGTGAGAGCTTAACCTCTCCTAGGCATACTACAGAAATAACAAGGCATCAGATCCTGGAGACTGTGTCCACCTCTTTTACAAAAAACTTGTCTTCACTGTTACCTTTTACCCCCATTTGCATTACAACAGCATAAAATGGGATTTTTGTTAATGTATGCAACCCAAATAAACAAAGATTATAAACAAATGTGTGCAACTGTGTGCATATTGGGACCATGAATATGTATTTGCTGAGCGTTCAAACAAAGACACAAAGGGAGGCCCAACCTGTTGTCAGCTCAGCCCCTTTTTTCCCTGCTGTGAAAACCCTGCTCCCTTAATAATCACACATCATTATGACAATAGATGTTAGGCAAAACACATAAGCCACACACAAGCAAACAGAAGCAGAAGCAAACATATAAATACTGCAAACCGTGCATATCATCACATACTCCTTCACATACATGAAGAGTGCAGCTCTGAGACATTTAACAGTTCATCCTCTCAGTCTCCAGGCTGCTGGAAAGGTCTTGTAGTCGTGCACATGCAAGGCCGCTCCCACAGACTTATCATCTAATTGCTTTTCATTGATCCTGTCCGATCAGGTGGCTAATGTTCATCCTTTTCCAGAGCTCTCTCCCGAGCATGTCTGCCATTCCTAATCAGAGAAATGTACATCTGTTTCACTGCTCATAAAACACCCAGACACAAGAAGACAGGATAACAGATAATTGTCTGTATACTGTTTGAAAAGGTGCCCCCCCTATAAGGGTGCATTTACTCATGTGTTTGTGTGCTTACACGTGAAACAAGCTATCCCTGGTCTGTCGACAGTTCCCATGCAGACCAGATGAGAAAATTTGTGTTCATTTTGTAGCTTTAATTATTTTTAATGCATTATGGATGGAAAGCAAAACAAAAAAGCTTTGTTACCTCAAAACAAGCAGATAGCGGATTTTGGACAAGAGGGAGTCCAAGAACACGTCTGTTTATTTTGAAGGGCACACAGAGAAAGCTTACCCTGTAAGGTGAACCAGATCGAGGATTTGGGACAGAAACTCCAAGCTCCTCTTGAAGATTAAATGATGTCTGCATCAGAAGTGAAGGCCAGTGTCTGTTGGCAGACACTGAGCTGGACTTCTGGGGGATATTACAATTTGTATGACTATCAATGGACAGCACATAATTCCAAATATACATTTTTTTTTTTCCTTTTAGTAATAGCCCAACCCTGGACGACAGCCATGAGTGCACTTACACACACATGCACAAAATTCATCCGTCTCAAAGGGAGATGTATCACAGCTTTGGTTTTAACATGCAGGCCAGTTCTTGGTGGTACCAGATCAATGGAGGGTTTTAAATCAGACACAGCCAGTAAGGCAGACAGAGAAGACCATCTTTGGCGCACATTAAGAGAACACTTTCCTTCTCCTCAAGATCACAAGTTTTCTCTGTGCTATTGAGTAAGACTCAACTGTCTTGTGATGCCTATTAAAAATATTAACTTTAAAGGTGAAGAGTTTTTTTTTTTCCTCACTATTGTGAGCTTGGGTTTCTTTGACAGAAGTGTCTGAATTACAGCAGCACAGTGTAGCATTATACTAATGCATCTCTGGAAAGATGGTTGCTTCAGATGACTGTGGAGGTCTTTTACAAAAAAAAAACAAATCTGCTCTTAATACTTGTCATTGTTCCAAGAATAACTTAACTGAATGTCTCCAGTAGAAAACAGAGTGACATTTCAGTTACTTAGATTACATTTTCTTACTTTTATCCATTTTTGCTGAAGATGTAAGATAAAGTATGTCATTTCTATCTATTTTACCATTAAAAAACATCATCAAGTACCCTGGTGATCCCAAATCCAAAATACTATGCATTCTGTTTATCTCACTTCGTATATATCTCCTAACTGTTCTGTATATATGGCATAAAGAGGCAATCATCTCTGCTTTTGCTAACTCCCTTCGGACCTTCTCCCGTACATTATTCAGTCTTATCCTGAAGTAACAGCCGTCCTCTACATTCAGACAAGCCGACCACGAACACGCCACACTAATGTGATGTAAAAATGAATGATGAAATTCAAGGAGGCCAAATGAAAGAGAAATCGATGTGTGTTTGTGTGCGCACATACGTGTGTGTGAGCAGTCGTTGGCCCTGGTGTAAGGTTGTCTATGTGTGTTCAAAGGTGAGGCCTTGGGTGATGGAGAATAGGATTCCCTTACCTCCGTATAAGTACAGAGGAGGATAAAAGCCAGCTGTAATGACCTTGGTATAATGAAGGCCTCACTGATTTCCATGATTTTTCTTGCTTTCATGCCACGATTCTGCTATTCCATAGGAGGGGCAAAAAGGGAAAAGAGGGAGCTTTGTCTGCAGCCGACAACGTTTGCCTAGAATCGAACACAAACTCTTGTTCCCATGTACAAACCATTACGTGGACGATTATAATCTTGAAGCAAATTAATAGATGAAACACATTTGTTTTAATGGGCTGGTATTTTCCCCCCCTTTTTTTAGGTGGCCAATTTACTTGCAATTTTCTTGATTTGTGAAGTTATTTAGAAAGTGATGTAATGCTTGTTTCTTTTTATCTTGAGAGCAAAGAGGCAGCATGTTGTTTAGGGCTGCTCAGCTAATATGCCACAACGAAATGAAAGGCTTCAAAAGAGCTTTTTCACTTGGAGCTGATGTAGTGCTGTGGCTGACCTCCAAATATGATTAGACTGTAGTAAACACAACAATAGAAAACAATAAACAACTGGTAATTGGTGTGATCTCTGTTCCAACAAAATCTTTCTTGATTTGCTATGAATTATAAGCATTAATGTGTCTGCACACCATGGCCCTCTGAGGATTTCAAAACGCTCTTGCTCCATCCTGATGGGCCCGTCTCATTAAAGCAGAAACGGAGACGGATGCTGGAAACTGATGTACAGTACGCTGATCAGAAAAACTGGCATGAACTCACCTATAATTCATGCTGACTGTGTCTCTGATATAAGGTGATTATAGCTGAGTGAATTGTTTATGTGCATATGTGTGTGCCTTAGACAGTGAGGAAGGCAATACATCATCCCGGGCAAAGTGCGCCCTCTACAGGCAGCTTTTACCCACCATACAGAACCTTTGATGAGTAGTTTTAGAAAAACGCACTAGTTTTTCAAATAATAGAAATGCTGGAGTTAAGATTTCTTAAATAAATATACCATATTGAATGAGTCTGTTCATGTCTTAAGTTACATGCAGCTCCAGGTTTTCATGCTTAAGCTTTCCAACTCCATACATGCCACCTCTTTCATTAATATGAGATGAGAGACAAACTCTCCAAAGACCCCAATAGGCAGAGGCATTGTTTCTCTTTTAAAGTCATCTCAGATGGAAGGAGCAAACTTCAGAGCCTTAGTGAAGTGTCTAATGAAAGAAGTCTCCTCCTCCGCGGCTCCATTTCGCGCAGCGTATTAGGAATCTAAATGTTGACTGAAGACAGTTTGATTCTCAGTCTGTGATTTTCTTAAGGAATAAAAACAGTGTAGCGTGTTTACAGTGCAGCCATGAAAGAGTTATGAGAAGGCTCATCACTGCTCGATGCCATTTTGGGAGGCGGAAAAGCGATTCATACCACAGTTCATATGAAAGCCATATCAAACAGAGAATGTTTAAGACCAAGATTAAACAAATTTCTGGTCGAAAATATCATCATCCCTGTAAGATTTCTGCTTTATGCCAACAGTTTCAACCATGTCTGGCGATTAATGGAAATAAAACAGGAAGTGTGCAACATGACCAGAAGTGGGTAAAAAAGTGTCATTATAGTATTTTTGTCATAGCTTAGGTATCTCAGGTATACAAGCTGCAAATATGAGAGTTTAAATCACTCTGTAATTCAAAAGCAGGATTTTTCTTTCTATAACACCAACAGCTGTGCAACAAAAAAGGTTCTTTAAATGATCTTCATGGGCTTTTTGGAATTATTAAACTCTGTATTTAAACAATGTCATGTGTCATCCTCAATAATCTGTTTAGAAATAGGAAAACTCATAGAAGAAAATTCCAAAATAGATATTGATTCTATACAAAAACTAAATAGACTAAATTCATACAAGCCAATGAGGAAGTCTATACAATATCTAAACAAAACTGCTTAAAAGGAGAAGTTCAGGATTTTTGACAGGGCCTCATTTTCGAGTAAGCCAGGATACTACTATCACCGGAGACAGTTTCAACATATTTCATTCCATTATTCTAGTTCCAGGAGGTCGCCAATGCTAATGCTAGTGTAAGTCAATAGGAATCTGCTAGCCTGTCATTAAAAACAATCTTATCCACACCACAGAACATCCGAGGCAAACCATTTATAACTTAAGACTATCTGTGTGAATGCCATGTTAATAGAATAATTGTACAAATAAAACTAATCTTGCATTTTGTTGCATTTTGATTGTTGCTGCAGACACTACAAAGTTTTACTTCCTGTATTTGGCAGCAGAGGGATGTCATCTGCTGCCTGAAGGAATCTGATTACACAAATAGACAGTCAAAACTACGGCCAAGTCTGAAAGGTATCAGGAAATGTCGGATTTTGAAGACAATCTCTAACTTTTTTCATCAAACTGTCACCATATCACTATGAACTGGAATACACTGACAAAAGTAGTGACACTACCACCCGGAAGCAAAGTATATCATTCCGCAGCTGGTAAGAAACTAGTTCCTTGATATGTAATGCAAAATTTGTCATACAAGGCTAGTTTTACTTGTTTAACACACAAGTTTACTAGTTCACACGGCATTTACACAGATAGGCTTGCTGATTTGCCTCAGATGTTCTGTGGAGTGGATAAGATTGGTTTTAATGACAGGCTAGCAGATTCCTATTGACTCACACTAGCATTAGCATCAGCAACCTCCTGGAACTAGAATCCCAGAATGAAATATGTTGGAACTGTCTTCAGTGATAAGTAGTATCCTCACTTGTAAATGAGGCCCCATGTCAAAAATCCTGAACTTCCCCTTTAAGCCCTTTATAAAGGACTGACAGACATTAATGCTTTATTAGTATGATTACACTATTCCGTCTTACCCACTAAAATTATCATTTATTATATTCTTATTTAGTTTTTATGTGTTAAGGCTACATGCAAGACAACACTCACTTTATATTCTTAAATATGGGCACTCCCATTATATTATTACCATTGCTGGTATTTAATTAATGTAATATGTATTGAGTAGCTATTGTGCATTTAAAATAACACTTTATGTTAACTGTGCAATTGAGCAGCCTGCAATATAATTACGCACCTAACACTTTAACACCTTTGCACGCTGCACTTTAATCAGCCTTTTGATATCTAATGAAATATGTATGGTCCTCTGACCCATGGCCTGTATGTTTCATGATCCACTTTACTTTCCATTTTTCTTACTTTTCTTTTTTTTCTTTTTTTGTCTTATTGTGTTTTTAAGGACACGTCTTCTCTCTGTGTGATCCTGCTCATACTGGCCATGATGGCTAACTGTTCTACTCGTTGTTGCTGTTGTTTCATTGATTTTATTATGTTATGTTGTTGATTGTAACTGCGGCTACAATTTTGCATATTTACATGTTCAGTCATTATCAAAATTTTTCATACCGTCCAATTAAAGAAAAGGCTAAATTCACAATAGTAATTCAAATAAGAGGAAACTAAAGAAACTAATAGTAAAATTATATACACCTGTATATGTATATATATATATATATATATTATATATATAATTCAGTGAAACAAAATACTCCTTTTGAATTGTGGTTGAAAATAACAATTTAAAAAACAAACAAAACTGTCTCAGACACATTAGAGCACCTGTCCCATGAACAGTGGAACAAAATACCTGTCAACAGGAGCAGTCTTATTGAACATTAGAGAAAACATCTGATTGCAGTGATGCCTCAAAGTGTTGCTTCACAAAATTTTAGCTTCAGAGTCCCATAACGCTTGTTTACTTGTTTTACTTTTTGTGTGTTTGTTTCTAATATTTCTGTTGAACCACAGTTCAAAATCAGTGTCATGATTTTCATACATTTTGTATTTACTATTGCTTCGTCAATTTCTTCTTATTTTTCTCACAGCTGATTTTTCACCTTCTTTGATTGGAGGGTATGAACAATTTTGAGGATGACAGTATATGTCCATATTGTCCCAATTTTAAATAAACTTAAACTCAACTCAAACTCAACAAATTCACCTCCTGTAGAAAAATAAGCAATATCATGGTGTTTATTTTAATAGCTGCTTAAAGTTAAATCCCAATGTTAGCAAAACAAGACTGAAAGTGAATTTTAGTGTTTAGAAATTATTGAATTGCTGAAGGTAATCAGTAGCATCTGTGTGGAGTCATTGTTTATACAACATTATCCTCTGTCAAATAGGGAAGAAATATCCAGTCAGGATAGAAATTTCACATTTTTCCTGTTTTATTGTAATTTACTCAGGCAGTAGTATAACACACAACATTTTTGATGCCCCGAGATGACCCTACAGACCAAGAATAAGCATATGAACCATGTCTTTTTTAGATCTTTTTTTTTCTGAAAATATTGCTAAGGCTTAAGGAGTTAAAGAATTTCTAATGACATGTCTAACAAGGTAAATTTGCAAAAAATTAAAAATTTAATTAGTTTTCTAGAGCCAATTCTGAATCAAAGTTGAGTTTTTTAAATTCTGAGTTTTCATCTGAAACAATTACAGTCATACTTTCCAAATAGTGTAGATAAAAGGAGATGCCTGGGGGGGATAAAAACAAGAATGTGGCCTTGAATGTTAACTCATGACCATGAGTTGCTGAAAGCAGGTAAGGCACCGTCCGTTTTACTTTTACCTCATCATAGATGCCTGCATACACAGTTCTGCTGCTAAGTTTTTACTCATCGTAACGTTTGTTTGCACAGTAGTAAAATTTACTGCCATTTCGTCTTCATACCGTCAAGGAAATGAAAGTTTAAGCAGAGCATCGGCATCATTGGTTATTGTAAAAGTTAAAAATATAAACATAATGCTTTTGTATAGGTAGAATGATTACTGTAGATTAAGAAATTATCTACTTTTCAATACAGCTCTCTATTGCCGTGTTTTCGTCCAAAAGCAACCAGTCACCCACCAAATATTCAAAACTTATGACCCCCTTTTAGATCTAATTTGTACTTTTTCAGAGACAGCTTAAAACTGCAGTCCGGCGAAGGATCTTTTTAAAAGGAGCACAAAATATACCTTAAAACGCTTGTGAAATTTTAACAATGACTTTCCAGAATTAACTGTCAGACATTTTTCACCTTTTCACAAGCAATACTTTTAGCTCACCGTATGTGCTGCATATATTAAGCTGACATGTATGAATTCAAGTCATGAAAGAGAAAAAAAAAATCAAATCAAATCCATTCTCCATATCTTCTGGGAAATCTGTTCGAACTATTTAGGTAATTCAGTAAAATCTGGAACAGATGTGGAACTCATTTGTTTGTCTGACTGAGGCTTGTTCTTATCTCTGACTCACACAAAAATGTAACAAAATTGTCTGCTTGACCAGAGACCGAGAGACCAGTTCAGATGGAGGTGACAATGCAAACTCAAGTAAATGTCACTAATATGATTTTGAGGTTATAGTCAAACCGGAAAAGCTCCTATTGGATGAAAACCAAAATTGAAAACAGACTAAAAGCTTAGCAAAGCCAAAATCCCCAGAATGACTTGTAGCTGAGTCCGGAGTAGAATCTGCGAATGTCTAACATCTGCAAGTCATGGCATTTTGTACAAATGTAAGAAAAAATTATGAATATTATTCATTGGACTGAATTTAAAACCATTTCCTATCTCTTAATGCTTTTGTTTACCCTCAAACATGCCAAACGTTATGTGCATTTATTTATGAAGAATGCTTTCCTTTCATTTTTGCAGCGCTTTATTCAGTACACCAGAAACTTGAATCTGGAAATAATTCTTTATAGAAAACCAAGAAAAAACATAAACAATCAAACAGGCATATTGCCTTTACCATCATGTGAATATGGCCCAATACAGTCCAAATAAATCTGAACTACGTATGTCCATAACTACAGCACAACACTTTCAACTTCATTCATTCTCCTTATTAGAATTGATTGCTTATCGTCTACTTCACAGAGCGCTCATATAGCATAGCTGACAGCAGTAAAGAAGAGTTGCTCACATGAACTCCACACTAACACTTTCCTACACTAACCAGCTGTCCCCCTGTGGATTCAGCCTCAGCCAAACCTTTGAAATGTCCTTCAAGGCGTGGAAAAAACACAACATGCACACTGCTTTGGGTAAAATCCTATTTGTACACCATAATTACTCTTTGAAAAGTTGCAAAGTTTAAAGTTTCAAGACCTTCACTTTTTCTCTTCTCATTTCAGATATTGATTGGGCTCTAAAATGCATGTAAGGCTGTGCTGTTCCACAGAACAAAGAGCTTTCTCATTACGTGCTACGCCTCAGACAACTTTGAATGTTTCAGATTTGATTCACTTGGGTTATCAAGGGACACAATCAGGAGAATGCAGTCAATAATTTTTACAACTGTGGAACAATTGTTAATCTGCTTAGACAAGACTGGAGGCACTTTGAATGTGGTTATCAATAACACAGAGGTTTGGAGTGATGGGTGTCCCTAACGTCTTTCATGTTTAAACTAAAGAAGAAACATCTGTAAAGCCCATGACAGGCAATTTTGGTTAAGACTGCACACAACTGTGCTTTGGTTTTCCCTAAAATCATTTTTTGCTTTCAAATTATCTTCTGAAGTGCATCGCTGAAGGCATATCTAAGTCATAAAGTTCATGTGAAGAAAAACGGACGGATAAATGAGACAAGACTACAAATAATATACAAAAAAAATCTAATGTGAAAACAATTTATAGCTATAATTTGTCGTTGTCAAAATGGAAAGATTAGTCGAGCCAAAAGTTGTTGTGTTGGCTGCATGATAAATGTAATTGCCCAGCAACAGTGTATTTACAGAAACAAACAGTAATTAAGTTGTTGGTTTTGGTTGCAGCATCTGTGAAAAAGAAAAATGATTCCAAGAAAATTGTTTTTGTTCCATTAAAACCAGAACGCATTATCATAGCTGCTCAAGTGCAACTAAAATATGCCTCTTTCAATATACATCAAATAAATACATTGGTGATTGAAGTCTCTTTGTAGGCTAAAGTATTCTACTGAAATCAGACAGCTCTGTTTTTCTTTTTGTTTACTGAAGGTGTCCGATACTGTACTCATTATGAAAGCCGCTGCTTGGGTTGCTTGCTTTTAGTGCTACAGATACAAGGGAGTCTGTGTCTGGGACCACTCCTTCACAAGATAATTTATCAGACTATATAGCGCTATTCACACCAGGTGCTCAGTCCTCCTGCTTTGAGGAAGAAAGAATAAAAGAAACTAAGTAAGTACTGATGTATCACTTTTGTGCAACAAGAGCCTTGATCAAGTTGGTTAAAGGATAGGTTTAATCCACAAGACTAGTTCCTAGAAATTAAGACTGGATGATCACCGTCTGTGCAGCTCAATCTTTTTAATTTCTTAAATCTTTCCATTTGCAAAAAATTATTTCTTACTGTAGAATGAGCCTTGCTAAATTGATGGACAGCAACTTTTGTTCCACTCAGACAATTGCTAATGTCTTTCTTCTTTGGCAGCATTTAACACGTACAGGACATACCGCACCATGTTCTGCATTATCCGAGGTCGGGTTTTTTTTTTTTTTTGATGGTATGGTAAGCCGTTTTAACATTTAATCAAATCACACTACTCTCCACTTGTCTCTTTTAGATCACCACAAAAGATTCTACCTTGTCAAAATTAAATTCCAACTAGTCATAATGGAAATTAAAGATATCCTCAATTACATTGTTGCTAGCAGAAACTGAATTTCAAGAGATCTGGGATTAGATTTGTACTAGTAAAAACCAAGTTTCAGAATAAATCTACAAATTTTAAGTGGCCGTTTTAACATTTATTCACTTGACGGAATGGGTATATTAGATATCTTGAATAAAATTCCTACTTGTGAAAATTTAAAATTTCAGATATCTAAAATGATATTCTTACTAGGACAAATGATATCACTTTCCCCATTCATGTGTATTGGGTTTTTACTTCTGGAGATCTAAAATGACATTCCTCCTATCTGAAATAACTATTCTGGATGTCTGTAAAGGAATTCTTACTAGGACAAACTCTATTTTCAGATATCCATATTTCAGTTGTTGCTAGTTATAACTCTCATTTCAGATATTAAAAATAACAATCATACTAGGACAAATGACGTCATCAGACATCAAAATAACATTCTTACTAGGACAAATACGTCACTTTCCCCATTCATGTGTATTGGGTTTTTACTTCTGGATATCTGAAATAACATTCCTCCTGTCAGAAATAAATATTCTTGGATGTCTGGAAACCTGACACCATTTTCAGATATCTAAAATAACATTCTACTAGACAAATACTCACAGACATCAAAATGACATTCTACTAACAATGACATCACTTCCCCATTGTTATGTTTACTTGATATCTAAAATAACATTCCTCCTATCTAAATACTATTCTATTCTTAAGGAATTCTACTAACAAACTCTATTTTCAATATCTAAAATAACATTCTTACTAACAAACCTATTTTCAATATCTAAAATAACATTCTACTAACAAAACCACAACACTAAATAACATTCTTACTAACAAAACACACTCCCCATCATTATGTTTTTACTTCTATATCTAAATAACATTCCTCCTATCTAATACTATTCTATTCTTAAGGAATTACTAACAAACTCTATTTTCAATATCTAAATAACATTCTACTAACATCCCCCCCCCCGACAAAACACCCCCCACATATGTACTCTATCAAAACTCCTCCCACATTCCGGCCCACTCTTCAACATCTACACCCTTCTCAAACATCCACAAACCCCCACCACCCTCCCCCACAATTCCCACCCCCCCACGCGGTTACACCCCATTTCAATATCAATCATTCACAGGACAACCTTTTCGTTTTTAGGCCCACCCCACAAAGAAAGCAAAAGGAAGCACAGAGGCGAAACTAACAGCACCACCCTCTCTCCCACAACCCAAAAAATTATCTTCCCACCTCTCCGATATAAAAAAATTTTCAGCAAAGAAAAATAAAAACCGCGAATTTTCGATATATCAAACTAAGCCTCTCACACTCTCCCCCCAAAACGCGCCCCCGCGACCACACACTCTGAGGAACTCACTTCCTCACCTTCTGTTCTGCTCTTTTCCTTCTTGAAAAAAATAAAGTAATGGTGCGGCCGGAATCACACCCCCACCCGCTCCATTATCAAATTTTTTTTTTCTTCAATATTTTCCCCATCTAATCCAACCGCCGCCAGAACCCCCATCTCCATCTTTTTCTCTCTCCCAATGCGAAGGGGCGACTCCCCCCTAAAGACCACGAAAGTCGCCGTACACGCCAAAAAAACACCTGGCAAATAGGCCTAGAGCCGCACCAGTTTATCAGGGAAATCATTTAGTCCAAGAACCCAACACAGAAGAGAAACGCATCCGAGAATGTTATTTTAGCGAAAAAGAGGCCCTAAGAATTTAATTCTGAAATAGGCCGATGTTTTTAGTTCGAAAAGGGCCTGAGATCCTCGCACCGTTTATTCAGGGATTTTAGATCCAGAAAACCTCAACACAGAAGGGAAAACGCCCTAGAAGAATGTTATTTTAGTATCGAAAAAGAGGCCTAGAAAATATTAGAATCGAAAAAGAGTCCTAATCCTTACAACACCAGAATATTTATTTCAGAAGAGGAATGTTATTTTAGATATCCAGAAGAAAACCTCAACACATAAGGAAAGACCATTGTCTAGAAGAATGTTATTTTAGATATCGAAAAAGAGTTGCCTAGAGAATGTTATTTTAGATATCGAAAAAGAGTCCAGAATCCTTACACATCCAGAAAGCATTTCAGATAGGAGAATGTTATTTTAGTATCCGAAGAAAAACCCAAACATAAAGGAGTCATTTCCTAGAAGAATGTTATTTTAGATCAGCGCCATTCCTAGAGAATGTTATTTTAGATATCGAAAAAGAGTGCCTAGAGAATGTTATTTTAGATTCAAAATAGAGTTTGCCTAGAAGAATTCCTTTACAGACACCAATAGTTATTTCAATGGAGGAATGTTATTTTAGATATCCAGAAGAAACCCAAACACATAATGGAAAGACATCATTTGCCTTGTAAAAGAATGAGGAACATAATTAAAATTCTGAAAGGAAAATTTCATTCTGATGAGGAAGAATGCTTAATGCTACAAGAGATATGGGAGATTCAGTTGCGTTTTAAAAATTAAAATGGGTACCACACCTTCATAGAAGGCAAATGTTTTGGAGATATTTGTAAATGAATTGTCCGCATAATTATAGTTTCAGATATCTGAAATTTACTAACTAGTCATATACCAATGCTGATATCTGAACATTTTTACTAGAAAAACTTATTTTACTGTTAAAAATTATATTGTAGATATCTGGAATTATCATTCATTTTTGATATCTGAAATGAAAATTCTTACTAGAACAACTAAATATGTAGGCTGAAAATAGAGTTTGCCTAGAAGAAATCCTTCGACATCCAGAATGTTAATTTCAGAAGGAGAATTCATTTTAGATCCAAGAAAAACCCAAACACATAATGGGGAAAGTGACTCATTTGTCCAGAAGAATGTCATTTTAGATATCTGAAATGTTAGTTTTCCAAGAGAATTTTATTAAAGATATCTATTATACCCATTCAGTCAAGGAATACATGTAATACAGCCACTTAAAATTTGTAGATATCTAAAAATTGGTCTTACTAGACAGTTTTAATTCAGATGCAAAATAAGCTCTCTAGAGGAATAATACATAATTACAATTCTGAAAAGGAAAATTACAATTCTACAGGAAAATACTTTAATGCTATCTATAAGAGATATGGGAGAGTAACTTTGCCCTTTTTAAACTAACATGGTGTACCATCATCCTTCTCAAGAAGGCAAAATGTTTTGGGAGATATTTGTAACTGCATTTTCCAAGGCATAATTACAGTTTCAGATGTCTGAAATTTAATTCTAACTATCATATTACAAATACCTATATCTCAACACATTTTTACTAGTAAAAACTTATTTTACTGTTAAAAATTATATTGTAGATATCTGGAATGTATCATTCATTTTTGATATCAAATGAAAATTCTAACTAGAACAACTAAATATGGAGGCTGAAAATAGAGTTTGCCTAGTAAGAATCCTTACAGACACCAAATATTTATTTCAGATAGGAGGAATTCATTTTAGATCTCTAAAAGTAAAAACCCAATACACATAATGGGAAAAGTGATGTCATTTGCTAGTAAGAAATCATTTTAGATATCTGAAATTTTAATTTTAGATAGGAAGAAGATTACAGATGTCTGGAATATGTATTTTCACAAGGAAGAAAGTTATTCAAGATATCTGAAATACCCATTCCGTCAAATGAATAAATGTTAAAACGGCTTGCCATAGTCGCGGGGGCAGCTGCCTAAGCAGGGAAGCCCAAACTTCCCTCTCCCCAGCCACAGCCGCCAGCTCATCCCGGGGGATTCCGAGGCGTTCCCAGGCCAGCCGGGAGACGTACTCCCTCCAGCATGTCCTGGGTCTCCCCCAGGGCCTCGTCCTGGTGGGACGTGCCTGGAACACCTCACCAAAGAGGCGTCCAGGGGGGCATCCTGACCAGATGCCCGAGCCACCTCATCTGGCTCCTCTCATAGTGGAGGAGCAGCGGCTCTACCTTGAGTCCCCCCGGATGACAGAGCTCCTCACCCTATCTCTAAGGGAGAGCCCAGCCACCCTGCAGAGGAAACTCATTTCGGCCGCTTGTACCTATGATCTTGTTCTTTCGGTCATGACCCACAGCTCATGGCCGTAGGTAAGGGTAGGAACATAGATTGACCAGTAAATGAAGAGCTTTACCTTCTGGCTCAGCTCCTTCCTCACCATGATGGGTCGACGCAGAGTCCGCATCACTGCAGAAGCCGCATCACTGCAGAAGCCGCACCGATCCGCCTGTTGATCTCCCGCTCCATTTTTCCCTCACTCGTGAACAAGACCCCCAAGATACTTGAACTCCTCCACCTGGGGCAGGACCTCGCTCCTGACCCCGAGGGGACCCTCCACCCTTTTCCAGGTGAGGAACACACACACACCCTCATAGAGAAAGACCGCATCGGAGCCGTGTGTCCCTTGCCCAGACGTGGGTCACTGGGGCCCCCCCTGGAGCCAGGCCTGGAGGTGGGGCACGGAGGCGAGCGCCTGGTGGCCGGGCTTCTGCTAATGGGGCCCGGTCGGGCTCAGCCTGAAGGGATGACATGGGCCCCCCTTCTTGTGGACCCACCACCCGCGAGAGGGGCCATAAGGTCGGGTACAGTGTGAGTTGGGTGGCAGCAGAGGGCGGGGGAGACCCTGGCAGTCCGACCCCCAGCTGCAGAACCTAAACACCTATGCTCCAGATAATGATGAAAGATCGCCGACAAGCTGCTCCCCATGCGGCTCCATCTCGCTATGACAAATAATCCTTATAAAAATTACAGGATCCAAACGATGATCTGGATCAACTAATGCAGAAAATCTTTCTTTAGCTAAGGCATGCTGTAAGCCAGCTAAAAACTGTTCTGCTACTCTGCTATGGCTGAGGCCTTCCTGGGAGCAAACCTAGCAACCAGTGCAAGCGATTACAGCTGGTCTGTCAACCTGTCAGTCAAAAGGACGTGCCTGTAATTATGCTAGTTTCAAGATTAAATACCTCTAAATGAGTTACAGTAAACAAAAAAAAAACACCTCTCTCACAGTTGTCATGATGGTGAACTTGATATTAAAGGTGCCACTCTTTTAAACTTAAAGTGATTTTTTTTTTTTTTCGTACTGGTGTGAAGTTGGCCTTTTGAACATTGCAGTCTAGGAGATTGACTCCCTTTTACAGCCAGCCCCTAATGGTGAGAGGAAAACTGCAATTTTTGCCACTTCCACATTGGCTTCTCTTGTTTTTTTCTCACTGGAGTTTGCCACTTTAATGTATCACATTCATTTGTTGATCTGATTTTCTCTGTATAAATTTGTAAAACCAAGTAAACACTACCATTTATTTATTCATTTATTGCAGCTGTTACTTGACAACTTCGACATGCTACTTCAGAAACTTGGGTCTTTTTCACATACATCCAAAATTGATTTTCTAAAGCCACAGTTTATGCTAGGCCTATAAATAATGTAAATGGACAGCTTCATGTTTTACGCATATGTGTATAAGAATTTCCATATATTTAAACTTTAAAATCCAACTTCAAACATAAAATTTGTGTATTATTTATTTATAAATTATTTTACTTAAATTATACTCTAACTGGAGACACTACATCGATGGTAGCCTATAACTTTAAAATTATATTATAATAAATGTTTGAACATTTGGATAACAACAATAATAATAATAACCAACTTTTTTTTTAATTCAAACGACAACGCAATGTCGTGGCCTTTTCCTCCACGAACCTCTTGTTAGGATGACAACTAGGTTGTATAACGTGTAAAAACTGTTGAAATATCTATGAATACAAAGCCTCAACTTTATTTTATCTTTATATATATGAAGTGTTCATTTGCAAAAACAGTAACCACAATTTAGAAAAAAAATGGAGTTAACTGCTTCTGCAAATAAACTCATTTTCTTTTTGAATATTTTCACCAAATCACACTCACGTGAAGTAGAGGGTTATAATTATGTTAAATGGAGATAGGAGGTTTGTACCGTGTAGCGACGAAAAGCAGTTAACTCCGTTTTTTCTAAATGGTTTTTGTAACTGCTTCTGCAAAAGAATTCTTCATATATAAATATATTGTAACAGGTGTGCAGCTCGAAGACACCTCCACCACCACCCCAAGAAAAATCTCGCGATACCATTGTGTGGTTACCAGGGGAACGCGAGCTAAAAAGTTGTCTACTCTATTTTCTCATAGAGATGAGCGGTTTGTTGAGAGTGACTTAAGTGCTACATCGTGAGTCTAAGATGCTTGCATCGGAATCTTTTACAAAGGCAAGGTAATGTGACATAGCAACGTCTTTGGATTTGCCGTTCACTCACTTACAAGGTTAGTATAAGAGTTAGGCATGTAGCATTAGCTTGCTAAAGGTATCCACGCAGCTAGTCGTTTAGCTAGCGTTAACGCAATTACTGACTGTAGTTGTTATTGGCTGCTCTTTGCTGGACAGTGAGATCGTTCAAATGATGTTACTTGTGGTAGTGATTACTTGAAGCGTTGCTTCATTGTGCAAAAAGAGTTTAAATGATCAGTTTATTGCTGGAGTCAGAAGGGGTTCACGTACTTTCACCGGTGGGCTAAAATGATTGACGATTCGCGCTAAAATCCGATAATGTTTGTGTACGTTCAATAACACGTGCACATAGCACAACCTATAAATCATGTAATCGAACTCTTGGCAATGTTGGTTTCTATCAAACATTAACCTCTTTTATAGAGACAATAACATAGTTTCGGTGTTATGAATGATGAATGTAACTGTCGTCCTTCATTTACATACAGGTACGCATGACAGAGAAGTCAGAGAAGCAAAATGCCGTCACCACAAGTCCTCCAACCGGTTCTAACAATGAAAGTGGATGAGCTGTTTCTTAACTGGTTGAGTGATCCTGGAACTCAATCAGTGCTCAAAGATTATCTTGATCTAATCAAAAGTGGACAATATGTTAAAGACTCCCAGGACAAAAAGGCTTTGGGCTTCAATGAGAACAACAATGTGGCATCCCAGAAGAATCTAGTAGAAAAAAAGCCTGCTCCCCTTGGTACCCCCTCCAGCCCTCCATCAAACAGTACCCTGCCATCTCGCAGCAGCAGTAACACCAGAGTGACAGGACCCAATGGCAGAATACTACGTCAGTCAGTCAGCACAAAAAAGGTAAATAAAAAATGAAAATCTATTTAAATATCAAATTTGAATGCTGACATTGAACACAATTTTTCATTGACACACACTCACACACATGATTATCATTCTAAAACATGTGATATAATCAGAAATCAGTTGTGTTTTGAGACAAGATTTAAGAGCTCTTAAGATGTCATGCCTCAGAGGTTGCTTGTAACAACACTAAAAACAAGACTTGACCTGCTGTTCTTGTTTTCTACCAGGAGCTACCTGTTATCCTCGAGACATGAGGGTGTTTTGCATAATCACAGTCTCAGAAGGTTGTGTTTCTGTTGGGTAACATGTATCTGCTGTGCAGTCTAAGTTACAGGTTAAGAGGATGTTTAGAATTGTATTGCTGTTTGTTTCATTTCAGCCCACACTTTTTAAAAAGTTTTGATGTGTAGTATTATTATTGCATTCATGACCATGGACTGGAACTGCTTAAAGATCAGTAGTGATGTAGACTTGCATAGTAATCTGTTGACTTCATTATATGGGGTTATTTGCTGTTTTGAGTTTATCTGCATTGGCTGTGGATATCTAAGGATTCTATATATAATATATCTACAAGGATTTAAGCAAAGAATGCATACAGACTTATTGTGAAAGTATATTTGCTAAAGAATGTATTTTTTAAAGTACATACGTTAATGCAGAAAAGACATTTCACTTAAGCTAATAAGGTTTGTTTATAACTTGGTATTATAACAAGTTGATTGTTGTTTGAACCGATGTTTAAATAGAAACAGGATGGTATCGGCATCTAATATCAACCACCAGCAATCTTGATCTTAAGATTGTCATTTACTGAAAACCTTTATCAGCATTCAAAAAGCAAAACACTAAGATATTACACTTGACAGCGAAAAACAAGTTTTTGTTTACCAAATGCTTCCGCCTCAGTAGTTTGTCAATTATGAAGAGGTATAAAAGTGATGTAGAAAACTGTTGTTTTTTGTGTTGATTCTAACGATTGTGTGGCATATCTCACATTTAGTATGAATGTTTAAATGACAAATCATGAAAATTGAATGTGTTATTGAGTTCATTGCTTTTGCCTAACCCTTCACTTTGTAGAGTTCTGACTTTTCTAAGCCATTTGATCTTTGTCAAGTGAACTTTGGCATACTATTATTTACAGTAATGTGTCCTCTGG
This sequence comes from Atherinomorus stipes, assembly GCA_023101725.1. NCBI lineage: Eukaryota > Metazoa > Chordata > Actinopteri > Atheriniformes > Atherinidae > Atherinomorus > Atherinomorus stipes. The sequence continues at coordinate 140,378 of JALJCO010011058.1, read as the reverse complement.
GATCTTTACTTTCACTGGCTGGCCACAAGAGGCTGCTGATAACTCTATAGCATCACTGACATTAGGAGGCCATCCACTCTGCCCTATCTCAGAGGAGCCTCCCTGTCTATAGACGTATGTAGTACCTATTAGTCAAATGCTTTCCAAATAGTCAGGCCGCACCTACAAATTAGTGAGATATGAGATAGGAGTGTCAAAACCTAGCCTTTTCTTGATGCTGTGGTTACTCCCTCAGCCTGTGTGCTGTTGATCATGAGTTCCCCAAGGGAAAATAATAATTTGTTTTGTACTGCTTTCAGTTGTTTAAGACATGTATATTTATATATTTTTGTAAATTAATTTAGAGCTTTAAATTTTTAGTGTGTTTGCTGAAGTACTTATCCTCTACTATAAGATTGTAGACATGTGCAGTTGTGATGACACTGAAACAACCAGACAGCTGGGGGCACGTTCTTCTAAAGACTCCACCTTCTACATGTTGTTGACATGCTAAAGATTGGCATGAGAAGTAATTCAAGTAGTTACAGAACTGACATCTGCTATCTTTCTGACTGGACCACCAAGGTGAAAAAATTAGACCTAGCCCAGGACATTAAGAGTGCAAAATAGAGTTTATCTGTTAAACTGCTTCACTACATCAGAATTTATGGCAATATTACTAAGGTTTTTCCATGTATAAATGTTTTACCCAACAGAAAGATTACATGTAAAATGAACAACCTATCCATCACTCCCTCTCCTCTGTTAGTCCCAGGCAAACATGGCTAATTAAAATCAATCAAAGTTGACACATCTGCTCCAGTGAGGCATTCCAGGTCATCGTACAAACAGATTAACTATAGGCCTTTTGTGGCCTCATGGAAGATAACAGCCTTCCTGCAACATCAAGTTTGTATTTCAGTTTTCTAAATCATATTATTTTGTGTATTACAGGTATTTCTGATGGAAGAGTATGGGGATAAACAGAATTGGTGTATTCTTTGTTTTTAAATTAGTTTCCCTTTCTTCCCAGTAGCTTTTGTCCCCAATGCATTCTCACCAAAGATTTGTAATGGAGCAACTGCTGGACAGTTTGTGTATTCTGCTTTGATGTGTCATGCCATGAGGCCACACTATGTCACTCAATATTAAAGGGATTGTAAGGTTGTATGAATGTAATACTTCTATTTTAAGATAACAAAATGAATTCCCGCATACAGAAGCATTCTTCAAAGGATTACTCAAAAATTCAATTTATGTCACACTGATGCACCCTGGAACAGCTGGTCTGACTTTGACATCAGACACTGATATAGATAGCCTTGGTTCCCTTGTGTTGGCATTAGATACCCAGAACTCTGGCAGTGAGATGAGGTGTGGCAGCACATTCATCCTCTGCCTAATTTACTTTGAAACTGCGTCTATTAGATGCTGTTCATTGTCAGGATATGTGGTCGTAGATTGTTTATTTAAACTATGTACAGTAAATATTAGCTCTCCATGAATGCTTGGCTTTCCTGTCGGCTGTTTAGCTCGACTCATAAAATGGCCTAGCTGTGTTATGAGTGCAGTAGGTCACACACAAGGACCCAAATGTTTGAAATATGTTGCTGTAAAAATGAGTCTTCTTTTGAGGTTTTGTCGACTCATTTTTCTTGTGTTCTGGCCACGTGCATTTACGATAAAATACTTCTTAAGATGTCTTTTTATAACATGCTTGGTTTGGCCCAGCAACATTCAAGCTATTTGAAGCAGAGGGTCTGAGGTCACGTTATCAGTTGCCTGACCTGTCAGAGAGAACCGGGTGTTGAAGCTGTTTCCCGCAAGTGCTTTTTTTTTGGGGGGGGGGGGGGGGGGGGTGTCTTAGTCAATTGTGTGTCAAAGAGTGTACAATTGCAAACTTTTTTTCTTTCTTTCTTTTTTTTTTATACCAAGGACTTGAGCTAGAAATTTTTGTATTAATCATTACAAGAATAAAATGGAAAAGAATTAGAAATACAGGGTGTGTGGAAAACAACTCAAGGAAAACTTGTCAAGCAATGATTGTGTAAATATATTAAGTTTTTATTTGATTGCCTGAAAAGCCTCTTTTTTCTCAGTTTAACTTTCTGAACCCTTGTTTTCTGCCATTTATCTCAGTTGGTTAACTTGCAAAGCTTCATTGTGTGATAAGGTTTTTGAAAATATTTTTCTCAGGACAGAAAAGACTTGTAATGTTTTGTAGTGATCATACACAAAAAAATTTTTAAGTCTAGAAAATACAATGACAAACAAGCTAAATTTCTCTCAGACCCCAATCTCTGTATTACCCAATTAAATTACTACAAAGTGAAAAAAGAATAGGGAGACTTTTGTGTAGCACAAATATTTGTCTACTACCACTACAAATAAGTTAAATGATCCAGACCCTTTGCTCCACTTGTGACACCATGCTGGACTCAGATTTGGATTGTGTCTTTGCTTTCTTACTTGCATACGAGCGAGTTGATCTACTTACATCATATTCTACTAGTTGCTTCCCCCCAGAAGCATCATGTTATCAGTGAAAAAGGCCTATTTTTTGGCACAGATTCACATAATATCCCAAACCCTTGTCTCACATATTGAGTTATGGGGTTTGAGCTGGGGATTTTCTGGATTTCACTGAAGCAAGCCATATTCTTACGTATGATGTGACCCAGCTGTGGCTTTACCTAAAGGATGTGAGAAAGTTTGCGTTACCCCTGTTACATCATTCGTTAAGCTGGTTCAGTCATGTTAGGAACTGTGAAGCTGAAGCCAGCAGAGCAATGTATTTGTGGGACACCGATTTATGCTGTTATTGACAGTATGGGGAAGTGCTGTAGGGGGTTTAATTAGTTTCACTCTTCATCTTGTGATGTTTTTCTCCTCTCTGTGATTGCAAGGTCTGTATGTCGTCTCTCAAATTAAACTGCAGCAATAACCATGTGTAAATAAGAAGTACCAAAGAAAAGTCTGATTTTAAAAAATGGCTTGTTCCTTAGATCTGGAAAAAGAAAAAATACTTTTGCTCATTTTTTCCCAAAAAAAACCTTTATGGAATTCTCCTAAATATAATATGAAACATTGTTCATGTTGAATGCCATGTCAGCTGAAACTTGAAGAAAATCTAGCCTCAACAACTTGTCACCTGACTAGCCTACCGTTAACTAACTTCAGACGTTGTGTTTCGTAATCTCATCTGTTGCGCAATGAGGTGAACATGACCAGACACATGTTTGTTTGCAAATCAAATTTACTGTAGAAGTTCGCAGATTAGGCACATTGTGAGGTCAGATTTCATGTTTTTCCTGTTACTGTGACCCATCAGTCTGTGGACATCATCATTTAGCAGCTTGTATAACTGATAGTAACCTGTTGTTTGGACAACATACCTTCAGTGGCGTTAAGATGATTCAGTTTGTGATAATACTTGTTGGAGCTTGGCCATTGTGTTGATTTAAAAGTCACACACTTGATAAAGTCACACAGGAGAGTTACACTCAGGTCAGAACCTGTGCACCGTCAGTGCTGTCAGCCCACCTCTCTGTGTATGAAGGGGCTGTTTCTTCAGAGATAAACAGCATGTTGTACTCCCTGCTGGGCTCTGATGCCTCTGGTTATGGAACGGGTTTTGTTTGCTTAAGTCTAAAATTGGACTAAACAGTGCATGGCAGATAATAGTTTCATGTGGGGTTCTTTTTTTTTTTTTTATTATTTTTCTTTTTTTTTTCCTGTCTGTGTTCCACTGGAATTGATGAGCATGAACAAAAGGCAACCAGTCTGAAAAGCCTTCATACAAACAGCTTATCAAGCATGTGCAGTGTCCTGTGTGGTGGACAACAGGAACTGGGTTTGAACAGAAACCAGTGGAAAGCTGTGGACTTTGTGAACCTGTCATCTAAAAATACTGTGGGTGTGCTTTTGTTTCTGTTTACACTGTCATAGTCATACCAAAAGATAAAAGTTTATTATAAAGTCTTCCAATGTAAACATTACAGTGGGATTTCTGATTGAACCATGACATCCGTTTGCATACATGGCATTGGGCTTTCCCTGTTTACAGTCTTTGTTGTCAAGGCAACTCCAGATCCATCAGGTCAAAGCATTTATGGAAAATTAATATTGCCATCATTCCAGGCAGCAACCGGAAGTGGATGTTTGCTTGAAGACTAAAGATACACTGTTGTTTCCCCAGATCTAGTTTCTTGGATTGCCCAAATGGTGTTTGGTGATGCTTTTAATAGTCACAGACTGGTTCAGTAATCATTCTTTGAATTTGACATGTCCCATCCCCCTCCTCTATTGCCCATCAACTATAATAAGACATGGTATGACTGGCAGCCCAAGCTTGTGGAGAGAAGGCAAAACAAAGACCACCATAAGGTTGGATGCAAAATAGTTTAAAGTATATGTTTTAACTGTTTTGATGTCATCCAATGGCGACATACTCGTTGCTAATTCTTACCTCTGCTTTATTTGTTTATTCTGTTTGTATTGTGTTTAGCATTTGTGATTTAGGGCAGGCTTTCAAACAGATTTAGGGAAATTCACTTTAGATCATTTCCAACTTTCATCATGAGGTTGTTTTTTGTTTTTTTTTCAAATTTCTAATTGGAGTTTAGATCTCTTGTCCAGTTTTGAAGACTCATGCCACAAACAATGATTTTACTAAGAATTGTGTTGTTTGAAAGCTTTTCCTGAAGAAATACCAACAGATATGATCATTGTATCACTGTGGTAGTGAGATGCATCCTTCAATTGAACTCTGGCTGCTGTAAGCAGCAACAACAGGTCCCTCTCTTTACATAACCTTCCATGAGCACTGAGGAATGCAAACTGGAAAGGGCAGATCCACCTCTCACACCCCTCCCATCCCACACAGACAGCAAGCAAGTCCCACACACATGCACTCAGTCACTCCTTATCTCTCCAGCAGCTTTGAAGCAAGGGCTGCCTGACCCTTCAGCCATGTGTGTGTATGTACATGTTGGGTAGAGACTGGGACAGAGCAACAGGCAAAGCTGAGATTGTGCGACCAGATCTGGAATGGGAGGGAGAGTCACAGTAGCAGCTGCTCCCTTGCATTAAGACTTTCTCTCTTTGACAGAGGACAATCACGGGGACATACTCACAGAGGACCACTGACTTTTACTTACAGTGCCAATTGCAAGTGATTTGTCCATTGAAGAGGATTTTGCTGGACTCGAGTGTTGTTTTCGTGTATGTGAGTGCCCCATCCTGTCTGGAGTAAGGATGAGGATGAGGGAGCTGTCTTTGCGCCAGGACCCTGACCTGAGGAAGGAACTGGCACTGCTGGCACGTGGATGTGACTTTGTTCTTCCTTCTCGGTTCAAGAAGAGGCTCAGAGCCTTCCAGCAAGGACAGGCAGGTGTTGGAATGAGAGTACCCTTTACGACATAGACTTCACTGGCCCATCAGCCAGGCGGAAGCGCTATTAAAGTTGGATATATATGCTACGTGTCTTAGTGCAAAGATGAAAGATTACATAGTTGTACAACTACTGTTAAAACAGGGAGAAATCGGCACATATCTCACTTTCTGTAGGGAAGTTTAAAACTTAAATTGAGGATCTTCCACCTAAAGTTGTATCTGAAATATGATTCTCTTGCATTCAGTTTCACTTGTGTTCATAACATTCTTCTGTGATGCTTCACTGCCATTGTATTCTTCTAGTAAGTAGATGTAAACTCTGTTTACTGGATGGTGTTTTAACTTGTTTGCTACATTGCGTTCAGCTGCTGTGTCGTCCTTTTTCAGACCACATCATTGTGAATGTGCAAAATGTCATGTGGCTTAGCGGTTGTGCTCAAGAGCTCTGCAAGCATGAAGTGAGAGAGGGGACAGTACAGGGCAACAGGAGATGTTTATGTCCTTTTATAGCCATGACTGATACCAACACGCGGCACTGGAGAGCAGAGGATCAGCAGCATTTATCATTAATCAGGATAAAATGAGGAAGTTACAACTGGTAGAATTCAACAAAGCATCTTCAGTTAAAACGAATCAGCATTGACCCCCATGTTTTTCTAGCCCTTTAATTTTAAGTTGGGTTTTTTTTTAAGTTTATTATTGAAAGTTCAAATGTGACATTAAATGTAGGTTTGGTCAAATTAACAACAAGCTGAATGTTCTGGACCAAAACAAACACCAAGATATAGTATTACATCTTAGCAGGAGACCGTGTTGCTGTGTTTATGTCATCATTTAAGGCCACACAGAATGATTCAGTTAGCAAATTCTTGATCTGTGTAAGTGGTCTTTGGATATGAGAGCAAAGCATGTTCAGCTCAAGCTGTTTTTAGTAACTAGCTGAATAGTGCTTGAACATATTTGGCTCCAAGTGCATTCTGGTTTTTTATCATAAGGCGGAAAATATTCACACAGATTCGTGTTTTCTGCTGCATCATGCACAACACATTACAGATCTCATTACTGAATATCATTTCTTCATTCAGAAGACTTATATCTACAACATCACTGACAAAATTTCCATTCAAGTAGCCAAAAGATGATGTCTGTGTAGTCAGTTTGGCTGTACTTTGATGTACAATGGCCTTCCACTGAGAGTGGCAGAATGTCTTGAGCATTTCCACACCTAGTGTTGGGCATATTGAGGTGAATAAGTTGACTACCTTCAAATGATTGTATATATTTGGATAAAGACCATGTTCCAAATAAATGGCCATGTCAATCTGTAACTATATAGTGTATGTATAACTGACTGTAGGTTGTTTAAACCTTGCCAAGGGTCAACTTAACTAAAGGCTTGAAATATCTGCTATGTCAAGGCTAACTTATTGATTTTAGTGACGGTATCATCCTTTTTGATAATTGCATGTGTGTTCAAACTTGTCCTTGATCCAGTTATTGTCATCATTACTGTAGATTACTTGCATAACACATCTAATATGGGGAGCTTAAAGTGTATGCATCTGTCTTATAGTAAAAGTCAACCAATGAAATGCCTCGGATCAAATGGATTTACATCATTAACTAGAATTGCATAGGTTGCTGTGGTATCTTTTGTTGTTTAGAACTGCCCTCTGTACAGGTAGATGATGCTGTTAACTACAAGTAAACATTATAAGCTAATGTAACAGTTGGCCATAAGTTTATTTATTGTGCAAGTAGAACTTAGAACAAGTTAGAACAAGTCATTTGCCATTAAGAGGATAACAACTTGATAGCTTAGTGCTGTTATATATAATCTATTCTACTTCAAACTGAAAGTTTCTGTAACAACAAACTGATAATTATGGGGAAAATAAGTTGCAAAAATGGTTTCATCAATTGTGGTTTGAATTTCAAACATTTCTACTTACATTAATGAAAGTTGACACGTCTATTACAGAATTACTATCAGATGGGAATGTCAGTCACAGGAGTATCAATTACAGATAAATGGATAATGGTTACGAGTGCTGAGTAGTCACAACTCTTCCCTGATGAGCCTTTGGGCTGCTCAGAGATATGGTTACACGAGTGCCAGCAGCAATGTAGAGTTTGTGTTAAGGCAAGCCTCAGCGCATGCTGGAACACTTGAGCTGAGGAGTGTTAGCATTTGCTTGCACCAGTTGCTAACTGTTTGCGTGTGTGTGTGTGTTTCTCAGGCCCAGGTGAGGACGGAGGAGCCAGTCACCACCGCACTGAGTGAAAGCATTCCCAAGTTTTACTTCCCACAGGGCCGGCCCCAAGCCAACCTCAACATTGACGGCCTCATTTCCAAAATTGAGAAAATATTTTCCCAATTCCCAAATGAAAGGGCCACCATTGAGGACATGGGGGCAGTTGCCAAGGTGAGAATTTGACTTGTAGCCTGGGGGTCCAGCTGCCACCTAGTAAATTATTTTCATTAGTGCCATTTCGCTCCTGACTTTATGAATGTTTGCTGATTTTTGTTATTTATTTATTTTCAAAACCACATGGAAAATATTACTTCCGAGTAGGTAAGGAATGTGATCAGTTGCCCGAGGGGGGGGGCAGATGTAAGCAATGACAGCTAGGATAAGTTCAGAAAGTTTGTAAATTTTCTAACACTGCTTTACCAACTCAAAGAAGTCAGAATAGATAGACAGATGTGCACTTATGAAGTATATGGAGTTCTTTAAAAAACATTTTCATTTGTATTCTCCATGTCCCATTTGTTCTGTCTCTTTAGGCCTGTGAGTGTCCCCTCTACTGGAAAGTACCATTGTTCTGCTTAGCTGGAGGCGATAGGACGGGTTTCGTGTCCGTTCATAAGTTCGTGGCCATGTGGAGAAAGTAAGACAATGGCTGCTCTTATTCTCACTAAACCCATGGGACATTCACTCACAGTTAAACGGCTCATACAGTCCCCTCTGAACAATGATGACCACTCGCTTGGGACCATCAATACTGAATTGAGCTCTCTTCTATTATGGCATTTTCTTTTCCTTTTTTTTATTTCAGTCAGAAATGATTGCCTTCACAAACAACCACAAGGGAAAGTCACTGTGCATAAAGTATAGTATATAAATGAAAACATCCATTCAGTGTCTTTCTGTATGAAAGTAAAAGAAATACCAATGGGCTTTTATAATGGAGACTGTGTGAATGCTGTTGCATGCAGCAGGCATGCTCTTGTATTAATGAGTGAGCCTCCAGAGAACCAGAGAGACCTGGCCTTTGACATGAGCTCATGACTGAGCCATTCTTAGATGAGAGGCCACAACAGACACTTAAATTATTTTTGCATCACTACTGTAACACTCCATGCCTATTATCATCCAGCACCAAATCAGAATCTTAATTTTCTGAATGTATTATATCTACACTTGCAATTTCTTGTGGAACAATTTCAAACTTGAAAGAATAATAAAAAAGAGTAGAAAAACGTGAGGGCCAAAGCGGCAGCAGCCTTGCAACCATCTGTTCTCTCTTTTCCTCTCCAGAACTCTGCAGACCTGTCACGATGATGCTTCTAAATTTGTGCACCTCTTGGCCAAGCCTGGCTGTAATTACCTGGAACAAGACGACTTTATTCCATTCCTGCAGGTACTGGCTGCAGCACACCCAGGGAGAAGGCTGGAGTTGGCTGTGTGGGATGGCAAAATTGCACAGGCTTGGGTGGTGCGAATCAGGCTTAATTTTTGGACTTCCCTGCTGAGGTCGTGCTTTTTCATGTGGCAGAGGACTAATTTCAGGGACAGTACTGTAAGTCAGTGTTACAGTAGATGGGAGACTCCTCTGAAACAGTGTTTAAGCTGAGTAATTAATAACCAAGGGGAAATGGAAAATCATGTGTTAAAACATCATAGTGCTAAAATAGTCCCAGAAACACAAACATGGTAGTGTTAATTTTTAAAGAGAATTTTGTGTTTAGAAATTTGCACAATGTGGGAATGACCTGCTGTGGTGGCAGTTTGTGTTCTCATTCCAGCTGACAAGCTGTTTCTGTGCCACACTGGGCCTGCAGTACACCTGATTCATTTTAATGCTGGCAGCCGCTTCCAGTCTGAGCTGAAACCCCGTTAGCATACCAGCAGAGATGCCTTGTGGCACACACTGTTTAATTTGTGTGGCTCCACTCAGCGAATCGCCTTTGACTGTTTTGATGAATGAAAGGCGGATTGCAGTGGAGTAGATTTGACTGTCCCTGCCTGTTTCCTGTGTCCTGTGATTTATGTGTTTCCCTATGATTTAATTTCTCACAGTAAGAGTCAAAGAGGCTCAGCGGCTGCCCTGAAAATAAGGCCTTTTAATTTCATTGCCGCCTTCGCATTTATGTCAACAATTCCTTCCCTCTGTAGAAAGCAAGGGAGTAGAATAAAGGAAGGCCATTGGGGAGTTTCGGAGCAAGAACATAGCTGCAGTTCATTTAAAATGCAGCACGCTTCCTCTGACTTTATAGGATGAGGAAGGAGACAAGGTTAACAGAAATCACTAATATTTTTGTGTGTTGCATGTGTGTGTGTCCTAATTTGCTGTTCATGCATAAGTTCTTCCCAAACCAGTTGATCCATTGTTTTGTGATATTCATTTAAATGGATTACCTCTCCCACTAAAGCCTGGAGGTTTTCCATTCAATTTATAGAGCGTATGGTGTGACAAAACGATGTGCAGTAGACGGACACCAGCGACTTCTTATGTTTCAATTAATGAGGATTTATATTCCCACACTGACAGCCATGGGTGCTATCTCCTGGAAAATAAAGACAGATGTGGGCTGTCATTTAGCTCATCTCTGCAAGTAACTATAGAATTGAACCAAATATATCTTTCTGTTAGAGTCGTAGTCATAAAACTTCATAGAGCTGGGTTGACTGTTTCTTTTGATGTGGCGTAAAAGACAAAATGATCTGACTTTATGTTTTCAGGATGTGGTGAACTCGCATGCAGGCCTGGCCTTTCTAAAAGAGGCTCCGGACTTTCACTCACGATACATCACCACGGTATTATCATGACACACACACAAGCACTTTAGAAGCAGTAAAGTGTTTGAAAAATGCAGATTTTACTTTTCAAGATATCTGTTTATTTTTTAGGTGATTCAGAGGATATTTTACAACGTGAACAGGTCGTGGACTGGGAAAATAACATGTTATGAGCTCAGGAAAAGTAACTTTCTTCAGGTAAATCCTTGTATCTGTGTGCATACATGTATGCTTTGCTGGTCTCTGTTAATCTAAAACTTCTAAGATGCTGTTGGCCTGTTTAGATATATATTTACCTGTAATTAACTTTCTTCCTGCTGTGCAGAATGTGGCATTGCTGGAACAGGAGGAAGACGTGAACCAGCTGACAGATTACTTCTCCTATGAACATTTCTACGTTATTTATTGTAAGTTCTGGGAGCTGGACAACGACCACGACCTCTACATCGACCAGAAGGACCTGGCACGGCATAATGACCAAGGTACAGTAAGCAAATGCAAAACACGCTGGCATCAAACATAATTTATTAGCTTATTTGATTTGTTTAAGGATCATGTTAAGTCCACACGCTGTGGAAAACTACATGCAAAAGATGCGGGACAAATGAACTTCTTCTGTCATGGCTTCCAGATGGTTGACAGCATAATCGGTTGACTGAAGCCACGTGTAACAAGGAAATTTGTAAATGTTATCTGGACCAGGTTGGCTCCTCACACAAAGCCAGGAAAAAGATTAGTTTTTGACACTGCCCTCCCCTCACTCCCCACCACATGTTTTTAGTTGATAGTTTGTGAGTGAGGGAGGTGAAATAAGACACAAGATCAATAAGAAAGCAGCATATACACTCAGCTCCAATGACGCCATGTCTGGAACAGTTTCTACCGCTACATGGTCAAAATGATGACCGGAAGATTTATGGCATTGTAAAGATCTTTTCTTAAAAAAAAAAAAGTGTGTGTGGTGGTGGGTGCTGGTCTGGATTTACTGTCTCAAAATGGATTGCATGTGTTGTGAAAAAGTTATGCTGTGTTATGGAGTGCAGGATTGTAAGTGGACGCTTTGCTTTTCATTTTCCAGCCATCTCACAGAAAATGATCGAGAGAATATTCTCAGGAACTGTAACGCGGTATGTTAAAGTTTTCACTTTGTGTAAAAAAGAGGAACGTCTAGACTTAACAGACAGCGTTAATACTGGTTTTGTGTTTTATTCCAGCAGGGACAGGCGAGTGTATAAGGAGGGGAAGGCTGAGTTATGCTGACTTTGTCTGGTTCCTTATCTCTGAGGAGGACAAGAAGACTGACACCAGGTATCTTAACATGAACCCACACTCATAGTACTTTCTTCTTCCTTCCAGTTTTAATGTATTTGCTGAACTCTGTCTGTGTCCAGTATAGAGTACTGGTTCCGCTGTATGGACCTGAATGGGGACGGGGTGCTTAGCATGTACGAGCTGGAGTACTTCTATGACGAGCAGTGTCAGAAACTGGAGGCCATGGCCATCGAGCCCCTTCCCTTCGAGGACTGCCTCTGCCAAATGCTCGACCTCGTCAAACCTGAGGTGGAAGGTCAGATCTGTTGCACATTTATACACACACAGCACAGAGCCTGGCAGTTTCCACTTTGTCCGCAGTCTCAGTGGAAGACACACAGGCACATTTTCAGGCCAGCTCATTGATCATTGGCTGGGGGAACATTTACAGATGAGAGGACTGACTGGGCTGCCCGCGGCCAGCTGCTGGTGTCATCCATACTGTCAACAGATTCCCTCCAACACTTAACTCTTCCACTGTGTTATTTCGGAGATACCAGTTCACTGCATGGTATGCAGGTTTAGTATTGATGGCCACAGCTAGAATGTGACCCCAAGGCAGCCGATAGTGTGCTGTACGAGTGGAGCTGTGTAATGTAACGTGTAATCTGAGATGTTGCAACTTATCTACTTGGTGATTTTCCCTAACAGAAGTCAAACAGTGCAACTTCAGCAATTTTAACAGGTTAAAAGGACTGTCTAAGGTTTTTTTGTGGATTCAGAGTATAACTATTCTTAAATGTAATGAAATCTAAAAAAAAAAAAAAAAAGATTTAATCTTAAATCTAATGCCTATTAGGGTGTCACAATGATAACATTTAGTAGACAATTATCTTTATCAGTCAGTTTGTTAAAAGTTTGTTTCTGTTCATTTATATGCCACTACTGTACCAAGAGTGTGCTACATTGATATTACATCATGAATGTAGGTATTTAAGTAGAATGTTGCGACGACAAACCCCCCTTTAAAACAATTTATCGAAACACAAGTTAACATCAGTCAGGGCTGGGCGATATGACTAAAATCCCATATCACGATATAAAAAAAAATTATATCATGATAACGATATACATACAATATAGCTTTTTTTGGGGGAGGGGGGGGTCAATTCATTAATTCAGTTAATATATAATTTGTATTTAAATTGCTTCCATTGTTTCAAACTGAACAAATAAAGGTTGTAGGTACTAAATGTTTCTTCTACTTCATTTTTTTTCAGCAGGATGTGTTGGTCATGTTAACATCTGACTGTATCCACGATTAGGTGCTTTACTGCAGTGTTTTATTTGTCAAGATATGTGTGCGGACACGTGCCACTGCGTGCGTGCATGGACGTGCGGACACGCGCATCTTGACCTAAAGAAACATGGCGGGAGACGGTGGCAGACACGTTTCAGACCACGATAATTAGTTCTCAACAAAATGACCGGTCAAACCAAACTGAGGTACTTGTAGTTAAAAGAGGGACGACTTCTGTCGCATGTATGTGGTTTGGATATATATATTTAAAAAAAGACAGTCACAGACCAGACAACAGAAGGCATCCCGGGTCTTGGGACTGTCGTCTTTTTTTTTTTATATATATCCAAGCACATCCATGCGACAGAAGTTGTCTCTCTTTTAGGTAAAAGCCTCTCAGTTTGGGCCGGCTGGTCATCTTGTTAAGAATAAGTCTAACTACACTCGTCTGAATAGTCCGCCACGTCTCCCTCCGTGTTTGTTTGCAGCGTGCGTGTGCATGCAGCACATCTCGATTAAACACTGCAGTAAAGCGCCTATCGCCTTATAAACGATAGAGCTTCATATGAAACGATGGAGATTTTCTGTCGTCCAGATGATATATATCATTATATCGCCCAGCTCTAGTTGTTAGTATATACTGTAATGACATAAAAATATCGATCTCTCAACAACTTGTCATGTGTTGGGTATCATCTCAGTCTTATGGTGTAAAAATGAAGTGTACTTTTTAGATGCAAGCTGTCACCAGCACATGTAGATGGTTCAGACATGGCCTTTTTTTATATTTAGTCACCTTGTAAGCTCATCTGTTAGAGTTGTACTGCATTTCAGGTACATTCTGACATCATACAAATGGACAAATATTTGTAGAAAATATCCCCAAATTTTTGTGAGTAGTGTATATCTATGTAGCAAAATTTACACTTTGCAGAAAAACACTATTGCATGGTCACAGTCGTCTTCAACAGTGATATCATTTAAACAGGGTTCCCGCAAGGTCTTAAAAAAAACTGCATTTGATACCTTAAAAAGTACTTAAAAGGTGTTAGACTTCATATTGTAGGCCTTAAATTACACTATGATGGATTTCCATAATTTGGAAAAATGACAGCAAAAAAAAAAAAAAAAAAAGATTTTATCTGGGTTTTTTTTTAGCTTCAATCTGTCTTTTTTTCACATTATCTCTGTAATTATAGAGGGGTCCGTGTTTTTGCCAGCGTGGCTTTGAAATGGAAAATAATTTCTGTTCTAAATGGTCTTAAAAAGGTCTTAAATTTAACTTGTAAAAATTTGAAGGAACCCTGTTTAAAGGACATCAACTCAATCAGTCAAGTACAAATATCACATTTATGCAACTTTGATCATGTTTATCTCAGATAACTGTGATTAAATGGCAAGCCAAGTTTATTTGTATAGCTAATTTCATGTACAATACAAGACAGTTAAAATGTTTTACATAAAAAAAAATAAAAATATTAAGAATAACAAGATGAAAATTAAAGAGAAAAAAAAGACAAGCAATTTTAAGCTTTAAAGAAATAGTAAATGGTTCTAAATCTATTCTGCCTTTCTACAAGCCAGAGGCAGGCAGTCAGAAAATTTTTCCAATGAGCCATTTTATTGAACTCACGTGACATGTTTTTAGTTTTTCTACAGTTAGCAGAATTATAATTAACACAAATTCGTCCCAAAAAAATTAAGGACACCTGCCTAACAGTGTGTAGTCCCTCCTTTTGCAGCCAAATCCATTCTGACCCATCAGACTACAGACTCAGGACTTGTGCAGGTGTTCTGTTGCATTTGGTACCACAGGAAAAGATCTCACGAAAACCAGGACTCGATGTTCCCCAACAGAACATTTAAAATAGTCATCACCAGGGAATCCCACTTTTTCACGTTAAAACGTGTTTTGGAACAGGACCTCAGTTATAACGTGCCAGAAACTCCGGAAAGAGAAAGTGACTTTGTCTTTGAGTGCTGGCGCTCTCTTCTCACCAGAATCGGCCACAAGCACGCGCTCTCCACAGTAGGCGGTTTGGATTTCTTTCTCCCAATGACGTGAACAAGAGAGGCTGCTAGCTGCTAAGCTAGCCTCTTTAGCGCCACCTAAAAGCAGCTGATTACCTGCTGTGGAGTCGTTATGATCAGCTGTTATGACTTGAACTAGAGAGGCTGTGAGCTAACTGCTAAGCTAGCGTCTTTAGCACCACCTGAAGGCAGCTGATTACCTGCCACGGAGTAGACCAGCTTTGTCAGAAAGGACGTCGGCGACAAGGAGGAGGAGGAGGGGGGAGATTGCCATGCTGAGTTGCCTCGGCAGAAATTCAGCAGTTTTCAGTGCTTTAACAGGAGGGACAGCTTTACCAGGCACCAGTGGATTATATTTATCAGTGAGGATATGCAGTCGGTAAGTGTTGCTGCTTGTGTAACTTATTATCTTTTGTGTCAGAGACCAGTAAACGGTGGTTGACGAACGGACAAGCTGCTAATGTAGCTACAGAAGCTAACACTGTTAAGTTCACGTCAGACGTCCGCTCCTTATATTCATCAGAGTCCAGCCCTTTTACTCCAGATCCTCTCTATCAACCGCACCATTACGTTTTTATCACGTTTTTCTCTGTTGGGACATCATTTTCCTTCACCTGCTCTGTCCTGATAAAACTTTGTTTTGGCTTTGACGTTTGCCCCATGAACGCGCTTACAGACAGGTCTAACTCTCATACGTGTTCTCGCAACAAACAAAAGTTGGAGATAAATAGAGGTTAAAATGAGCTCATAAAATTTTCCTCCCACCCAACTAGAATTAAAAATTCATTTGAAGGTAATTTAAGAAGGATTGTGTATGTAAAACGGCAGGTTATGACACCTTTAATTGTAGCTGATGACAGTTATTTCGTTCACCTGTCACTAGTTTTAATGTTGTGGCTGATAATGTTACTCTGAAACAGTCAATTCATTGATTAACAACAAAAATATATTCATGTTGATAGTTTCAAATAGATATTCAAATCATCTTTTTGCAAATAAACAAATTCATGTTTGGACCTCTCGTTTAACTGAGTTTCTTGTTTAACAGTCATTACAAAATAATATAGTCATGTTTGTAAAAAAAAAAAATACTAATCTAAAATGGTTTTAATTAACCTGACTATGTAGATCTTCTCAGTAAAACCAAAAGAAATACAGCATTTTACATTATTAAGCACCTTATTGTATACCAATGGCTGATTAAGATGAAGACATTATCTTGTGGCTGTCTTCCTCCGTCTTATATCTGCCATTTCCTCTTCTCGGTTCACAAAGCCCCGAGGGCAATCTGAAATCTACATTTATGTTCTGGGTTTTGTTGCTGGTAAATGTTCCATATTGCTCATAAGGTATTTGCATATTATGAGCATATATTTTTCTACTTATTTGCATAACATCCGTTTTCCGTCACATATTTGATCTTATGTTTGAGAACGTGTCTTAAAGGAATAGTACACCCACAGTGCCTTCATTTTCTACTCACCCTCGTGCTGAGGAAGACTCTGGAGCACTTTTTTAATATCTCAAATGCAGCCAGAGATCGAGAAGCTTGCGAGTTCACGGCACTACGGAAGCTGCGGCATTCAGCGCCTGCTCTGCCGATAATGCAAGCGTAGAAGAACAAATTCACTGTTTACAATGTGCTAAGAGCGCCATGTCTGCAGAAAAACTGGGACAAACACAAGAGGGGTTGGCTAATGATTTAAAACAAAGAAAGAAAGAGAACACGTGATCTCGTCTGCCACGGCTTCGGTAGTGTCTCGAACTTGCATGTGCACGCATCGCGGAAGTACAATGCTCTACTGTTTAGGCTATAAAAATATACTAAATAATGTGGTTTCTTGTAAATTATGGACGCTACCCACTCAGGACACTTGGATTAGATTGGACGAGCAGTATGGAGAAATATTGCCTAGTTTTTGTGGACTTTTATGGACCTTTTTGTGTTGAGTGCCTCTGAACTCCATTTTATGACAGTCGGCTGATAATGAAAAGCCTCCTGATTTCCGGCTGCATTTGAGAAATTAAAAAGTGCTCCAGAGTCTTGCTCAGTATGAGGGTGAGTAGAAAATGAAGGCACATCATTATGTGGGTGTTATCTCCCTTTAAGTGATTTTTTGTTTGTTTGTTTTTTAATCCCATACAGGTAAGATCACCCTGCGGGACCTCAAGAGGTGCAAGTTATCCCACATTTTCTTTGACACTTTCTTCAACATTGAGAAGTACTTGGACCATGAGCAGAGGGACCCTTTCTCTGTTATAAGGGTGAGATTGAATTCTGTCAGGATGACTTTACATATGAATTATTACCACACTCGTTTTGCCATCAAAAGCTAAGTGGATTGTGTCACCTGTCGTGTTTTAAGGAGGCAGAGTCAGACGGCCAGGAGGTGTCAGACTGGGAGAAATATGCCGCAGAGGAGTATGATATACTGGTGGCTGAGGAGGCCGCAAATGATCAGTGTAACGATGTGTAAGTATGATGTTACTCATGGGTCTGTCAGGCGTGGCTGCAGCTGCAGTTCCAGTCGCAAACTGCTGAAAATCTTTCAATAAAAGATGTTTTCAAATAAATTTGATCATTTTAACCTTATTTTTATACATTATGTAATAAAATTTTTATCATTTTCAAAACTATTGTCTCATGAGATAATGACGACTTTACACTAAATAATCTTTGAGCGCTACGATATTGTCTCTGACTGACTGAAAGCTGATGGTGTTCAGTTGTTTTTGCAGTTATTCATACAGCTTGCTGTTAGATCCACATCTATAATGTTCAACTTTTATAGCAATTCTCTTCCTCTTTATAAGTAAGAGGTCTAATTGTTATTGTAGAGTGATTACAAATATGTACCACGTTTATCTGTGCTTTAGAGCCAACACAAGATGATTATTATATGTGAAAATGTGTTTAGTGCTAAGTTTATGTCCTAATAGATTCTAGTGCTGAAGTAGCTCTGAAGTCAAGTTGATTTGAATGTTCTTACAAAGTGGACGGTCTACGTAGCAGAGTGACAGAGCTCGTTGCTGTGAGGATAATGTGCAGCAGCAGAGCCCTCTGAGGGTCAGTGATGAATGAGGCTGTTGACAGGCGTGTTGTGTGGCGGTTTTAGGAACACCACCGACAACTAAAGACAAGCTGCTACAGAGCAGGTAAGATATGCAGCATACCAGGAACAAGCGTTCTCCTACTTCTTCTCCTCCACTTTGAGCAAGTCTAGTCCTAAACGCACTCCTAGCCTCTACACACCCCCACCAGTACCAATCTTGAGTACATTGTTGTCAGAAAGTGGCTCTTTGTCAGCCATTGTCATGTGTATGCGGTTTTGTCTTGGAGCTGGGAGTCTGTTTTTGAACCAGACAGCTTCTGTTTTTATCCTTTCCTTTTCTTAAAAAAAAAAAAAAACAACTTTACTCCTGCCCAGTATCTGTTCATGCCTTTGTGTGGTGCTCCTGTCTCTTTTCCTGTCAAACTGGCTCATTAAAAATCTGTATAAAGAAGCTGTTGGATGTGTTGGGAATTGCAGTCATTTGCTCTCTTGCCAAGAATTAGATGAGAGGATAGAAATAGTTCGTTTCTGTGTTAGCATCACTTAAAGCTGAGTTATTAACACCACATGGCTTCTCTGTTTAATCACAGCATAACAATGTTGATTTCTTGACCTTGTCTTTTCAGTGCTGTT
Source organism: Atherinomorus stipes (assembly GCA_023101725.1). Taxonomy (NCBI): domain Eukaryota; kingdom Metazoa; phylum Chordata; class Actinopteri; order Atheriniformes; family Atherinidae; genus Atherinomorus; species Atherinomorus stipes. The sequence continues at coordinate 121,713 of JALJCO010011058.1, read as the reverse complement.
GAGTTGCCAGAGCTTTTTTTTTCTCTGTCAGTTTGGCTTGAAATTGTTACGAGTTGGATTTTGTTACTCCTGTAACGGCTTTTGCTCTTATCAACATTTTGGCAAGATGGTGCCAAGTGGCTCCATTGGTTGGGTGGGCGCTCCATGTTTGTACAGGAGGTTTGAATCCTGGTATGTGGCCCTCTGCTGCATGTCAGCATGTCATCCCCCTTTTATTTCTGGCCCCTTCGCTGTCAAGCTACTTCAAAGCTAGTGCCACAGAAAGGAAAAAAAAAAAAGCAAGAAAAACAATTTTGGCAAGAAGGCAAATGTGTGTTTTCCAGCTGTCTCCATTGCATGGTTATCCTGGTGCGCACCCACCACCGTATTACTCCAGACTGTGTTGAAATGTGTTCAGCAGACCCTTAAAAATGTATTTTGCTGTGGCTTTTAAGAATATCCACATGTCCTGATGTACACCATGAATTGTCCTCGTAATCATTCTTGTTCATACAAGTTGTAGCAAAATCTTCCATCATTCCTTCAGATGAAGAAATGGAGAACAGAAGCCACATCTGGAATAAATGTTTTCCAAAATTCCTGTCTTTCTAGCTAAATTATGTTTTTGTTTTTTCTGGTGGTTAAGTATTTGGAAATATTTTTGAGTGTATAAATTCCTGTGTCGTTTTAATGAGAAGGACCTCGGTGGCCAAAATAGGCACACCACCACTGATTTTTAAGACTGAATATCTGTTTAATGCTAATGAGTCTGTTCTCCGTGTGTCTGTTTAGGTATGATAATCCTCTGAGCCCTTTAGGGCAGCACATCTCCAGTGATCTGGGTCTAACAAAGAGACACTTCTTTGAGATCCCGACTCCGCACTGCAACCTGGACCTGGACGAGTACGGCTATGAAGAAGACTTCGAATGATGCCCGATGCTGCGGCGCTTTCTCACAAGCCTGCTGAGCAGCTTCCCCTCTCAGACACAGAAGTCAACATGCGCTGCTGTGTTGGTGGCTGAATCACTTCATGCAAAGATCAAGAGACTCGGGTTGGCTCCCATCCCGTCACCAGGATACACTTCACCAAACAGAGTAATCACAAAAGCAGGAAAGCGCAGCAGGAGCGCTGTGATTTCCTGCTAACAGCTGGAGAAAAAAGCGTGGAGCATCAAGTCATTCTTCCACACTCAAACAGATGTTTTAGGATTTTCACCTGCCACACTCTCAAGACTTCACCACAGCTGGATTCATGATGTCACAGGCAGCACGTTTTAGACCTTTGCTCCCTCCTCACATGTTAACAAGCTGTTTTTCTGCATGTTATCTTTTCTATCAATAATGTTCAGGGAGAATTTTGTTTCATCCAAACATCGGTGTTGCGTAATGACGTTCACACGAGCCAAATCGCATTAGTTACACACTGGAGCTCCCTGAATTGTTGGACAGAAACCATGATGATTTAATTTAGGGATCAAACTTATTGGCTGATGTTACATTCCAGTGATCATATCGGAGAGGTTTTCTATGAGGCTGTAAATTTATAAATGGTCTGTTGAAAAGTCAGAGGTTGCTGTAAATGCCAAACAAGCCACCATCAAAGCCTTCTGTACACACACACACACACACACACACATAACCCAGTTCAGACGGCCACACACAGCGTGTATTGTACAGGTCTGTGTTTATTATGACCATGTATGTATGGGATGGGATTATAAATTATTAGATGAATTTATAAATTACTGTACATATTTATTGTGAGCTTGCTGTGTTGTAAATGAGTTGGTGTTTTAGGCATTTTTTATGTTATGAAGTACTTTTGAGTTTACTTTTGACAGGATTCAAATTAACATTTTGTTTTTCTTTAAATAATAAAGCTTTGGTTAATGGAAAGGAAATAAGCTGTGCAGTTTAATGTACATGTGATAAATGCTGGTTTTCAGAACATATAAAGTGAATTTTCTTGTTTTCCACTTGTAATTTATTTTGCTGTTCACACATACAGAAATTACAGATGTAAAACAAAAATCACTGAGCTGCTTTTTGAATTTTTTAAATGACAAAATGTATTCGTGGAACAAGGTCTGATTGTATTAGTAGAAAGTTAATGGGGAAAAAAGTTTTCAGAGACTGGATATTTTTATTGAAATTCATTTACATGAATCATATGTAGTGTTCAAGTGTCAGCAAAACTGTTGATTTCATGTAATATTTAAAAAAAAAATAAAAAAAAATTGAAACAGTATATGCCAACAGGAAATAAAAAAAATTATGTAATGTCCCCTGCACCATTCAAGTAGGCCTACAGTTTACAGTACAGCTGTTCCTTAAAAGTAACACTTTCATACAAATAATAATACAAATGGTTCTTAAAGAAATTTATGATTAATAAAAACCTGATGGAAGAGAATCTTTTTTTCAAAACTTTATTTTAAAAAAGCAGTAACGATGACTTGTAACTGTTGACTTTAAGTCCAGTCTGTCTCATCTATCCTCATCCAGGGATAAACTGAATGTAAGAGGTAGTCCCCTTATTACCCAAAAAAAAAAAAAAAAAGCTGAGTCAGTAACATAAATTGTGTTCTGTAGTCTCACAGCATGAGAAATATAAAAATAAAAAACATCCTGTAAACAGGCAGGTGAATGTTTTATGTTTCGGCTGCCTTTGAACAGACATTTAGCAGAAGTTTTTATCAAAAGTGATGTAAAAGTGAGGAACATTCAAGCTTCCGTACAATTACAAACCCTGGCTTATACAATAAGTGCTAAATCTATTTAAATCTGGTCAAAAGTTTCATAAATATCACTGATGCTCAGCAGATTAGTGCAGATGATGTTCTGGACAGTTTTAACCTATCTGCTGCAGCTAACTCTTCAGTAGAAGTTTACAAAATCTTGCCTGAGGAATTTGACCTTCTTAAATCTAGAAATTTCTCCTGGAGAAAAAGTCAATCTTGAAAAGCAGATTACAAATACTTGCTTTTAAATTAAGCTTTGTCATTTTAATAAAAACAGCAGAGCACCTTAGTTTTAGCAAGAATAGTACACAGATAATGGGCTAAATTGTGCATTTAAGGGGAACGCTTTTGGCTACAAACTAGTAAACTAGTTGAGAACTAGAGTATTTTTGGCAGCTGGAAGGTTTTTATGAGTGCACTGCAGCTGCATACAACCTCTAGGCTAATTGGTTTTGGTCTTTGCATGATAGAAATAGATTATCAACACTTTTGTCCTTCAGGACTGCATCTTTCTAATAGCTTAAAATACTGCATGATCAAGAAACTCAACAAAACATGGAAGCCTGGAGGTCAGCACAACATGATGGAGAGGACACTGGTTACAAGGTGCAAACTCAAAACATGTTCATTGAGGTGTTCAAACAGGAGAACAGATTCTCTCCAACCGCCTCATATTCATATCTCAACTTCCACCGTGCCATCATCTGGCTCGTTGGTGATGCTGAGGGCCGACCCTTCGGTGTCGAGGCTTCTTGCTGGAGGCTCCAGGGGGACAGAGAATGGATCTGCATCACCCGTCTTCTCCTGATGACTGAGCAGGTGAGGTTATAATCATTAATCCGACTGGGATGAGAAAAGCAGTGCAGAAAAATGATAAATGAGAGAGCACTCACCTTGGACTGATACCAAGTCTGTGAATTTTACTAACTTTGGAGTCAACAGGACTGAATGGACAGGGCGACTTGCTTACTGTAAGGAAGAATATTTAGAAATAACCAAACGTAAAACCAGGATGGACACTTGGACTCTGATTCTGTGAGTGAGTCATGCTGTGCTTTTAAGAACTGTCCCGATTCCAATACCACTATCGGAAATCTCTCCAAAACTGTCAAAATGTTAAAAATGAGCTAGGGACAGGCATATCGGTACCCTGTAGTCAATAGCCTCCAGCAATTTGTTTCCATTTCTGAGAGTTTTAGGCAATTAAATGATGTGTGAAAGCCGCCAGATTCTAGCTTCTGTGTCACATGATGGTGATAGCCTATCAGATGTCATGATGCTGCTACTGTTAGTGATAATGAGGAATTTTTGGTATTTTTCAGTGCTTCAACGCAGTTTATTGCTTATTAGGTTTTGGTAAATGTATAATATTACCATTACATTTTATATTTGAACATTTTCCACTGAATAAATGTAAGTAATCTTAACCTGCACTTAAGTTATTTGATAATTGAAAGAAGATTTTAATCTCATTTTTGTTTAATTTATTCATCAATCTAGTTTATTATTGTTTTAAAAGCATTTATTTCCAGTATTTCTGTTCTTAAGTTTTACTTATATCTAATATTGCCCTTGCTTTCAAGATATAAATGCAAACTGTAAAATCATGTGATTTTCTTTTATCGGTATCTGTATTGATATCGGTAGTGATGAAAAAGTACCATAAACTACTGGTATAGTCTCAATGGGAAAAATTTTAAGGGGCAGCACGAGTGCTGGTGATTCAATACTAGGAACATGATTAAACATTTGAAGAAGTGTCACACTAAAGAGAACACTGAATTTATGAAAGTAAAGGGGAAAAAGAAGGATGAACTGCAACAGGAAACTGGAAGCCAGCGACTAGATAAATTCCCCAAAGAAAGCCCAAAAGCAGCACAAATACCAGCACAGATTTTAACAGAATTTTAAAAATAAATGGCTGCAATTTGCTGTATTAATTCATGTTTTACAAAGGGTTTAACCTGAGCCAGGTCACACCACAATAATAATTATGTCACAGTAATGACGCTCAGTTATATTTCTTTTAGGACATAGTGGTATCAGTACTCAGTATCGGTCTATACCCACAGCACAACTATTGGAATCGGTATCGGGAGGGAATAAATGGTAACGGCTCTAGGTGCTGTACTGTACCTTCTGGTTTCTGTTTGGAGAAAGGAGAGCGACTGTGCAGATAGGGCCTCCTGTCCGAGCTTACATACGAAGCAGCGTCTTCTGCTTCTGCTGCAGCCAGTAAAGATGCACGATAATAGATGAGTGGCTGCCAGCACTCCTCCCTGAGGTCAATGATGTACTCAGAAGTGTGCTTCTGCAGGTAGGAGAGCCTGCACAGACAAAAAGGGAGTTTCAGAAAAGTCTGAGTGCATTTATTATCATTTTTTTATTATTATGTTCTAACATTGCCTGCTGTTTTGCAGCACTTACACTGTCTTCTTGTCTGGTTTGAGCAGTTTGCTGGAGAACTCACTGAGGATGGTCAGGTAGGAGAGGTATGGAGGTGTAGCTGTGTCTGGAGTCTGACTAAATTCTTGGAAAACAAAATCTATGCCATTCCTAAACATATCAACAGAAGAGCTTGAGTAAAATATGGTCAAATATAAATTTTAAAAAAAAATCAAATACAAGGACCCCTCACTGACCTGTGGATCATGACCACACATTCACGAAATTTGACAACGTCCCCAAAAGTGAGAGCAAATCTCCTGGCCAGTTCTTTAATGCTGGTAAAAGTCTGGACTCCTGGGTGAGCCCTGCCGCCGCTATCTTGCTCCCGCTTAAGGCGAACAAACAGCTGGAGAGAGCAGAGAAAAAACACCTCAGCAGCTCGGCTCATCAGTGCATGGCTGGATTTTTCATACAAGCACACAGGCCGACTTTACCTGCTGCAAACAAAGAACCAGAGAGCGAGCACTCTCGATTTTATCTATCTGCCGTGTCCTGCACATCGTCTCCTTGATGATGTCTCCAAAGTCACTGTAATACTTACAAAGGGACAAATTTGTAAAGGATGCTGCACCTACACATTTACATATCTGTTGTAGTTATTACTGTTGACTTATTTGTTTCCTTTTGAGTTTGTAAATCATTAAAAAAAAATTGAGATTGTACAAAAATTTTCAGTAATAAAGAAATTTAACTTGTTTCTTAAACAAAAACTGAATTTCCCACAACAAGCAGATATAAAAACTTAAAGGTCTGAATTTATTGTCAAAACAAAAAGAAATCATATACAGTTCAGCTCAAATGTTTGCATATCATTAAAGAAAGGGCTAAAATTCACAATCATTATTCAAATAACAAGAAACTGAAAAAAGTAATAATACATTTTTTTTAAACTAAAAAATTAGGATTTAGTCAAATAAAATATTATTTTTCAACTGTGGTTGAAAAAAAATACAAAAAACTAACAAACTCTCCCAGACAAATCAGAACACCTTGCTCATGAACAGGGCCAAAATACCTGCCAACAGGTGCAGAAATCTGATTGGACATTACAGAAATCACCTGATTGCAGTGATTGCCTCAAAGTGTTGTTCAACAAAATTTTATTTCAGGAGCCTCATCATGCTTGTTCTGTGTACTGTGTTTTATTTTCTATTTGTTTGTTTTTAATATTTTTGTTGAACTACTATTCAGAATCAATGATTTTAATAAAATTCTTATTTATCATTACTTTGGTCAATTTCAACTTATTTCACTGACAGCATTTTTTTCCTTCTTTAATGGGAGCATATGTAAACATTTGAGCACAACTTAAAAACATATAGTATGGAGATTTTTTTTTGTTTGTTTGTTTTCTGTTGGTTTTGAATTGTGTGACTAATGCAGTTTAGCATGAGGCAGAATTTCAGCTGTTAGCATAGCAGAAAACATGAACTGAGGGAAACTGTTAGTTTGGCTCTGTTTAGTCATAATAAAACCCATTACTGGAAGCTTCTTCTGAAGCTTCTTTGTTTTCATCCCATGTTTACTTTTAATGATTTATATCTGAAAAAAAAAAATTATAATAATATTAAAAAGCCATTGGATCATACATTTTTAATGTACAGAGGGCCAGCTAGTTATTTCTATATCTTCAAATCTTTACTCTAAGTTAATTAAGCTAAATGGCTGCTGACTTTGATGGTTTTCTTCTGTTCTTTTCTTTTTTGTTTATTTACTTATTTTATTATCAAATAAATATTTGGTGCTAAAAGGCATTAAGTGGCCAATAAGCTGAGCAAAAATCATGAAATAAAGAATGTGAAGTTGATGTCATGCACCTTTATATTTAGATGCCATCCATAATATTGCTTGCTTTGATCTGGATTTTGATTTATTTATTTATTTATTTATCTATCTATTTATTATAGAATTGATTTCAGGATAGTGTTTCTATAGTTTAATGGTAGCATCAGCCTTTAAAATCATACATCAGCCAAGTTCTAGTCTTGCTAGGTAGTGGACATATTAAACATGTCTACACATTAAAAGAAAACATTTTAATAACAGTTATCAATGCAGTTATTGAATGTACTGAAGTTATAATTCATTCAATAAAGCTCCCATAAGAATAGAATTTTGCAAGGGATCAGATTTCAGTGCTGCAATTAGATACACAAAGGACCGTTCAACAGTTTCCTGTTTAAGATCCTTCCTTTTCTCTCTCTACGCTTTATCTTCCATGTATAAATTCATGATAGTATTGGCGTCCCAGCAGGTCTCTGTGGATACAATTTGTGGTTCCTGTTGGTCTCTCTTTCCTGTCCTCTCCACCTCCAGCCGATCCAGGCAGATGGCTGCCCTCCCTGAGCTGGGTCCTGCTGAAGGTCCATCTTCTTTCTCCTCCTGACTTTCACCATCTCCTAAATCTTTGCTAAATTTGAGCATCTTTATCGCTGCTGCTTGGTTAGGTTTTCAGAAACAGACAGAGCAAAGCTAACAGCATGGCATCTAAACAAGGCGACGCATCGCATCCACTTCACCTTCTTTTTTCTACATAGTCTTTTAGGATGAGTTCAACTAATCCAAGTTGTTGCTGGATATGTTTATCTTCCTTTCAGAAACTTTTGAATTAATTAAACATTTTCATATGATATAGAACATATCAAAAGTAAAATAGTGACATCACGTTGGGGAGTGGGATTAGTCCCAGCTATTGATATAAAATAATTGCATTATATGATAAAACAGTCTGAAGAGTTTGTTTGTAGCCGAGTCTGAATAGGCAGGTGCAGATTTATTATTATTGTTATTATCATTTTAATGTGATTGAATATCAAATTAAAGTGGTGACAGATAAACTGGTGTTTTAAGGTAAAAATGTAAAAATAAAATCAGCATTTGTGAGTAAAAAAGTTTCCGTTTTTTTCCCAGAAGGGATTATTAACAATATTTCTCTCAAAAAAAAAAATACAGATATTTATTTTTACAATACAAGTGTTTTGAATATTTGCTTTAATTTTTGTTTGCCAAAGACAATTAAAGTAATAAAACTGATACTGTCTTGAAAACCTAAATTTGTCTTGTTGCCCCTTCTTAAATGCTTAATGCTTTTCTTTTAAAACCAGGATTTTGTTAGAATAACCCACTCAGATTTGAGAAGACTGTTAATATTCTTAAATTCTCACCAGGAAAGTGAATAAGTGCCGGATGTCAGACTCCTTCTTTAGGGAGTTAACCTTTACCTTCATGTAGTACATGAAGACCTCAGCTGCCATGCTCATCTCCAGCACTCCGTGTACGATCAGCTTGCAGAAGGCTGCCAGCATATTTCTCCTTCTGTGAAGGTCTTCTAGCCTCTCCACCTCAGAGTTTTCACTGACTGCGGGACGCAGTCGAAGCGTGCGATTGGATGTGAAGGGGTCAACAGTAAAAGAAGGGGGGGGAGGCCAGAAGAGTGATTAATCATAAAAAATCATACAAGGGAAAGGAAAGAACAAAGCGGAGAATGGAGGGAGTGTTTTAGTTAGTTTCGGGACAATGGCTTTAGCAGGTGGAAATCAAAGATAGTATCAGAATGGAGTTATGGTTGTGACACCATGTGGATTCAATCTTTCACAAGGCTAATAAAATAGGCTCGGAGGTGAGCCAGAGTTAATGGAATTTTCTCACGGAAAGAGATTGCCCTGATTTTATGATTTAACTCAGTACCCTTGCCCTCTGAGTGATCTCTGATCTAGCAGTTAATAGAAAACACTGGCCATATAACAAAATAGTTACCAGGCAAAACCAATAAAACAATATATTTTTATTACATTTTCAAAAACCAATAATCCTGTTTTGCATTTGGTTGAACATTTAAGAGATTCCCACCAGGACAGTTTTCAACTTCTCTGAACTTCCAGATATTTGGATGCAATAAGTCTGTGAAAGTATGAGCCATTGAAAAGATTCTACAATGTTTTGGTTGTAGTGAATAAATTCATAAGTTCACCTGCAGGACTTTAGAAGGAAAACACCCCTGATGCATTTCCCACATGTCAGTCTTGTTTTCCTCATTACAAAACAGACAGGGACATACTGCTGTCATCAGTTTACAAGCTGCATCACTTTGCATAACAAAGCCTAACATGCTTCCATACAAATTAGTCAACCTTGTTTCAGTCTGAAGAAATTAACAAGGCTTCCTTTGTAATTGAGGGTCAATTGTCAGGTCAGGTTGGAAATCAGAACACATTTACAGTCTGCAGCCACCTCTGTAGTGACTTTTGATGCCAAATGCGTGGCTGTGCATTTAATATCTGCACGTTTTTCACCACAGCCAACTGCTGCAGGAACTCAGTGCCTCATTCAGAGCACCGGCAGAGTGACAGTGCCATCTACTGTGCAGCAGCAGAGATGGAAAGTATTTGGGGTCCATTTGAATTTGCATGCCATGCTACTTTAGTCCTCTGCTTTTCTAAGGGAAATATTCCAATTTTACTTCTCCAATTAAGCTCTAATAAACAAAAGTAAAAATAAAACAAAGGGTTCATCTTTGTACTCTGGCCTTTTGTGTCTCCCCCACCCCTCCACACACACACACACACACACACACACACACACACACACACACACACACACTTTTAGTTTCAAGTTTCAGATGTCAGAGTTACTATACAGATCCCACAAAATAATATTTCCTTCTCAGATGGTTTCAGAAAAACTTTGCTGTGCAAAAAGTAGATTATAAAAAAAACTAAAATATTTTACAACATAATTTAAAATGCAGCTCTATTATAATAAGTATTTACAAATCAATCATGTTATTTATATCATATCAAAAGAAAAAACAGCCGATTTCTTAGAAAAATTCTAAGAAAAAAAGGAAACTTCAGAATCTATGACTATGAATGCTCATACATACACACCTACAGCAAATATCTATTAAAACCTGAACATGAAATCAGTCAGAAAGATACAAATAAAAGAAGCTGCCGTCTCACCCTTGCTCTGGCTGTCGCAATCTGGGCCGACGAAGACGTGCGAGCATACAAAGGTCAACAGTGCCCTCTGCAGTTTGGGACTGGGCGTGTACAGCAACGGGCCAAAGGAGGTGGGATCCCACACGTGCAGCTGGTACGAATGAGCCGTCAGGACATCACACACGCCCAGAAAAGCCTGACGTGGAAGAGTGAGAAGAGGTCAGAGAGAAGGAGGAAGATGGCAGACCGCTCATCTGATGCTTCCTGTTGTACCTGAATCCTCACGCTGTGGTCGCAGTGGGAAAGACAGTGATGACTCCTCTCACAGAAGAGACGCAGCTGCAGCCTCTGGGCCACGGCCTTCTCCTAAAAAGAACAAAGCGCACTACATTATGTCCATGAATTTAAACACTATCTCATGCAGGAACTTCTACGTTTTATCCTCTAATGCCCAACAACAATTATGTCATCAATCAAATTCTAGATCCCTAATGACGGACTAAGATTATCACTGAATTATCCAGTAAAATCACCACAAAAACCTAAATGAATTTTAAACTATTTGGAAACTAAAGCAAATGTTACTCACTCTGCAGGTTAGAGTTTCACTGCTTGTGTTGAGAGACCAGAGCATGATGAAGGACAAGCACTGCAGCACCTCCTCCAGCACCTGCAGACCAAATAAGAAGGATTAGACTGAAGACAGAAGACATGAGGGATGACAAGACAGAAAAGAGGCAACATCCGGTCAGTCAGCAGTGACGAACCTCGGACGGCGCTCCTCCCTGGCTGCTCTCCACTGACAGCAGAGGAGACAGCAGCTCAAACACACTCCACCGACTGAGGTCATGACAGCTACCAAGACAAGGAAGAAAAACAGACTTATTCCGTATAGAATGTTAAAAAGAGAAATCAGCATCATGATATTGGGGCTGCACAGAGCTTCATGAAGTTACAGTCGTCCTCAACACTATTCATACCCTCCCATTAAAGAAAAGGCTAAACTCACAATAATAATTCAAAAAACAAATTTCTAAAGAAACTCTTTTTTTTTTATTACAAAAATATAATTTAGAAAGATAGTATATTGCTTTTGAATTGTGTTTGAAAATAATAATTTAATAAAAAAAAAAAAAAACTGTCCCAAAACAATTAGAGCACCTTGCTCATGAGGCATGGACCAAAATACCTGTCAACAGGTGCAAGCGTCTTATTGAACATTATAGAAAACTCATGATTGCAGTGATTGCCTTAGAGTGGTGCTCAATACAATTTCAGCTTAGGAGTCCCATCATGCTTGTTTTCTTGTTTATTTTTTGTTTGTTTTTAATATTTCTGTTGAACCACAATTCAAAATCAGTGTCACGATTTTAATACATTTTTATTTATTATCACTTTTGCCATTTTAAACTTATTTCACTGACAGCTGATTTTTTTCCATCTTTAATGGAAGGAAATGAATAATTTTGAGGATCACTGTATGTCAAATCTTACTTGTGGAAAGCTCTGAGTTTCTTCAGCATTGCTACAATTTCCCTTAGCTTCTCTTCATTAGCAGAGAAACTGTCACCCTGTAAAATGAAAAGAAAAAGAGATCAATCATCCTGTTAAGTACAATTCATTAATATCTAATATGTGGCGTGCAAATGTATAAATAGTAATCAGTGGTTTATTTTAATGGTTTTAGGCCTAAAGAGGCAAACTGATTCTATATTTTACAAGAAAAAAAGTGAAAAAAAATGACGCAAAAAAATCAGGAAAAAAGAGCAGGTGACCACTTCTCACTTTCTTGCGACTGGAAAATAAATACAACAGCCATTTTTAAACTCTAAATCATGGGATAAAAGCATATTTACATCCATGTCCTTTGATCTGGCCGTACAGCGTAACAGCGCCCCTCACCCTGAGTGAGTCCTCCAGCAGTTCTGTCAGTTGGCCCACCCATCGCTGGACCAGGGAGTCTCTGGCGGCTCTGGCTGCAGAGCTCCAGGCTGCCCCTTCCCCACACAGACTGAGGTATGTTCGAGCCGCTGCTTCCAGGACTGCGGGGCCTGAGTGGAGGTCCAAAACAGCCGCCATCTCCGCCATCAGGCTGGAAACTACCTGCAGAGATGAGGTCACATTTTATATGTCATTATAAATAAATACTACAGGTAGAAAGTCCGGGATGCTGTTCTTCGGGTGGATATTATGCTGTTTTTCGGGCTGCCTAAATCAATTAATTGTTCAAGTGATTAACTCAATTGAAGTCAATTATCTGCCATAATGGGCAATGTTTACTGGTACTCATTTCCAGTATTTCATTTAACAGTAAAGCAGACATGTCAAACATTATTCTTTGTGAGAAAGATTTAAATGTTTAATCTATATTCAATCATTCCATCATTAATTTCATCATTATCACAATTCACAAGTATCTTTAAGTCTCTAAATGTGTAGCACAAACCATTAAAATTGAGGTATTACGTTAACAATAGTGGTTTTTTCAGTTTAAATATTTATGGCCTTGATACTTCACTGTAATACTGTGCTAATAGACCTAAACATACTGAAGACAAAAGACAATAAAAATAATTTTCAATGAAATTTCTCATGATATAATTTGTGTAAACTGAAAAGAAGCAGTGCATACCTGTGTGTTTTCAGCTTCTGGACACTCCGGCAGGAAGTACTGAGGAATCCTCATCAAGGAGGCAACAATGTCTCTGCTATATGAAAACTATAGAAACACAATTAAAAAAAGAAGTGGGATTAATGGAGTTTAACTGTGTGGCACAAACATCCACATACAGAAACAACTGGAGTTGATGAATACCTTAGAGAGTAACTTAGGGAGCATTGTAAGGAGATGCTCAGTGAGCTTAAGACAATCATCTGTCTGAATCTTCTTTTCTCTTGCATTCATCACCTGTAACACAAACTTTATTAAGCAGCTTAATCTTTGAAGGCTTCTGTCTCCTCAGGTCAAAAGATAATCATATTTGTTAGAACCTTCTTTGCCCCGCTGCGCCCCGCTAGCACCGGTCCCTCGGAGGCCTGACGCACCGACGCAACCAGGATCTCTACGAGCACCGCTTGCTCTGCCGGCGTAAACCCTAGAAACACACACAAACACACTTTTAATAATCCATCAATCCATCTGGCAAGAAAGAAATGCTAAGGCTGTGAGGTACTGCAAGATTTGGTATGGATCCAACACCAAGTAAATAAGGGGCTGGTATCACTGATATGATATAAATATCGGTATCATATGACAGTCATATAAATACTGTCAAAATTAAAAGATTAATGCAGGGATATCAGTGTGTGAAATATATGCATTATCAACACAAACAATAAAGTTATCATGCACACCATAAAAATCTGAATTTGGCATTATCTCAGCAAGAGAAGCTAGTTTTGGGCACGCAGGCATCTTGTCACTGATGTGAACCTAATACACCAAAAACCACTTTATCCTCCTTATTTATGAGGATTCTGAAAGTTTCAAATGTTGATATTATCAATATATCATGGTATCAGTGTTGATATTCACACCTTAGCTGATAGCCATAATAACTATAACATTCAAAACTATCTTTTACATTCATCTAATATCATCCAATAATAAAATTAATTAAATTAAATGAATAATGGAGTCTTCCGAGACACAGAAATTATAGTACAGGAACCGATTTGTACTGACTGCAACCACACTGCTGCTCCCATGAGCTTTTAAGACCATCATGTATCACAGACAGGCAGACAAATACTTTATTCATCCCCAAGGAGTAATTTCATATTATCCAACATATACAAGTATATTTACAGAAAGAGAAGTAATTTAAATAGACAAAGTAAGTACATCAGTAAGGATTTGAGAGCTATAAGAGCAATAGTTCTCTACAGGCAGTCAGGATCATGTTGGAATTCACTGTTGTACAGTCTAATGGCTGCGGGGACAAAGAATCGCCTGAATATCCTGAGATATTTATCACTGTCTAAAATGGCCTGCAGTTACCTCCTAATCTGCTGCTCCACTATACTGTAGTTCTAACAGGGTCCAGTTCCCCACCCAGCACAGAACTGGCCTTTTTTACCAGTTTGCCCAGACACCTACAGTCTTTAACTATAGTGCTACTCTCCCAGCAGACAACGGCGTAGAAAAGCTCATTTGCAATAACGGGGGGAAAGAACATCTGCAGCGTGTCACTACAGACATTAGATGCCTGAGGAAGCAAAGACAATTCAGCCACTTATTGTATGCTGTGTCTGTGTTGGAAGACAAGTTCGCGTGAGACATGAATCAAGTCAAATGCTCCTCATTACGGGCTGCTTACACATTTTAAGTTGTTATTACGCTGTAAATATGATCATCTAGTTACCAGTTGCTAGTCATATCTGCCAGTTTGCTTTCTGCTCTTTGGTTTGTCTCCTTTAGGCCTGACTACTTTTCTGTTTGGATTTCTGTTTGAATATATTCGATTTGCAGCCCTGCAGCACTTCTTCTTTATTAGTTCATTTATATTATTGCTTCTGTTCCACTTACGGTTCTCCAATTATTGACCCCCTGACAAATGCAAGAATTTGCAAATCATATTTCATCAAAAAATAGCCCGAAGAAAATTAGATAATGTTTGAAATTTTGAAAAAACACTAACAGCTGTGGCACTTTGATTGGGAACCTTCTGGTCTGATAAAATGTAAGTGACTAAGCTGAGTGGAATCATCCAGCTTACTCATCTTTATCTCCAGAATAATGAGCTAATGATGCTTGATTACTGTTTTATTTATGTTTTATATCTCCACTGGGTTATCCAACTTCCAATTCACGCTCTTTAGTTTTGTCCCCCCCCAGACCCACTTAAAAATTTGACTTCATATTGAACTGAAAATGGAAATGTCTGTGAATAAAACTGCCAATCAAGGTCCAGGATTTTTCTAGCCATTTGTGTGTGAGCCTGGTTTGCAGTGTGTGCTAGTGTGAGCTCTCAGATTATCCAAAGTATCCTCTGCCATGTGGTTATAATGTACTTCACAGGGTGCGGAGAATGAAATAAAACGACTTAATATGAACAGAAGTGTAAATTCATGGTTAAAAAAGGAGTAGACTAACTGCGGTATTTTAAGTGCAGCATATCATTTAGATGGAGAAATGTTTAACTTTTCCTAAAAGGAAAAAAAAATTGGTTTACTTTGGTTTAAATGGCAGGCGGCATTAACTAGAGGACACGTTTTCCATCACTTCTTATTGTAATTTAGTGACCCAGTTGACGATTCAACAATTCAAGGACTGTGCTTCAACTCCAGTCTCCTGGTCGAAAAGAACATGGTTTCCAAGGTATTATAGTTTTGAAATTTTCATTAGTTTTTATTTTTATTTAGTTTTTCAGTTTCATTTTTTCTTCAGTTTTTATTTTGAGGAATTGACTAGTTTCAGTTTAGTTTTTATTTAGTTTTAGTCTTTGTCTTAGTTTTTCAGGTATTAAGAGAAAGCCTTTAAATGTAGATGTTGAAAAGGATGGAAGAATGTGTGACACAAAATATGGATTATCAAATCCTTTTATTTTAATTCCTGAACCACAATTATTCAGATTATTTGAATGTAAATCCAACTTTTGTTTCAACGTTTAACAGGCCCATATCCAAACAGGCAACTCTAAAATCAGCCCACATACAGCTCTCATTACAAATCTTCAGTGTAACCGTGAACTTTTCATGAGCGTCTCTGTGATTTTTCCCTTTTAGTTGCAATACACAGATGTTCCCGTTAGTCTTCATCACAATACACTTACTCTAATCTTTTTTTTTCCCCTTCCCCCCCTTTATTTTTTTTTTTTTTTTTTTTTTTCCTCCTTTCCCTCTCTTGATTAGTGGGTTGTACTCGAAATACTCCGATGGTTTATACTAAATACTATAAATATTTATAAATACTCGAATAGCATTTATAAATACTCGAAAATGCTGTGGCGTTTTCGTCCTGGTGCAACTTTAGCCATTTTTGTCTGCTAAGCACCTTCTTCTAGTTCAGGTGCCGCAGATTATAGCCACTATACTACCACCCTCTGGAGGAAAAGTGGAAGAACAGCAGCGGACACAGGATAGGCATCTCACGTCTAATCAAGGGACAAAACAAAACAACGAAAACTAAGCTGAATTTATCTACAATTCAGTCTAGTAAGTTTTGCATTGTTCTTAGTGGTTTCTATTTCGTTTTAGTTTTTTTTTCTAAACTTTCGTTTTTATTTTCATTTTTATTTCAGTTAACTAAATAAAATTTTCACTGCTAGTTTTAGTTTTAGTCTTAGTTTTAGTTAACTATAATAACCCTGGTGGTTACCAAACAAAGATCATACCATTCTGGCAAAAGCAGAGTGCTGAAAGTTTTATTTTACATCATATTTCTTCGTTCTTTAAATAATTTGTGTCATTGACCTATTAGTAGCCTAATAATTCTGTTAAAAATGAAAATGATGTGTTCCCTTAAAGCAGAACTCAGTCACTTCGGGGCTCCCCCTAGTGGCGTCCTTTCACTGTCGTAAAGTTCAAACCCCCCGTACACCCCCACACCATACAGACGGCTTCTCTACCTGTCTTTCCTCTATTTTGATCCCTGGATATATTTCTAAGCGTTTACTAGCTTGTTGATGCTACTTTGCTGTGTTAGTAGCAGCACCACGTCTCCCTCTGCTCAAAGCAGAGTTCTGTCTCTCCTGCAGTGGGACGTTTTACCCGCGATTTGCGGGTAAATATGCCGTGGATTATATTTTTCTCTGGTGTTGGCGGGCAACAGGTAAGAATTTGAACTTTTATTTACCTTTTGCGGACATGACAAGTGATTATTGAGCCTGAAGCAGTGATGCTTCACCCGGCGCCCAGGCAGTGCAAGCTACGTGAATCACTCTGGTCCAGCAAAGAGTTGGTTATGAGAGCCAGGAGCCGGTGTTTAGGTGGTGTGAAGCTAAAGAAATGTTTTCTTCCAATTAGCGCTGGTAGTCTGGTTCAAATCAGAGCTGGAAGCAGCTCGGTGGATAGGGGACCTGAGTACCGTACAGCGGTTTCTGTTGTCGCAAGTTCTGCTCGGGTCGGCTCAGGCAGACTTGCAAGTGCTGCTCGCAGGCCAGAGACCCCGGCGGGAGGGGGAGTTTAAGTTCAATTTATTTATAGAGCACACTAACAACATCCTTTTGGAGCCCGAGGTGCTGTACAACTCAACTTAATGGCAGGTTACTTAAAATAAGTCATAAAAATAATATCAAAAAACTAACAAAGAGAAAAAGGTATACATTTACATGAAGCATAAAATAAAATACAAAGGACACCAGTCATATTAAAAAGGTCGTAATGACCCAGAGCTAAAACACAATAAAAGGAGGGATGACATGGGAGACCAAGGATGGAAAGAAGAGAGTAGGGAATGGGGGTTATAGTGATGGAAAGGCCTGGGTAAAGAATAAGGTCTTGAGCAGCTTTTTGAAGGCAGGGAGTGACTGAGCGGCTCTGATATTCAGAGGCAGCGCGTTCCACAGTCGTGGGGCCGCCACGGAAAAGGCTCTGCCCCCCTTAGAGTCACATCTAAACCTGGGAGACGCGAGGAGGAGGATCTTTATGATCTGGGGGGGGTGTAGCTGGTGAGGAGCTCAGCCAGGTATGTAGGTGAGGGGCCATTGAGGGCTTTAAAGACCAGGAGCAGAATTTTGAATTGAATCCTGAAAGCAACATGGAGCCAGTGAATCTGAGCCAGAATAGGCGAGATGTGAGCGCGTTGGCGTGCACCAGTGAGCATGCGAGCCGCGGCATTTTGAGCTACCTCGAGACGGTGGAGGGAGTGCTTATTTAACATCGAATCGCTCCGTAAACACTTTGTTTAGCCCCACAGGGATTCCGAAAATCATTTATTGAGGTAAAAAAGTTACTGAGTTCTCCTTTAATCAGTATCCTTACTACATGCACCGGAGCAAGGAGGACAGAAGGGGGTTTGAACTCCAGTCTCCCGCCTATTTTTTTTTGTTTTGTAATTACTTTATTTATTTATTCAGTGGAGGTTATTCTACTGTAATTCTACTTTTGGCATTTGCACCATGTGCAGCAGAGTTTAATTCTCTTTCACCAACTTTAAATTGATAAGCAAAAAACAAACAAACAAACAAACAAACATTAGGTTTAAGCCTGGAGTGTAAACTGCAAGATAAAAATTTAATAAAGGAATTGTTTCATACCAACCTACCATATCATTTTCTATATTTATATGAATAAGGACTTTCTACAAACACTTTTTAAAGTCTGATCAGTGATACAAGAGAAAAAAAGTTGAAAAAGGAGACTGTCCAATTGTTGTTTCCTTATTCCAAGTGAAGTATGAAATTTGTTTAATGGGGAGTTTTAGCTCTTTTTCTGGAGCAGAAAAAGATGCAAATGAGACTACAAATCAAAGAGGGGAAGACATTTTTCGACGATTCGTCGAAATTCAGCTTTTTAGGAGGAAATATATTAGTGGGTGTATCCACAGAATGGAGTCTTGCATTGTTTCGCTGAAATGTGCAAGACCTTTGAAAAAGATGTCATGTTCAAAACTAACATATATAAGTGGTGTTTTGACAGATGTGGCTTTTGAACTTATATACTTTTTTTTCTGCATTTAAAAAGAAAGATCAGTTTTCTCTTCTGGGACTAATGACTTTTTTTTTCATATCATTTCAGTTTCAAATTTCATGTTGATTTTTTAGGATGTGTAATTAAGGATAAGTCTGAGATTTATGCTTAATTAAATCTCAGATTAATTGAAAATTGCTGCTATCCTTTTTATTTACATCTTACAGAGATGTTTTCCAACCTTGGCTGCTTGAGGAGGAGTCCTGCAGCAAAGCAGATGTGACTGCGGGCCAATCCTTCAGCAGAGCTCCACCACAGTCCCACAGACTGTCCACCAGGTACACGACATGCTTGTGCAACTGAAAACGTACACACAGACTTTAGTTTGACTTGTGATAACACAGAGCTCAGCCAGAATGTCTGTTTAATTGAATTTAGAGCCTTAAATTAAACTATTCATTGTATTTTCTTCACCTCAGACTCCTGATAGAACTGCAGCAGAGCTTTCAGTCTGGCAAATGTTTGTTGTCTGTGTGCTTCCTCTTCATTGGTTTCATCCTGAGAATCAGATGCAGGGGCTGCAGCATTGAGAAGCCTGGCAAAGATGAAAAGCAGCCCCTATTAAATACAGTTCAGTGATTGTTTGCTAAGTGATGTGGGTTCTTGTACCTTGAGAAGAGCAGCTCTCCTGCAGTGGCTGCAAGAGGGCGCTGTGAGGAGTAAACAAACTGGAGAAGCTGCTTGTAATCCTCTGGAGTAAGCACATCATCAGATGATCTGAGGAAGAGGAGTGGTTTGATGCAGGACGCAACAGCAGGGTGAAAAATAAAAGAAGATCAGAAATAAACAGCAAACTCACTTGGAAATGAGAACCAGTAGTTTCATAGTTTGCACTGTCACTTCACTGTCCTTATCCAGCGTCATGGAGATGATCCGCTCCTGGCACACAGATAATCAGTTGGCATTAATAAAAACAAAGACTTATCACTTCAGTCTGCAGCTGTATGGAACTAGTGTAATAATTTAAAGTTTTAATTTGCCTTGACGCTTCCATCAAACATTTCCAGTATCAAATAAATCTACCTTCCACTAATTAAAACAACCACTTAGCAACCTATTTGTTATTATTAGACCAGGTACAAGTAAACAGGTGATGTACAGCTCAATACACAAATCTAATTCCAATGAATTTGTGTTGTTGTGTAGAATGGAAATATAACATAATGCAATGACTTGCAAATCTCACTAATCAATATTTTATTATTAATCAATGTATCAATATATTTATTTTATTTATATAAAAAACATCAAATGTTGAAAGTAAGGCATTTTTCAAATTTCATCAAAAATGTCAGCTCATCTTGAATTTGAAGGCAGCAGCATGCTTCATAGAGGTTATGGCAGGAGCAACAAAAGGTTGGAAAAGAAAAAGGTGCTTAAATGCAACGAATGGAAGAAGATGCTGCAGTAATCAGGTGAATGAAATAAGAGCACCATAAAGTGGCAAAGTCTCTCAGAAGGAAAGATTTGGACAAATTTTAAATGTTGGGTCATGTAGTCATGTTCTAACCATAAAATTTCGAAAACTTCATAATACAATCAAAAGTTCCAAAAAATCTG
The DNA here is from genome assembly GCA_023101725.1 of Atherinomorus stipes. Taxonomy (NCBI): domain Eukaryota; kingdom Metazoa; phylum Chordata; class Actinopteri; order Atheriniformes; family Atherinidae; genus Atherinomorus; species Atherinomorus stipes. The sequence continues at coordinate 101,413 of JALJCO010011058.1, read as the reverse complement.
GAGAAAATCTCTATATGCAAGACTTCTGGCTGTAAATCAGTACTGGTTACCTGTGATATTTTGGCTTTCAGGCAAAACTGCATTATGAACAGACACTATTCTATCCAGGAAATCACCTCATGGATTAGGGAACAAATCACTGACTATAATCACAGTTCACCGTGCCACGTTGAAGCCCCATCCTGCAAACAAAAAGCCATATAAGAGCTAAAATAAATGGCTCAACGGCAGCTTGCAAAGAACTTGACGAGCAGTTCAATTAATTTTCACCAGGTGTGCTGGAGTTGAACATAACTAAAACGTGCAGGGCAAGGGTACTTGAGGACCAGGATTGGGAAACACTGAACTATTCTGTGGTTGTCAGACAAATCAAAACTTAGAAATTCTTTGTTAAAATTGCTGATGCCACATCCTCTAAAAGGTCAGCAACCGTTACAATCCAACGAGCCATTTTTGCCCTGAACCCAGCTGAATACAACTTGTTTAGAGCCACAAATGTTACAGGAACTTTTGAAAAAAGACAACCTATAATTTTTTGATAAATCATTACAATCAGAAATTTGCTGTAATTTTTTAAAAGACTGTTAAACTGTCACTGAAAAGAACAAAGTTACTTTTACTAAAAGAACAGAGGATGCTACTGTCTAGTGGAGAACATACACTCAATGGCCACTTTTTTGGGTACACCTGTCCAACTGCTTGTTAACGTAAATTTCTAATCAGCCAATCACATGGCAGCAACTAAATGCATTTGGGCATGTAGACATGGTCAAAATGATCTGGTGCAATTCACTGAGCATCATAATGGGGAAGAAAGGTGATATAAGTGATTTTGAACGTGGCATTGTTGTTGGTGCCAGATGGGCTGGTCTGAGTCCCCTTGGGTTAAGGGTATTAATAATTTATTTTTTATTTCAAAAACTGCTGATCTACTGGGATTTTCATGCACAACCATCTCTAGGGTTTACAGAGAATGGTCCGAAAAAGAGAACATATCCAGTGAGCAGCAGTTTTGTAGGTACAAATGCCTTGTTGATGCCAGAGGTCAGAGGAGACTGGCCAGACTGGTTTGAGCTGATAGAAAGGCAACAGTAACTCAAATAACCACTTGTTACAACCAAAGTATGCAGAAGAGCATCTCTGAATGCACAACATGTCGAACCTGGAAGCAGATGGGCTACAGCAGCAGAAGACCACACCAAGTGCCCCTCCTGTCAGCTAAGAACAGGAAACTGAGGCTACAGTTCACACAGACTCACCAACATTGGACAACAGAAGATGGAGAAATGTTGCTGGTCTGAAGAGTCCATCCGAATGTCTGCTGCGACATTCGGATGGTAGGCTCAGAATTTGGCATCAACAATATGAAACCATGGATCCATCCTGCCTTGTATCAACTCAGGTTGGTGGTGGTGGTGTAATGGTGTGGGAGAGATTTTCTTGGCACACGTTGGGCCCCTTAGTACCAACGTAGCAGTTTAACCACCACAGCCCACCTGAGTATTGTTGCTGACCATGTCCATCCCTTTATGACCACAGCGTAGCATCCTCTGATGGCTACTTCCAGCAGGATAACGCGCCATGTCATAAAGCGCGAATCATCTCAGACTGGTTTCTTGAACATGACAATGAGTTCATTGTTCTCAAATGGCCCCCACAGTCACCAGATCTCAATCCTATATAGCAGCTTTGGGATGTGGTGGAACGGGAGGTTCTCATCATGGATGTGCAGCCGACAAATCTGCAGAGACTGCCTGATGATGTCATGTCAATATGGACCAAAATCTCTGAGGAATGTTTCCAAAACACTCTGAAGGCAAAAGGGGGGCCAACCTGGTACTAGCAAGGTGTACCTAATAAAGTGTCCGATGAGCGTAAACCTGTCCAAACTCTGAGACATCCTGCTGCCTTTAAAATGAGCTAAAAAATATATATATATATATATATTTTTTTTTTTTTTTTTTTTTAAATAGTAAATGCATCCCTTCCAGCATTCGATCTGGTTTTATGTTCTGTTGAGACTAGAATATGGGTTTATGACATTTGCAAATTCTTGGCATTATGTTTTGGGAGCAGGGCCACGCCTCAACCACATCTCTAATCACAGGGCGAGCCTTCAAATTCTCGCTTCACTTCCTCAACTGTGTTCGTCTCGTTTTCTCAACCCCACCCTTTCCCGTCTCATCTTCCACTCCGCCTTCCTTGGCGTATTCATTCCATCCTTTTGTCCAGCCTTCCCTTCTGCTCACCTCTTCCCTTGTCTCTCCATCCCTCCTCATCCTTTCTTTCATTTTTTTGTCCTCGTTTGCTTTTTTCATCTTCCTCCTACCATTTTCCTTTGTCCCCTTTTTTTCTTCTTTCCCTCTTCTTTTATTTTTCTCAGTCGACTCTTCCTCTCCTCTCCTCTTTGGTTCTTTTTCCTTCTTTTCTCCCTTTTTTTTTTTTTTTTTTTTGTTTTTTTTTTTTTTTTTTTTTTGGGGGGGGGTTCCATATGCCAGCCGAGATATGAACCGAGACAACACCCCACCCCCTCCATCTTGAGTCTCCCACACCCAGCCCATCACTACACTTCCCAGATGCTCACTTCTCTTCTCATCCTTCACTTTCCTTCAATAAATGACTTGCTTCCAGCACTGCACTTGCTTCTGAGATTACATTAAACACACTATTTTTGGATTGCGGTTGTAGAAACACCAACAGGACTCGTACGGAGGCTCGATTACCTTGAAGCGAGTGATGAACAGATCAAGTTTAGGCAGTAGGAGAGGATCTGCATACAGACCCTGCAGACCCAACACACACTTGAGACGCACATCTGGAATCTGAAAGATGATAAAGAGCATGTAGCTTGTTTTTCTGTTTCAGCAGCTCCCCTTGGGTCTGATCTCCAGTTAAATTACAACACACAGCGGTCAAACAGCCTTTCACTGCGTCTGTTTACCTTGTCGTTCATCATCCAGCCCATGTATTTGAGGTAACTGTCATTGAGAAACACGGAACTGTAGAGCTTCATCCACAATCCCAACTCCTCCATACAGATAGAGCGAATTTCTGGGAGAACATCACTGCAAAATCATGTGCATAAGTAATCCAACAATACGCTAATATAGATTTGGACTGTAAAACGGCAAAATGGTGAGGAAATCAGCAGCTGCAGCCAAAGAAATGCACAAATGTATTTTTTGTAAATTGAATATGAAAATCGCTATTTTAAGGTCACTTTAACTACAGTTTTACAACAAGTGTGAAAAAAATCATCAGTTTCGTAATGTTACGTGCATCTGCTCATGTCTGTTACGTAACATTAACGTTAAGCTGGAGTCAAAGGCATCTTCTTTTCATTTTTACATTTTTTGGCCCAAAGCCGAAGAACCAATCCAATCGCCCAAGAAAGGGAGATTATTGCTGCTGCAGATGGCTTTTTAAAACAAACCTTTATTGACAGTTCAATGCTATAGATGGCACTGCAAACTCTTCTGGAAACAGCCGTGATGTCAGTTTACTGCACCACGGACAACTATTGGTGACGCATGAGGATTTTGAAGGTTTTTCCCATTTCTTAGGGGAAATTATTCAATCCCTAGCACTTGAAACTCCATTTCAAGAGCTAGGGCCTAAGGCAAGGGGTAGGGGTAGGGATGAAAATAGGAATAGGAATCGGGCCATACTGTACCGATATCTCTTAAGAAAAACGCCTTTAAAGATGACGTCCATCATGCTTTCAATCTCTGATCGCCTCTCCTGCAACTTGTGTAGCATCAGGAAAGGCAGAGAGAAACCAAAGTTTAAGTCATTTATGCAAAGAAAACACTAATTCTTCAAAATTCCATCATGCATCTCACCACGTGGTGATGTGGATCTTACCTCTGCGATCTTCTTCTGTATCCTCTCCACATGCTGTGTGCTTTTCTGTCTCGCTGTCTTTGCCCTTTGCACATCATACAGTTTCTGATTGTTTTCAATCCCAACGCTCAGACTGAGAGCTACACCCACCAGCGAGCTCAGCAGCTTCACCGCTTATCAGACACACCAAAAGAGTGCAGATTAGCTTATTCAACACATCAAGGGATGCACGTTCGTGTTGCTCATCTCTTACCTGCGAGTGTGCAGGTATGTCTGAATGCTCGCACGTATGAGTTTGACAGCTCCGTCAGCAGTGAGATGAGGGTGTGCATCAGGTAGCTGTCGAAGATGACGCTGTGCTGACCCTGAGCCACCAGCACCGAGACGAAGTCACAGAACTCGGAGTGAAACCAGCGGCCAGACGGTCCGGACTGCACGAGAGGATACTCCGCACTGTCCTGCAGTGGAGAGGGTGAAAGCGTGACAGCATGTTTCCTACTGATGTCAGAACTGTGTATGACTTTTCATGTAGATTTTATGTACACAAAAGCACTAGAAATTAAAGTGAACGTTTTCCTGGAGGATGATTTAATGTTGAGATCTTTAACATTCAAAGTGCCAAACTGCTAAAATATCCACTGCTGCCATGGCTCTGACAAGCCAGTACAATGCTAACTCTTGTCTCAATCTCAGGACACTGCAAGGCAACAACAGTGACAGTATAACGGTGGATAATGAATGTCACTGTGCCATCAAAATGCATCAAAAGCATAAAGTTTAAAGGTGCAGTGACCAAAGGTCAATGTCAGAAAAAATGTAATATATAATTCAAAACTGTGTTTCTATTGATGTGTAATCACTGCTAGAATCGCTGTTATATGTTTATTTTCTTAGAATGAGCCACTTACATCTACTTGCCACATTCATGGAGGCTGACATACAGTATTTCTATCACCATTTTTATTACAGTTTCCCTAAATGGACAAAACAATGTGTGTGAAGTGAGAACCCTCTGAATTTTTAAAAAACTGCTGTACCTGCTTTGTTTAATAGGAGTTACAGCACTCTTTGGGATAAGTATTGTAACACCTGAAAAGGTATTAAAAGTAGTTACCTGCAGTGCAGTGCTGAGACCACTGGATCCACTCACAGATGAAAACATCTTTATTTCTGGGAGAATTTTGCCCACTGATGGCCACCGTACATTTACAACAGCGCTTGGCTTATGAAGTCAAAGCTATACCCATCTTTACCTCTAAATGTCAGTAGTTCTTTCACACTGTATCTTTAAGATTGGAAACTTAAATAGTTTAACTTTAAATGCTAATCCAATGCTAATCTAATCTTTGTTTCCTGTCTTTCATTACTGGACAAATTTATAAATCCAGGTGTGCCTGATCTCAGTAACCACAATGACAATGGTCAGACACACCTGGATTAATCTGTTTGTCCAGTAATGAAAGACAGGAAACAGAGGAGCTGGCTTAAGTTCAGGAAGTAGTGGAGTCGACTCGTGCATATAGCCAGTTAGCTTTAAATAAAAGCATTATGGCTTAACTTTATTCATGGCATCGACTATTTTCACCAATCAGTGTAGGTTTTTGTCTTTGATCCACTTAAGAGAAGATCAATTTGGACAAGATGTTACTGGAAGGTGTCTGAATAATTCTGGATAGACCTTGCTTTTGTTGGGAGTGGGCAGCTGTCCGTAGTTTCATGAATGCTCATTTAGCCAACAGTATGAGAGATAGTGTGACCTTCCCGATAAATACACCCCATCTGTGGGAGTCATTGCGAACAGAATGAGGAGAAACAAGAAGTGCCCGCAGCTGCATGAAGAAGAAGACAGCAGTAACACTTGTTATTTGTTATGAATCCAGTCTTGTGAAGGTTTATAACAGAGGGCTGCCCTCTAGGCTTCACGAGGGACTTCATGAACGTTTATGCTCATTCTTCTACAAGAAATAAAGTAACATTAAGATGCAACACTCAGATCCTAGTTGTGTTTTCATTCTAACAAAGGTTTATAATATTAAGAATTTTATAAATGCATTTATGCTTTCTTAGTTTAATCTTATGGTGTTTAGTCTGATGTATAAATGTTCCATTGCCAGTTTTGTCTTTTGCTTGTTTTCTATGGTTTTTTATGTTAAATAACTTATCTCTGCTTGGGAAAAAATGAAATACCCAACACAGATCTACAAATATTCTTCATTTCATGGCAGGAGAAAGTGGAAAAACTACAATAGGCAGAAATTGCACTAGGTCTATAAGAGTGCAATTCTTAAATAGCCTGCCAAAACTAAAAGTTGAGACAATCTGACTGAAAAACACAATTCTATATTTGTGTTCTCTGTCGCTGCTTTAAAAAAAAACGTTTCTATTCCAACAAGGTCAATCAAGTCACATTTGCGTTCCAGATAACCTGCCACTTTAGCTGCTACAGATCAGCTGTTTTCTGGCTCTAACTTGGAAATTCCCTGAGAAAATGAAAGTGACTGAGATAGATAAGTGAAACTGCATATTCCTGCAGAACAGGATTCATGCTAACTCAACCCACCCAGCGTAAACAATAATAGAGCTGAAAACAGAGGCACGCAAGAGCCTGGTCAAAATCTCTGTTACATTATAGTTAGTGAATTAAACAGATTTTTTACATTGAAATATTCGTGCAAGATGAGTGTATAGCATTTGTTTTGTGCAATTTGTGAGTGAATACACAGTAGAATGCCATGACCCGTAAAAGACTTTGGCTCTCATATAAAGAAGTAAAGAATCAAGTACTAGGATAATTATCTTGTTAGGGCGATGGCTTCTTCACAGTCATTGTTAGGAAATAAACAAATAAATTTGGAAGCTTTACAAATACCAAATCCCTCAAAGCCTGTCCTGGTAACCAGCAGCCATGGACTCAGTCACTCAGGTATCTTCACTACAAACTTTAGCATCATAAATATCCTTGAGTCTTGTGGACTGATTAAGCTAACATTAAACTTTTTAGCTGCAATTGGAAAATGGAGTTTGAGAGGCGGAAAAAAGGCGAATAATTGCATAAGAAGACACCTCTACACCTGTTGAGTATGAGGGTACCGTCATGGTTTGGGTTTGTGTAGCAGCCTGTGGCTGGGAGGTAAAATAATCTTTTTTATGACTAAATTTTAAGTGGTCATTAAAAAAATACAGTTTCTTTCACAGTGCAACTCCATACTTTTCCTGCACACATAAATGATGTTTAGCAGCTGTAAATCAACATTCAGTTTGGTTTGTATGCATTATGGATAAAAATGTTAGAACAAAAAGGCTCAAAAGACCCTCCAATAAGACAACAATGACTGACACAAAATAATGATGTAATAGAGGAAGAGCATAAGTATGTACTGACTGTATCCAGGGGCCATGTGACTGTAAGGATCCATGGAAAAGCCAGAAACTTCTTATACTGCAGACCAGCAACCTGAAACACCCAATTATACACACATCTTGTAAAAAGTGCAAACGCATGCATCATATCTCACACAAGAGGAGAGAGAGTCGCACAGATCCTTATACCTCATCCAGCTCCTCGACCATCTTACTAATGACTTCACCGTCTTCTTTGCTTTGACACATTTCTGCTGTAACCACACCTTGATAAAAAACAAATAATTAAACAAATAAAACCTGATGCACAGGAAGCCACTTCTGTGTATTCTGCATGTGCATGTGTGTGTCTGCTTGCCTTTGCACCCGGAGCACTGGATGAAGAAGCTGATGAGGTCGAGGAGAGAGGAGTCTCTGTCGGTGGCATAGGCCTCGATCCAGTCATCTATCACCACCTGCTCAGGCATCACAGAAGAGGCAGTGAATATTTTGTCTTTCAATCATACTGCACCCATCCTGATCCCTCCGGAGTTCACGCGCAACAGCATCTGTCCTCCAGATGAAGCATGGCATGTTCAAACTCCTAAAAGACACCATCTATCAGCTTTTAGCAAGTATAACAAATACATTAAAGTTTAAACCCCTCAATAATCTCATCATGTTGCTGCATAATTCACAACATCACCAGGGCTCTCAGAGTGAGCTTTGGTAAGCAGCTGTTTTTCTACAACCAGAGCACAAAGTAGATCAGTAGCTATAATGCTTCATGCACTGTTGCCAACTCTTCAGTGAGAGAAGTCGCTATTGGTGGACACAAAAGTCACCAGACGCTGCCAATTGACATCACCGATCCAAACAGTCAATTTCGGGCGTGTGCAGCACCATTTAATGGCAAGATATATTTCTTACTGACATGCTACAGTGTTCATCAACAAGGGTACTGAAGTGGTGACATACAGTACACATTTCAGTCATGGTGCAAAGACCCAGCTGTGCCACAAGGCATCATGGGAAATAATCTGGATGAGGCGGCGTGGTCATCTCACAGCAGCTTAGAAGGGCTGCTGTCTGCAAAGGGACAGCGGGAACAGTGAGTGAGTGCCGGGAAACAGGGAGGGAGGGGCCGATGGCAGGCAGCTCCCGATGAACGGGTGGAGTGATATAAACTTTTTCTGTCTCCATGATCACCTGGAAAAGTTGCTAAATTTGTCCCTAGGCGCTTTTTTGAATATAAATCGCTAGAGGGGTCTGAAAAGTAGCTAAATATAGCAACAAAGTTGCTAAGATGGCAAAAATGGCTTCATGATGCATTAGAGCATCATCATATGATTTAATTATATCTAAATCTTTTAGCTTTTTTTAAATGTGTTTTTTATTATATATTTTAGATAAGTAATCTAACTATTTGCCATCGTTTCCCTCTGGTATCCTCTCGTCTGTTTAAATGCAAGCGCACTGCAGTTTCATATTTGGAGAGTTTGGAGGGGAAACTGGATTTCATTCCTTGGCATTTTACCAAATTGTGTTGTGGCAGCAAATATTTATTCATTTGCAGAAGCTAAACTCCTAATGAGGATCTCTTCATCGTTTGCAGTTCAGCACTGGACAGCGCCGGGTCAGAGACTCTTAACACACGTTTCCTAAAGCCTTGTCGGAATGGTGGGACCTTTGTGTGCCAGAATAGCAGGATTTTGGGATGGTGGTTTGTTGAAATGACAGTATGTCAGAATGCCATCATGTAACCACCAAGTTCTACCCATGTTGCGTACGTAGCCCGACTTTGAACAATGGCCTCCAAAAATGGAGAATCTTCATGTCGACCCCCGCGGGGCTTACGCTGTGAGGTCACGTTCCCAAGCCCTACTGCTTGGATAGGCTCTATACATGCACGGTACATGTAGGGGGTGTGGCCTCAACAGCCCTGCAGTAAGCAGTGTGCTCTGTGCATGTGATTGAATACACTGCAAAAACCCAAATCTTAGCAAGTATATTTTTCTAATTTCTAGTCAAAATATCTCATCACACTCAAAATAAGACAAAATTACTTAACAAGAAACATTTCAGTAAGATATAAGATCTTGTTTTAAGGTAATGCATCTTATTTTAAAGGGACTTGAGGCAAGATTAAGAAACGAAACTCGCGACTGCCGCGACTGGCGCTTCAGGTAACTGCAGCCATGAGCCAAGTCGTCACGGGAGCGTGCAAAAACTGAAGCTATAATGTTGTTTACTCACCTTTTTCTCCGTAGTTACACTTTTTAGTGTCTTTTAGTTGATCTGGATTGTTTGCTGACGGCAGAATAATCCATAACTATCGCTTACAGTGTTTGAATTTACCGCGACCGGCTTCTTCCTACTGTATATCAAAACAGCGGATGTAGCGTCATTTGACGTCACGTCCGCATGGCAGAGCTGGAAAGTTATAATGTTGTTTACTACGCTTTTTCTTCATAGTTACACTTTTTAGTGTCTTTCAGTTGATCTAGATCATATTCTGACGGCAGAATAATCCATAACTATCGCTTACAGTGTTTGAATTTAACGCGACCGCCTTTTTCCTGCATCAAAACTGCGGATGTAGCGTCATTTGACGTCACGTCCGCAGGGGCAGCGCGGGAAATTCGGACACCGAATTGCAGCACATTTTGCAGCACACAGCCTGTTCAAGGCAACGGAGAGAAACATGGGTGGAAACGTTATTTTTAGTATTTAGCGCTTCATCACCCATTAGTATGAAAAAAAGGGACATTTATGTTTGGTTTTTTTTTTTATTTCTGCCTCAAGTCCCTTTAAGAAATCTTATCAAGAAAATTTTGCTAATACCATAGGCAGAATTTTTTTGCTCATTGCAAGCAAAAAATATCTGTTTTTTCTCATTTTAAGAGTGGCCAAGATTTTTTTTGCTTGCAATAAGCAAAACATTCTGCCAAAGGCATAAGCAAAATTTTCTTGATAAGATTTCTTGAAATAAGATGCACTGCCTTAAAGGAGTCATCACTCGGAAATCCCACTTTTTCACGTTAAAACATGTGTATTAGAATAGGACCTCAGTTAAAACGTGCCAGAAACTCCGTAGATTGAAAGTGGCTTTGTCTTTCAGTGCGGGCTCTCTCTCCCTCACCAGAATCGGCCACAACAGCGCGTTCTCCACAGTATGCAATTTGGTTTATCTCTGTTAATGACGTGATCTACAGAGCCTGCTAGCTGCTAAGCTTGTTTGTTAGCACCACCTGAAATCAGCTGATTACCTGTCACAGAGTAGCAAACAATTTTGTCTTATTTTGAGTGTGGTGAGATATTTTGACGAGAAATTAGAAAAATATACTTGCTAAGATTTGAGTTTTTGCAGTGTTAGCATAGATATTCAAGTGTGCTTGCATTAAACCTGGCTGTTTTAGCCAAGTTTATCCTACAATTTATTTTCCTCAAATACATTTAAGTTCTCTGTTAATAAACCTTCAGTTTTGTATTTTTCGGGTTAAGTCCAATATATTCCCAATAATTCCCAGGAAAGTTTCCAACTTTGAAAATTCCCAGAATTTCACAACCCTAATCAGGACACTGAACTTGTGAAGAAGCCAAACACCCTGCTGATGCTAGTGTATCACTATTTACAGCTTTAACAACTTTGCCGTCATTTTTTAAAGCAACTGTTTGTACTCTAATTACATCCTCAATATCCCTGATGATAGCTCTGCATCTTGTGAAACGATAAAAAGTCTAGATAGAAGTGAAATATAGAGGTGGACATTAAAATGAAGCAGTCATAACATGATTCTAACAAAAGGAGAGACTGTATCAGAAAGACATAACTATCCACTCTGCATAAACAAAAAGGCAGCAGATGAGTTTGCCAACTGCCAGCAATACAGCCTTGTTGATTGGGAAAGCTCAACGGTCCATCTTTTAGATGAGAAAGAAAGCCACACGGCCCAGTAACTAGATTTAACCTCCACCTTGGCTGCTTACACAGCATCATTCGATAGGTCTACATGTCAAACCCTCCCCTTGTTTGACACCTGATGTACAGTCGGTCTTGATGAGACTTCCAGAGAAAAGGTTGCTTTTTCCCCGCTGCCTCTACTACATCTTCAAGTTTTTACTACTATGGTCGAAACGGAACCATTAAAACATCCCATTTTTAGTCCACTTGTGTGATAATCCAGCTCACCTGCATGGCATTCTTGCCCATGGTGATCACCTCAAACAAGGTGACCGCCTCCACCTGCTTCTGTTTACCATGTCGGGCCCCAGCTCTGGTCCCACCCCTGCAGCTGGCTTTCGCTCTTTTGCTTGTGACATCCTCCAAGAGTTTGTGCGCCCTTTTCCTGCGTCTCTGCAAGATTAGATTACAAGGTGATTCTAAATGTCTTTTGCATTCAACGATAAAGAAAATTTCAAGAAGATTTAAAGATTATCAATGTGAGACTTTCTAAAACTGTAACTGCATTAAAACCACTTTTTTTTTATCAAAGAAATCCTTTTGTTTTTGTCCTCAAATTTTGTGTTAATCTAACAATTTAACAAATTCAGTAAACAACAGAGAAAGGTAGTATACACCCAAACCAACACCTGAATAGTTTTCAATGGTATTATTTACATTCGTGTGTTTCTAACTATGACAAATCAGATGAGAGAAGGATCTATTTGGATGAAAATATAATCACACGCATGTTCTAATCAATAACAGCCTTCTAGCTCTACTCTTCTACTACACGTCTGCAGGAAACCACGTGTGAGCATCAAAGGATAAAACCTACCACATTTTTCTGTCTGTTTTCGTTTCCTGAATCTTCTTCTGAGTGATTGACAGCCCCGGAGGAGGTTGCCTCCACGTGAGAGTTTGTACTGGAAAATCAACAACCATTTGATCAGATTAACAGAGATCAAAATTAGAAAATGTTACACAAACTGAATGAGTGGCTCATCTGTAGTTTCGGTAAGCAGATCTTACTTCTGCCCTGTGGACCTGGATGCAGCTGAAGCTGAGGGCTCTGGTATCATGTCCTCCTCAAATCTTCAGGATTCAAGCATCTGCAAACATGCTATGATCAGTGTTTGCTGAAAAACTAAATATGCATAGTTAATCAGAAGCTAATGATCATTGCTTTGATAATTATCCATTGCAAGCCTGTACTGGGGAGGAGCTGGGATCTCAAAGACGCTTCGGCATTGTGGATGCTTGGCGTCACAAGGGTTGAACTTTACGCTTTACTGTTCTGACACTAGCTAGCAATTGTTTTATTTTTATTTTTGCAAAAGCCTAAATATAAACAATTTATTGTAGTTAGTGTTTTTCATAACAGCATAAAAATGAGCAAATATCAACACTGACAAGTAGACAAAAAAACCAACTACATCCCTCCAAAACTTTTCAAACTTACCTTCTTCACATAGATTTATCTTTTTTGTAATGTTCACTGATGTGTTGTTCTCAGTCTGAAAGCTGTCAGACAAACATAATTCAAACGTTTCCTCAGATATCCTCCTTCTTTGCCCCGGCTCTCACAGTCAAGTTTTTGGACAGCCTAACACATTCTGATTGGCTATCAAACTAAACTATGGACATCTGATTGGTCAGTTTATAACGTCACTCCAAATTAAGTCCCGTCTCTTGTAGCTGTCACAGCACGCAAGTACCGTCCGGTTTGGTTTTCCGCTGCCACAGCGATTTAAACATCTGTACGAAGAAAGTCATCAAATGCAGGGGATGTTAGCTAATTGGATCGACTGCTCATCGTCTGCAATTATACTAAAAAGGCCAAAAGTATACTCATAATACGATGATACTGCTCCTATTAATGCTGCATACTATGAGTCACATCAAGGTCCTAATGCGTCCCCTGTGTATTTTAAGCAACCACCCCGAAGCTTATTCAGAAGGGATGTCATGGCATGTCTTTATTCAACATGTTGCAGCAACTGGACAGCAGGAGGAGCTACTTACCCATTATGCCTTGGCTCCACGGACAACAGGAAAAGATTGTGGAAGATGGGAATACTACCATCCATTCTTACACCTGTATAACTGCTTAATAACACAAATAGCTTATCAGTCAATTAATGGGATTTGACAGGTGGGGGAGCCCTAAAATTCGGTGTTGCGTTGCAATAAGGAAAATTGTGCAAAAGATTGCAAAAACCTGTATGGCTTTATTAGCTAGATTTAAAGGAAAAACCTTTAATCTAATTAATCTAACATGACTAACTAATACAAAGAAACACAGCAAGCAAACAGCCTAAAAACAAGGCTCAAAGACTAAATGCAGCAGCTGACCTTGGCTTTCTTTAGTCCCTGATCATGGTGAAAATATGGAATTCATCAGGTGATAGTGAATTTACAGGGACACGTTTTAAATTGGCCCTGACAACAAGGGCAATGGATGCTCCTGTATTGCTCTGATGAAACCTGCTCCCAGACTACAGCAGGGATTCAACCCAGTGGAGACGATAAAGAGCATCTTTGCTGAGATGATGAAGCTGTGACTGTATGAAGCAACAGACACAAAGAAACTGAGCATATGCTGGCTTCCATGTTCAGAAATCATCTGAGTTCAGACTGAATATGCCTTTTAATGCTGTGAATTGGTTAACTTGTGTTTACAGATAGGATTGGTTGTGTAAAGTACTATCTTGTATTTAAGTAAGTTTTATCTATTCATTTTTATTCTCTATTTAATATGTAAAAGATGCCAGCTAATGCATGTCAACCCAGTTTTGTTTTAATTACCTACAATGACAAATAAGTTTGAATCTAAGCAGAAGATATAAAATTATATGTTCAATAAATAATTGGCATGAACTTTTAATAACCTGATTTGATGTTGGAGTCGAGGCAGAGGTGATTGATGCTTACTGTTGTAGCCCAGAGCTCTGGAACGAGCTCCCCCAGTGCTCGGAAATTTTTAAATCTCGTTGAAAAAACACTTTTATTCTTTCCCTTTAAACCTAGTGTGAGATTGACATGGTTTTTATTGTCTGTTCAGATTGTCATTAATTACCAACCAAGGTTTTTTTTATTAGTTGTGGAGTCTTATGTGTTTTTATAGTATTTATGTTCTGTGTTTTTACTTATACAGCACTTTCGTCAATCATGTGCTAATTTTAAAGGGCTATAGAAATACAACTGGTACGGTATGTTGGAGTCAATAAAAAGGATTAAAATGGAAACTTCTCTGTCAGGCTGACAGAGTCAAATTCATCCAGAGATTCCTCCTTCATCTCCTCATGTCATTAACCCGTTTTGCCCCACTGGCAACAATTGCTGCAGAAGTGTATCACTGTCATTTCCTACTCACAATAAAAAATCTCAGGGCAGCTTTTTCCACTTCTTATGCTAGTAGACAACTTAGACAAAGGTTTTTTTTTTATTCTTATTTTGTAAAATTATTTCCAAGTGGTTCCTGTCACATGACATCATCTGCTTTCTGCTCCCTCCGGCAGAAGATAGTGAATGTAAATCCTCCTGGAAAGAGCTAATTTTCATGAATTTCTTGTGATTTTCCTCCCAAACATATTTATCATTATTCAACCGTTCAAGTCTCCAGAGTAACCCTCCCCCCGAAAATATACCTAGATATTTTTTTTGTTCATGGGCTTATTTCTGTGAGTATAGCAACAAAAGTTGCTAGTGGGTACATACTGTAGCTTGTCACTAAAGGATTTGAATTCGTTACCCTACATCAGGGGTGGCCAAGTTATGTCCTTCCTGGGATGATAATATCTATTGGTATTCATGTGCAATTTAACTTTTTGTTTGTTTGTTTAATAGCCGCACACTCCTTTCATCTTATTATTATTATTCATATTATTTTTTCTATATTAGACCAGTCCTAAAACTTCTATTTTCTTCAAAACAAAGTAGAAAATTAAAAAAAAAAACACCATAGCATGATTCAGAGGAACTCAACTGATAATAAAATAATATGCCTTACAACTCTGAAAAAAAATTTGGGAATAAATGGGTTAAAGCTCCTGATTGGGCCTCCTTGTGGGCCAAAGATGCTGCTGCATCCAGCAGAGTCTCCGCTTTTTCTTACTGGAGTTTTTAAAGTTTAAGCCAAAACCCCTTTTACATTAATTTGCCACCTGAAGGCATTTAAATTTGACTGAATAGCTTTGAGACTGCAGTGGTCATTGAAAGTGACATTTTTTGCTGGATGAGGAGAAACCACTTGTATTATTAGTTGTGTTGAACTATTTAAAATATTGTTTGATTTGTTTTCTGCAAACAGTTGCCAATAAACCTTATTTGCAGTGCGGGGGTTGAATCATTTTGATTGCAACTGTATGTATCAAAGTACAAAGTGAGGGTAAAAAGCCTGTCGTTATCAACATGTCATGGATATGATTGCATTTGCTTCCTGTAGTGAGGCTGACACAACAAACACAACACCCAGTGGGATTCAATTTATTATTCCATTTTAATTTACAAAAATTGAAGAGCTGTAATCAAAGCGCTGCAATGAGGGATTCAACAAGCTTTCAGTCCCAAAACAACTGAATCATCACAGGATCTAACAAAGAGACACATTCAGAAAAATAATTTAAAAAAAGATCCAGATGAACTGTAACTAAAATAGGTGATCATATCTCATCATTTCTGTTGAATCGTATTGTTTAGCACCTTTTCACAGTCATATTATCAGTTCATAGAAAAGCAGGTGGCTTTGTCAGGCGGGTCAGGGCAGGAACTGGGACATGAATGCGATGGCCGGGTGGAGGTCCTCCGTCAGCTCCTCTGGCAGCGACAACACCAGCGATGTTAGACTCTGAGTTATTTCTAATATCCTACACAGGAAACACAACATTGATGAAAATCAGATTGTATCTGTGTAAATCATCATCTCCTCGTCTTTAGCCCTTCTTCCGCAGCTCACCAGTTGATGTAATGAGCAGCAAGCTGAGGTTCGTGCCTGCAGCCTTCTTCTGCCACCAGAGACTGCTTCATCTGTTTGAAGTTGGCCTCAATATCCTTCTTTATTTGCGAAAAGACCTGGATTCCCCTGAAAGAGCTGATGACTTGCTGCAAAATACAAACATTAAATAGCAAATTTCAAAGTTTAGAAGAAGGCAGAAAACACAGAGAAAGCAGGAAGACAAATGTAAAGAGGAAATTTGTCTCTCTTACATATATAACTGAGAGCTGGTGAGCGATGTACTTATGACTCCCAAGGTGTCTGATATCCTCTTCTAACTGCTGACTCAGCACCAGCAGCTGGTTCAGTCTGGCAATGTGGAAGAAATACTCTGCAACACAGGCATCGGCTTACATTAGCAGAGGTAATGCTGGACAAGTATTACACATAGTAAGTAAAATGTTCGATGTGTGGCCTGCAGGAGCAATTACTATGGTGTTGGAGCTAAATATGTATCCATTAGATTAAGATAAGACCCCAACTTTGCCAATTTTCCCTGGTAAAACAGTGTTCATGCTTTTGGGTGTTGATTGACAGAATTTCTGCCATTGTTCTTAACCCTTTCACTGCTCTGGATCTGAGAAGTTTCATTTGTGTGATGCAATAGTTTCCTTCTCACAGGCATAAAACACAACATCCTTCAGATTAGGGATGGGCGATACTGAAATCTTTCTGTTGATACGATACCAGTAGTTTATGGTACTTTTTCATTGGCACCGATATCAATACTTTTGGTCCCTTTAAAGAAAACCACAATTGCACAGTTTGCATTAATATGTTGAATGCAAGGGCAATATTAAATAAGTAAGTAAATAAGTAAAACTTGAGAACAGATTGTACTGGAACAGTACTGGAAAGAAATGCTTTTAAAACAATACAAAGAAATTAAACAAAAATAAGATTAAAAATTTCTTTTAATTATCAAATAACTTAAGTACACATTAAGATTATTTCAATTTATTCAGTTGAAAATGTTCAATTATAAAATGTAATGTCATAAATTTACCAAAACATAATGTGCAATAACCTGCATTAAAGCACTGAAAGAAACCAAAACATCATCATCATCATCACAAACAGTAGCAGCAGCATCATGACATCTGATAGGCCACCACCATCATGTGACACAGACACTAGAATCTGGCTGCTTTCAAACTCAATTTCATTGTATAAAACTCTCAGAAGTGAAAACAAATTGCATGTTTTGTTTCTGTACAATGGTATTGTGATGATAAAAAAAAAGTATTGGTTCCATTATTTTGTCTGACTGGTATTGAAGTATTGACTCCAGGGTATTGATATGCCCATCCTTACTTCTGATTCGTCCACTTTGTCTGCAGATGCACGGCACCGTTATAGAAGGAGAGCACTAACTTTCTCCTCGGGGCTACGCCTTGCATTCAATTGTTTTATTGTGCTTTCCTGATGGTGGCCTCATTAAAACTAAAACTAAACTAAACAAAAACAACCTGACTCCATGTGAACTTTCCTATTAGCCAGTATGAGAAAAAACACTTCGTTGCTTGAGCTCTGGGTTTCTGTGACCTTGCAGACAATTTATACACAGTGTTGAAGTAATCTTCGTTGACTGACCATTCTGGAGGAATCTAACTGCGGTCTTTGTCTTCATTTGTACACAATCTGTCTAACTCAGGATCCAAACCTAGTTCTATTATTTAACAGCCTAATGAGCATCAATTTACCACTTTCATCACAACTTACATACTTTTGCCACTAATGCAATGCAATACTAATACTGATACAATAAAATCAGTTAATTAATGTATGATTATTTTTGGTTACATGTTTGAAATAAATAAATCTAATATTGAACCATTTTCCTCAGGTTATAAATAATCGGCTTAAAATTCAATCATTTAATTAAATAATGTAATTAGATTTTTCATTTTAATTTCACACAAAAGAAACTTTCAAAGGCTTCTATTTACCTGAACAGTACTACAGTATGTAAAGGTCTTAATCCACCTCTCATATCCACATGAAGCCACACAAGACTATTCTAGTGGTCTTGAGCAGTAGCTCTGCAGGTTTTTTGAGGGTCTTATCTTCAGTCCAGTCCTTGTACCTGACCATTTTCAGATAATTGTGTTTGATTGTTTGTTAGGCCATTTAACCAGCTAGCTGCACCTCACTGAAGGAATGAACCACTGTTGTGTCTACACATGATGGACAACTTAGCAAAGAAACTATTCCGATTGGCAATTTCTTAAATATACCTGTCACGAAAGCACATTGTTTTTTCATTTCATAAGTTGCACCTACAGGAAACAGGAAAAAAAATCTAGCTAAAATCTGCTGAGTTTTTGTAGATGCATCAGTTGATCCAGAAACTGTTCATTGAAACTTCATCAGAATTGGTCTCCACGGAAATGTGGCTGTTAAAAAGCCATAAATAAGATGGGAAGATAGGGAGGAAAGGTTAGCCAAATGATGCAAGAACTGGGCTGAAAATCTGTGGAAACAGGTCTTATGGAGGGATGATTCCTCCCCTAAGTCCAACATTATTAAAGAAATGTGAAATCATCCTGGCAAAACATGAAATAAAAGTCAGCAACACCCAAAGAAAAGCTCTGGAGTGTCTTTCAAGAAGCCTGGAGAACTATTCCTGAAGACGACTTAAGGAAATAACAAGAAAACTTGTCTGGGTTGAGGCTACATTCAGGAATAAAGGCGCTTATAACAATTATTAACTCCCTTTCTCTCTCTGTCTGATGCACTGTATTCCAATTCATTTGTCAGTTAATTGATGCATCAACTTTCTCATGTTCATCCAATTTGAGTAGCTCAACAATTTTACACAGTACTGTCGTTTGTGTAGCACATGCATACTTACGTAATCCACAACTGGTTATAACAAGGATACTGATATTACTATAAAAAGACAATCTTTTACAACTATACATTCAGTTTTCACCATTGTTCATATTTGTGTTGAAGTGAGTGATGCCGAACATAAAAACATCTTTTGATGTTCTCAGAGATATTTCTCTCAAAGATGAAGCGTGCATTGCTGTTAGTTTTTCTCACCGTCCATCTGCGGCCTCTCCAGCATGTCAACAGGACTGCCTTGAATGAGAAACACTTCTACACGAGGAAACATGGCTGACAGGCCCACCATGTCCAGGTAGTCCTGATAAAACAGATGCTTGCTGATTTCTAATAGGAAGTAACACTCTTATTGAGTCAGAGTTAATAAAGATGAAGCACGAAGACATGCCATGACATATTTGAACGATAGTTAGGTGTGATACCTCCAGCTGTGGCATAGGCTTTGGTAGATGTTCAAGGCACTGCAACATCTGGTCAAGAATCTCTGATCCTTAAAAAGAATCCAGAAAAAAAACAAACATTAACCATCCAGAAGCCATCCGGGATGACTCAGCTGTTTTGTCTCTGATACCTTGAGCCTGAAAGGTGTCCGACTCCTCTGGGCTGCAGCCTTGTCCCAGCTGCTCCTGGAACTGTAACACAGACACATCACAGCATTTGTTGGAACAGTATGAAAAACAAGCTTAAATCTCATTTGTATGTCTTGTAATATTTAGAATATGATCCTGTTGTAGCAGACACAGACTGTTTTGAAAAGGAATAGTATTTAGTAGCTATGACTGACTAGCTAGGTGGGAATTTTACAACCACAAAGGAAGATAGTTCCTAGCATACACTCTGCCATCACATCTGTGGTCTACTGAAATTATTGCTTCCTACTTTTCAAACCAATCAGGCTAATTGTTCTTTTAAACTGTCCTCTGTTCTGTCAGTTCCCCTCCAGACTGCCTCCTCCCCATCTCCACTTCCTCCTGATACCAGAGGAGCCTCATCAGAAGTACTCCCCACCTCCTTTCTCTGATGATACTGCCACAGATTCCTTTTTTCAGTCTAATTGCCGGACAAAATCCTTTCAAATTTAACACATGTACATCAACATTTTTTTTTTTTTTTTTAATCATTTCAGTTGATCTGTAGCCTACTTATTCAGAATAGTGAGACATATTGCCTGGCTGCATGATGCTAGAGGACTGTTCGTTGGGTTTAGTTTTTCCACTCAAGTCTCTGAAACTGACTAAATGGTGGATACTATTGTGTGTTTGGTCAGCTGTGGGAGGCATATAACATTTATTGGTCAGATCTGCCGACCTACCTGCTGCGTCTGCGCTCTGATGAGGAGGTCCAGTTGCCCACAGAGACACAGCATCTCCAGGCCCACCTGCTCTGGACTCAGCCGGACCGGCATCAGAGGTCTCCTTACCTGTAGCTCCACTGACCACAGCAATCACATGAGTAGACCTTTCTCATATCACCTTTTACACCCACTCACTCAAACATACAGGAGCACAACCACAGCTAACGTAACACAGCGCGCACCTGTCAGCGAAACTGAGGGTCCAGAGATGGATGTTTGATCAGGACTAGAGGGGAGTGGTCAGACCCCAGCTTGAGAGATTTCCCCCAGTACATAAAATTATATTTAAACACCTAAGATAATAATATATATATAAAAATAAGAAATAATACATAAAGCTGAGACTTACCTTTAAAGACTTCATGGTAGATGCACGGCTGACAGAGCGCTTCCGATGTGTTTACTGCCATGTCTGTCTGAACCGGCTGTGATTAGCACGTTTATTCTAATTTCGTTCTGCTGTTAAAAGCCATACGAAGCACAAATAAGCGCAGACAACACGCTGGATGAAGCTAGAAGAAAATATATTCTATTTATTTGATTGCATTTGGTTGGAAGTAGCTATCGCAGAGTGGTGCGTTCGAGAGCCAAATGCTCAGGTGGGTAAATAAAAACCGCTCGCTCATCCAGAAACTCGTTTCCATTCATCTAAAGAAGATCTCGTGGAAAGGCGCATTAACACATCCTTAAACCCTAAAAGTTTCATGCGGTTGCCCAAAGCTGACAGTGACAATAATAATAATAAAACATCCACGCCCTTAACAACAGACGCGCGGACACTGTCGGTGAAATGAACGCCCCTCGACGCCCCACGCAGACTGAGGAGCCTTTCTCAATGATGTCATGTTTTAGGGCTCACAGCGTCACGTGGGCTGGATGAAACTTAAAAGCAAAAGGTGTTTCCTGCACCTTCCACCTATAATTCCCCTCATACCCACGTTTTACTCAAGTAGGGAAACTTAACATTTCTTATCATAAAACCAACTGCACGTAACCGCAACGTTTACTCAAGTAGTATAGTTAAACACAACTCAGAGGTAAACACTTGCAAATTAAAATTATGAGTAATCTGAAGTACAATGAGGTGTGTATTTGTGTCTGCGCAACAATTTCATATATATTAAACATACAATATTATTAACTTGTACATAAATGTAAACAAATTAGTATTTTTCATATGGGGTGCAGGCTGGAAAAGGGTGGCACATGTAAATGAAACCTTTTAGAAAAGGGTTCAAAATTTAAGAATGAAATTTCATTTCAACTAAGGTGGCCATCCAATTTAAAAACCAAAAATTGTAAAGGCCAAAAGCCAATGATTTAAATTTAAAATAACTGAGCTGGGACGAGCCTGCGTTATATGGCTGTAATCACCGCTGCACAAACTGATACTTGAATGAGAACGACTTGTTTTGAGCCAGTTCACAACCATCATCAGTGTTTCTTCAGCAGTGTCACATTTGGTGGTTGTTTTTTTATGCCCTCTTCATGAAATGTAAACAGTTTGGACGAATATCACCGATAAAGATAGTTAGAAGATACTAATTGATCAACACAAGATGGCATTGATGTAGTGACCAAGAGCCTAGAGGTACATTACATGCTTAAAAAAAAAAAAAAAAAAAAATCAAATTGTACTAAATATCTGATTGTATATTCTTGGGGTGGCATGTCACATTTTAGGGGTTTATGTGAATTGCCTTTGCAAACTGAAATTTTTTGTTGTGGATGAGTAAAGCGCTCCATTTAGAAAATATCCTTATTCCAGATCACCTACTTAAATTTAGCGACAGCAAGCATATTTCCAAATAAAACTAGCTTACATTTTCAGATCGAGACCTGTGTTCATTGCAATGAATATATCAAGCTTCAAATAAATGCTGAAGTTTCATTAAAAAGTGTCAGTGTAGGAACAACTGAACCAAGTTTCAAGAGTTTGAAGCATGAATGACTACATGGTGCATTTTTAGTATGACAAAGTTTGTGGCTACTTAAATAATTTACCATTTTAACATTGACTAGAAGATCCTGAAAGCACATACCAGCTCTGGGCTTGGTTTATTAAATAGCAAAGTCAGATGTCTCAGATCCATCAATCAGGACTCAAAACAATTCTTAATAAAATACAACTGGCTTATAAAGTTTGTCACAGTTTTACAGTATTGAAAGTGAAACTGAAAAAAAGAAAAAAAAAGCAGAGATATTGACAAAGAAAAGGCATGAAGACAATTAAATAGTGTGCTAAATAATCTATCTCCTGATACTACAATAATATCAGTCTGGGGTAAAAAATAAAAATAAAGGAAAAAAAAAAAAAAAACAAGGCTTTTGCAAAAATCTAACAAACCTGATTTTTTTCCACAAGCAAATATACAACAATGTACATATTTTTGTAAACAACCATAAATGCAATAGAATATCTTGTTTACAAGTGCACCTGGAGGAAAAATAATTAAACATTTATATCTTTTTGCATTAAATGTTGACTTCTGTCCAAGTTCTACCTTCGCTGTGAATCAAGAACAAAGCTTGTGGTCCACATCTGTACATATTTCACTTCCTTTCTTCAAAAGCAGTCACGCTCACAGATCAAAAGTCATACAGCAGAAGACGAGAGAAAGCAGGCTGGTTTTTGACAACAGCTGCTTCTAATGTTTCGTCTTGTCAGTCCAGGGATGCTCCTTTCTCCAAAGACTCCAGTTGAGTTTCAGGACTGCCTCTGAATTGGTTGCTTCTACTGTCGAGTGCCAGGAGGAAGAGTGAGGTTGGCCATCAGCTCGTGAACGGAGGCAAATATGGTACACTCACCTGAAAGAGAAGGTAGCACCCAGTGTTAACAGGACCACCTTACATGATGGGTCATTAAAAATTCAGCATTCATTAACTGAGAGTGCAGTCTCACCCTGTCTGGAGGGGTGCATTTCATTGAACCTCTTGAGGATATTAGAGACCATGAGCGCTGCAGCCCCAGAGGAGCTGTGTTGTCTGGGGATGTCAGCCTGCTGAGTGAGCCCTGTGGCCATGTCGTAAACAATGGGCACAATAATGCTCACTGGCTCCTGGGGCACTGGGATGCGCTGGGTCAGCTGCAACTGTGGAGCAGAACACACCAACAGATGTCAGGTGACTCCAGATATTCACAAGTACATCACTCGAGACCTGGGTTAACGTGCAGCAACTTACAAAGAAAAGCATCTTTGACTTGAGCACCACAGCGATTGTCCCTGGGGGGGCAATGGGGGGAGCACTGGGAGGGATGGTGAGACAGAACTGAACATTCCACTTGAGCTGCTGAGCCTGGTCAGGGAACTGTAGAGATGAGGGAAGAAAAAGTGGTTTACATGGCCTCCTTTTTATAGTTTTCAATCTTGTTTTTCAGTCTCAGTCTTTCTGACAGCTGCTCTATATTGCCACATCATCTACAGCGGGAATGCATTTATTACAAGAAAAACAGTAATACAACATGTACCCACCAGTTCGAGCTTCATGATGCGTACACAATCCCTTAGGATGTTGGTGGGTGCCCCCAACAGCTTTGTGAAGGCACTCAGAGTGTTGAATTTAAAAGGAGGCCCAGCAACCTGAAATGAAGATGCATCAAAAATATGACCATGTGAAAATCTTTCATTCATAAAACACCACACCAAAACTAAATTATATACATGAAAATACAGGATTCATTTAAGTCATTTTAGACTACAAAATCACAGTTCCTTTTACTTACTCTGGTCTCAAAGAACCTCTCCAGCACCTGAAGTTCCTCCGGAGACCAGGGACCTGTATTTTCTGGGGTGACTTTGAGCTGCAGCGTCTGGTAATTCTTTGGATTGAGAGCCACCCGGCACTTAAGCACGTCCGTTTTGAACATGATCACCCCCGGCTCATTAGAGTTCACAATGGATAACTGGGGGAAACGTGACACAGCAGAGGTGTTACAGTACTGTGGAATAATTAATGTGGTTTGAGAAACAATATACCACAGACACATTTACATGATCGGTGTGACACTCACATTGGCCTCCTGCTGGATGATTCTCTGCAGGTGCCGTCTCATTATAACCGAGCCCAGAAAGCGCTCCAGTGGTGAGCAGAGGTAGCTTCCTGCCAGGCCTGGCACCAGGCTAGGAGTGGGTGAGGGGAGCAGAAGCATATGTAAGGCATTGTGGGTGAGGATGGTAGGAATGGATGCAGCCCAGGGGCGCTGAGGTAGCTTTCGGGGTGGAGGCATACTGGTGGGCATGACTTGGGAACCTATACCAAAAAAAGAGGAAAGTACAAAAATGGTAAGTATAAAGTGATAAAATACGCCTCTACATGTGTATAAAGTTCCTTTCAGACATGCACTGCTTTCAAATCTGCTGGCAAGTGAGGACGTCACCCTGTTTTTTTTTCCAGTAACATTTTGCAATATTACAGCAAATCTGGCAACATATCAGAATCAGAGATTTATAACCACATATGCTTCCCATCCAAGGAATTTCTCTTGGCATTTTGGTGCAGGTGTATAAATAAAAAATATAAATTTAAATCAAATTTAATTATTTACCACTTTGCACACTGCTCAAGTGTGAACTGCTGCAGTCATATGAACAGTTGCAGTGGGTTCAGCTGGTTTCTGATCAGCTGTTAAGAGGAATCTTGATAGTTTGCATGATCCAAAACCCCTTCCTTTAGGTTCTACCTACAATACACCACCAAGTTCTTGTTTGTCAGTCTGTGTGAAGTAAATTCCAGAAAATAACTGAAGTATCTGAGCTGTGCCCGCTTGTCTGACCATAGATAAATTTCATTAACTGCCTCCACTTGCTGTCAACTTGTTAAAAACAATCCTGTAACAAGCTAACTTTATTGGTACCTGAAGGTAGATTTGTTTTGCACTATAATAGGAGAGGCCATCCTTTGTGCGAAAGAAGTTGAAACCAACAAAAAACAGACACAGAAGGGAAATAGAAATATGCAAACACCAAACAGTGAGTATTCATCTAAGGGCTTTTATGTAAATGAATGCATAAAAACCATAAAAGAATAAAGCCCTACTTTAAAATAAGCCTGAACATGAGGGGTTAACCACATAAATTAACCTAAGATTAAAAAAAACAAAAATCCAAACAAATGAGTCATAAAACTAAGCAGCCAATTGGAAAAAATAAATAAATTAAAAAAACAACAAAAAAAAAACAAAACACAAAATGCCTAAAGTCTTGTTTATAGCGTTAGCGGAATCTTAACTCTCCGACCTGATGGCATGAACTGAAACTCACACACCAATGGATGGGAGTCATTTAAGATAGAGCTGACTATTCTTGCTGCACCCGTCTGGTGTACAGCGATTTCAGACTCAGCTGAGACCCCCCCTATATGACATGGACCATTTAATAATCTTGCCCCAAAGTATTTATAGGACTGCACTAGTTTTTTGTTCCTATGGCAAAGCAACATGTATGAAAAAATCTAGGACCTCCATGAGGTCTGAGTTGTGTGTTGTGGTGGGGCCTCTCATCTGACAAACAACAGTGTGAGTGAAACCATGACCCCCAGACCAAGGAAAAGGTAACTTTTACTTCAGCTAATGACTATCCTCATTACTGTGTTACACTTTAACGCTCTCGAGTAAAACACTGACTGTCCAAGAGGCTGAAACATGTAGAGAAGTGATATTTCAGTTGTTTCCATCCACCACGGCTGCGTTTCACACAACAAATGCATGCATGCCACGTTAACTTTTTTTTAGGGTTATTTTTATGGGTGGTAATAAAAAAACCCCCTACTCAAAATAAAATATTATTCATTAATTATTATAAAACCACCATTCCTTTAGGGGGGCCCCTTTAGTTTTCCACCACCTCCCTTTCCACCTTTTTTTTCTCTTTGGGAGGGGGAGGGAATGAGGGGGTGTCTTATAGGGGGGGGGGGGTTTTTTTTTTCAAATTTTTTTTCTTTTCTTTTTAAATCAAATGGTTAAGGTTTTTATGTGAGCTGTTATGGTGATATGACACTTTGATGGGAGTTAAATATGACTGTATGTGGACTCTTTAATATAACTCATTTGATTTAATAACTGTACTCATACAAATTTCAATCATCTTGTATGCCACTTTTGAATATTTGCCCAAAAGTGACCAGTGCCTGAATGTCTGGATGCTATCCCTTTTGCAGAATGGTGAAGTCATTATGGGCTATATGCACAGCTCCACTACTTCCTGAACTTCAGAAGGCATCTTTGTTTCCTGTTTGATAACCCCTTAGGAACTGATTAATCCAGGTGTGTCTGACCTCAGTAAATGGTCAGACACACCTGGATTAATCAGTTCCTCCAGTGATGACAGACGGGAAACAAAGATGCCTTCTGAAGTTCAGGAAGTAGTGGAACTGTGCGTATAAGTCCATTGCCACACACCTCGTTTAAAAAGGATTTTTGTCAGCAGATAAGAAACAGATTACTGGGATCAGTATCGAGACTCAGCAAAAATGTCCATGTGGAGAGAACATAAACAGGAAACAGTTTATGGGCACAACACTACAGGACTGAAATATTAAAAACAATACACAATGCAGTGTTGAGAAAAGAAAACTTACTTGTTCCAGCACGCGGAGAATGAGGGTCAGGAATGGGAGAGTGCAGCGAAGGATTACCAGGAGACATGCCAGGGATTCTTGTTCCAGGGGGAGGGTCCTGAGACTTGAGGTGAGCCAGGCCACTGACCCCTATGGCTGGGGGACACCATTGTATAGGGAGAGCTGGGATCCAGAGGACCTAGAGGAGGGGAGACCAGTCATTAGCCTGTGTAATATTCAATAAACATTAAACACAGTCAGATAAATACACCACTGTGTGCCCACGCTTTGCAAGCCAATTGTTGAGTATTTGCTAATGTCTGCAGTCTACAAAAGGACTAGTGATGTTCGGCTCAGTCCGTTCCAGCCCTCGCCCAGCAGAGCAGAGTTACCATCAGGCCAGCATTCATGGCCCCCCCGCTGCTTACCGTGGGGACTGGCAAAGCTGGTCTGGCCCATGGCTATGCCCAGAGAAGATGGAGACGGGGTGGGCCCAAAAGGAGAGGGTGCCCTCAAAGCTCCACTAGGGGAGCCAGAGGCATGGATGTTCCCTGTACACACATACACACATCAAAGGGCTCATCAGACTCTAGGGTTGACAAGTGCTCCTTGCACACGTGCTCACACTCAATCATGTGCACAGAAGCTGAAGCTGGACGGAAGGGCTGTTGACTCTGGCTGGTGGGCTGAGATGGAGGAGAATGGAAGGAGCATGACTGAATGCATGCTTAGTTCCTCTTTGCTGTTAGGTGTGTATATGTTGCATGAGAAACATAAACGATCTCATGGTTCCGCAAAATTAAAAAGGGCACACATGGTTGCACGTGCTCATGTTCTGACATACACGCACTTTGCTCGAGCAACAAACACAAGTGAGCAGAGAGGCTGATGACAGAAATGTGATGCAGTCATAAAGCAATCACTTGTTGGCACAAGATGAGATGGCACAAACAGCACATGTTGACATTCACGCACTCAAATTCAGACAAATGCCAGGTACCACCCATCCAATTACCTGGTGACTGCGTGGGCATCATCGATGGTGAGGGAGTTACATTGCTGTGATAATTTGGTGGGGGTGAAGTGAGAGGAGGATATACACCTCCTGCACCCCCTCTGATAGACTGTGACTGCTGTGGAGCGAGCTGGTTTATGAGCGTGTCCATCACATCTACACCCACAGGTGATGGTGGGTTGTCATCTTCATTGACTGAACGCCTGCGAGCATCTTGATTGCTGTCCACAAACATGTTCAGGAATGTCTACAGAGAGGGAAAAGATAAGGGAAGAACAATATTTGATATAGGCTCGATCATAATGCTGGAAGTAGCTTCCCACTTGAGGGACATAATAACAAAGGAGAATCACTAAGGTGCACATAGAAAATGGACATACATAAGGGGGATTAGTGAGTCAAACTTCATCCCTTTCATCTAATCCTGGTTTACCTTGAGTCCTGGAGCAGGATAAAAGCCTTCAACAATTTTAGTGTTGTCAAACAGACTGTAGGCTCCATCCCTGATGGCTACCACTCCTCGGCTGCGGCAGTAAATGTCGATGCAGTACATGTTTCGGAACGCCAGTCGGATGTGTGTGGGAGACTGGGGCAGGATGGAGAAACACTGGTAGGCAGTGTTGGTGCGCTGGGTGAGGCCCAACATGGGCACTGTTGGTAGCTTGTTGATTGCATTAAGAGGGGCCTGTGTGTCAAAGAGCACCTGGACAAACAAAGAAGAAATTCAACCGAACACTGGAGTTAAAGTCGATGGTATGTGATTCGACAAATAGAAACGGCACCAAGAATTGTTCTTGTTTGTGATTACTGTATTGTGACAAATTGTGACAATAATTTATCACCCCCCCCCCACCCCCCTCTTTCTTCTACTTTCTTTCTCCTTATCTACATACATTTTCACCCACACTTGACACCATCAAGATCATGTGTAAACCTTGTTCTTGGAAGTTGCTAGATCCTACTCCGATATAAAAATCCAACCCCTCTCTCTTTTTTTCCTTTTCTTTTATCCACCTTTCCCATTTTGCCCTCGTTTTATATGCTTCAATCTACATTTCCATTGTAAATGTTTTCACTGTCGATACACATTTCACTGTAAATAATAAGTGAAATAACAATTTTACTTGTCACAATGTGCCCTCTGATTTAGAAGATACAATTATTTCATATTCTCTGTCTCACTAACATTTAATTCAGCTGCCAAGGTGCTGCATTCACTAAAGACATTGCAGTTACATTTGTTCAAGCGTTTATTTGGAGCATATTACCACCTCGCCTTTTTTAACTAATGCAGGAAGGAGCAGTCCAAAGCTGCTCTATTTTTTTGCTTCCTGGCCAATTGAGGAAAAACTACTCAGTGTTTGATTGAAAAAGAAGAAGAAGAAGAAAAAAAAAAAGACTTAAATGTTTAAACAAGTCACCAGGCAGCTACAGTGTAACTCAAGAAGCCATGCCTCTGCACTTATTGATTCGGTGCACCTGTAAATACAGAGGAGAGAGGCTGCTGTGGAGTAAGTGTGTGTGGACCATTCAGAGACAGAGAGAGGTGGGCTGAATAGATGGTGCTACACCCTGCTCTACAATAAAAGACTATGCCATTTTGGATGGTAAAAATTTGGGACAATAACTCGAGTTCACTCTACTGTTTTTGTGCCTCTTGTAAGGTCAACTGATTCTGCCCTGAATGCATGCAAACCGATTCTCTGCTGTTAACTCAAACTATGTTCTGCAGAAATAAAACGGGCAAGTCTTTGGATTTGATGGTCAACTAGCCTTGTGTTGCAACTGTCTGAGCTGAGGGAGAGCCTGTATCGACTATCAGTGGATGGACTGAAAATGTGCAAAGCTTTTCACAGAGATTGCCATAAGATTAAATTTCAATCTCACTTGGAGATCATTTTAATCTCTCTCTTCTCTAGTTCTATTTTTTTAATCTGTTGTTCTGCTCCTGCTCCATCAACCTAAGTAATCTGATGCTCAATAACACTGTATTTGCACTCAGCTCTATATAACATTACTGCATTCACTACGACATGCCTGATGTCTCCAGTAAATCTAGTCACATTGTCAGCTTGACACTCCACTTGTAACAAACTCACTTTTAAGTTTCCTTGGAAATGACATTTCTGTGGGTAAACACTCTATAACCTCCAAATGAGGTCAGATTAATTGGACAAATTCTAGAGGAAGTTACTCGATACTACTCAACCCAAGTTTAACAAGCACATGTTTGCTGAGTTTTCAAAATCGTGCTGTTGTGTTACCTGCAGCAGCTGCATCACATTTGGGCTCTTGTTGAACATTTCCTGTAGCTGGTGGAGGATGATGTTATGGCAGTTGGAGCAGCCTGAGTTGGGCCCCACAGTGCCCAGGGCAAGGTGGAACCGCTGGCTGTTAGAGTTCCACTGGATGGTGACAGAGCTGCCTTTGGTCGTGCCGTAGCACAGCACCAGTTTACGATAATTATACAGCCGCACCTCTGAAAACAGGGTCAGCGTAGATGGCATTTCTGGAGGGAAAAAGTTCAAATGTGCCGCTTTATTAAAACAGACTTTTTTAAAAGTATATATTACTTATGTAAATATTCCTAAATACAAAATCCAAACTTACAAAAGTTTAAACAGATTACAAAGAATTTTTATACATGATGTTTCAACTCTCATTTTAGCTACAACAAAAATAAGACCAATAAAACTTTGAAATTCATTCATCACATGCATTGCATTTAAAGTAACCAAAGACAACGCTTACCTGGCAGTGCACGAGAGAAGTTGAGAACACACTGGTAGAGCTGACTAATGGCATTCCAGTCATTTAGGAACATCTCAACAACCTTCCGCCCACCCACCGGCTCTGACAGTGGGTTTTCATAAGTCAGGTACACATGCCGTGTTGAGGCTAAAGGAGGAAACAGATGGGACTCATTTACTCCAAGGTGGAATATTTAATCATAAATGCAAGACAGACATTCTGTGAAAAATTATAACCATGGTTTCTGAAAACAGATAAGCTATATAGCTCATTTATTCAAGGAACAATATATAATCTGGGAAAACAAGCAACCCAAACTAAAAACCAGCCAAAACCAAAAGCGAAACCTAAAGCTTGTCCTTTTTAATGGCTCATATTTACGTCTCAGATAAAGAACATAAACATAAAATAATTATTTGCTGATGTATCAAAGGTTGTAAGTAGTATCCATTAGAACTTTAAGGTGTTGTCCATATTCATAAATGCAGACTTTTACATATTTCCCCATTCATGGTGTTTTACTACATATCTTGGACTAAACATCTTTGATTCCTTTGTTTCAATAATGTCAAAAATTTTTTATGAATGAAACAATGTAGATATAACTCTTGGAAGTACCTTGCTCCTTGCTGTGTGTGCTGTTTAGAGGACAGTTGGCCAACACCAGTTCAGCCACCCAGGTGCGGTTATTCCTTCCTTGCAGGCGAAACGTGGAATCCAGCAGAGAACGCTCTAAAAATCTCCTGGTCTCTTCTCCTACACCTTTACACGGAGGAATCCTGCAAGATAAAACACAACATTCCTTATAATCACTAATGTTTGAGATTCTTACCATTACAATTACACAACATTTTATATCTTACAATTACATCTTGAAATATTCAAAAAAAAAAAAAAAAGTTTATTCATGTGTAATACTTTAGTAGTCGTATTGCATGACTGCTGCCATCTCCTTCCACCTGAACTCCCTGATTTGGAATCTCCATGTTTGACATCTGCATGGAGGACACAAAAACAAGTATTATTCAGAGAAAACAAACCTGAAATCAGTCAAACTACCAGAAAACGGTGACTTACTTCTGTTCTGAGGCCAATAAAAGGCATGTTGGTATCACAAATTGCCACTAAATGAGCCAGCTCTTTGTTGAAGGCACACATTTCTCCTGACCTCTTAGGCTTCTTTGGCTCTGTATCGCCCTGCTCTCCAGATATCTAAATTTAAAAACAGATGCAAGAAAGCAAAAAAAAAAAAAAAAAAACAACCCTTACATTTAAGGTTTATTGGTATATATGTCGCACAAGGCATATTTCTTTTAAATTAAGACTTATCTATTTAGTCAACAAAAAATAAGTGTAGCACAATGCCTGCATATTCATTCAGACACACAATTAGATTTTTACTTTACCAACAACTAAAAGTGTATGCATAACAACTCAAGCAATGCCTACCTTTCTCTTTGTCCCAGGTCGGGCCTCTCTCCCCGCTGAAGTGTCCTGGACAAGATGCTCAAGGTTGGGCTTGAAATGCTGCAGAAGCTGTGCACACATGGGTCCATCCTCTCCCTCTAACTGAGTCACTGACAGGAAAGAGTACCTGTACTGCAATGCTGTGGGACTGCTAGGCACCTCAAGCATTTCTACTACCTACAAACAATAAGAATTGACAGATCAACAATTAAGATTTGGAAAGAAAAAGAAAATAGTAGTTTTTTTTTTTTTTTTTAAACATGACAGTTCAGTCTATTTTCAGGGACATGTTAGATGAGGAACTCACAATGTAGTACTGAGGAAGACGGGTGAGCTTGATAAAAAGTTTGTGCTTGGACAAGTTGCCAATGGGGTGAGAAGCTGAGTTGGAGAGGTGAAGGACATCGGTGCAAACAGTTGGAAGGTGTTTGACAGACTGTCGACAACGCTGCTCCCCCAACCAGAACCTGGACAGAGGGAAAGAACAAGTCAGTCTCTTCATGGAAACCAAGCTGTAAATCATCTAGGATTTGCAGCTGATATTCATTGCCTTAATGCTGCTCACTAGTGCAAGAATGTTACAGCTCAGGCAATTCATCTTAACACTCACCATCCCACCTTCTAAGCAAGCTGTTGCCACTAACTGCAACTAATCAATTCTGATCAGTAATCGTCAGGTTTAAGTCTCTGTTGCCTATATTACACTTTTTTTGTCCCATTACCTACTGAACTCTTCCTGCTATCACTCATAATGTCAGCAGAAAAGATATGTTCATTTAACCTACTTCAGCTGTTGAAGCCATGATATTATGCGTTTCATATCATCGTTGATGGTCTTTTCAATGTCATCCAGCATGGATTGATCTACAGAGAATAAATCAAGGCTTTATGTTCAGAGGTTTCAAAACAAACCGATCAAATAGTTTTGAGTCAATATTTGCTTCTGCTTACCCAAACCATACAACATGGGTTGAAACATGCCAGAGTGCAGATCTACAAAAATGTGCAGGCACTCTGAACGACCACAGGGCTCGAGTATTGGAATAACCAATGTGGGTAAAGCCGTCTCAATGAATGCTGAAAGAAACAAATGCATGCCAAGTTTTTAATACTGTGACTAAAAAGCTTAGATATTAGATGACTTAAAGGAAATGTAGGATATGTGAGAAAGTCTTTCAAAGCTAAAGAGTTCTGAACTCAAGTCATCAAAGCCAAAAATCACAAAATTTGTCCCCTTAATTTGTTTACATCGATAAAATTATATACAAGAACTGCAGGAGAATGACATTTAGCTTTGAGAAATAAACACCACATAAAATGCTTTTTTCCAATGACAAAAGGGAAAATGAAATACATACAGTTATCACTGGGATTACTGGTCTTTAAAATGGCCTTAAGCTCCTGTAGCTTCTGATGGGAGCGGGCATGCACACTGTCGATCAAAAGTTTTTCCACTGACAGGTGGTCGATCTAAACAGTAAGTAAGAGAACATGAATGCTGTTAAATTTATAATATTGACACTTTAAGAGAAATTTGCCACAGAAAAAAATGTGCACCTTCATAGCTCTTTCCATTAATTTGGAGTCACATGCAGGCAGAGGAGGTTC
Source organism: Atherinomorus stipes (assembly GCA_023101725.1). NCBI lineage: Eukaryota > Metazoa > Chordata > Actinopteri > Atheriniformes > Atherinidae > Atherinomorus > Atherinomorus stipes. The sequence continues at coordinate 67,692 of JALJCO010011058.1, read as the reverse complement.
ATGAGATATTTGTAATGGCTTCGATCCATCTGATTCATCAATCTTGATTGTGACTTTATGTACCGACGCTGTGCCAGTTTTTCTACCCAAAACCTGTTGGCTGGAAAAACAAACAGAAGAAAACATCTTAAAGCAATTCTGACATATTGCATGCATGGATGGGCAGTGCACCATTCACATTTGAACAAATATGGTACCAAATTCCGGTACCTGGGAATTGGTATCGGTACATCCACCAAACAAGCTTCTTTAGAGAGAGGATGAAAACCTGATGACAGCTTTATTGTTGCTAATGCAACAGCTTGTGTGTGGAAACTCAGTTGTGGCCAGGAGTTTACTAAGGTGTGTGATGAGGGAGGGAGACATGGCCTGCACGTTGGCTCCCCCCGCTTGGATGCATTGTGCACTTGTGTGCATGTAGTACAAGAGATTTTGCAGACTGTTGTGTCATTGGAACTGGTCTGCTGTGTTGGTTGATGGGAAACTTATTAAACATTTACATCATTGAGTTCTTAACAGGCAGCAACCTGTTAAGAACCCCCCCCCCCCCCCCCCCATTGGTTATTAGATGCCCCCCCACTCAGCCGCCAACTCTGACTTCTTCCCTGCTGGCTGAAGGCAGACGAAAAAATTTGTGTTCCAAACTTTGAGAAGAATGTTGTGGTCAATTAGGTGCTTCTTCAGATTCAAAGTATTCCCGCGGCTTGTCTTACATTTTGCTTCGTAAATATTGCAGCGAACGTGATCTGCAGAGAAGTGGAGCCAGACAAGAGCACTTTCAATCAGCCGTGCTTGTTTGGACTGAACCCGCAGGCTGCAGAAACTGATGTCATGTGCAATGCAATGTTCACGTCTGGCATACAAAAATCACCTATTCCTGCACTCCCTCAGTCAAAAGGATGCATTTTGATATGCATGATGTTGTTGCTTATTCAAATTTGTTTTGTTCTTTTTAAGAATTCAGTGTTTCAGTTTGCATATGAGACAACAGTTTATTAAGTCTTACTTCCAGACAGAGAGTGTGAGGTATTTGGCTGGCACATATCTCTCTTCCTGCACCAGGTCTCCCCAGCGCTCTCTGATCAGCATCAATGTCTGAGAGTGGAGCACCTCAAGCTGCAGTGACAGACAAAAGGAGTCTGGAAACAACGCAGTTAAAGAAAAAAAAATGACCAAAACAGAACAGTGTGGGAAAATACAGAAGAGGTGAATGGAGGTAAAGTATTTCATTTACACACACACACAGACACACACCCATTAACATTCTAAACACACAGACACATATATCCTCAAGACATAGCTCATTACTTAAAGGGGTGTTTGTGCCTCACACAGACTGCTCTTTGACACTGTGGTGGGAGAAAGGCAGAGCAGAGATGTACTGATTAGCATTGTGATTAGCACAGTTGTGCTCAGTTCGCATGCTTGATTAAGGACTTTGATGACAGCTCAGTCGTTTCTCTCTGTATGAAAGTTATATTTTCCAAAGAGTTGTACTAGGACTCAAAGCATATCCATTGCATTACGTTCACTGCCTGGTGCAAAAAATAATACGCTTATTCTGTTTGATAAATAAGGCAGTGAAATGCATTTCATATACAACATAACTGACTGAACTTTAACACATCTTATCTTTATGGAGGCTGAAACACAGACCTCCATAAAGAACTACAAAGCACCTCACAAGACCTGGCTGGCTGAAATAGTAAAATCTACCCTTTACATGCCATTAAAGAAGGCTTTCTCGTTAATTAAGAATTAATGGAGGGTGAGGACTAAGGAGGATGCAGTTCTGCAGCTGTGTTGCTCATTGGAATGCTGCACTTGTCAGCTTGATCGGTCAATACTCTATATGCTCCAGCACACACTCCCTCCCTACTGCAGTAGTTTGGAATAGACTGGGACCCAAGCCAAGTCGTTGCAGGCAGGACATTCACAAGATGCCTGTATGTGCGTGCAAATAGACAAACACAAAGAAAGGATACGCAAACAGTTGTACATGTCCTGTAGGGGTTTGTCGTCCGCACACAGACGGGCCTGGACCAACTCATGGATGAAGTTCACCTGCAAACTGTGGACCAGTGCTCGGCCATCTGCTCATAGAAAGAAAAAAGATCAGCAATGAAGTATACCGTCTTACCTCATAAATATTTCTATGGTTTGAAGTGTAGCATCACTCATGAAATAATTAATAACCTCGATCAGGGCACAACTTGGTTAAGATCACACATTGATATATCTTAAACTAGTAGATCAATAAATAAAATCCAGTCCCATTGCTACATCACAGAGTCCTCGTTTGAAGTGACTTTAGAGCCACACAAGAAAACGTGTAGGTTAAAATATGTACAAATAAAACAAACAGAAAATATACAAATATGACGTTCAAATAAAAGTTATCTTGTGAAGAACTGTAAGACTGTATAAAACTTGAGCATAATTAAATTAAACTGTGGTGTTAAAGGTTGAATATGTAACATTTTTATTAAAAGCTATATTTTTTGAAAAAAAATTATACCTCCACAGGTCGTTTGGGGGGGGGTACAGAATGAAAGTACAACATTTCCTAGAAAAATTATATTTATAGCCTAAAAATAATTTTTTATCGGATTCGATAATGGCATTATATTTACATCTATAAGCCAATACATGCCGCCATTGTGGGTTGCCAAATACGATCTCTGTGTGGCAACAATATTTTGGGCACAGTTAGGCTGGTAGAGGGGGAAACCAATGGAGACAACATGTGAAGCAGCTGCTTCAGAGCCCCGGCTGGAGATATTGTTAAAATGTTTCTGAGAAGGAGTGACCTGAGAAGAGCAAAACCTGGAGTAAATTTAGTTGAAGACTACACTAAATGGACCCACATAAACGTTTTCCACGGTGTCCAAACATGGAAATGGCGACTTCCCTCCTGGATCGGTTAGCTAACTTGTTTGCTAACGTGGCTAACGTTAGCTGTCAGTTATAAACTACTCTGCGTTATTTGTTGGACATGCTGCAGACTGTTGGTCACTTGCAAATAGGCAGTGAGCCTGGCACCCCAGCGGCTGGGGTTGTTTTTCTACCGTTGCAACTACAACCTAGACACACGTGATGTCGCTGTTCTGTCCGTATTCCATATTCAACCTTTAACTCTCAAAGAGAAGTAAGAAAGGCTTCCTGAATCGGATTAAATTAGATGGATTCATTGGGCAGCAGGCCTAGATGGCTAGTTGAAAAAAGTAATCCACCATCATCAATCTCTTTGTGACATCAAATCATATTCAACAGCAAATAAGAGGGAGGTTCCATGTTTGACAGAGGACACACATGAGGTGTGTTTCATGTTGAAGTGCGCAGACTACGTAAGCTACGGTGTGCTACATAGTCTGCACACTCCGTAGCAGCCTCCTGAAACGATAGGCTGCTGAAATGGGACATCCTAGCAGACGAGAATTACCCATAGTGCTCCACTGTCGTTGCCTAGGAACTGCAGACTCCACAGCTGTATAGGTATGGCTTTCTTTCCACTTTTTCCTTCAGATACGTTGTTAGAAAAAAAAAGAGAAAGAACTAATATGGAATACATTTTATTCCTTTTCATTTATCTGTTGTTACCTGAACGTGGACACCCCATTAACCCCTTGTTAACCCATGAATAATATCAAACAAAGTGGATTTTCTGAGGCAAAAACTTTCTATTTCTTTTTCTCTTTTTTAATGCTTGCCCGCATATTTTTAAATTTTGCACAGAGATTATCTGTTGTTTCTTATCAGTAAACACTTCATTTAACACTTAAAAATCAACGAATAGAACCAAATATTACACTCGTAGCTCTGCAGCTTCCCTCCCATCTTCTGCGGGATGAAACAAAATACCTAACTTTGCCTGTTTTATTGATTTTTACAATGTTTCTCATCACTTAAAAAATGTCAAGTAGAATTGTAAAAAAGATCTGTAAAGAAAATATCCTATCCTTCTGTTTTAACATTTCCCTTTCTGTAAGCCCAGTCATGATGATTAACTGTGTTTACATCGCTTTGTAATTATAATATTGTATATTGTGCGCTAAATATCTTATTTTCCTTTATTGTATTTAAACCCTTTTGTAGGTTTACTGTTTAAACCTTTCAGTGCATTTGTTCTTGATATAACTGTACAGTATTGTATAAAACTCCTTGTTACTCCCCTCACGAGAGTTTGTACATTCTGCTTATGTAAATAAAGTTTGTTTGTTTTTTTTAAATCTTGTGTGCAATGAATTCTGGGATAGGCGAGGCCACGAAGGATACATGCGATGTATCCTTCGTTTCAGGCCAAACGTAGTGTGGGTTTTGTGGCTGGATTTGGAGGATCCTACAGACGTTTTTGAAACGGGACAGGACTTGGCGCGCTGCCGTGATGTATGCAGCCGACGAATCTGCACTTCACAGTCTGCAGACTTCAACATGAGACACACCCTTGATTCTGCTGGACTGTTCCTGAACCCATGGGGAAGTGATGTGAGGTGGATGGACCCTGAAAACCTTCCAGATCTCCTGGAAGCTGGTCCGCAACTCTTTGTGGGTCATTAGCTCACTATGGTCGGGTCTGGTTTGCCCTTTCACATCCCATCTCACCCAGAGACACACAACCTCCAGAGTAAAGCCCTGTTTCCACAAGCGGGTCTGGGTCGGGTCGGTTGACGTTTTTTATCTGACCCGACCAGGCCTACTTTTTTTGTACCCCTCTGTAGGGGTACTGATGTAACCGATTCAGACCAAAGAAGTGGAGCTTAAAGGAATAGTCCTCGGCGTTCAGAGCCTACTCAGCCAATAATACAAGCGTAGAAGAAGAGATTCGCTGTTTGCATTATGCTAAGAGCAACAGAGTTGCAGACAAACTGGGGCAAACATAAGAGGGGTTGGATATTGATTTAAAACAAAGAAAGAAAGAAAAAGAGAACGCACAATCTCGTCTGCCGCGCCTTCCGTAGTTTCATGAACGCGCATTGGTGTGCTCGCAGGAGATGCGATGTACTTCTATTTAGGCTCTAAAAATATATTAAATGGCGTAGTTGCGAGTAAATTCTGGACGCTACCCACTCAGGACACTTGGATTACACTGGACGAGCAGCATGGAGGAATACTGACAAGTTTTTGGGGACTTTTAAGGACTTTGTTGAAAGTTGGGTGGAAGCGAGAAGTCGCCCAGATCTCCGGCTGCATTTGAGATATTAAAAAAGTAGTCCAGAGTCTTGCTCACCATGAGGGTAAGTGGAAAATAAAGTTAAATCATTCTGTGGGGGAACTATTCCTTTAACACACGGCAATCCGTTTATTGGTTGAAAAAATATGTCACTTCCTGCGTGACCCGGGATAAAAACAAAGCAGGGATGACCCTTTTGTTTCTGTTTCCTGTGGTGCTTTGGTTAAAAGGAGTTGCACTGCGATGATGTCACGCTATCACGTAGCAGTGCCATCCCGTTAATACTCCACCCCCAGGGTTAGGGTACAGTTTGCTGTGGGGATGCAACGTGAAATCAACATATTCATATCAAAATCCATCCAGCCCAGCCCAGACCCGCGGGTGGAAACAGGGCTTAATGCCACACAACAGTCGATAGACAAAAACACCCAACAGGTTACATCTGACTTCAAGTCATCCCCTCAATCTGCTATCAATTACTCCTCCTGCTCAGTTGTTCCAAGTGATTCTGCGTCATTCTGAACTCTTGAGTTCTCTGCATTTCTACTACTTTTACTAGGCTACTAATTCTCTATGTTCAGACTCTGCGTGCTGGCTTGGCATTTGGGGTGTGATTTATAGTTGTGAGCCAATAGAGAGTAGACAAAGTCCAGTTTCAGCCAGTAGTCAGAACACATAAGTTCTAAATGATGCACAGGTAGAAACATGGATAAGCTGTTCAAACAGTATTGATAAATAAACACACAACAATAAGTGATTATAAATCAAAGTTATAAAGTGTGATAAAAGACAGAAATGCACTAAATCAACTCAGTTGGTTAAAATGGTAAAGATGTCTGAACACATACATGTGGTAAGACATTATCTGACATGAAAAACATTTTAACATAAAAGTGGGTTCAATGGCAGAGTAAAATGTCAGTCTTTCTTTATCTCTAATCAGCAAATCCTCACTAGGTCTTAGCAAGAGATGCAATGTTAATTTGGGGAAGATAATTAATTTCTATTTAATATTTAATTTGATATTTAATTTCTGATCTAATTTTTACTGATCTGAGAATATGAGTTCTGTCAAAAGAAAGTTCTGCTTCAAGAGATTAAGATCTTTCAACTTTAAAATGGTATAAAACACTTTCCCAGCACTTAAGAATACATCTGAAATGTTTAGTTTAAGAGACAAGTTTTATAGTAAAGAAATCAGGAATAAAGAGGGGTGTCCTGACATCCTTTAGAGTTGTCCATGGGGAAAGGGAAGGATGTTAGTCTCACACCACCATTTTTTGATAAGATGCAGTCTGGTTTGACTTGGTGGGTCCATTAATGGGTCTCTGGCAGATTTGTGGTTCATCCTAAGTTGCTCTCAGACCTTCTTTAGAACAATAATTTAGTGGCTAGACGGAGACCGTTTTTCACTGGGAAGAATAACTTCTCTGGACATCTGTTCAAAATCTAACAGTGACATCTGTTGCTCAATGAGCATTCCAAAGCATATTTTGCTTAGTTGAGTGCATCTCTCCTTTGCTGGGACCTTTGGCCTGTGTACACTACAGAAGTAGAAGGTGAATGAGTGTTGCCTTACCCCCAGTTTCTTTGTCCTCCACCAAAATCTCCAACTTCAGCAACCTCCAGGGAATATCAGGGTCATCTCCCATTACAGTTAGGGTAGCCTCAAATTCTCCCTCCACACGAAACTTAACACGTCCATTAGCTACAGAATTACAAGCCCATATAAATATCATTTTGGTGCAAATGAAAACCAGTTAAATAAGTTCTACAAAGAGCAGACATTTACAGCACATTTGTTTTACACAAACTTCTTACCAACAGTGAGATTTGCTAGCTGGGGTGGCAAGTCTGTGGTGACAAGGCGGTGTCGTAGAATCTGATTAAGTTGGTTGAGGGTGGTTTGCTTCTCAGCTTTAGTAATGGGATCTGGAGGAATGATCTTATCCTAAATAAACAAGAACAGAATCAATTATGCTGACACAGCAAACAAGAGTGAAGGTTTTAATAGCTAATAATTTTGCTTACAACACAATTATTGGCCAAGAGAAGTTCAAGATTGCATGGTGGTCTGGTGGTTGGCACCACGGCCTCACAGAGAAAAAAAAGTCACTGGTTCAAACCTTGAACTGCGACCTTTCTGTGTAGAGTTAGCATGTTCTTTCCTTCCATAATCCAAAAACATGCATAGGTCAACCGGTTACTCTATATTCTCCTTAGGTAGAGCCCGAAGTTCCCGCAGCGTTTCTGTTTGCAAACAGCAGTATTCAAACTGAGCTTCTTTGGTGCATCCGCCTTTTTCCTTTCTTTTTTTTCCCCCTTCGAGAGTTCGAGTGACTAACCTCTGCTCCAATCATGAGCTTATTCCTACACAGCGTCATGCCCTTCGCTCTGTCATTGGCTGGCGATATAAACAGAAATCTCCACCCAATTCGTCCCGAACAAACCAAAACAAAGGGAAAGAGCGAATTACAGGGGGAAGAGAGAGTTGCATTCAAATGCAACACTGCATGCGAGTAGAGGCCCAAAGGTGCGTTTGAGACGGATTTCACTTGCACAAGTATAACGTTTATTTTCAAGGGGGGAACTTTGGACTCTACCGTTAAGCGCGAGTATGAGTGTTTGACTGTCTGTGTTGGCTCTGTGATAGATTGGCAACCGCTTCAGGGTGAAATTTGCCTTTTGCCCGCTAACTTTTGGGAGAGCCTCCGGCTTTGCCATGACCCTTAATTGGAATAAGGGGTGTTTAAAAAAAAAAAAAATCAAGACTTACTCGTATACATGTGGGTAAGCGTGGGTATGATCCTGTGGTCAGCACATCAATGGCAAAAGGAATGGCAAAGCTGGGTAACCGAGCATGTACTAGGGCATCCCTGGCTAGTGATGCCAGTCTATCAGCTGTATCCACAAATAAGATGGTCTGCTGGTCCAGGAAGCTGGAGATCATCTGTCATCATGGATACATGAGGAAAAAAAAGTAAAGATTACCCTTTGTCTTTTTTTTTTTTTTTTTTTACTTTGATGAATAGGAACAATTAAATTTGCAATGCACGTTGTACATCAAACAACATTCAATGATGTAATTTAAATATGCACAACATACCGCACATTTCTCAACTTTTCCTGCATTGCTTGCCCACTTCACCAGAGCTAGAAGACGTACAAACAGCTGCCTAGTGCGGCTTGCAAACTGGACAATCTCAATTTTCCTGATAAAAAAAGAGCAGCAAAAAGTTGAAAGGGATTCATCAGAGAAATATACATAAGACAATAAGGAAGAATTAATAAAAATTTTAAAGTACCTCTCCATGTCAGTTTTTCTGGGCAGCCTGAAACGCAAACATTGGGCATTACATTTTCATATAAGTTATGCGCATTCAATGAGCAAAAACATAGTACTAAAAGAAAAAGCAAACACAAACAATAGGTCTGAGACAGCAGCTGCAAACTTATCGCCCTACGCAAATGCTTATCTTACTAACTACTTCAATCAATTTGATCAAGTAGGACTCTGTTCCTGTGTTTACTTCCACCCTCCTTATATACTAGCAGCTGCATGTGCTTCTGTTTACTATTAAGATATTAGTACCACTACTAATATTAAAATAATTCGATAGTCAACACAAGGAGAACCGGTAAGTTTTATTTGGTTTATTTAGGTAAAATATCCTCTAGTTTACAAACGTTAGCTGGTTAGTCCATCAGTTAGCCTAGCTAGCCAAGAGGCCTACATTGCTAACAGTTACTTACAGTTCCGCCAGTAGTGTAATTTCATGGTAAGTCCTCTGGAGAAGAAACTCAATAAGCAGACTCAGTCGAACACCCTGTGTGGCCGGAGCTCCGGGCTGAGGTGGCTGTGGACCCGAGACAACTGGACCCCCGAGGGGGACAAGCTGCCCATCTGACCCAATCTGCACTGGAGCCATTTTAAAATGACGGCACAGGCTAGTTAGCTACGCCGATGCACACCTAGGGCTATCACGGAAAACTGTTAAGGTGTAGTGGCGAACTCTTTACAAAAACACTTTCCTTGCAGCCTCACAACATTTCTCACACGGGAAGAGTTTATCGGCGTATACTTTGTTATCTAGCTTGAAAGAAAACTCGGCAAACGCATAAATTTAAATAACTCATAACGGAGAAGACTCAATGCCGCTCAGCCGCCATCTTTGCTATCGGAGCGATTATCCCAGAAACGGTGGAAGGGAAAACCCAGACAAGAGTTTTAAAGGAGTGAGAGTTACTCCTCTGCAAACGAGGTGGCTGTGCGACCAAAGAATTAAGATGTTATTTTTACAACTCAGTTTTCCATGTAAAATAATTATGTTTGCAACCTTTGCTTAATAATTCAAAAACGTTTATCATTTTTCTTTATGAATGTCTTAAAGTTACCTGGCTACGCCGATCGTTAATGACTTACAGGTGACATGTAGGACCGGTGCCTTTTAATAAAGATAAGACAACTTTGAGCATGACAAATGTTTAAAAAATAATTCTTGGAAATGACATGTAAACCATTAAATGATTAATTTTGTATATTAGTAAATATTTGTAATGCTATTATCTTTGCCAGGTCTACACTGAAACGCACTTAAGCAAGAAAAACACAGCAGGCAAGACATTTTTAGTGACATTTTTGGCCCCAAAATGTATCTTTTGACTTTGCATAAAAATAATGATAATAATGAAATACAAAATTTAGGCTATGTTTTTTTTTTAACCTTAACCTTATTTAACTACTAAAGTCATCCTCTATTTGATTACACAATGACAATCTTTGCATGACAAAGTTTAAACTTTAATATTTGCAATATAACAATAATGCATATAGTTTTATCTTTTTGCCATTATAGATATCAATATGAAGACATAAAAATGCAAACTTTTAAAATTAGGTCTAGACAAAAGTGGATAATCAAAGTATAAAGTCCTGCAATCTATAAAACTTGGCCAATTATACACTTTAGTACTTTAAATTCCAACAGATATCTTCATTATAGGGCTTGGAGATGTGATTATCCTCAAGATCAGTTACTTCTTGTTGCCTTGTTTTTCTTTTGTGCTATGTCTCTAACTTGTAGGCAGATAAGTGGAACAAATTGTGATCACAGAGACAGACTATGGATGGGTTAACCCTAACCCAAAAGTGTGGTGAGATTTATTTTGCTGTCTTATCCCTGGAGTATATCTGGGGGTGTAAGCAGATCAACCATTCTCCTCTATAGAATTTAATTTAGGCTCTTTTCAGTTGCATCTCCATTTTAGAAATCCGTCTAAAACATTGCTGGAACCTATTGTTGTAATTTGTGTATGGAGTAAGAGACTGTCAAATCAGTGGACAGACTAGATATACTTTGATGTCAACTTCAGTAGGCGAATAAACCTGTTAGAGATTCCCACTTAGCTTGCAGTCATAAACTCACAAATATCACCAGGTCCAGCAATAAAGGCTGGATTACAACTGTTATTACCACATGAAAATTTTATGTGATCATAATTGATCTAAGCAGGAGGGGTGCAATATGAATTTACACAGGTAGGGTTATAGTGACCTACTTTGTCTTGATGCATGTGAACCAAATTAAAAGAACAGACTTAAAACAACTGATGCACTCGCAAATGTGACAAATAACTTAGGAGAACTTTGAACGAGGATTTTTCAATTCTTGATTCAAGGGCCCAGTGACTGGGGCTTGTCCAAGACTTTACTGTGTTGCTTTGATAGTTTTAATTCAGAAATGCCATTGAGGACTAATGATTTATTTATTTTATCGTTGCTGATTTAAGACTTTGTCTCCGTTTTTGAATTAGCTTTTTCTCATTTTTCATCTATGACCACCCCGTGCGATAGGAGGCGATATAGTGAAGAATGCCGGTGCTCCTCTCTGTTCGCATGGTGTCAATCAAAATACGGATTGGATTTTATTGCAAGAACCGGAGTCACTTATCGGAATTCAGAGGTTTTTTTTGCCCTTTACATTCAGCGGGTGTTGTGTTAGCAGAGCTGCTGTGGGATGTGATGCAAACCAGCTCACAGACATCGCTGGATACTGGAGTTCAAACACTTGTCTGGCCTGTTTTACCGAGCAGCATTTGTGTCCGACTGCGCTTCCGCCATGTTGAGCTGATTCAAGTTGTGAGTGACTGCTGGGACCGAAGTGACAAGCCCCAGAAACCGGACTAGATAGAGTTAGGGGGCTGTTACCGCGCCGGTGACGCAGGAAAAACACCCAGAAGCAAAGGAAAAAACGTAGGAAATAGATCTTTCTAGTAACAGCTTTTTGTCCTGCGAAACTGTCACTAATATAGGCCACGTTTATGTAATACACGACGACACCATCGTTGAAGGCTTGGACGTAGCCCGTGAATAGAGGGGAAGTCGTATCAAATTCCTGGTGAGTTGTTAGCCAACTAGCTCCGTCTGTTTGCTGCTGATTGTTAGCTAGCTAGTATTAGCGTCAGCTGGTGGTGTATGCAAGGTACCATTACTGCTTTCGGTGTTACTTGCATTTCACTGCTGCTGGTTCGGTTGTTTCTGTTAACCACTAAACATCGACTTTGTCAACGTAATAAAACTGCAATTTATGTTCGTAGGAGTACGTTTATTCTGACTAGCTTATCGCTAGATTCACAGAATCCAAGCTAACGTTAGCTACCTGCAAAAGGACCTCGATCCTGTCTACACACTGAGAAGGAACATTTCCTTTAAACGTCCCATGTTTACAAGTTAGTGACATATAGCTATCATACAGTTACATTTTAAGATTTTCTCATAATTGCTCTGTGGCAACAACGCTACTCTCGATATTTTCTTAAATTACTGGGGCATTCGAGGTTTTATTTCCAGTTTGTTTTAGTGAAGTTATAACTGAAGGGATATGGGTCAGAACACCCTGTTAAATTTCAGGAAATAGACGACTCCCCTGTCACTAATTCACCAAGATAGCGAGATAAGTTATTTAGAATGTTGAAATGACTGCAAAGTAATGTTGAGCCCATCGGATGAATCACTTTATACACTAAATATTAATAAGTTGTCGAGTCATATCAGTGAGTCTCCTTGCTAAATGCATTTTCGGATATTTACTCTCACACAAGCTAGCGGCTAGCTAACACCAACTGTTTGGATTGGTCCTTGTTAGCACGGCCGCTGCTCGTTGCAAATGGCGTTCTTGTCACATAGTTAGTCAGCAAGAATGCTATGTAAAGTGATTTTTGATCCATAATTATTGTTTTGCAACAGATTTGGTGTGTATTGAGGCCCGTCAGTTTTGCAGCAAAGCTTTGCGGGGCAAATACAGCGTAAGGCCCGACCGAATATTGAGGCCTGTGTATGTCAGCGCAGTGAGCTTCGGACGACAAGGCCTTCACTGCTGTGCTGTCTGGGCGGATCGCCTTGCAGGCTAACCTATAATGTTAGGTACCATTAGCTAGCAGCAGGAGTTGACTACCCAAACCACCAGCTGTTAATGGTAGTTGGCTGCCTTGGTATGTAACGATAGTTGCGTAATGTCATCGTGCACTCTTTAATGAAACTGTATGGTGTTTTAAAAGACGCTCGAAGATAAAGCATTTTAGCTTACGTGACCGATTTATCCGTCAATAAGATGTCTGTAAATAACTCAAGGGGCTAAAATTTCAATGCCGTTATGGCACCAAATTCTATGACCCAAATCCTGATAGAATTTTAGGTGTATTGCCGTCTTATAAATGATTTATGACACAATCTGCCAGTTTTTTTTAAATCATAGGTGTAGTTTGGGGCAAGGTTACTTGAATGTAAAAAATATGGAGATTACTAGAAATCTAATGTGTGTGTATATTTTAAAACATAGTTGTTTTAAGTCTTAAAGCATTGTTACTTTCTACAACTTGACTTGCCCCCCCTTTCAATTTCTAACTAGGGCAGAGGACCTTGACTTCTACATTCTGCAGATGTTTCCTTTGGTTTGACTAAAAGCATTTGTATGATTTATATGCAAACAATATTTGCCGTATAGACATTGCCGTACAGCTTTTAAGTTGTTCTGTAGTATCACAGCACTTTTGGGATTTTTTATTTATTTATTTTTTTTAAAGAAAATATTATTGCAGTTTTTAATTTAGAGCATGACCTGGGCATGGTCAGCTGGAAGCAAGCTTAACAGACATGGGCTGGTTAGAGTAATCTTCATCAATTTTGATTGGTGAAAATGAAGACAGAAACCCATTCAAAAACAATGCTGAAAATTTAAGTACCGTTTGACAAATGAATGGAGCTTGTTTACATACAGGCTAGAGACAGCTCCTTGTAAACAATCTTTTTTTTTTTTTTTTTTTTTCTAAACCAATTTGCTGTGCTGAAGTTCCTCATTTTGTTGGCCATGTCATCTGTACACTAGCCAAAAGGAGGCATCATTGTATAGTGAAAAGATGCAAATCAACACATTGAGTTTGTCCCACCTGTGAGTTTTTTTTACAAATGGAGGAAAGGGGAAATGAAAATGGATCAAACCCATTTTTAATAATAATAATTTTTTTAAAAAATATATGTATATAATTGCCAAGGTGTGTTGCATTTAAATAGACGTGTCACAGCATTAGAGAATTTACAAAACTGCTCATTATGCACATATTTTCACAAATTTAGAAAATTGCCTAAATGGATGCTCTATGATATTTAGACATCACACATACAGTCCATAGGTTTTTCTTTCTTTCTTTCTTTCTTTTTTTTGAAGCTGTAGCCTAAACCTAAGTTTCTATCTTCACAGAATAGGAATGTAACGATAGGAAAATTCAATATCACGGTTATCGAGACAAAAATGATCACGGTTATCATTTTTGTCGCGGTATTATAGAAATACCCCCCAGCATCTTTGAAAATATCCAAAATGGGTCTAAATGTCTACTTTGTCCTTTTTAAAGGGGGAAAAATCTAAAGAGAGCTGTCTGTGTGGGTGCCGCCATGTTTTCATAAATTAAACATTGCAAACTGCGACTACTACTGCTTTTCCAGCCAATGAGCAGCATCACTGGGAGTTTTTCAAAGTGCAGTAATCAATCGCGGTTTCAACGATAATTAAAATTTGAAACGGTATTACTCATCGTTGGTAATTTTATCATGGTTAACCGTTTTACCAGTAATCGTTACATCCCTAGTACAGAATTAAGAGGCACCTAAAATATTTGGTTAACAATTTTTGGAGAAAACCTTATGGTTTACAAATTCCACAAATGATAGATTTATCATTGACCCAATGTGAATACTTGTGTGCCAAAAATGTGTAAAAGTTACGCTTGCAGTGACATAAAAACTACTTTTCCAGTCAGAAAATTTGAAATGGCCCAAAGTTCTGTTCCTTAATTGACAAGTATCGCTATTACTGGTGGAATAAATATCCAAGAACTTGTTTTTATCATGTAAGCCACCCAGGCCAGGGCTGCACTTTATTAAAACTTTATTTTAAAATAAATATATATATACTATATATCGATAAGCTTTTTGCCTATATCGCCCATCCCAAGGACGAAGTAATGACTGTAGTATTAAGCTACATGATTGGCTGTAATGAAAAATGGAAACTATTGTTTTAATTAACTTTTTTTTTTTCTCTATTGCAGACATGTCTGTCAAATGATATTGAGTTATTGCCAGGTTTACTTAACATTACACACAATTATTGACTTATGCTGATACTAAAAACAGTGACATTAAACACCTGTCGAAGGAAATGTTTAACTTTAACTTCCTCACAGCTAACTACATTGTAACACTACACAAATAGAAAATAAGTTCAGTTATCCCAACTTGTGCCTACCTAGATTGACTTGTTGAACGGTGCATAAGTAGATAACAAAGTATTGGTTTTAGCTTTAAACAGTCATTATTCCAGAGGGCAGAGAAGCAAGTTAAGATTCTTAATTATGTCTGTAGTTTTTAAAGTTTTGTGTTGTCTTATCTGTATTTCAGTATTCATCATACTCTCTGCTCTAATTCTATTCAATTTTCCACTCATATGTTAATTGGAAAACTTTTCTGGGCAGAAGACTTTACAGAGCAGGAATTTTAGGAAGAAAGATGAATTGAGGTCAGGTTCAGAATAATATTCTGTTGCTTGCTTTGCTGTTGTTACTTTCTCTGTTAAGATCCAAGTGACCTTATGTAGTAATGACTTCTGTTAATGTAATGATTAATTAGAAGTTTACACGATACAATTGTTTGTCCTTTTTTTAAATATTTAGTTATTTCATGGCACAAACTAAGTAAATCATTGTGTGTCAATGCTTGTAGCAAAGCTCAGATGGAGCACAGAGCATGTGATTGTACTGATAACACCAAACATATTTGAAACTGAAAATGAATGCAAATGCTATCACTCAAATTTTCTGTGGTAGAACAGCCACAGTTTCATTTGAATCAGCTGTCGCAATTGCTTTGGAAAACATACTTGTATTGCATTTGAAATTTATTAGATGGATACCCCTTTAATATGCAGCATCTAATTTTCAAGGAGGTCCATAATTAATTCATAAAATTCATAAGAGTTTATAATAGAATTCATAAAACGATTGTCATGAAGAATAGTAGTCGACGATGTATCGTTTTTTCAATTCTCCCATCTATCTGGGGAGAAATTTTGATCTGCTTCAAATGAACTTAGAATGTGTTATGTACAAGAGTTTAATCTAGATACTTCCTAATAACTGAGGGTAGCGGTTGCCAAGCAACAGTTAACATGGTCGTCTTTAAAGCTAACATTGTCAAGCTACTCTTTACCAGTATGATATTGAGTTATCGCCAGATAACTCAAATAAGAGCAAGATTTGTATCATCCAAATCTTGCTCTTATTTCTTGTTGAAAATTGGCAGCCCATCTTGACAGTGTCTTAACAATTTTCTTTTGTTTTTAAAATGTTACGCTTTTGTATTTCTTTTATGTATAGCAATTGCTATTGAATTTTGTCATTATTGTTTTCTTAATATTATCTGCTTCCTCAAAAGATGCACAGAAATTGTGCAAAGTGGTGCGTTTTGATTCTCCTACTGGCTCAGTCTCCTTAAGCTTATTTTCACACTTGCAGTGGAGGACAGAAATATTTTAAAGTTGAAGCATGAGAAAATGCAAATGTATGCATTAATTACTGCACATTTTCTTCTCAACCTCTTCGTGAAGTATCTGTAACATCAGGGGTTGAGATGATATGTGAATAGAGCAGCAAATATTCGGAGCATTTGCTGTCTTTATGCGAGTTGAATGAGTGTGCATGACACACTATATTGTGTATTCTCAGACTGGAGTTCTGTACAGGTCTAATTTTTACCAACTTGCACCCACCTGAATCCATTCGGATGATAGTCAAACCTAACCTGTTACCTGTGGATATCTTCCAGTCAAATTTGGACCCGACCTGATCATTTCTTGTTTAAACTGTGACCCGATCCGTTAACATCAGTAGGCTACAGCCCAGTCACTCCCTTCTTTGCATTACTTTTCTTTATTCATTCTGATATTTAATATGATGGTGGTGTTCTGTTACATTTTCATTTTCAGAAAAATAAGAAAAACAGAACAACACAGTAAATATATCCGAAGGTTTATTTCAAGGAGAACTTGCTCTTAACATTAACTCTCACAATATCGCATTAACCAATTTGGTTACCTCGCTATAATCTTTTTTTTTTTTTCTTTTTTTGCCACTTGGGGCTTTATTAATGTAATTTGGAGATTGCTGATTATAAACAAGATATCATCCACCATTTCTGGTTTCGGTTGTGTTCTCCATTCCTGAACCAGCAGCAGAAAAATCTCTCACTGGCTGCACTGGACCCCGGGATGGTGAGAACATCCCTTGCAATAAATGCAAGATTTGGAAATTTTCTTGCAGGGCTTTACAGTAAAGACGACCCCTGTGCCTGAAAGTAAAACACTTGTCATTTAGGCAAAATGAAGAAGAGAAAAAAAGAGAAGGAAAAAAAAAGCTATTCTACCCGCAACTAGCCCACAATCAATATTGACCTGTACCCTGAAATTTAATCATTTACCCGCAAAACAACATTTTTGTAGGTTGCCTTATGGATACCCTCTGGTACCTGTCCCATTGCAGAAATCTGACTCAGATACATGATATAAAAAACAATGGTCACCAGGAAGCCTCATTTGCGATTTTTCGCATGTAGTAAAGAAAACATACAGATTTGTGTGGTGAACTTTTTCATCATGTTCAGCCTCATCTCTAGACACTCAGTTGCAGCCCCTCGCTTTCGTTTCCAGCTGTGAAAGCGTTTTCCAGCATAAAATCTCCTGCTGTGAAGTGCTTGTGTGAACAGCAACTGCAGAACAAGACTGGACCAAATGTTTCTCATGTTCTCTTAAGCTCGTTGGGAGTCGATGTGTGAAACAGACCCTTAACACTATTAAACTTAATGTAAAACTGTGTTTTCATGTCACTGTCCATCAATGTACGCCCGGTCACTGCCACAGACGTATAAAGATGTGCCATTGACCATATTCTGACTTGGGATGAGTTTATGCAGACAATAATTTGACTCTTAAAAAGTTTATTCAATAATGGTATCATAATGTAACAGAATGTCCAAGTATAAATGAAAATAGAATTGTGAAGGACTAATTTTGGATCCTGGGGTTAGTCAGAGGGTTAAAATGCCATATCTAGGGGTTAACTGCCTAAAGTTTTGTGACTTCTGTGGCAAGAAGTCATTGAACATGGGACAGATAAAGTTTGCAAGAGTATTTGTATTGTCAAACTGAATTAGCTGGTATTAGCCAGTATAGTTGCAGCTGGTGGTACCTGAAGATGTAAAACAGAATGTCAGTTAACTCACTTAACTCATTTTGCATAATATGGGTACCTTTTAAGCAGATCTGATAACAGTGACTTTTGCTCCCTCTTCCCTGCCACAGGTTATGCAATGGTCTCAGCAGTACATCCAGATCTTCAGGTGCTTGTGTCCCTCTCTCGTGTGTTTGGCCTCTCTTCCCTCTGCTCTACAGCTGAGGTGGCTGTGATTTTCCTCCTGGCCAGCGCTCCCTAAGAGGCCAAGATTGCCAAGATCTGCCCTGTGGCGAGCATGACGGCCACCACGCGTGGCTCTCCGGTGGGGGGCAATGACAGTCAGGGCCAGGGCCAGGCACCTGATGCTCAGAGCCAACCCCCACTGCCACAGAACCAGGTCAGTATCACCTCTCTGCCCAGATTTACAAACACTTAATTTCATTTATCACTTCTATCGTCTATTTGTCAGTCTGGACACTGCAGCACGGTAGTGTTGGTGTTTTTTCATTCTTTTTTAAACCAATATTGCTTGCACCTAGCCACACACAGATGCCATGGGGACCAAAAGGGAAGGGAGGAGGGAGCGGAAAAGAGTGAGAAAGAGAGTGAAGGAGAGGCATCAATGAACAGAGCCTCCTGAGTGATGGTTAAAGGATGTGTGTGTGTCTGTGCGTGTGCACATGCAGGCCTGTGGTGGTTAGAGATGAGCCTTGGTAAGACGTGAGAGGCAAGCTGCCTATGTAGGTCAGCCAAGCAGAAGGAGCCTTCACCATACACCCCCACATTTTACGTTTCTCTGTTATGTATCCCTCTTGTATCCCTTTTTTACTTTCTGATAGACTGCTGCCCATACCATTACTGATGTTGGTACATAATCATTGGATGAGAGAGGAAAGAGAGAAGGATATGATGCTCTTGCTTAAATTCACAACAATGGATGGGCTTCACTGTTTTTATTTCTCTTAAGATGCTTCAATCCCCCTATTTTTAGTCATTGTTGCTGAAATACACCCACATACTTCATTTATATCTCAAACATCACAGCCCTTACTTTTTGTGTCCTTTTTTTAGGCAGGGCTGAAAAGAATGTTGTCCATTTGTGAAATTCTATAGATACGACTTGAATGGCATTGTTAAAGAGCTTTTCAGAAAAGACACCTGTCTCTTTATGTATGTATGTTCACTTACTAAACAGGAAAATGGAAACCCTACTCCTAGCTGTCATAGGGCTTGTCTTTTCACAGGTATATGAACATAGAAACTGTAGATCTGAGCCACAAGTGAAGTTTCATACTTGCTTTTGCAGGTCAATAGGTTGGTTCCATCCTGCACTTTTTTATATCTCAAAAATAAAAAAGGAACTAGGAGTAACATTACTGACAGCTGTTCTTTGCAAGTTTTCTTTGATACCACCCTGCAAGTAATTTACAGTGGGAAGCCTTGCCATCAGTACATTTAGAAATTGAATGATATTTTAGTGCATTGAGATTAGATGTACATTTTTTCTTCTCTCAATTTTCCTCCCATCTATATTCTATAGGCGACTTGCAATGATAATTATTTTGACAATGTGTATCATTGATCGGTATGGCCCATTGTGCAAGTGCACAAGCCTATTAGCAAGCAAATATCAGCCTGTTTCAGTGAGATGTCAGAGTTTCAGTGGGTTATGAATTAAGCTGAAGGAACTTTTTCTTCTCTTTTAAATGGCTGCTTAGCTAACATTTCATGACACCTCTAAAATAAAGATGTGGCTTAAGTCTGTTTAAAAGTAATAGATTTTTCTGTTGGATAAAGCATGGTTGGTTAAATTCTTTCTTGTGTCTCCTCCCTTATTTATGTGTAATAGATATGTATTTAATCATCTTTGTGACTGACTCCAAATCAAAACAAACTTGTGTGGCCATCCTGTTGATTGAGTGGTTTAATATGCATGAAAGGTAGCCATGGCATTTAAAAAAAACGTTTCTCCCGAGAATTTTTGTTAGATGTCAACTCTTCCCAGAGCCTACATTTCTTGTATCTTTTCACGGACATACAGTTGAAACATTAATAAATGACTAAATTAGAAGGCACCAAGAGAAAGAAAATCCAACAAATGAAGAACAAAGATGAATTGTACTATAATATGTTTACATCCATGAGGAAACCATGCATGCCAACAAGGGTCTTTGCTTTTTCTGCCCATTGTTTGCCATTTCATTGTGTAATGAGGATAACAGTGCAGTAATACAAGTTAAATTTTATTACTTGGGATCATTGTTGGATTTAAATCTTTCACAGTATTATGATTCATTCTAATTTTCAGTTCCACTGACTTGATGTCTTTGTCCACTGAGCTGCAAATGAATAGTTTCGACAGTTAATCTAACTGGTTCTGTTGAGTCGAGTTGTGAAAACGCAAAAGAGCGGACAAGTATCTGTTGGCTTTTAAAGTTTAAATTATGTTTATTTGCAATAAACCTTCCTATTGACAATATAGCACTGGCAAATGCAGCTTTTTTTTTTTCTTTTTTTTTAAAAAATCCTTGTATGAAGCAGCTATTTTCCATGAAATTATACAGAAGCCTACATTTTGAGATGAAAAACTTTGCATCAGGTCCCAATGAAGCTCATTAAGTTACATAATTTAGTTGGAGTTTCAGTGTAGGAACAGAAAATGCATTCTTTGTGCTCTTAATGGTCCTGCTCTGTGATTTTATAGCTTAGCACAGCTTTTTTTTTTGGTCTCTCTGCTGTGTCCAGGATGCAGTTGATTTTATGTATATCTCAGCGGTCTGAAGAATTTACTTGATTTATTTTAGACCTCTTTGAATTTTTTTTAAATGACTGATTTTGCTTTCCTTTTTTCCTTCTTGAAAAGACGTCATCTCCTAACTCATCTAATGAGAACTCTCCAGTGAGCCCACCAGATGAGCAGGGCCAAGGGGATGCCCCCCTCAGCTGGAAGAGGAAGAGCCTGCTTTTCCTCACACTGACCTAGCCAAGCTTGATGACATGATCAACAGGTATTTACTTGCCTTCTTAGTCAGATGCTGCATATAAACTCATACAGAGGCCTGTGATTTGCATTACCATGACTATAAACATTTAAAACCAGCTTATCACTGTTATTTTGTTTAAGGCCCCTCTCCCTTTCTTTTATTAAGGCATGTATTCAAAAAGTTTGCACCAAGTCAACAAACTTCTTCCCACTCAGT
The DNA here is from genome assembly GCA_023101725.1 of Atherinomorus stipes. Taxonomy (NCBI): domain Eukaryota; kingdom Metazoa; phylum Chordata; class Actinopteri; order Atheriniformes; family Atherinidae; genus Atherinomorus; species Atherinomorus stipes. The sequence continues at coordinate 46,542 of JALJCO010011058.1, read as the reverse complement.
GTACCTAGTTTAAAGTCTCCTGCACATTTAGCCTGAACACAACAGTCATACTCTCACAGCGAAAGTACTTACCAGCTGTGTAAATTAACGTCTTTCTAATATACATAGAAAATACAGCAATAATACTTTTTCTCAAATGAATATATTTGGACACTGATCTTCATTTTGATCTCTCAGGCCTCGTTGGGTTGTTCCAGTTTTGCCAAAAGGAGAATTAGAAGTCCTCTTGGAAGCTGCTATAGACCTCAGTAAAAAAGGTAGGAATGTACAGTATGTTCTTTTCTGTCCATGCTTTGTGACATTCACTTCTCACCATCTGTGGCTCTTAAAGTTACTTTGAGAATCTTTTGTCTTAAACTCATTCAAAGCAAGTTAATAATAATTAGAAATTCAGCCGAAATGTAGTAAAAAATTATATATATATATATCACGACTCTAGTTTAACAAGAAATTTGCTTTTGGCATTACCTCGTTTAGAATGTGTATTTACATCAAAAAGTCTTTCTTACTTTAAGACTATAGCATGACAGTCTTTTATAAATCTCCAAAAGCTTGTTATTTTGTTTGTGGATATGCGTTTCTGATATTAATTATGTATTTTATTTGTCTCTGACTTAAAGAAACACAATTTGTAATCTGAGAGTTGTTTTTCAGGAGCCCATAGGGGCTTTGAAAATTGCCTTTTCTAATATAATTTTACCAAGTGATTCAGCATCTATCCTTTTTGATAATTTGTAATTGGTAATTCAGCTAAAGCTGACGGAGGTCTTGACCAGCTTGATGACTGTAAATTGGCGTATTACAGAGTTTCTGCTTTTTTACAAAAACATATCTTCAATAAATCATTTCTAAGAATTAAGTAAAGACGTTTTGTCAAGGAAATCAAATTTTACAATTTAGACGATCGCTATGGCAGATGCAGCCTTGACACAGCTACTTCATACAGCAGAACATCTGTTTAGCTTTTGTTCAATGCTGAATGCACTTGTACACAAAAGAAAAATGAGTTCTGTCCTTCATCTCTTGAACTGATTTTTTTTCTGTGATATCTGCTGACAGCCTCCGTTTGGCTTTGTATCTCTGTCATGCTTTTTAAGCTCAATGAATTAAGGTGATTAATGTTTTGTGGCATATGTGACTGGTTTGGTATCTTTAAAAGGATCTTTTGTTCTTGCAGGACTGGATGTGAAATGTGAGGCATGTCAGAGGTTTTTCCGAGATGGTCTAACCATTTCTTTCACAAAGATCCTGACAGATGAGGCAGTCAGTGGCTGGAAGTTTGAGATACATGTAAGTTTCCGATGTTACATCTTCTCTTAGTCTGCTTCTTTTAATCAAGAAATTGACATGAAGTAATATCATAGTCTATTTTTTACTGATGGACACTTTGTCAAAAATGTCATGAAAGGTTGACAGAAATCTGTATTATTGACAGAAGCTGTGACTATACATGACCAGTCATATTGGTCTTTAGTAGTCTTTGAATTAAGATTTCTGTTTTGTTCTTGTAGAGCTGATGGGAAGCAGCAACATCAGCAGTAATCAATAATCTTTTTCATTACAAATGGGTGATGTTAGCTGTGCTGTATTAGGATTATTGATTTCTAGAACTTTTTTTTTTTTTTTTTTTTTACAGTGAGGGAAAAGGGGTATGTTGTTAAGAACGTATATGAGAGAAAAATGCTTTGGTTTTCCCATCGCCTTGACTTGAAATGATGTTGACATGCTACTTTAAAGTACTTAACATCTTGATCATATGCTTTGGTCCACAACTCCCCTAATTAGTCTGTATTTACAAATATCCATTAGCTTCATAAACACTTTTTAGTGAGAAAAGTCTGTGAAAGCTTGCCAAGCATGCTGTGATGAGTCAGTCCCACATTGATTATTCATATCTGGTTTTCTTCAGACCTGTGAATCAGTCAAGAGCCACATAGTTAGCAATTTAGTTCTTACAAGCACAGTTGTTTTCATAAAAATATAAGGGTTGTACATTACACATTTTGAAAGTTAAAGCACTAAAATGTGAGTTGCTGATTTTAGGAGTAAAGTCTATTACTAGCTGCTCAGTCATGGCACAGTTGGCAATCAATGTAAAGGTCAGAAGGCATAAATAGTGTAATATTAGATATATTTCTTGGCACACTGTTACAGACCTTTATTTTAAAGAAATGTATGATGTTTATATTTATCTATACACCTTTTTCTGTCTCACAGAGGTGTATCATAAATAACACGCACCGTTTAGTGGAGCTATGTGTGGCCAAGCTCTCTCAGGACTGGTTTCCTCTGCTGGAGCTGTTGGCCATGGCCACCAACCCTCACTGCAAGTTTCACATTTACAATGGCACACGGCCCTCTGAGACCGTCCCTGCTGGAGCACAGCTGGCTGATGATGAGCTCTTTGCCCGACCACCAGACCCACGATCTCCAAAGGTGAATTAATGTGACTGTTGACCAAAGATATTGAACAGCAACCATCAACCTTTAGTTATTTAACAGAATTTACAAGGACAGTCAGCCTCGATTCCCTTGAGACAAAGTCATAAAACAGCATTTCAGTCTTGGTTTCTGGCCCAGCTTGAAACGACAAAGAGAATCTCTCTCCTGATAATGGAAAAATATGAAAGTTGCTGTCCACAAGACACTTTTCAGAGAAATGAGACTACAAAAAGGAAGGTGGATGCATCAGGGAATAGGACAGTTAAAGAGTGATGAGTGCAGTGTGGGCACAGGGTCAGTATGAGCATTACTGTGGCACTGTTTGTCTGTCTGCCACTGTTGGCAGGAAGCCCAGCACTATTTAAGGTTGTAGTATGAGCTGTCAAGTCATATTTTGCTACTATTTGGATGGTTGGGATTGACATTTGATGAGTCATTTCTGAGCATTTTTTTAGGGATGCAGGATAACTTTTTTTAATACCGAAAACCGATAAATTTCAGCTCTTAAAGGCTGATACCGATCACGGATACCGATAACACAACTAATTATACCAAAACAAAAATTCCAACTGCGTGGGGTAGCTTGTGTCTAAAATAAGAAAGGAAAGTAGTTTGGAAGCAGCTTGGGGTATGCCCTGTGAAGCAGCAGCTTTCTTTCCCCAATCGCAATCAAAAAGCTCAAAAATGGGATTTTCAACTCTTGCATGTCCGATCTTAAAAATTCCAACTGTATGGGGTATAAGTTATCGGGGCAAGTTGTCATGATATTGGACTTATTGGAATGGTGTAATACTTTTCTGTTATCAGCCCAATAATTATTGTGCATCCCTTGCATTTTTACAACAATGCTTTTTTTTTCTTTTAGCAGTGTTAGTTTGTTTCTGCCCAAAAGAGTGACTTTTACATTTTGGAAATACTGGATGTTTTTGAAATCTTGCACTCATCTGCCACCTCATGACAGTTTCTATCCCTATTCCAATTCATCTTATCTTTTATTTAGAGGAGACTGCAGAATAGCCTTTTTCAAGCTTGCAATTGGAGTTTAGTCTTTAAAAAGCTGGTAATTGATGACTGAATATGTGAAATATTCATTCAATATTCATTCATTGGAGGTTTTTCTTTTTGCCTTTACAGGGTTGGTTGGTGGACTTAATAAACAAATTTGGCACGTTAAACGGGTTTCAAATATTGCACGATCGCTTCATGAGCGGCCAAGCACTGAACGTCCAGATCATCGCTGCACTTATCAAGTGAGGCCACATGCTGCACACCATGTTGTGAACTTCAATTAACTTGTGCTGTTTTCTCTTCAAAGCTGTCTTGTTGTGAAGGTTTTGATCAGGCTTTATATCCTTCTGTGTTCCAGGCCTTTTGGCCAGTGTTATGAGTTCCTCACATTGCACACAGTAAAGAAGTACTTCCTTCCAGTCATCGAAATGGTGCCCCAGTTTCTAGAGAATCTAACGGACGAGGAGCTAAAGAAAGAGGCCAAGAATGAAGCCAAAAATGACGCACTGTCCATGATAATCAAGTCTCTCAAGAATCTGGCTTCACGTGTTCCAGGGCAGGAGGAGACCGTGAAGAATTTAGAGATTTTTAGGTTAAAAATGATTCTTAGGTGAGTGTTGGCGCTTTGTGAGAGTATTTTTAAGATCATGTCATTTAAAAACAAAAAAGTTTTCACAAGTTTATGACACAGGATGTAGACTGAACTCTTACATTTTGTCATCACCAGGTTATTGCAAATTTCTTCTTTTAATGGCAAAATGAATGCACTAAATGAAGTAAACAAGGTGATCTCCAGCGTGTCCTACTACACTCATCGGCATAACCCTGAAGAGGAGGAATGGCTGACTGCAGAGCGCATGGCGGTAAGCTTGGCTGGTAAAATTTGTGTTCTGGTTCACAATGTTCCGCTTCTCTTTTTCTTGAACGTTTTCTTTCCATCCTGCCCCAGGAATGGATCCAGCAGAACCACATTCTGTCCATTGTGTTGAGAGACAGTTTGCATCAGCCACAGTATGTTGAGAAACTGGAGAAGATCCTTCGCTTCGTTATCAAAGAGAAAGCTCTTACCATGCAAGACCTGGACAACATCTGGGCTGCACAGGTGCTCTGCAGCTAAGCATATTTTTGTCCAAATAATTGCTTTTAAAAATTAAGATGAATAAATTTGGTTTAGTATTTTAATGTGTCAGCAGCTTTTGACTTTCTCTCTTTATCGATGTATTGTCAAATGGACAAAACTTTTTTGAAGACTCTATTTTTCTGACCTAATAGTTGTTGCTTCTCTTCTTATTCAGGCTGGTAAGCATGAGGCAATTGTCAAGAATGTCCATGACCTGCTGGCTAAACTGGCGTGGGACTTCTCACCTGAGCAGCTTGATCATCTTTTTGATTGTTTCAAGGTTAGCATTTCTTTCATCACTCACAGAATATAAAGAAATTAACTTTGTCATTTGTTTCAGTTTCCATTTTACTGTCCTTTTCCCCATCATTCCAGTATTCTTGTTTATCTTGATTGTGGCTCTGAATTATGCGCAGGCAAGCTGGACCAATGCCAGCAAGAAGCAGCGTGAGAAACTGCTCGAACTTATCAGGCGCTTGGCTGAGGATGATAAGGATGGCGTGATGGCCCACAAAGTCCTTAACCTGCTGTGGAACCTGGCACACAGCGACGATGTGCCTGTAGACATTATGGACCAGGCTCTTAGTGCGCACATCAAGATATTGGACTACAGTTGCTCACAGGTACATGTAAGGCATCGCTGCTGATATATATATATATATATATATATATAAATGGATGAGACTTGCCAAAAAGGCAGTGGGTTTATTGCTCTTGAGTAACAAAGGATGTTTTCTTCACTCATTCAGGACAGGGACACACAGAAGATTCAGTGGATAGATCGCTTCATCGAGGAGCTACGAACCAATGACAAATGGGTGATTCCTGCCTTGAAGCAAATCAGAGAAATCTGCAGTCTCTTTGGAGAAGCTCCTCAAAACCTCAGGTGAGATAATGGAAGAAGTTCATTTTAGCTGTTTGAATACACACTTTTGTGTACAGATAACTTGATTGTCTGTCTAGTATAAAGTAGTAAATTAACAACAAGCCACTGTCATGTTTTGTTGCTAATTCAAATATGCTTTTAGGGTCTATTCACCTCAGACATTTTGATTTGTGACAGCAGGGAAAAACGCAGGTGTATTTTTTTTCTTTTTTTTTTTTTTTGAAAAACAAGCATAATTGTACCCTGAAACCAGTCAGGCTTTTGGGATTTAGCTGTCCTTAATCTTATTTACACCTGTACTTTTTCCACTAAGTTGAACATAATTCAGATCTCGCTCCGTCACTGAATTGCATTATGTGTCACGGAGCTGAAGTATACTAAAAATAAATTGATTTAACAGTGGTCCACAGACTTATCACACAAAAGGTTTAAAGTTTCAAAGGTATTGTTTTGATCTGAAATAGTTTTTTTTAGTCACTGTAGAAAATATGTAGTATACTTGTTGTTTTTTCAGAAAGAAAATGCCAATTAACATACAAACGAACTTAGTGGGGTGAGTGCCAATTCCAGGGTTCTACTTACTCTTTGTTACGTCAAGCCTAACTTTCTCTTTGAAATGTTTATATTACATACTACATTCAATCTAAATCTTTGCCATGAATCTGCTTAAGCAGTTCTTCCTTGGGTTTCATCTCAAAAGACTTGTTACTGATTCAGAACTTCTTCTTTACAGTCAAGCAAGATTTGACAAAGCTGTTCTTAGTCTAGGTAGTCAGTGAGCATGTAGCTCTAGATTTGAGAGGAGAGCACTAAAGGAGGCCTGAAGAGAAATACGAATTTAAAAACTAGTTCAACTGAATGTTGTATAGATTGCTTGCAACCAAGCACATGCTAACTATGTATAATTTTAGTGTTTTTGTTAACAGAAAATGACTCAATGCACAAGTTGTGGTTACAGGTATGACATGGAACAAGTTAATTCAAATTGTTGATTCATATTGAAGAATAGTCACCCAGCACTAGTAGTGTTGAAAGTGCATCTCGACTGCATTCACGAAAATTTAGGTGGTGCGGCACCTTCCTGCAGAGCTGTAGAAGTTCAAAATACTTGAACAATTAGAAAATGACTAATGACAATTGGTTTCTTTGGTTTGCTTCATTTCTTTGTTCTCATTGATTCTTCCCACTCTAAAATAAATGGAATCAAGATATGGTTTGATAATTTCAGAATTACTGAGGCACATGTAACTTGTTAAAATGATCTGTTTCTAACTTCTATTGATGAGTTTGCTGTAAGTTTATCTTCAGTTGGCTTTTACTGAACCTGGAGTTTTTACAGAGCAGTCTAGGTACTCGGTTATAAAGTCCTTTGAGATGGAGCCCCACTCCTCTTTATGCCAGCTCTTTCACCTCAAATCATTCAGTGCAAAATATCAGAGGGATTTCATGCCTTGAACCCATTTTTTCAGATTTATTATTGTTTTGTTACATTTTAAAATTCATGACTTGTCAGTGTGTGTGATTTGATTTAAATAAACTGAATGTCACTCCGACTTCACTATTATGAAAAAAATTCTAAGAAGTCTTTTGAATTTTAACAAGTAAATCATCACTGGGAGTGTGAGATGATGATTTTGAACATGTTGCAGGTCCTCGTGGTCCTTTTTATTGTGGCGTGTTTTTTTAAAAACTGCCTGGATTGAGGGCTCGTTTGGCAACAGTTTGGGGTTTTATGCCCCCAAAAATGTACTAATGGAAACAAGGCAGGAAATGGCCTTTATTGATATGACTTCCTCTACTGGTTATTCTGGCAAGCAAACACACATATGCACACTCACACATACACCAAAAGATGCTTTCTTCATGTTCCTCACAGAACCAAATGAAAAATCTCTGATGCTGTTTTCTAAATCAGGTGTTACTAAAAGTATTAAATGTCAGCTTCATTCTCAGTTTGTCGCTTGTTTTCTCATCCAGTGTTTTTATATCTCTTATATCGACTGCACCTCCCGTTCTCTCTGCAGTCAAACCCAGAGAAGTCCACATGTGTTTTATCGCCATGACCTGATCAACCAGCTGCAGCATAACCATGCTCTGGTCACCCTGGTGGCTGAGAACCTCTCGGCCTATATGGAGACAATGAGACAGTTATCCAAAGGTATACAAAAGCTCTTTTTTATAGTAATAGACTCTCAATAACTGCATGCATTCTGACTGGTCATGTGTGTTTTTACAGAAGAACAAGCAGAGTTTGATCCTCAAACAGTCAGACCAGGAAGTCGCTACAGTCATGTCCAAGAAGTACAGGAACGGCTCAACTTCTTGAGGCAAGTTAAAATAATTCTCACAGTTAACTGTTTAGTTGAGGAAACATAGGAACTGGGAAAAAAATAAACATGAAAATCCTAAGTTTGAGCCTAGACTGCTTTAATCACTTCATTTGTAGTAAAGTAGTTAGAGTATTCATAACCTGTGGATTACATTTTGGCCCTGTTTATGCTGCAATTAAAAGTGGCCCATATTATATCTGATCTTTTTGCTCTCAAGTGACAGATCGGATATTTTCTTGCCATTGTAAAACACTCAAATCGGATCTTTTCACATCAGATTTGGGCCACATCAGGAGGTAGTCCAAATCTGATCCGTATCTGATCTTTTCAAATACGCCCTGAGTCTAAACAGCCATGTGACCTGTATCGGATTTGTATCCAACCTTGACGTCATCTTCGGGCGACATACGTTGTTTGTGTGTGGGGGGAAAGAAGCTGGTGTTGTGATGTTTGGTTGGATGGCTAACAGCTAGCTGCTCCTGCTACGTGTTAACTGCTTCTCTTCAAGGATCTTACTGATGGACTTTACACAGTCCAAACCAGTTCAACTTTTATGTGGAAAGGCCAGACAGTGCTTGTTGGTGCCCAAGAGCCTTATGATTTTCAACATTCTGGTTCACAAACCCAAGAATCTGCCAACAGATGGAGATATTTCTAACCGATTAGCTTACCATCACATTCCAACTACCTCCAATTGACAATAAAAGCTTACAAGTGGTAAAAGGCTCCTAAATATCTGGTGAAGGATGGTATCAGACCTTCAGCTGTGGAAAGTTTCCCAAACAAAGTATTTCCTCTTCACGTCAGAGATGAAAACAGCAGACCCAGATAATGTGAACACCATGTAAACATTAGGAACTTCTCCACTTTATATTCATGAGTTAACATTACAATAACAGTGCTGTTTCATGATTGCTTAGTTTATTGACACCACCTAGGTAAATAAGTCTGTGACTTATTTTATTAACACTGAGAACTGAAAACTTGTTCGCTGGCTGTATGGTCGTCTTGCAAACGTGTCCAGGTCATCCTTTTGCCTTCTTTTCTCCGATGTGCAGAAAAACACGACGATGGACGGGACATAGGCTGGAGATAACTGGGTGTTGCATTTTTACCTGAGGGAAACAAGATGAAACCCGTAGTTGGATGTCCGTCTTGTTTATTTACATTAACAACAGTTGTGAGAAGCATCTATTCGTAATAACGTTAAACCACTGCGGCTTGCTGCATTTTAGGAATGTATTGTCTTTGAATATATTCATCTTTGAAAAGTAAAGTTTGGCCAATTTACCAAAACTATCGTTGGAAAGTGTATGAAACAGAATCTGTGGAAACTTACCATGGGCAAAGCCAGGGCTCGACACACAGCTGAGAGCTCTCCTATGGTTTCCAGTAATCGCGTTTGATGGCAGGGGTCAGCGGGCTGCCTATGAATTAAATCCCATCACTGTAGATTGGAAAATCCGAAGGCAAAGCGCAAATTTATTTTAAGGTGAGATCCTGTAGCAGTTAGCCTGCTTTGTTTACGTTTTTGACAGCCGAACTACTACTTCTTTTTTCCCTTCTTCTTGTGCTGTTTTACAAGTGGTTGGTTGGCAAATACTTAAAATGGTGTATTACTGCCACCACCTGGTATGGAGTCACCCGAGTCACGTCATACGAACTAACTCAAATTGCGCATGCCAGTCACATTGGGGCCACTTTGGTGGCCTGCGAGCATTTACATTGAAGTCTGAAAAAGGTTGGATTTTACCTGTAATTTAAACAGACATCCGGATCTGGAGCCACATCAGTTTCATATCACTTTTGTGTCACTTTTGCCTGCAGTGTAAACGTAGTCTTTGTTTGATTGAAATCTTCACATTGACTTGTTTTGTTTGAAGGTTCCTCCTAAAAGATGGCCAGCTATGGCTGTGTGCCCCTCAGGCTAAGCAGATCTGGAAGTGTCTGGCTGAGAATGCAGTGTTTCTCTGTGACCGCGAGGCCTGCTTTAAATGGTATGACTCAATTGTGAGATCACATTGCTATTGGATTGAATTGATTCCCCCACATTTGTGTATCAGCAAACATTTTCTGAGTGCTGTTATTTCATCCCAACTAGGTACTCCAAGCTAATGGGTGATGAACCAGACTTGGATCCAGACATCAACAAGGACTTCTTTGAGAACAATGTTTTGCAGTTGGATCCTTCTCTGCTGACGGAGAATGGCATGAAGTGCTTTGAAAGGTTCTTCAAGGCTGTCAACTGCAGGGAGGGCAAGCTGGTAGCAAAGCGCAGGGCCTACATGATGGATGACCTGGAACTAATAGGCTTGGACTATCTATGGAGGGTGAGGAGAGTAGTTGTGACAGCAACACACACACTATTTTGTTCATTTCTGTGTGTCATGCACATTGCTTTTGGAAATTTGAGTATAAAGGGAAAAATATACATTAGTTGAACGTTACATTATGACCATCTGCATGATATTGAGTAGGCCCCCCTTTTTCCTTGTTTATACACACCTGTTGGCTCATATGTGAGTCATAAGTCTAATAAATCATCCGTATGTTTCTCTTTACGTTCCTCAGACACAGTCACAAATTAACCAAAGGTTGGCTTGTAGCTGTGAAAAACAAACAAACAAAAAAACCAACAACCCAAACAAAACTGACTCTTTCCTCTCTTATTCTTGCTCACCAAGGTGGTAATTCAAGGAAGTGATGACATTGCAAACCGAGCCATAGACCTATTGAAAGAGATTTACACCAACCTTGGACCAAAACTTCAAGTCAATCAGGTATTGGGAGCATTTGTCTGTGTTTTATTAGACAAGTACTTTATGGAGTTTATGTGATAGTAAGGTATTTTTTAGGGCTGGGAAAAAATATCAATACACTGAAATATCCCAATATTTTTATATGCAGATTTCATATAGATATTCAGAAAATGCAATATTGATCTATTTTACCACCGAAATCTTGTTGTTACCTCTGTTACCCTCCTTTCAGGTTGAAATTCATGAAGATTTCATCCAGTCATGTTTTGACCGCCTGAAAGCGTCCTACGACACCCTTTGCGTGTTGGATGGAGACAAAGACAGCATCAACTGTGCTCGGCAGGAGGCCATCCGCATGGTGCGAGTTCTCACTGTGCTCAAGGAGTACATTAATGAGTGTGACAGTGACTACCACGAAGAAAGGACTATACTGCCCATGTCCAGGTACAGTGGGAATGAAGCTGTGCTTCGTTCATCGTATACAGATGTTAACGTGTTTTTTACAGGTTACCACATAGGTTGCGCAGCACTGATCTTGTGTGACAAAGAATTGCAAAAAAAAAAGTGCCTTTTTCTTTAAAAAAAACCCCAAAACAAACAGTTTTGTAGCATTGTGGTCTTTCGCATGTTTCCACTCAAAGATCTCTGCTATTTCTCTTGCAGAGCTTTTCGTGGGAAGCATATCACATTGATTGTACGCTTCCCAAATCAAGGGCGTCAGGTAGATGATTTGGATATCTGGTCACACACCAATGACACTATTGGCTCGGTCCGGCGTGCCATCCTCAACAGGATAAAGGCTAATGCAGCACATACAAAGATTGAGTTGTTTATTGGTGGGGAAGTTGTCGATCCAGCTGATGACAGGAAGCTGATTGGACAGCTCAATTTGAAAGACAAAACGGTAAGGCTGTGCGCATTTATGTCTATGGTGCAGGCCAGAGACAGTGTTTAGCTTCCATCTAGACCATCATTAGCAACTCATCATCATTCTTTTGTACAGCTGATCACGGCCAAGCTGACCCAGGTGAGTGCCAACATGCCCTCAAGTCCAGACAGCTCATCTGACTCATCCACTGGCTCTCCTGGTAACCATGGAAACCACTACAGTGATGGGCCCAACCCTGAGGTGGAGAGCTGCCTTCCTGGTGTGGTCAGTACAGATTCAGTATCAGCTTTTTAAAAAGCTTTTTTTTAAAAAAAAACTCTATGCGTGTGCAGTGATTTACTTTCTGAGAATTAACCATCCTCTAGATTTAATGCAGTGATCACTTTCTTCCCTGTTTTACAGATTATGTCGTTGCATCTGCGCTACATATCCTTCCTGTGGCAGATTGCTGACCTGGGCTGCAACCTTAACATGCCTCAGCTGAGAGATGGAGCTCGAGTTCTCATGAAACTTATGCCCCCAGGTGTTTATATGCTCCTGTGTTCACAACATTATCTATCCAGTTTGTTTGATTAGAACTCACTTCAGTAATGCATGTACAGTTTTAACTCAGTTATGTTTGTGCTATTTGTGTGAACCCAGATAACACTACAGTGGAGAATCTGAGAGCTGTATGTCTGGACCATGCCAAGCTTGGGGAGAACAGCCTCAGTCCTTCTCTGGACTCGTGTTTCTTTGGGCCTTCACCTTCACAAGTGCTCTACCTCATTGAGGTGAGGTTTCAAGTGCATCTCAGTGTTGTGATGGAACTTGATGGTTTAGATCTGCTGTTTATACTGATCTTTTTCATGTTGTAGGTTGTGTATGCTTTGCTGATGCCAGCCAGTGCCACTTTGGGCGAGGATGCCAGCGACTTCCAGTACAACTTTTTGAAGAGCGGTGGTTTGCCCTTGGTGTTAAGCATGCTCACTAGAAACAATTTCCTCCCATCTGCGGACATGGAGACGCGTCGAGGAGCTTACCTCAATGCACTTAAGATAGCTAAGCTCCTCCTCACTGCAGTTGGCTTTGGGCATGTGAAGGCTGTGGCCGAGGCTTGTCAGCCCAACGCTGAGGGAAATATTCCCGTCTCTCCGGTTAGACCATAACACACACAGACAAACTTGTGGAACTGGCTCTTCTCAGTTGCATGTTATAACCTTAACCTGTATGTCTGTGTCAATACCTGTCTGCAGATCAATCAGGCCACTCATGATCAGGCGCTGGTTCTTCAGAGTGCCTTGCAAAACATCCCCAACCCAGCCTCAGAATGCATGCTGCGAAATGTCGCCATTCGACTGGCTCAGCAGATTTCTGATGAGGTAACTGGGAATTATCTTTTTTCCAGGAGAGTATATGACGATAATAACTTGAGTTTTGATTTATAGTTTGTATCTTGCATGAAGTTTATATGAAGGAATTGGTAAAGTTTTTGTACCCACTGCTTAACCTGTGAGATTTTAATTCATTTGTGAAAGGTGAAAATGGGACTGTAAGAATAACGGTAATAATAGACTCTATGGAAATGTATTTTTCATCAGAATTTCTTCCAGGCATCGAAGTACATCCCAGACATTTGTGTGATCCGAGCAGTACAGAAAATTGTGTGGGCATCAGGCTGTGGTACAGTCCAGCTCGTCTTTAGTTCCAATGAAGAAATCAGCAGGATATACGAGAAGGTAAAATGTTTTCCTTTTTTTTTCCTGCATTTTTTGTTCATAAATATATTTAATCTTAAAGATTAGCAAAATATTCATCAACAAAAAGCTAAAATGTTAAAGTATCTCGACTAGATCACAAGGGTTAAGCAGTATTTACCTTTTTAAAAATATTTTTCAACACGTTTTATCTCTGTAGACAAACGCAGCCAAGGAGCCAGATGGAGAAGATGAGCAGGTGTGCTGCGAAGCCTTGGAAGTAATGACACTGTGTTTCGCCCTCATGCCCACGGCTCTTGACACACTCAGCAAGGAGAAGGCTTGGCAAACCTTCATCATAGACTTGCTGCTGCACTGCCACAGCAAGTAAGTGCAGCAGCCAGTGATGTAGCCTTTTACTGAGGCATAAATTAACTAAAATGAAGGAAAGTGATCAACTGCAGCCTGATGCAGTTGTGTTAGAGAATAATGATGCTGATGTTGAAATGTGTCTTTTAATAGATCTGTACGTCAAATGGCCCAGGAGCAGTTTTTTCTAATGGCAACTAGGTGCTGTATGGGCCATCGACCCCTTCTTTTCTTTATCACCCTCCTCTTCACAGTGCTGGGGGTAAGTTTTTTTTTTTTGTTGTCCTTCTTAGTCCAGTATTTGTCTCATTCATCTGCTGTATTCATCCTGAAACTTCAGCCATAAAAAAAAAAAACTGCTCACTGAATTTAAATTTTGACTTTTCTATTTTCTGTGTTTAGAGTACAGCCAAAGAGCGAGCCAAACATGCTGGGGACTACTTCACTTTGCTCAGACATCTACTTAACTATGCCTACAACAGCAACATTAACCTGCCAAACGCTGAAGTGCTGCTCAACAATGAGATCGACTGGCTGAAACGGATACGGGTAAACCGGCTTTTGATCCAAATGCTTAAAACAAGTTTTTTATGCTAAATAAAGCATGTGCTTTTCACAGTGTTGCCTTAAAAGCCTATTTCAGTTGATCAGTTTTGGGTATTGATGGAACGCTGTATGTTTTCATGCTCTAGGATGAGGTTAAGAGGACGGGGGAAACTGGTGTGGAGGAGACAATCCTGGAGGGCCACCTTGGGGTCACCAAAGAGCTTCTAGCCTTCCAAACACCAGAGAAGAAATATTACATCGGCTGTGAGAAGGGTGGAGCCAATCTCATTAAGGTACAGAATGCAAATCATGCTTTAAAATGTAAATAAAGATAGAAGATTAAGCCCCGTTTCCACCAGCGGGTCTGGATCGGGTCGGGCCGGATCGGTCCACGTTTTTTTGCGTCTCCACAGATAAAAACTGGGACGGGTACCCTTATATCTGACCCGACCCGGACTACTTTTTTGGCACCCTTCGGTAGGGGTACCGATCTAACCGATCCGGACCAAAGAGGTGGAGCTAATACACAGCAATCAGCTGATTCATTGAAAAATCCGCCACTTCCCGCGTGACCCAGCGTAAAAACAAAGCCGGGGTGACTCCTTTCTGTTTCTGTCACGTGTGGCGCCGGTGTTTTGGTTAAACGGCGTTACACGGCGATGATGTCACACAATCACGTAGCAGCGCTGTCCAGCTAATTCTCCGCCTCCAGAATAAGGGTACAGGTTGCTGTGGGGACACAGCGTGAAATCAACACATCCGTACCCAAACCCACCCGATCCGGCCTGGCCCGGCCCGACCTGACCCAGACCCGCGGGTGGAAACGGGGCTTTAGATAACCACACTGGATAGTTTTTATCTCCCTGCTTGTAATACTGAGAGACGTCTCCCTTTCTTTTTTTAATAGGAGCTGATCGATGACTTCATCTTCCCAGCGTCTAATGTTTACCTGCAGTACATGAAGAGTGGGGAGTTCCCCACCGAGCAGGCCATCCCAGTGTGTAGCACTCCTGCTTCCATCAATGCCGGCTTTGAGCTTCTGGTGGCATTGGCTGTTGGCTGTGTCCGCAACCTAAAACAAATAGCAGACACTCTGACTGACATGTACTACTTGGGTGAGGAGACTTTTCTGTAGCTGTTTCAGAAGGAACCCCAACTTATAACTTGTTAATAATTATATGCTTAAGGGTATTTTTGTTCCCTCTGTTCAGGTTGCGAGACTCTGACAGAGTGGGAGTACTTGCCTCCAGTGGGGCCACGGCCCAACAAAGGCTTCGTAGGTCTGAAGAACGCCGGTGCCACTTGTTATATGAACTCTGTCATCCAGCAGCTGTACATGATCCCCCCCATCCGCAATGGCATCCTTGCTATTGAGGGTACGGGCACCGACGTTGATGACGACATGTCAGGAGATGAGAAGCAGGAAAATGAGGTACTTTTGAGTTTGTTTCAGCAAAGATTTTTGCCCCATGAAGATTCTCATCCTTTCTCAGCATCTAGTGGCTGACAAAGTGGCCAACTTCAAGCTCATATGCCATGTAGGCTGAGCTTGGAGCTGAGGGCAACATGATTTTAGGATTGGTTCCAAATAGGAAATCACTCTAGAAATTAAATTATGTCACATGATTATTATGAAGAAATGTGTTTCCCAATGAGACTTCACCAGTTAAAGATGATAAATACTTTTGGATTTAGATTTAGTTTGCAACACATCTATTGATTTGTCTCCACAGAGTAACGTAGATCCTCGCGATGAGGTGTTTAGCTACCATCCCCCAATCGATGATAAACCCTCCAGTAAGTCAGAGGACAGGAAGGAGTACAACATCGGTGTGCTGCGTCACCTCCAGGTCATCTTTGGTCATCTTGCTGCTTCTAGACTGCAGTATTATGTCCCGAGGGGATTCTGGAAACAGTTCAGGTATTTTAAAGACATTTTCACTGTGTCTGCATTTTAACTGTTTAGCAGTTTGTGGTGATGTAATACCTCTTGATGATTTTATTTTTTAGATTATGGGGTGAGCCAGTAAATTTGAGGGAACAGCATGATGCTCTGGAGTTCTTCAACTCTTTGGTAGACAGTTTGGATGAAGCTCTGAAAGCTCTGGGTCACCCAGCCATGCTCAGCAAAGTTCTAGGAGGATCCTTTGCTGACCAGAAGATCTGTCAGGGATGTCCTCATAGGTAAGTGATGCTGTTTCTTTGTGTTTCATGACTGGGAAAAGAACTTGTTGACTGATAATAATTGTGTTTTCAGGTATGAGTGTGAGGAGTCATTCACAACACTCAATGTGGACATTAGAAACCACCAAAACTTGTTGGACTCCATGGAGCAGTATGTTAAAGGAGATCTGCTGGAGGGAGCCAACGCCTACCACTGTGAAAAGTGTAATAAAAAGGTGAGAGCATGGAGCTATTTTGATGGCATTTTTTCTTTTAGTCTAAGTAGTTGCAAGTTGCAACAAAACTTTGTTTTGAAGAAGCAGTAGGGAAATATATCCCTTCCTTTTCTGTTACAAACCTCTGGATGATTTTTTTAAAAAGCCTGTAACATTTTGCTTTCTTGCCTCAGGTGGACACAGTGAAGCGTCTGCTGATTAAGAAGCTGCCGCCCGTCTTGGCCATCCAGCTGAAGCGCTTTGACTATGACTGGGAAAGGGAGTGTGCCATTAAATTCAATGACTACTTTGAGTTCCCCAGGGAGTTGGACATGGAGCCGTACACAGTAGCAGGTGTTGCAAAGTTAGAGGGTGATGATGTGAACCCAGAGAACCAGGTGATCCAACAGAATGAGCTGTCTGAGGCCACGCCTACAGGCAGCTCCAAATATCGTCTGGTGGGAGTGCTGGTCCACTCAGGCCAGGCCAGTGGCGGACACTATTATTCCTACATAATCCAGAGGAACGGGGGTGATGGTGAGAAGAACCGCTGGTATAAGTTTGATGATGGGGATGTGACTGAGTGCAAGATGGACGATGAGGAGGAGATGAAGAACCAGTGCTTTGGAGGGGAATACATGGGGGAGGTGTTTGATCATATGATGAAAAGGATGTCGTATCGAAGACAGAAGCGCTGGTGGAATGCTTACATCCTGTTCTACGAGCGAATGGACTCACTGGACAAGGACAGCGAGCTTGTCAAATACATCTCGGACTTGACCATCTCCTCCACCAAGCCGCATCAGGTCAAGATGCCTAGTGTCATCGAGTGCAGCGTCCGCAAGCAGAACGTCCAATTCATGCACAACCGAATGCAATACAGCCTGGAATATTTCCAGTTCATTAAGAAACTTCTGACCTGTAACAGTGTCTATTTAAACCCTCCTCCAGGTACGCATCTCTTTTTTCATGTAGATAAAATCACAACTTTCAGTTGTATTCTAGGATCTGAAAAGTAAAGTAAGTGAACGTAGCTTTGTAATCTTTTGGCATCTGAGTTCAGTCTTCTAGAAGCTGTTTATAATATATATTTGGGACATGAACCACAGTCTTTGATACATAAAAGCTGGCCTTTGCATATGTATTTTGAATTTAAGTCGATCTGGCTGGGATAAGAACATCCAGCACGTGAAGTGAAATAATCATAAAATGAGCAATTTGCCAAAGAAATAACCTGCAAATGAATGTCTGCAAATGTGCAGCTTATATTGACAAAATTGGAGATTTTATGTCATAGTCTTTCAGATATATCCACAGAATCTCATTTCTCATCCAGTTATGATTCTGTTCTCGTATCTCCCTCAAGGGCTTCTTTTATCCTTTGAACTCGTAATTCCACAACATGCAGTATCTGCTGTGGATTTCACAGCTTCACTCTCACAGATGCAGCAGCTGCCATGATAATTTTATCGCTAATCTCTGACTTACTTGCCTTTTAATATTAACATCACTTTAAAATGTAATTTTAAAGAATCACTGAGAGAAAGACTGCATACTGCAGCAAACTGCCCTGCCTTTCATGTATAATTGCACCAATGCGTTATTGATTAGGTCAGAACCCAGAATAATAGTTTTGAAGTAGTCATTACAGCAGAGGTACTTCATGAGGAGTTAAGGAGACAGATCTTCAAGAATGTGTTCGTTTTTTTTACTTATTATACAACTAATATGTTATTTCTAAGTAGGGATGCACAAAAATGAAAATTTGTGGCTGAAGTCGAATAGAAATTTAAACACTTGGTCGAATACCGAACATCGACAAATGCAGTAGTGCTAAAGGTCTTTGCAGAGGAACCCCCCTCTAGATAGTTTGGTTGAACACTTGTTGCAAACTGCAATTTTTTTGTTCTTGCTATCCAACACATAAAAATATCTCCACAATGTGGACATTTTACTGAAAGTACCAGGTCACTGCGGCACTGCACCTTGTTTGATTGTGTTTTTGCGTCACACCCTTTGGTCACACCCCTCTATTTGGCCATGCTTTTAACTCGCTCCACCGAAGACCGGATATGGCTGTTTTTGCAATATTAAGCCACCAAATATTTGGTGCATCCCTATTTACAAGATCCCTGTCTGTCGTGACACCATAATGGTACTTTGCTAACACAAATGGTTAGGTCACCATTTGAGGCCAGCCTTGTACAGTCCAAACATATATTTATTTGTTTTAGCATCATCTTATTAATGATTTCTGATAAAGGAAAGTGGTAAAAATGGGAACTCTGGGCTGTAGAGTTTTCAGCTCTATTTGAAGTCATGTTTACTGGAATGTGACAGATGAAATTGTTAGCTCTGAGTTCCAGTATACTTGTTGTAAAATTTGATAAAATTAGGTTGAACAACTTAATAAAGGGAATTCTAATCATTTTTATTTGTAACACCAATAGGAAGAACATATAAAACAAATTCAAACTGGTATGATTTCCTTCTCTTTTTATCAGGACAAGACCATCTTCTGCCTGAGGCAGAGGAGATCGCTATGATTAGTGCTCAGCTGGCTGCTAGGTTCCTCTTCAGCACAGGTTTTCACACCAAGAAAGTAGTACGGGGTCCTGCCAGCGACTGGTAAGCGCTGTCTTCCTGTGTTTATGGCAGACTTGTGTTTTTGATCGAGTCTAATTATTTGACTCTTTCCTTGCAGGTATGACGCCCTCTGCATCCTGCTGAGACACAGTAAGAATGTACGCTATTGGTTTGCACACAACGTCCTGTTTGCTTACCCCAACCGGTTCTCCGAGTACTTGCTTGAGTGCCCGAGCGCCGAGGTCCGTGGCGCGTTTGCCAAGCTCATCGTCTTCATCGCTCATTTCTCCCTGCAAGACGGCCCTTGTCCCTCACCCACCGCTTCGCCTGGACCCTCAGCTCAGGTTGGTGCCAGATCTCAGCTTGTGGAAACTTGATTAAGTTAATGTATATCAGCTTGTCCTCCTGATCTTGCGTACTATGGTTTGACTGTTCTTTTTTTTCCCGTTTGTGCATCAGGGCTGCGATAATCTAAGCCTGAGTGACCACCTGTTGAGAGCTGTACTCAACCTGCTGAGAAGGGAGGTTTCTGAACATGGTCGCCACCTGCAGCAGTACTTTAACCTCTTTGTCATGTATGCCAATCTGGGTAAGGAGCAGCCGCTCTTCATGTTGATGTGTTCATCAGTGAATTGTTTCATAAAACTAAGAAAGCTGCTTTTCTCCTGTTTCTACTACTGCAGGCCTGGCAGAGAAGACTCAGCTGCTGAAGCTGAATGTTCCTGCTACTTTCATGTTGGTTGCTCTGGATGAGGGTCCTGGCCCTCCCATTAAGTACCAGTATGCAGAGCTGGGCAAGCTCTACACTGTGGTCTCCCAGCTAGTTCGCTGCTGTGATGTCTCCTCACGCATGCAATCCTCCATCAATGGTGAGTGTTTCCGTAAAACGTAACTGTTATCTGCTAGTTTTAACATCTGAAACAGTCTTGTGGTGTGATGTTGAGAGCAGGAGCCCGATGACGATTTTCATCCTTGCTCAGGATCTAGTGACTGACAAAGTAGCCACTCTGAGCCTCTGCTGTGTAGGCATGGCTTGGAGCTGAGGGCTTCCTGCATTGATGCATGAAGGATACTGTGGCAAAAACTATCTAACACTACTTTTGTTATCTTAGGTAACCCTCCCCTGCCCAACCCATATGGGGACACCAACCTGACAACTCCAGTGATGCCTGTTCAGCAGCTGGTGGCGGAGATCTTGTTTGTGAGGACGAGCTATGTGAAGAAGATCATTGAGGACTGCAGCAACTCGGAGGAGACAGTGAAGCTACTTCGCTTCTGCTGCTGGGAGAACCCTCAGTTCTCCTCCACTGTGCTCAGTGAACTGCTCTGGCAGGTAAAGATCTGACACCTCTTCAGAATAACAAGATGGCTTACTTCCACATATCTTCATTAAACATGTCTGTCTTCAGGTGGCGTATTCCTACACCTATGAGCTGAGGCCTTACCTGGACTTGCTGCTACAGATTTTGCTCATCGAGGATTCCTGGCAGACGCACAGGTCAGACTGACCGCTCAGCGTGTATTTTATGAGTGTTGTAATGTTTTTAACTGTGATCATTAAGATTTTTAGTCTTTTTGTGCCTATATTCAGGATCCACAATGTTCTGAAGGGCATTCCCGACGACCGAGATGGGCTGTTTGACACCATCCAACGCTCAAAGAACCACTACCAGAAACGGGCATATCAATGCATCAAGTGCATGGTGGCCCTCTTTAGCAACTGTTCTGTGGCTTACCAAATCCTACAGGTACATTTCCTAAATGATTCAGCTGTTTTCTTTAAACCATACACTTCATAACATTCACGTAGGACTGTACCCGGCATCTTAAATTCTTAAATGACATGCTGTACTTGCTAATAAGCTTTTTCATTGTGAACATTGTTTTTGCGCTTCTACAGAGTAACGGGGACTTGAAGCGAAAGTGGACATGGGCAGTGGAGTGGTTAGGGGATGAGCTTGAGAGGAGGCCATACACAGGAAATCCTCAGTACACCTATAACAACTGGTCCCCTCCAGTTCAGAGCAACGAGACCTCCAATGGATATTTCCTGGAGCGTTCTCACAGTGCCCGCATGACACTGGCCAAGGCTTGTGAACTCTGTCCTGAAGAGGTAATGGCACTTGCATTATATCCTCTTCACACTCACAATTTCACGTTAGGGATTATGTTAAGAGATAAGGAGAAATCCAACAGAAATGCTGAATCTAATGTGTATCGCATCAATACAACTACCCGCTGAATGGCCTAACATGACTTAGTCGAGTGTTTGTGTAGCACACTAGGACTTAATTCAGTCATTTACTTGGATGATTGGTGTTATGTATATATTTTTTTCTTTTTCTCATCAGTGTATTTATATATACAGTCGTCCTCAAAATTCTTCATACCCTCCCATTAAAGATTGGGGGGGGGGGAAATCAGATGTTGGTGAAATAAGTTGAAATTTTTAAAAAGTAATAATAAATAAAAATTTCATGAAAGTCATGACATTGATTTTGAATTGTGGTTCTACAGAAATATTAAATACAAAAAATAAAACGAATAAACAAGCATGATGGGGCTCCTGAATTAAAATTTTATTGAGCAACCCTTTGAGGAAATCACTGCAATCAGATGTTTTCTGTAACATCCAATCAGACTTCTGCACCTGTCAACAGGTATTTTTTGGTCCACTCCTCATGAGCAAAGTGCTCTAATTGGTGTGGGATACTTTTTTAAAAATTTTAATTTTTTTCAACTACAATTCAAAAGCAATGTTTTACTTCACTAAATTATAATTTATTAAATTTATATTTATTATTACTTTTTTTTAAGTTTATTTGAATTACTGTCATGAATTTACCATTTTCTTTAATTTGAGGGTTTGATTAATTTTGAGGATTACTGTATATGCAGCATGTTTTAGGTTTTTTAGGTTTTAATTTTACTTCTGATTTTAAAAAACAGAAAAAAATAGGCTGAGTTTGTTTTCTTTTCATGACTGAAGTCGACAATACACACAAATATAATTTTATTGTTCTCACTTAAAATGAGTAACTTGTATTTTTAATGATGAAGAAATCCACTAAAATGACACACTTCTCCTGTAATATTCCATACACAGCTCAAGTGTACTCAGGGAAGCCCAGGGAAGGTCAGTATTCCAGGCACCACGACATAAAGGAAGGAAATTCAACCAAACCTACCTGAAGATTCAGCAGAGAAACATTTGATCAGTGTTTAGGCCTTCAACACATTCAATACTTGTTTAGTTAGCTTTGAGCTTTCTAGCTTAGATCATCGTTAGAGGTTAAACACACTGTCACATCGAGTTCTCATCATTTCCAGCTCTTGTCATGCAATTACGATACAGATGTTTACATGGTTGAAGACATGAGGTTAGAATGAGCATTGCAAATGAATTAAAGCCATAAGTTGTCAGCAGTGTTAAGATTAATATTACTCCTGCAAAAAGACATAATTGCTCTTCTGTCTTTTTAGCTTGCTTCTCTAATGCTTAGTTGCATCCCTAGATAAGCGTTTAAAAGAAAGCTAGACAGGCCAGTGGCAAGATGTGGGATGCTGTGTAGTGTAACTGGCGTCAGAAGTCATGTTATGCAGCTGCACACAGTGAACAGATCTTTGTTCTCTCCCTGTCCAGTTGCCCAGTCCCAATTATTCAGAGCAACAGCACTGACATAGCCAGTCTTCATCTCAATCTAGACCTCTTTGCCAGTCCCCCCCCCCCCCCCCCACCACCAAACCAACTCAGATTGTGGTGTGGCTCACCACCTGCATCCCTTAAGCCTCAGCTGTACTTCAGTACCCAGCAGTAGTTACAGTATCTCTTACCTGCTTGACTAGTATGGATACGACTTAGTCATTTATAAAGTTACATGTTGCTCCCAGTTTTGGCTAAATAACATGTAAAAACAAGCTAAAAGTAAAGTTTCAAGTAGTCAGTTTAGAACCAAAGGTTAAGTTAGGTTAAAACGTGATGATGGTGCATGAGTCTGTTAAACCATCTCTTTACTCATGTTTGTTACAAAACTACATGAGCTCATTTATTTTAAAAATAAAGTCTGGCATTACTCAATTTTTCTCTTACTTCCCTGAAATATAAATTTAATTTACGAAGAGCTTTTTCATCTGAAAACTGCAGTCTGAAATCACCTCCACAGTGGGGAGATCCATGTGGTCTTTTTCTTTTTTTTTTTTAAAGCTCTATTTCCAAAGCATGTCGAGGGGAGGCTTTCAGGTGCACAATCCACCCACACAGTCTAATCTCATTTAAACCTCATTTACTTGACACCACAATAGGAAATTTGACTTTCCCATTCAACCTACTCACTGTTTCTCACTGAAATGCCAGTTTAGCCTTATATCCAGTGTTTTTTGCTCATATAAACAAGCAAATCCAACTTTTGATATTTTTCTAGAAGTGTTAATGATTTGTGATGACATCTGCCTCTCAAATTCTAGGAACCAGATGAACAGGAAGCACCCGATGATCAAGACTCCTCCCCACCTGAGGACACCTCTCTGTACCCACATTCTCCTGGATCCACTCAGTTTCAGCAGGTAGTGTCTCAGAGTGACACTCGGCGGCATTAAAAGAACCTTCCGGTCTTCTTCATTTCACTGGAATTGTTTGTGTCTCCTAACCATCAGAGCAAAGCATTAATGCGAAAATGGCGCCAATTTCCCGAACCCAGTCTTGCGCTGTCAATTAAGTGCCAGTAACCATAGCGACAAATAACATTTTCTATGTGTTATTTTGTGCCTGAGTGCTTATGCAATTAGAGGCTCAAGTTTCCAGTCAGTTTGTTATGATAAAAACCCTGCAGGCCTTGTATGGCTCTCTTCTGGCAAATTATATTCTCGTATAATCCTTTAACGGTTGCGAGCATCAGCCCACTCACAATTAAATTACACACGATTTGAAACTGCAAAGCCTCAACAATTCTGAACAGAAGTGACTCGTATAAGCATGTGTGCTTAAAGAGTTTCCTCTTGTTACCTGTTGTGGTACAAACATGTTGGACCACCACATGCTGCACATCGTTTTCATTTTATAAAGCCAAAACCAGTTTCTATGTTTGTTAATAAAATATTTGATTAAATGGAGTAAATTGCAAGGTTATTAATTAAAGAAGGAAAAGTTTTAAAGAAAACAAAAGGGGGAGGTTACACTTAAAAAAGGAGATGGTAAAACAAGATAATTACTAGAACGTAAACAAACAGGATAAATAGTTCCACATCCAGTTTTATTAAACACTTTTGGAAAATTGCGGCTAACCAAAGTGTCTTTTAGCCCAAATTAAATTTAAAACTTGGACAAAAAGGCAGCAAGAGACTGAAAACACAATAAATAATACAAATACAAGAAAGATTACATAGAAGAGCAGCATAAAAAGACATGTGACTGGTAAACAGGTGAGGTTGTTGCTATGAACCTATCAATGCTTTAGCGGTGCATTAACATGTTTGATGCAATGCAACCACTAGAATTAAAATAAAATTTAATTTTATTCTTGGATAACCTTTTTGTTTTTATCTGAATCTCTGAACATTCAAGAACAATTGGCAGGTGGACTTCAGTGCTCTCACAGGAGTAAAAAAAAAAAAGTTGCTCATCCATTTAACATTCAACATCTCAAAATCAAGTAGAAAATAGACCGAGTGAGATCCAGTGAGGGGATATCATGGCTGGAGCAGTTGGTTCGTGCTTCTCAGGCCAGTTAAAACGTGTTAACTATTACAAAAGATGCAGATAAGACTGATTCTGTTATACTCAAGATTATGTAGTCCAGGTTTCCAGGATTTTTAAGGATTTCTTTTGCTTTTCCGCCAGCTTTAAAATGATATTGACCATCCAAAAAATAAGGAAAAGCTGTTGATCTTTCCAATTTCAGGCCATATCTGTCAACAGATATTATTTAAAGACCATTTAAAACAACAGAGCACAATGTGTTGTCACAAGACCTTTCCAGGCAATTCATATTTTTGTCCTACTGATTTCTATTGATGCCATATTCCAGTGTGGACTTCCTGCTTCTGTTAGCAGTTTCATCTGGGTCCAGCTTCCTCACAGTTAGCCCTTATGTTTAGTTTCAGTATCAAATACATGACATTTACAGTAATTTATCATGTTATTTTGCCTTTTTACTTGTATTATGATTTTGAAAAATAAAGCCAGACACTTATCATAGTAACATGATGGAGTTTTTAAGAAACTTCAGCACAATGCTGTAGTAAAGAAACATGTCCCACAGTGCGGTTCGTGCTTTGTTTCTTGTAGAATAAAAATGAAACATGCAGCTTTTTATTCTTGACTGTAGGAGCTACCTGTTGTGGCACTTTGACAGGACTTATTACCTCATTTTAATGGGTCAGATAAGACAATGTCAGTCAGTGGACATAGGGTGCTGCCTAGTCTGAAGCCTTATGCTCAGACTAGGGATGTAACGATTACCAGTAAAATGGTTAACCGTGATAAGATTACCAATTATTAGTAATACTGCTTCAAATTTTAATTGTCGTTAAAACCGTGACTGTTCACTGCACTTTTAAAAACTTCCAGTGATGCTGCTCATTGGCTGGAAAAGCAGTAGTCGTCACAGTTTGCAATGTTTCATTTATGAAAACATAGTGGAAGGCGACAAAGGCATCCATCTGGACAGATCTCTTGAGATTTTTCCCCCTTTAAAAGGACAAAGTAGACTTCTAGACCCATTTTGGAAATTTTTAAAGATGCTGGGGGGTATTTCTGTTATACCGCGATAAAAATGATAACCGTGATCATTTTGGTCACGATAACTGTGATATTCAATTTTCATATCGTTACATCCCTAGCTCAGACCACAAGTGTAAAACTGTTAAGATGGTGTCTTATGATTTTATTTAGAAAATCCAGCTGCTTGGTAAGTTTTGATAAGAGGGATTTATTGGCAGTAATCATGTAAATATGAGAAGTTCTCCAGGTCTTCACCTTCCTGAAACATATTAATCATTTAAGTTTAGAGGAACAGGAGCTCACGCTGACTTCCTTCCCTCTCTGAAACAGAACAACCACCCTCATGGGCAGCCGTACACCGGGCCTGCAGCCCAGCACATGAACAACCCCCAGCGTCCTGGCCCTGCTTCTGCTCCGACTCCTGGCCCGACCCAGACGCCCACCCCCGGCCAGGGTACCACTCCTGGCTCAGGCCCGCGAGCACAAGAGAACTGGGAGGGCACCGAGGAGGTCGCCCCCGCCCCCACCTCTACCCCAGCGCCTGCTCCGCCTAAGGAGTAACCTCCCCACATCCCTTCTGCTGTGCCTCGAGCCTCCATCGTCCCGCTCTCCTTCCTCTCATCCTTTGGTCAACAGAGCTCCTCGTCGGGGCCCCTCTTCCTCTCCGTCTCTCTCTCTCGCTGGGCCCCAGGACAGGGCAGAGCCAGGCCTCCCACCCCCCCCACCCATCTCCAGGCCACTTCTCTCTCCAGTCCACCTGAGGGAGGTGCTCTTCCCTGGCCTGGAGCTGCCTGACCTTGTGACAGGGGGGTCTGCTGGCGGCTGCAGAGGCGACGGAGTGGACAAGTTCTAATACAGAGAAACGACTTTACCCAGAGCTGACGATGCTGATGCGCTTGTCTACGTGACATAAAGGTGTACATAGTATGTTAATGTTCTTGACTGTTCAGGTCCCCCAGTAGCATAACTCTGTTTGGTTTGCTGTTGGGAGATGTTGCAGATAATATGAAAAACGAAATGGATATTATAAATAAGAAAAAGTCCCCAAAAAAAAGGAAAAAAAAAAGAAAAACTGTAAGAAGACAACAACTCCTCCTTGTTTTATCACCCATGCTCAGCAGTACAGTTTGTTCTACCATCGGACGGTATCTGGTCATTCAACTGTAGAAGGACGCATTGTTATTATCATAATTATATTATTATTCTTAAGCTCCTTGGCAACCTTATGACCCATGCCAAATCGACTCACGAGCTGTGGTTGGTTTTAGTGTGAGATGTGGAATGATTGGGTGGACTTTAACGGTGTTTGGTTGACGTGAAAAAGCAGTGATGCAACATTGTTCTGAAACTCATTGCCTTTCTTTTTTTTTCTCTCTCTTTTTTTTTTTTTTTTTTTGTTTGTTCTGGTAATTAATTCAATCCTTTTTGAAGCTCTAGTTAATATGCTGTAACATTTAGCATGGCTTCTCACCAGAATAGTGTAGCCCAAGGGAAGACTTGTGATCATAACAACCTAAAGCTGTTCTTAATCCACATCTCCAGAGGGGCGGTGTTACCCTTAGTTCTTTTTTTTTGTTTTGTTTTCTACTCATCAACCCTATCTACATTGAGGGCGATATTTTGAACCAATGTATAAGTGGCTTTTCAATTGCACATTATAATCCTCCAACTTCACATTTGGCAAGTCAGTTTTGGCGGGTTAGACAGCTTAGCTTCCATCTATAGGAATTCAGAAAAATGAACACATATGCAACAGGATTGCTGCACTGGGCTATCTGGTGTATTATAGACTGTGTGGTTTGCTTCTGTCTCTTCAATAGAGCTTAGTTGTAGACAGACTTGTGGCCCATCGGCTTCCTCTCTGACGTGGAGTCGGTCAGGTTGGCATCTGGCTGCAGTTCTGGGTGATCCTGAGCAGCAGCGAGGCCCCCCACCCCCTCCCGTCGCTCCACACAGAGAAGGTACCACAGCAGGGTTTTACAGTAAGAATAGCAGCTGGTTAGTCATGTTGCAACTTGAGCTAACTTGTAATTCTGTAGGAGTAAAAGGTAAACATCAGTAAATACTGTATTTAATTGGTAACTTGAATGCGTGTATTTTTTGAATTTTTTTTTTTTTTTTGTCTAAAACATACCAAATACTCCTGCAAATGAAAATATTCTGCCCACCGTATTATATTTAAATATTTTGCTCTTATTTTATAGAATTTATTTTGTTGTATTTCACTAAAAATAGAATTTGATTTAAGAGGAACATTTTTGTCCTTGTGTTATTTTTAAAGAAGATATTGACTGTACAGAGTTCTGCGCCCTGTTTTTTGCCGACTTTTGTTTTGGCCATGGTGTGACGTTGAATTCTGGAGCTACAGTCGCGATGTGGACTTTCACTTTGTGAGGTTTTTGTGCACAGAAATATAACAAAAAAGCATTGCGCCCTTAGCAAATAAAGAACATTGAATCTTGCCTTTGTGTCATTTTAATTTTGGACTTTTCAGACAAGCTATTAAAACTGACTTTTTTTTTCTGCAAGTATGAGGTTTAGTCATCAGATTTAATTGATGCTCTTTGTAAGTTGCTTCAGCTGTGGGGCAAGTTTGAGATTTTTTGCATGTTGACTTGTCACAGCATGAAGAGCAGAGGTGAGAAACCTCATTTAATGCTTCCTTGCTTCTCATGATGTAAGTTTTTAAAGTAGGGCCCAGTGCCCTGATGGAACACACCTGCTTTCTGTTACCAAATACAGAGCCCTCAAAACTGGTTCTCCTGCTCACACTGAAGTGCTTCCGGAGGCGTTTGACTGTTAAAATAACTTTGCAAACTTGTATTTCCCCAACACAGTCTATATACACACTCCTGCAACTCGGGCTCCCCCTTGTGGTCAGGTGCGATTACAGTGCAACTTCACACAAGCTTTCAGAATTTTTAGTGGAGTCAATAACTACGTTTACATGCCATCAAAATTCGGGTTAAGGTCAATATTCCGGTTTCTGAAAGATCAGGAATAACCCGTTAACATGCGTGAGCAGATAGAGTTACTCCTGTATATGATGACTGAAATCAAGTGGAATAATCCGACCCAAACCGCGACGCATGGAAAACGTCATGATGATGGTGGATCATGAACCATCCGGAGCCACTGCGGTAAAGCCAGCCAAGTTTCAGAGTTACAGACAAAATAACGCCAGTTGACTTGACCGCGGATCCGCGAGAGTCTGCGTGCTTGACCGCAGTCCGGACCCGACAGCAGTCCTTTGCTGGCGCTGCAATGCTGGTACTGACCCACCAGCAGCAGCTACTTCACGGGTCATAGAAGGAGAGAACGTGTGCTGGAGATGCAGCTCGGAGCTGGAGCTGTGCACATCCACGCTTCCTGTTTCCCGCAGAGTCCCCCGGACAGATGAAGGTGCGCAGTCGGGACTGGAGGGAACGGTTGTAATGATGAAGATAACTGACTGCCTCTCACGCCTTTATCAAACTTTGCCAGATGAGTGATGGAGCCTCGCGAAGTAACTGCACACCAGCTCCTGTTGGGATGCGTGTTGCCATGGTGATCTATAAACTAGCAAGCTGTGCAGAGCACTGTCTGATCACTGGTACAAAATACTCCCCGTAGTTTAATCAAAAGACCAAGAATACTTGCAGATAGAACATGCGCAGAAAACAAATATTCCTTTCAGTGAAGATATTCCAATAAGCGTTTACATGACCAAATATTCCGGTTTGAAAAGGAGTAACATATTCGGGTTATTAAAAACCCGAAAAAGAGCATATTCGGGTCTCTGCCAGTGTTTACGTGGCCATGCGCAACCGAGTTATTTCAAATATTCCGGTTATGAAAGAGTTATTGGCTGCATGTAAACGCAGTGAGTGTTTACTAAGGAAAGCATGATGGACCTGATTCTGCTCCAACTTCTGAAATATATGGGGTGAACCACTTTGCTTTCTTACTGGCTAAAAAGAAAAGGTGAATGTCTTATCCTTCAGGGCTTTATATGTTTGAAAGATTCAGTCTTAACAGCGTGTTTTTAATCAAAAGCTTAGTCACATTCAAAGGTACAAAACATTTCAGAGGGAACCACAATTTACGATGATTCCAAATTTAGCTTTGTCCAAATATTCAGCTGTCTTGGTCCCATTTTAAAGCCTATGAAAATTAAATGTAATCTTAACCATTCATTTTTTATATCATTTACCATCTAGTTAATGAATTGGATTTCTCTGTCACCCTGTAAGGATGTGATATGAAAATTTCATACCATGGTTATTATGATCGCAGTATTATTTAAATACCCCACCAGCATCTTTAAAAATATCCAAAATGGGTCTGGATGTCCACTTCAGGAGATTTTTCCCCTTATGCACGATCTTCGTGGGTGCCTTTGTTTTCCACCATGTTTTCATAAACAAAACAATGCAAACTGGGACTGCTGCTGCTTTCTAGGTAATAAGCAGCATCACTGAGTTTTTCAAAGTGCAGTTTTGTGTGCAAAGAGCAGCCAGTTTCAACGATATTTAAAATTTGAAAGTATTAATAATCATTGGGAATTTCATCATGGTTAATCATTTTATCATTACATCCCTAGTCACCTGTGTAAAAACACTCAAATGATGCCAGCAAACAAAGCTGTTTTTGGAACATGTTTTATTAACAACACAGTCATGTTTAGTTCTCCTTCTCTTGGACGGTCTTTGTTCCACGCAGTCTGCCTGTACGACGGGCAGCGATAAGACCGACCTTGCGACCAGCAGGTGCATCCCTCCTGATTGTTGAGGGTTTGCCAATATGCTGATGGTTACCACCACCGAAGGGATGCTCAACAGGCTGTGGGGAGACGAAAGAAAACCATATTTAGTATGACGAGATAGAGGTTTAATAATGTTGGGTCTAATGAGAGTACTATGAAGTGATAAGACTCATCTAGATTTTAAAGCTTTTGGGGGTTCTTAAATCTTTTTATTTTCTAATATGTTTTTATTGATTGATTTTTGTGTCAAGCACTCTGCTTAACAGTTTTTTAAATGTGCTATACAAATATATTTGTTTTGGTCTGACCACCATATGAATTTACACTCTTCAACATAGTTTATAGTTATTCAAGAGTTACTTCTCTAATAAAACAAGGTCCGCTTCTTAGGTCTGCAAATACTGAGACCGCTGATCTTTCATATTCATCTGAATCATTGCCCAACTCCATCAGACACACATGTGCTTCTCTATCATCACCATTTGCCACCAGTGTCCTCAGTTCTATTTACAAGCTTAAATAATAAAAGGATTGGTACCGCTGATGTTTACTTACATTCATGGCCACACCACGGACACGTGGCCAGCAGTTCCTCTTGGCCTTGTACTTGTGGTAGGCGCGACCAGCCTTCAGGATGGGCTTGTCAATACGACCACCCCCGGCCACCACACCTTAAACACAGAACCAGAGTCAGATTCCTCACGGATTTCCACTAAACTGTGTCGCAGTCACAAGCACGACGTACCGACGACGGCTCTGTTGGCAGAGGAGATGACCTTCTTGGAGCCTGATGGGAGCTTCACTCTGGATTTCTTTGTCTCGGGGTTGTGGGAAATGACGGTGGCGTAGTTTCCTGAGGCACGGGCCAGCTTGCCTCTGTCACCGGGCTTCTCCTCCAGGCAGCAGATGATGGTTCCCTCAGGCATCGTGCCAACAGGCAGAACATTACCGATGTTGAGCTGAGCTGTGGAACACAAGATGAGACCCACACTTTTATTTACACACATGCCATTTTCCCACATGTACATTGAGCGCACACATGCTTTAAATGATTTATAACCTCTTCAAAATTCTGCTCATTAACTTCATTAAAGACTGAAGCAGATTTACCACTTTCTCTGCTAGAATTGAAGTTAACCCTCACAGAAATGTTGTTTTACAGACAAGTTGCATTTTGTATATTTTATTTGTTCTAAGGTTGGTGTTTTATAGTGCATCTCTGCTTTGTTTTATTTTAACTGTTGAAAGTCAATATTTTAAGCTGCTGTCTTGACCAGGCTTCCGTTGGAAAGAAATCATTGCATCTCAATGGAACCGACCTGGTTAAATAAAGACTAAATAAAATAAAAAATAAAAGTTTAAATTGGCATGTTGAAATAATGGATAGAAAAGTAGAGATATGGATCTCAGCAATGAGCAGAAGTTTTCATGATTTTTATCTTTGACACAATCAAACTGCCTTGCTGATCAATTTATAACAGGACCAAATGTCATCCAGTGACACAAAAATGTGAAAAATTGCACGTGATGCAAACATCAACTTCACAAAAAACAAAATTTAACAACAGCGGCTGCATTTTGTAGTTAGGACTTGCTCCCCTATTATCAGACTGAGCTTAGCAAGCCCATGTTCTGGTTTCTGATCACTCATTTTATTTTACAGCTTCTCTCCTCATATGTAACAGGTGAAGCTATAATGTGCTAAAAGTTATCAAAACTGATGAAAATTAAGTTGCAAAATTAACTGAATGCCATGTTCACTTTACTGACAAGACATCTTGATTTAGTTGTAAAAAGATTGTCCAAAAGATAGGGGGGGGGATCTATTTTAAAATCTGTGCAAAAATATACTCTGCCAAGTGCCAACCTCTCTTTTGCTGTGCTTTTCATAATTAGGATGGCTTGAACTCACACTTCAACCCAACTGGGACTCAAAACACACACACACACACACTTACATTCAGGGAACTACAGTTTGTGTCTGGAAATTGCACATTTCACACACAAAATCAGGAACATATCATAAAGAGGTGGATGTCCTACGACGACTCAGCAACAGGTAAGAACTATTAGCCATCCAACAGTAAGAATAACTCATCAGTGTTTTCCATTAATAATGACTGTGGCGGCCCTCGGCGCCACAGTCTCCTATGACCCATATGTTTAAAAAAAAAAAAGAGAAAAAAAAAATAGTCAAACCAGCCGGTCATAGTTCTCAGTGACAGCTGTAGCGTACCTCCTCCTCCTTTAGCAGAAGAGACAGAGCGCATGCACACTGCACGCACAGGTCACGTTCATGTATTTGCGCACCCATCAGATGATTGCAAGACACCAGAGCCACATCGTGAGCGAGCGGGACGTCTGCGTCCACACAGAGAGGCGCTACAAGCTGGATGATGGAGCAGGAGGCCACGTGATGATGTCATCAAGCCAGTCAACTTTAACCCCGAACCGAGTCAAACTACCCCCATGGTGCTATTCCCCCTAGTTCTCCCGCCCGCTCGCGCCATTTATCTCATCCCTCTCCGTTATCCTTATCAGTTCACCCAGCAGCCCGCAGCCCCCCGAAAGAGGGACAGCAGGTGAGTTTGACAGCACAGCAGAGAAAGGGTGTTGTCACAGCACTCAGTACTTCAGTACCGTCGCTACCAGCATATACTGCGTACCACATATTTTCATGTACCGGAGGGATGAGCTGGGGTTCATCCGCCAAACAGTTCAGTTCAGACGTCTCCTCAGAGCACAGCGGGGCTGCTGCTCCGCCTCATCTCGTTGGTAATAAAGAGCAACAAGGAGCCATAAATGTTTCCTCCAGAATCATTTAGGATTGGCGGGCCTCCGTTCCTAATCCCAGCCGCCCACATGCGGCCGGAGTGCTCCGCTCCAACCTCCACGCATCATCCCACGCCAGCTGTCAGACATCCCGCATCTTTCCACGATGAGAACACGTGAGTTGCGGAGTTTGAAATAAAACTGCGGCGCTACTAATTCAGCGCGCTTGAATTGGTAATAAGGCTTTAAAGATCATATATTAAACTTATAGATAATTATTTATCATTTTTCTGGAGGGTGATCCATCATCATCATGACTATGAATCAACAGACAGTCCAACACTGCTTCACTCCAAGTGGATGTTCTCACACGTGTGTGCTGTTATCTTTTATCCTATAACTTCCCGTTGTGTTTGTTGAAACTTTGTTCATGAGGCTTCATACAAATGTTTAGATCTGTGTCTGTTGGCATTTTCAGGGCTGATAAAAAGCGTTGAACGCAATGTTTGTTTTCTTTCAAATACATGAAGGCTTCATGCCATAACAGACCTATTTTATTATTGTATTTATATAGTTTTCTATTTATTTTTCGTGTTATAAAACTTTATTCATTATAGTTACAAAAGCACGTTTGTTGTAAATACTTAAGGCAAAATGCCACTGCAGAAATTTTATTATCTGTTCAGTTTTTTTTTTTTACCTTGTAAAGACGAATAATTTAATAAAGTGGATATTGCAGACTTATTTGGAGGACCGTGGTATCAGTTTGGTATAGAGTACCATGGAAAATTAACTGGTATTGTATTGACTTCTGAATTTCAGGTATCGTGCAACACTAAGAGAAAGAGGAAGTTGGTCAGTGTAGTGAGGATGTGTTGGTATATAAATATAAAAAAAACGTACTATTAATATATAACATAAAATACAAAATTCTATTTACCAGCGTTTGTAAATAGCAAACAAAATGCACTAAAGAGGTGCGCTGGGCGAAAATGCGCGGAAATCTGAGACCCTCCCACCACAGTCTCCTAAAACCTGTGGGAAACACTGCTCATAATGACTAAACAAGCGATTAATATTTTTACACAATATCATGGTAAAAAAAAAAAAAAAAAAAAAACATTTCAAGTTGCATTTATCCTTGTTCATAACTTATGCACAGCCCATGCAGGAGTGGATGTAAGCTGCACTCGGATGTCCACAAAGGGGTTTCTCTGAGAAACTTCGCCTAGGAAGTTTAAATCACATGGGAAACACTTTCAGATACAGAAACCATAAACTGGCCAGCCTCAACTGACCAATAATGACTCCTCATTTGCAGAGTGAAAAAGCAACTATGCACAAAACATACAAGCCTTTTGATTGTCAAAATTAATTCAGCATGTGGAACGGGCAGGTTGTGCTAAAGATGCTACAAGTTGAGAATCTAACTCATAAAATCCTCTATGAAAGGAGCTTGGACAAGCAAATGATCAAATTAGCTGGCATGCACTGCTCAGACTCTTACCTTTCTTGCCGCAGTAGATGAACTGTCCAGTGTGGATGCCTTCAGCAGCAATGAAGAGCTCTGTCCTCCTCTTGAACCGGTATGGGTCGCGGAAGACCACTTTGGCCAGGGGAGCACCACGGCCAGGGTCGTGGATGATGTCCTGAGAGGACGAGACCAAATAAATGAACTCTTTAACAAAAAATCTAGGAGGACATGAATATGGCTGTGGGATTACTTACCTTCACAATCCCCTTGATGTAACCATGGCGTTCAGCAAAGTCAATATGACGGAGTTTAGCAGCACCTTTTCTGTGCTTGACATGGGCTCTGAACACAGAGCCCGCACCTTTTCTCTGTCCCCTGATCACACGTCCCATCGTGTACTGTAACAGACAGCAGTTCATATCACTTTTAATCTCATCTTCAACACAGCACAGAGTATTTCTGCTAATCCAGGCAGATAAGGGACCATACACAGCCTGACATGAGAGTAATAACGTACACAAGGGGTAAAGAACCGTTTAGCTACTAGAAGTAGCAACACTGTAAAAGCTGACACTGCAATGGTGAATTAATGCTAACACAAAACTTAGTTTTTAACGAGGGAAGTCTTAGTTATGTTGGTGTGAGTGAGTTTCCAACTGTGGTATGCGGGTTTAAGTCAAAATGATATGCTATAGTTAGCCTAGCAGCTAGCCAGGACAACTCCGGTCTTCTAAAGTGACGGATTAGCATGGGTCACAGCAGTCCTTCATAGTCTAATTGACACCAATCAACGTCTAACTTCTTTTAAGGACACGTAAATGTTAATTCTGACCAAAAGTTCTGTGCTTGCCGGCCTTTTGCTACTATGACACCACCGTTACTGCGCCATGTCACCAGGCTCAGACACACATTCACCACAAAAAAGCCTAAAAAAAAATGTCTGACAATAAAATAATAAGTCAGTTTTATCATTGAACGTCAGCTGTATATGTGAACGTGTTTATTTATAGTGGATGACCTATAAAAGTCTTGATTTAATGAAGATTAGAGGACGAGGATCAGACGGTAGCGGACCTACCTAAACTCCGTTGACGGAAAGAGGAAGTGCAAAGGAACAGCAGAGGTTTTCTTCCGGAGAAATCACCGAGGGGGCTGATGGGAAATGTAGGCAAGTTACCTCGTTTATTTTTTAGAAGTAGAGAGAAGCACTAATTTTACTGAATTATTAAATAGAAACTGACAGCATGTTTTTCTCCAATTTTCAAACTCATATTCAAAAACATTTCCAGTGGGATAATATTCACGAATATAGACTGCAATGATATTTAATGTTTTGCAGAACTTTTTTTTTTTTACTTTTTAATACATATATTATGGATTTCTCCGAGAATCATGTTTACTACGATATTTTACATTTATTAAAAGCATGTTATTAATGATGGAAGACTGAGTGAATGAACAAAACCAGGTAAGATGATTGTTTTCATGTTGTTTGCTGTTTATACTGGTGATTTGGGAAGCTAAGTACTCTGGAGCCTCAGAAAATGAGAAGAAAACTGTATATCATACAAAACAACAGCACTAAGATGAAAAAATAAAGGGAAGTTCAATATAGAGCCTTTCCCAGCTGCTGTAGGGCAAAAGAATAAAGGAAAGTTATATGTATGTATATATTATTTGATATATAAAGGCTTTAAAAAAAGGAGCCGAGTGACAAAGGGATGAATGAAAAAAAGAAAAAACATACACCCTCTTCAAATTGTGCATAGTCATAGCTAACACCAAAAGATGGCAGTAAAACACCAAAGAGGAAGAGGAAGTGGAGGAAACACTTAATGAACACCACAAAAAGACACTCAAAGCAACCCATCCGAGTCAACTTCAGTCTATAATTTAGTCTTGTTTCAGGGAATTACGGTTCGGGGGGGGGGGGGGGGGGATTCAGAAACTGTATTGTTTTCTTTCACTGATTCTTTTTCTTATATTTCTTATCCTCTTATTCTAATGATTAATTATTTGCGCATTCTACTCATGCTCACAATGTGTTTTCTCCAAGAGAAAAAGTTATTTATTATACTGTATGTCCTTAATAATCGACTGTACGTGAGATTCTTGCACAAAGGTTTTCTGGGTCAAGCAGTTATTTTTGTGATGATAATTAAGATTTCTTTTTCTTCACATGGATCTTTGCTTAATAAAGAAAATAAAATACTCATCTTATACAGTACAATCTGATGTATAAGAAATTTAGTTAATTGTGAGCTAATTAGTACATTAATAGAAATGTAATTCTGGGTTTTAGTAATGTTACTTAAGACTTATTGCATTTTACTCCAATTTCAGCTTTCAATCCCTTCTGGAAAGCCAGCAAACTGCTGAAAGATCCTTAAACAGAATAGTCGGGCTCTGGTTTTTGTGTAAACCATGTGTCCAGCAGGTGTTCCCACCATGGTTCCCACTCCTGCAGGACGATTTTTGTCTGCAGGTCACTGGTTTTCCTTTGGGGTTGGATTGTGCAAGCAGTGTAGCTCAAGTGAAGTCAATTGAGTTTGTTAATAATGTGTTTACTTTGGTCAAAACTGAGCTGAACTCAACATCAGATAAATAATTTTCACATCTTCAAAAGATCACTTATTCTCAAAAGAGAAACTTTGACTTTGGCCATCCTCTCTCCCTAAAGCATCATTTGGAGCTTAAGAATTTAGCATGTAAATATAATTACAGTTGCAGTTATAGATTTCTTTATTTTGTTTTCTTAGGTTTGCAGGGGGGGGGGCTACAAGCACATTTGTGGAACAATTTTGAAGATGTTTTAAGGCTTAACTGCTCTGCACAAAGAAAATGTGGCTTTTCTAGGCATGCACGATATAATCGGCCTCGTATCTGTATTGGCCTATATCTGCCTTAAAACTGAGTATCGGACATCCCACCGATATTTAACCGATATTGATCTTATCAGCCCGCTGTTTCTAAAGTCTAAAAAAACCCCAACTTCTTCTTCTTCAAAAACTTCTTTTTTTAAAGACTTTAAAACTTTTAAAGACTAGGGGTGGGAAAAGATATCAATACACTCAAATATCACAATATTTTTATATGCTCTATCATATTGACATTTAAAAACGCAGTATCGATCTATCTTACGAACAAAATCTTGTGATATTTCATCGTTCTGTTACAAAATCTTGCGAGAACTCATGAAAATTCCGCGAAGTCTTCATATGCTGATATCATATTGATCTATTTTACTAATGAAATCTCGCGAGAATTCACAAAATATCACAAGAGTTTGTAGCAGAATGATGAAATCTCGCGAGATTTTTAAAGTAAAATAGATCGATACTGCGTTTTTAAATATCGATTTGATATTAGCATATGAAAATATCATGATATTTCCGTGTAGCAATATTTTTTCCCACCCCTATTTTTCGAAAGTGTCGGAAACGGATAACAAAACTGCTAGTTGCAATGACTGCTCATCTTTTTCAGCTTTAATATCAGTCTTGATATCATTTATCGGCCACGAGTTTTAAAATATCAGCACATTGGATATCAGCCAAAATTCCAATATCTTGCGTCCCTAAGCTTTTCCTAGAAGGTTTATCAAAATCTGTGAATTTGACTTCAACTCCTGAATATTTAAGATATTTTTCTTCCAATGGTTCAACATTTTATCTTCTCAATGTTTACTGAGATAACCTTAGAGCCCAGTGTGTTCCTTCTTTCCACAGAGGAAGAAGAAGAGATGTTGCGCAACAGATGGTTCCCCTCTTGAGATCAGAGCGTCCCACTGGAGGAACAACACTGCTGTGATTAATGAGAGCATGCACACACAGGGCTCACACAGCAGGTGATAAATATATGGTTCTGTTATTATGATGCTGTATTGTTTTATAGAGTCCCGCAGGTATAGCATGCAAATACTGCACACCCACACCCACGTATTCTGGTTATGTCCTTTATTGTTTCGTTGATTTTAATCCTCTGAGATTGCAGGCTTCAGTCTGATAAAGATGCTCCAGTTGATCCAAAATAGCCTGTATTTGTTTCAAGTCAAGTCTGAGGTCTTAAAGCCTAAATATGAAACCTTTTATTTGCTACTTTTAAGGTTAAGGCTATCATAACATTGATGTAAAAGTTATATGTGGCTCAGTACATTCAATTGTTTTGCACAATTTGATTTCTATAAAATCATCAAAACAGCATTCATATAATTTTTACCTCCTTCAAATTGAGATGAGACACCTGTGTTTGGGTAGAGTGTCGATCATCTTATAGTGTCCTACATTACTGTTATTTTTAGTTTTTGTTTTTTTTACACTGGAGTTCAAGAAAATGCTGTTTCAGAGAACCACATCATGAACTGACTTGTGGTGTTGATGGTGCTGTGAAGCAGAGAGACCTCTAACGGTGCTGATGTGGAGCATGAATCCTGATGGTAGTCTCATGTGCACTCAAGCATGACATCTCTCCAGATGGCACAGTCATGCACAGCAGGACTTGTGATGATAAAAGTCATTTTTAATTGTATTGAACATTTCAAAACACAAAGTGCTAAAAGGAAGAAAAATGGAGGGATGATGATGATGGTTCATTTTCAGATAGGAATTTTTGTAGGATTAAAAAAAAAATCTAATTGTACTTGTTTGTACGTAGTTGCCTTTAGTTTGCATGTGGTCCATTTTCCTCACTGTTATAAACTTGTGATGTCAATTGAGTGTTTCCAAAAAGAATATCTAAATGTATATGAGCTGCTTTTTTGTCATCTGACATCAGAAATGGAAAAATATGCCAGTAGGAGCATATTTATTGGGAATTTATCTGCGTTAATGTGCAGTATATGAGCGCTCAAAGGTAAAGAGAAACTATGTTCAAACTTCTCATCAAGTTTTTTTGTAAGTGTTGCTAATGTCTCATCTATGACAAGTTAATGTTGAGTTCTACAGACACCCAGCATCTTTTGTTGTAATCAGTAATATTTTCACTCTGTTTAGTGTCAATTTGTACAAAATCTGATATAAAATAGATTAAAAAAGCTAAAATCCTTGTCTTAAAGCCTTGTATTGACAGTGCTCCCAGGAGTTTTATGGATAGCTCCATCTTTCACTGACGTTTGAAAGAAGGATGTGTCGCGGACAGTCTGAACTTTGGTCTTGCTTTAGACTTCCAGCATCCTGGTTAAGACTCTGACTTCATGGACCTCCTTCCAAAGCCTGGACTGTCAGGATCTGGTGGCAGAGCATTCCTCCAAAAGATGGTGTTTCGTTTTAAGTACAGGAGCTTATGAACCTGCAATGCATCTGTCTTTTCAGACTCGTTGAGAGGTTGTTACTTGTACTTTTGTTCAGTTGCTATGAAATAAACCAGCAACCCTACTGTCAACCAGATCCTTCCAACCAGAAATCTAAATCTGTAAAATTCCTGCTTTATAAGTTATGAAGAGGATTTTGAATTGAATTTTGACAAACTGGAAGCCAGTGTAGGAATGTGATGGCAGCATGCACAGCCACACAATAATGAAAGGTCTGGTAAAATTTTTTGGTTTCACTTAAATACACAAACACATTTAAGGTATAGTTCACCATTTTCCATATTTCATTTTCTTTAACAGGATTTGGCTGAGGATTAACTGATTGGGTGCATGCATTTTTGTCTCTTTTTGTTAATTTGGTTTTCTTTAAATCAATTTACTTTTCATATGATTTACCAGTTCCTGGGAGGCTGCTGTATGGGAATTGCTGGGCCAGCTAAGAACAGGAGTCCCAGCTGCTGAGGCCTAGTATGACTCTTCCACTTATTCAGAGGAGGTGTAGGAAGGGTTTAGGTTTTTCTATTGTTTTGTTAGTTTTCTGTTTGTTATATTTGAAATGCTTGATTACTTAAATCATTTTTCCCTCACAGGTTACTGTTATAGTTTAGTCTTTTTTGAGATCAATGCAATAGTTCTATTTTTGTGTCAAAATGGCCTGATCAGCCAGTATGCTCTCCTTATGTGTCAGTTGGTAGGCCTATGTCAGTTTCATGTATTGGTACCTTTGCTAAGTTTGGTTTCATTGACCTCTTTTATGAGCCCAAATTTATCATTTGGAATTTTGGATTTTTTGTAAATAAATTTAATATCTTTTTCTGACTTCCTAGTGTCTCTCTGTTTTTTTGGCTAGGTCCCTCATAAGGAACCAGTCAGCAGTCTAGCAGCAGAGTTGTGAATGAATGGGCTCTATGCACAGCTCCACTACTTCCTGAACTTAAGGTAGCTCCTTTGTTTCCTGTTTTCATTACTGGACAGACTGATTAATCCAGGTGTGCCTGACCTCAGTAACTGGCCAGACACACCTACTGTAGATTAATCAGTTTGTCCAGTAATGAAAACAAGAAACAAAGGAGCTACCTTAAGTTCAGGAAGTAGTGGAGTCGTGCATAGAGCCCATTGGCAGCTATATCAGATCTCAATCAGATACAGGTGGGGACTTTGACTAGGCCACTCCAAAGTCTTCATTTTGTTGTTCTTAAGTTATTCAGAGGTGGACTTGCTGGTGTGTTTTGGATCATTGTGCTGCTGCAGAACCCAAGTGCACTTCAGCTTGAGGTCACCAACAGATGGCCGGACATTCTCCTTCAGGATTTTTTGGTAGACAGCAGAATTCATGGTTCCATTTACCACAGCAAGTCTTCCAGGTCCTGAAGCAGCAAAACAGCCCCAGACCATCACACTACCACCACCATATTTTACTGCTGGTATGATGTTACTTTTCTGAAATGCCGTGTTACTTTTACGCCAGATGTAATGGGACCTACACATTCCAAAAAGTTCAACTTTTGGGACCGTCCACACGGCACCAAATTACAGCAAAACCGTCAAAAAATTTAAGAAATCTGCCCTATCATCTTCACAAAACCAGGGATTAGCCTCCTGAAACCAGTCATCTCTGAAACCGGGTTCCAAGGTGGAAAGGTTTGAAACCTTGACAGGTTTGTGTTTCATGGGGACAACATAACTGCGCAACCGCGGGGGGGGTGACAACGTGCGTTGGTCTCGTTCACAAAAACAAAGTTCATTGAAAAAAAATTCACAACAGCAATGGCCTCGCTGAGCGACTGTTTTCAACTGTGTAGAAAACTAGCGTTTGCCTCGAAATCCTCAGCCATCTCTACCTTTCTGCTCTTCCTTTGTTGATGTCCAGCAACACGCAGTGAGTCTTTATTTGCGCATGCGCTGTGTCTTGTTCTAGGTTTGGAATGTTACACTTATCATCATAGCACCACCCACAGCCTTGTATGATGTCTTTTTTGTCTGATGAAGGGCATGAGCCCGAAACGTAATATGCATTAAATTCTTCTGAGGAGCATTCCCTGGTGTGCGGATCTGTATTCTTCAAGCCTGTGCTTTATTTTGCATCCAGCACCCAGCTCATTCCGGGATGTGCGTGAGTTTACTGTCCATTACGTGATTGTGATACCTTTCCCAGGATTTCTGCTATCGGGTTCACACCTAAACCGGCTTCAGCTCCGTGTGGACTAGGCCTTTGTCTTGTAAGTCCACAGAGTATTTTCCCAAAAGTCTTGGGGATCACAAGATGCTTTCTGGCTAAACTGAGACGAGCCTTTATGGTTTTTTTTTTTTTGCTCAGCAGTGGTTTTCATCTTGGAACTCTGCCATGCAGGCCATTTTTGCCCCCCAGTCTCTTTCTGATGGTGGAGTCATGAACACTGATCTTAGCTGAGGCAAGTGAGGCCTGCAGTTCTTGAATGTTGTTCTGGGGTCTTTTGTGACCTCTTGGATGAGTCGTCGCTGTGCTCTTGGGGTAATTTTGGTCAGCTGGCCACTCCTGGGAAGGTTCACCACTGTTCCATGGTTTCACCATTTGTGGATAATGGCTCTCACTGTGGTTCGCTGGAGTCCCAAAGCTTTAGAAATGGCTTTGTAACCTTTTACAGACTGATAGATCTCAATTATTTTGTTTCTCATTTTTCCTCAAATTTCTTTGGATCGCAGCATGATGTCTAGCTTTTGAGGAACTCTTGGTCTACCTCACTTTGCCAGGCAGGTCCTATTTAAGGGATTTCTTGATTGAGAGCAGGTGTGGCAGTAATCCGGCCTGGGTGTGGCTAGATAAATTGAACTCAGCTTTCCAAAAGATGGGATAAACCACAGTTAACTTATGTTTTAACAGGTTCAATATTTTTTTCACACAGGGCCATGGAGGTTTGGAGGTTTTTCCTCCCTGACTAATAAAAAATTTAATTTAATTTAAAAACTGCATTTTGTGTTTACTTGTGTTATCTTTGTCTAATATTTAAATTTGTTTGATGATGTGAAACATATAAGTGTGACAAACATGCAAAAAAAAAGAAGAAATCAGGAAGGGGGCAAACACATTTTCACACAACTGTGTATCCTGTTTTGTGGGTGCTCCACCCCCGTCCTGGTTGCTATGTTTCTAGCTGCATTTCCTGCGCAGACCTTTTACTGCAGATCTCCAGGATAAACACAAACAAAACAGCTCTAAAAATAAATTCAAGCATTGAAGACTTTATTTAAGTGACTTTAAGATCACTTTATAACCTGGGTTCATAAATAACCAGGTTTTTACTCAACTGGAGTAAAACATTTCAAACTTAAAGAAAAATATATTGAATAAATTCAGCATCATGTTGTGACATTTAAATGAAATGAAAATGAAATGAAAAATACTTTATTCATCCCCGAAGGGAAATTCAGTATTGTAAAAGCTCACTTTTTTTTTTTTTTTTTTTTTTTAAATAAACAAAAAGTCAGTTAGTCTTGTTCTTTAGGGTGATGGTTGCTGGCAGGAATGAATTCCTGTATCTCTCCGTCCTACAGCGAACTTGACGCAGCCTCCCACTGAACACACTCTGTTGATTCTTCACCATGTTGTGGAGAGGATGGGAAGTGTCCTCCATCATCTTCATCAGCTTGTGCAGCATTCTTTTGAACGATCAGCTCCAGCGGCTCCAGAGTTATCCCCAGCACAGAACCAGCTTTCTTGATCAGCTTGTTTAGATTCTTCAAGTCTCTGATTCTGATGCTGCTACCCCAGCAGATGGCTGCAAAGCTGATTGCACTTTCCACAACAGACTTATAGAAGATCTGCAACATCTTGGTGCAGATGTTAAATGATTTCAGCTTCCTTAAGAAGTAGAGTCTGCTCAGACCTTTCTTGTAGATGTAGTCACTGTTGCATTTCCAATCGAGTCTGTTGTCCACCTGAACTCCAAGGTATTTGTAGTTCTCTACCACCTCCACCTCCTCTTCCAGGATGTAGACAGGACTATGCTGCTTATTCTTGCTCCTCCTGAAGTCAACAATCATCTCTTTAGTCTTGCTGGTATTTAAGATGAGCTGATTGTTACTGCACCATTTCACAAACTGATTGACAAGTTCCCTGTACTCGGCTTCTTGTCCATCACTAATACACCCCACAACAGCAGAGTCATCAGAATATTTCTGCAGATGACAGGACTCAGAGTTATACTGGAAGTCTGAGGTGTACAGTGTAAAGAGGAATGGTGAGAGTACAGTCCCTTGTGGTGCTCCAGTGCTGCTGACCACCATCTCAGACACACAACCTTTCAGTCTCACAAACTGTGGTCTGTTTGTGAGGTAGTCGTAAATCCAGGTGGTTGTGGAGGGATCCACCTGGAAGTTATGGAGCTTCTGACATAGCAAAGCAGGCTGAATAGTATTAAATGCACTTGAAAAATCAAAGAACATGACCCTCAAAGTGCTGCCTGACTGGTCCAGATGAGAGTGGGCTCTCTGAAGCAAGAAGATGATGGCGTCTTCAACCCCAAGCCCATTACGATATGCAAACTGTAATGGGTCCTGAAAGGTATTCACTTGCTTGTTGAGGTGAGCCAGTAAGAGTCTCTCCAGGACTTTCATGATGTGAGATGTCAGGGCAACTGGTCTGTAGTCATTTGGTTCAGCTGGTTGTGGTTTTTTAGGGACAGGAACAAGACAGGATGTTTTCCACAGCACAGGAACTCTGTTCTGTCTCAGGCTGGTGTTAAAAAGGTGCTGGAGAACCGGACATAGTTGTTCTGAGCAGGTCTTGAGAACTCTGGGACTGACACCATCTGGACCTGCAGCCT
This sequence comes from Atherinomorus stipes, assembly GCA_023101725.1. NCBI lineage: Eukaryota > Metazoa > Chordata > Actinopteri > Atheriniformes > Atherinidae > Atherinomorus > Atherinomorus stipes. The sequence continues at coordinate 1,735 of JALJCO010011058.1, read as the reverse complement.
TGTTCCGGTTCAGTTTTTCTAGTTGTTTCTTGACCTGGTCACAGGAGACAGTCAGGCTGGAGGTGGAGGCAAAAGAGGTCTCAGGATGTCCTGATGTGGAGGAAGATGAGGCTGTGTTCAGGTCCATGACTGAGGTGCAGGGTGACAGAGTGGAGGTGGGACAGGAAAGCTGTGGGCTCATGGAGGGTGTGTGGAATGTTGGGCTGTCGGCAGGGGGGAACTGAACCTATTGAAGAACATGTTCAGTTCGTTAGCTCTGTCCAGACCTCCATCAGTCTGGTCCCCCTTTAACTTGAAGCCAGTGATTTTCTTCATTCCCGACCACACATCCCTCACGTTGTTATGCTGGAGCTGGCTCTCCAACTTCTTCCTGTAGTCCTCCTTGCACTTCTTAGTCTGTGTTTTCAGTTGTTTTTGTGTGGTCTTCAGTAACTCCCTGTCTCCATCCCTGAAAGCTTTCTTTTTGATGATCAGCAGCTTTTTCAGGTCACTGGTGATCCAGGGTTTGTTATTGGGGAAGCACCTCACTGTTCTTGTTGGAACGATGTTGTCCACACAGAAGTTTATATAATCTGTCACACACTCAGTCATGGTGTTGATGTCATCTCTGTGAGGTTCACAGAGGACATTCCAGTCTGTGACCCCAAAGCACCCTCTCAGAGCATCTTCAGCCTCAGTAGACCAGGTTTTAATCGTCCTCCTAATGACTGGTTGCTGCTGAACGATGGGCTTGTAGGTGGAGGTGAGAAGAACCAGATTATGATCTGATCTTCCTAGAGGAGGCAGGGCAGAGGAGCTGTATGCATTCATAGTGTTTGCATAAAATAAGTCCAACATCTTATTTTCTCTGGTGGAGCAGCTGACAAACTGCTGGAAAGTTGGCAACGTAGCAGAGAGGGAGACGTTGTTGAAGTCTCCAGAGATCGCCATGAATGAGTTTGGATGCTGTGTTTGTAGTTTAGCCACGACGGAGCTGATGACATCACAGGCTGTCTCTGGTGCGGTACCTGGTATTATATAAACCGCTACCAGAATAACACAGGCAAACTCTCTGGGTAAATAATATGGACGGAAACTCACAGCTAACAGTTCAATGTCTCTTGTGCAGATCTTCTCCTTGACAGTGACGTGTCCTGGATGACACCAGCGCTGACTGACCAGCACTGCAATTCCGCCTCCCTTCTGCTTCCCGCTGAGCTGTATATTTCGGTCTGCACGGACCGTCTTGAAGCCGTGTACAGACGCATTACAGTCCGGGATGTGTTCATGCAGCCAAGTCTCGGTGAAACACATGATACTGCATTCTCTGTACTCTTTCTGAGACCTTGTTAGCACTTCGAGCTCGTCCATCTTGTTAGCTAGCGATCTCACGTTACCCATCACAACAGTTGGAAGAAACGGTTTAAATCTCCACCATTTTTCTCTCTGCCTTACCCCTGCCCTGCATCCTCTTGTCTTTCTCCTTAACTCCACTGGGATTTGACGTGTTATTTCGCTGAAAATCTTGATTTGGGAGAGTTTTAACAGTTGATCACGGTGGTAAACAATTTTTCCGTTGCTATGGATACACATCATAACAAGCAGTGAAAAAAAGCCAATATACGAGGAAAAATCTCCCGAATTGCACACCGTTCAAACCAGCATAAAAAATCCTCCAAGAAAAACCTAATCTGACCAATAATGTCGATAAAAAAGACAACTATATTTGAAAAAAACACAAAAGTTAAGGGAGAGC